>CM057723.1:4896643-5571501 GCA_030064385.1 Melaleuca quinquenervia
GAGAGATTCATGGATGATGAGCAATAAGATGCTCCGCTTTTCAGGAAAATTTGAAAAAGCTCTCACTTTGTATCAATGGATATACTTTGCCTGCTTGGTTAGTATGACATTAGTTTTTACCTATGAAAGGTTAGTTTTATACATTTGCATCTGTATTTTTGTTGTTGTGTCTTTTTAGAGCTGTTTATGATCTTTGGGTTGTCAACACATTGATGATGGTTTTTGGGCTGAAAACAAGCTTCACTTGTCCGGGGAAGGAAAAGAGCGTCTCTTTTTTTTTATTTGCACTTTTTCCTAAAATGGCTTCTGCTTCTTCTTTCTCTCGCCCCGTCCTGTTGGACTATTTTGACGGAATGGTCTTTGTTTGCCTTGTTCACTTGTCCCTTGGGTCTTATGCTTTTGGTAATCCAGGGTATATTTCTCATCCACAAACACCACTGGGTGTGAAGATCAACTTCCGGCAGACCAGGCCTCTGTTTTGCCCCTGCTCGCTAAGTCTGCCGAGACCCAATCTTCAGTTATGACTGAGGCTCTTGCAACTTATCCAGTAACCGAACATGCTGTCCAGGCTTTTCAACTGCTGAGTCAAAGTCCTGCTGCTCAGGTACTTACTATCCCCAAGAACAAAAGCGTAAGATATAAGTAAATATGTAATGCAGCATCTGATAAACAAAAGCAGCATTGGTATGATGTCATTTCACTAGCAACCACTTGAGTTCCTTTTCTCTCCCTTTGTTTCCCAGAGTGTTGTTGCTTCAATTGCTAGTGATCCTAATGTCTGGAATGCGTTTATGCAAAATGAGGATGTCAGGGTCTTTCTCCAATCACAAAGCTCCAGTAAGAATATCCGTCAACTCCTGATCTGGTTTTTACATTTCCCCTCACATTCTAAGTGGGAATGAATTTCTTAATTTCAAATCATTGCTTTGAAATATTTGCCTGTTGCTTTAAGCAGGTACTCAGTTCCCATATGTGGAGCCAAAAGTGGAGGAATCTTCTGATGATGCTCTTTCTGATGATTGGAAATCGCCAAGGAAGTTTGAAGAGATTTCTGAAGGTGGTCACAAAAATAAATTTGTGACCATCTTGCAGAACATCAAGCTTACGGTGGAGGAGATGGTTAGCAACATATCCAGCTTCCTTGTTAACATCTTCAGTCCTCCATCTGCAGAGAAGATGTCTATGAACGAGGGAAATGCTGGACCCTTCAATGAGAAGGCTCTTGGCGCGTCTGTCATTGGTTTGGCACTGATGGCTGTTATTGTAGTCCTCATAAAGCGAGGCTAAGCTCAAGAAATTCGTCGAAGTAACAAAAGCTCTAGTTTGCGATGCATTATTGATTAAGTCGGGGAAAAATGTTAAGTCTTATCGGATGGTGATTTAAAGATTGATGTCCTATGTGCGACACACTAAATAAGGATGTACAGTTTGCATAGAACTCATGGTTCCTGAAGCGAGGATATTATTGTGTACCTTTATCGACTGCACGTCTCTATAAGTTAGTCCGGTCCGGTAACAGGCTGTAAGAGCTACATGTGGCGTCGCTCCTCCTTCCAACAGATGTCATGCTTGGTATTTGCTTGTCAACTTGAGGATATTTACTAGCCTCAGGAACGTGGGTCCTCTTTAACTTGAGAAATTAAGATTTCAGCATTGGGGGCTTAGAAAGTTCTTACAGATGGGGACGGGATGGGGCATCGATAATCCGTTTTCTCATGTTCTTTCCCTCCTGGAATCAACAATACATACCACGGTGGGGGATCCTGCAGTTTGTCATTTACCAAGACGGGCGCGAAGAAAGACCACCGGACCATGCGAAGCGCTCGGCCTCACAAAAACAAGCGTAGTTCCATGGTATTCGGTTTTACAAAGAATGAAGCGATCGAGTGTGTCCATTGCATTCTCATCAAGACTTTGTATCTTAAATATCACCATAGTACAGGATCCTGGTTTTGCTATTGTCATCTATTCTCAAGGAGCTACAAAATTTGAAGCAACCTTTTGAAGCTTGCAACATTAGACCAACAGGATGAAGCAGCCTCTGAATATGCTAAAAATTTGCTGCTTCATGCTCTGCTTTGCTGGTTATTGCATTGGCCTTGTGGACTAGAAACGCATGGTCAGTCTAAAAGTCGTTATTAATGTACAAGATATCTTCCTTTTCAAGATGCATCTTCCCTTTGTCTCTCCCACCATTTACTTGTGATCCTGGTTGGCCTCTCTGCCAAGACAACAACACATATTCTTTCAATGTAAGGCCAAAAATGACAAGAACAGAAGAAGGGGAAAGAGAAAAAAAAAAGAAGTTTCACCTTCCTCAATACAAAAGACAAGTACAAATAGGCTACTTCCCACTCATCTGGTGATAGTGTGCCTGAGTAGGAATGAAAAGATATTAGATAGTTCCACAGCTAGTTAGGGGACGCCACATGGTCCAAACCAGAAATTATAGTTATTCATAACGAGAACAAGAAAAACTAAATCATGCAAAAAGTGATCGGTACAAGCAGATTCTTTTCTGATAAGATGCACTTGGCATTTACAGTGCAGAGAGAATATGTGGCCGAAAAGTGGGCTTCTTTTGGAGGGTTCCTAGTCTGTAGTGAATGCAAGAAGTCAAAACAACAAGGGCTTCCTACTTACGACTCATAGCTTTTAGTTCAAGAAGTATTTACATATAAAACTTATGAGAATGTTAAAGGACCCTAACAAAATGCTTAACATACTTGATTATAAAATAAAACTTACTCCCAATCAACAAAAACCACGAGCTACAATAAAAGCCAAAAAGTACAGCCACAGCAAAACTGCAGTCACCCCAAACAGAGATCACATTGGACAAAAAAAGAAAACTTACTTTGGTCTTGATTACCATCCCCCAAGGCTCCAAGTCTCCGCATCAATTCCACATATTCTGGCCTCTTCAAATACTCATGTACAAATTCATGTGAGTTCTTCACAAAAACTAGGTCCAACTCATACTGCCGAATATGCAAAATGAACTTAATGTCAATGGCAGGCTGCAGTTTCTTGCTCCAACTTCTATGAGAGAACCCCAGAAATAGTAAGTGGACTGCCGCAAACAATTACCTCTTCTGCCAAAGCCTTGAAGACATGGAAGGGAACAATCCATTCAGGGCAATCGACAGCATCCTGAAAGCATTTACGCTTGCAAAATCAGTTCCCATTGCAAGACATGTACAGATTCTTAAGTGTACAACATACATAATAGATCAATCAAGAAAAAAGGGAAATGAGGGAGGAAAGAAGGATAATCGGGCAACTACAATGGCTTCTAGTAGTGGCCAACTCAATGTACACAGCTCAAGCAATAGGGACAAAAAGAGTAGAAGCTAGTACCTCTAGGTGAAACTTGTACTTGATCCCAAAGGGGTTTGATGATTTAAATTTCTGTACACGAGCACATGTCAACTTTTTCATGACTTAATATCACAATTGCAAAGATGCCAAAAGCGGTGGAGCATTCACCTTCTCAGAGAAGTCTTCATCAAAGCGTATCCAGTAGACACCGTTGCCGAAAGCAAGCCCTTCCACTGGAATTTAGAGTGAATTCAGCAAAGTCGGGGGTCAAAATGACCACATCGTTCCTTAGTATTACCGGGAATGAACAGGCTTTATCGGCATGTATTTGCGATAGACCAATTGGAATAAACAATACCTTCTCTAAGCTTTCTTATTATCACGTTGGCATCTGGCATTGTTCCAATAAAGATGCCTCCTGGACGAAGTAAAGCTGAGACATTGGCTAAAGCTCGACGAGCGCGTGCTTCAGTCGACCAGGAGTAATGCATAGCAAACTGCAATATTTAAATTATTGAAAGTTCAATCATTGGCAACGTCACATAAAGGCAAACGCACACCAGATGAGGCCCATGCACTGTAAAGTCAAATAGAAGAGGATTTTGTTGTCATTAGGGCAACTGAGACAAAAGAAAGCAGTCTTGGATTGTATGAGAAAGGCACAAACACAGTCGGCATAATATGTTATAACTAAATTTCACTTAAGGATCTGTTGTAATCCCCAATAAGTCCCAAGTTTCAGAGGCCACGAGGAACAATCAAACACCAATGGTGACATTGCATGTGTGACTTTGTTAGAAAAATAAGACCTTAAATGAGAGATACTTACCTGGCAACTGCAGATGTCAAAAGGTGCATCAGCAGCCAAAACTTTGTCCAATCGAACCTATTACAGCCAGCAAAAAGAGGTAGCTCCCATCAGTCCTCTAAGATCCTTGCTAGAAAATCACAATTCATCGCCATTTGATTCTATTCATAATTCCGTCAAGATTTACCAATTTAGTTCAGTTTTGACAAAATCTCTGTCAGGTCCAGAATTGAAGATATATGGAAACTCTAATATCTTAATGAGACTTAAAAGTTAAAACCTAAATGAGATGTGATGCTGAGTTTGATTTAATAAGGCGATGAGTCAAAAAAACTTTATCAAGGTTGAAAAATCATGCAGGACACATTAGCCCCTTTAAATACAACGAGAAACCACATCCCGTCTTGAAATAGGGTACTTCCGAGGTTGGCCAACCAAAAGAGAAAGGAGCTTTGGGAAAACTTCCCAGCTTCCTATTGTTTGTAGCGAACAGTCACTTAGCTATGACCTTCCTTTGATAACTATGCTCAAAATTACCTCAAAACAATCTCCACATATGAGGCGTGCTGGAAATGTGAACTTCTTACGTCGCTGATGATGGTCAGCATCACCATTATAACGGGTACGACAATCTTCTATCTGAACATTAGATGTTTCACATACAGTAAATAATCACATCAGCTATGTGCAAAAAACTTAAAGAGTAAATTATTAAAACGAGAGAGTAAAATACACCAGCTCAGATAGATTGATCCTTACCGAGCCATCAGCTATGTCTATCCCAACGTAATACCCAATTTTTGCTTTGTCCCATTTAATGAGATCACCACCCTAGTAATTAGGAAAGAAAACAGTTTCTGAAGATATCCAAGCAACTAAATAGGAAATAAACTAAAAATATGAAATAAACTAACTTCTGAAAATGAACGTAGACATATGAGAGCTGATAATCACCTTGCCACACGCAAGGTCAAGTACTGCATCCCCACGTCGGGCATAAAGCTGAATTAAGACACTTTTAATCTGCATAACACAAGAGTTAAGACATTCGAGAGGGCCACAGTCATCTGCCATCTTCACAAGCTAATGCATATAGAACCGGAGCATGTACCCAATTATTAAGTTTCTTCAAGTGAATAATGGGACTAGCTTCCCTCTCTTCAAGGGTCTGGTTTGTCCTTGCACTGTAATGGTCAGCAACTTTCCGGGCAAAAATCTTGGTGCTTTCATCTTCTAAAAACTGGCCATCACCTACGGTGACAACTCAAAGCAATCTATGTGTTAGTATAGCAATGCCAGAGGAAATCGAATAGGTAGATACGGCAACATAAACTCTTGCCACAGGTTAGTTTTTCATATACCTGCCAACACTAAAAGGCAAAAACTTAACAGGTTCACGGCATCAAAAGGGGCAAGCCATAATATAAACCAGTCATTCCAGTTCCATCATCAACCAACAAACCAGCAAAGCGACAGTAAAGGGCTCAAAACCGAAAGGGTGTCAATCGAAGAGCTAGATCTTGCCATCCACAAGCATCTAATTCCCAATTCCGCGAATTTCAGGAACAGAAAGAAAAGAGCGATGAATCATAAGAAGAATCAAAGCCAGGCAGCAAATGAACTACCTTCAGGGTTGTACTTGAATCTGGATTGAGGCGGGCCGAGAGACGTGGACGGAGACGGTTCTGGGTATCCTCTTTTCATCGTCTTCTCCAGCGAAACGACGCAAAAAATTGAACTTGAGGGTTCTTCCCGGGTCGAGTTTTCACAGGTGAAGGCACGGTCGGAGAAGCAAACAAAAAGAACAAGGATAGCAGGATGAATTGGGTTCGAAGGGAGGGGGAAAAAGATGACGACGACGACGACGACGGTGAATCGCCAGGAGCCGACGCGGAGGCGGTGCTGCAACAGGGGAAGAGATGAGAAATCACCGGGTGCGGTTCGACCGGGGGCTTATAGCGCCGCACCGTGGATGGTCGGTGGCGAGCATTTTTTTTAACTGTTCTCTTCAACTCAGGATTCTCCGATGTTACGATTCAACCTTCATCAATCCGATTGACTCCACTTCTCAAATCCGGTCCAAAGCATCCAATCCACTTTGAGGTCCAAAGATTTTCACAACGAGCGTACTCTTTTGTCGAGACTCCTAAGAATCGAATTTGATATCTTATGTTTTTTGAAATGATAAATCTCGATCATATTGCCACTCTGATCGATTTTCCGACATCAGAACGCATTTTTTATATACTAACGGAATGTATTTAAAACCGTTCTCTTGTTAAGTATTCCGCATGCCTCTGGACCGGTCGTCATCGCGATTTCATCTATTGCATGCCTCTACATATGTTGTCCGAACTGCATGCCATTTGAAGCTTTGTTTTCTCTACTTTCTACCATGACATAAGCTAAAGCGCATGGTGCTGGCCTGCTATTATCGAGGATAAGGATTGCAAGGTCATATGGATCTCATCGAAAGACTTCTCAATAAACACTACACGACTAGTTATGAGATGGACGGTCCTAAGATCATATAATTTTATATCGATTGATTACTTGTGTTTGCTCACAAGATTATATTTTGCCGTTTGCTTTTCTTCAATGTAGATACACATTGAGATCACGAGATATACGAGAAATCAAGATCTTTGAATGACATGAAATGTAGAACTGTTAGCATGTCAATTTGAAACAAAGCAAATTTGAGGATGATCTCAAGACAATCTTAACAAGACATCTCGATATTTGAAATCTATACGGATCAATATAATATCTTAACTCCTAAGTATCGTGCTAGCCAACTAAAACAATGGGAGGAGCAACGTCCTTCCCTTTCAAGTGCCTGCTCCCTCGCATATTGATGCACGAACTTCGTTACAAAATCTCTAATCTTGGATGTAGCTCATGTAATAAAATAGTTAGTTTTCTCAATTGGCCACTACTAAGAAGCGTACACCTTTTTCAACATTTTAAGTGTAGATGTTCGTTTTATGAATGATTTGGTTGATGGACATAATCACAATTTACTTTACTAGGAGCTCTATGGGAATAAGATGAATTTAGTAAAACGAATTCAGACAACAACGAGCAGAATGACTGTTGGAGATATGAATATATCTAAAGCGATCTCGTATATTACTCTTATTTTGCTACTTTAGATGATTATCCTATTAAGCATATAAAATGGCATATGTAATCGTACTTATTGATGAATAATACATTATATTATTTTTGTCACTTTTATATTATTATTCAACTTGGTATCAGAGTTGTCGTTTTAGGAAGGCACAAGTTAACACGTGCTACCCCGCGCTGCTGCGACTGAGGTCTAAGTGTACCACACGCGCCGCACCCCTGTTGCTTCCGTGACGTCCCTCATGTGCCATCCACGTGCATGCTGTAGCCACATCAGATTGCCACGTCATCAATCGGCCGTTGACCGATTTACTCAGATCGGTCCGATTAGTTTCAAGGTACTTTCGGCTGGTTCACGATTAGACCGGTTCTTGTCCATATCAGACCAGTTCCCTGGGTACTTGGACATCAAGAGTACATTTTTGACCTTATTTTCTCCATATCAGCTTTTCAAGTACTAGTTTCTTCGCATTTTTTGTGTGTAATCCACCGTGCTGAAATTGGTAAACTACACATTATAGACAAATTAGAAGTCTCAGTGTCCACTTGCTGTCAAGTACAGCCTCATCAACTATAGAGATGACCAATTGACCTCGAAACCGCAATGCACATGTAAGTTCATCTGCCGCCATAGATCCTTTTTTCTCAAGGGATTATCTTTCGCTTTCTCATCAGAGAATCTTCATTTCGCTCTTCAAGAATTTGGTACATTTAGCTCATTTGTTCCTGTTTCAGGTAATTCTGATTCATGATCTTTTTTATTCCGCATGTTACAATCATGTGACTTCAAATTCCAATTGGTTTCAGTCAAAATCACTTACTTCACATGTCCCTACTATCCACCCAAATGACAATTCATAAATGAGAGTCATCTGTACACGAAACATTTCAACATCCACATTATTTTTGCCTATCCCGTTAATGGTTTCCAAACTATCCCCCTATTTGATATAAGTAGGCCAATTGTGTGAACTCGATTTTGATGGTCACTTCTCTTCTCAAGGTCGTCATGTGCGGAATCCATAGACAAGATAGACTATTCGGACAAGTTGATTCGAACCGACTGGGCAAGTTCGACCTTGCCGCCACATACAACAAGGTCAAGTTGGCACCCCTTGCGCCTCATGACCCGACCTCTCGAGCTTGCCCAAGGTGAGGAATGACCATTGCCGGCCAAGGGCGAGCTTGAGCTCACCAACCTTAACAAAGTCCGAGCTCGCTAATTTGGTGAGGTCTTGGCCTCCTTGGAGTTTGGTGAGCTCCTCCCTCTTCTCTTGACCGGCGACCGGTTGAGAAAGAGGGAAAAATCAAAAAAAGGAAAAAAATCAAAATTTTATTTTTAAAAAATTAGAATATTTTTAGTCTAAAAATGACTTGTTAATGATAATTAAAAATAATTAGATAATCTATTTACGACTCATTTAGAACCAATTATATTATTAAGTCACTCATTTAAGACCCATTTAATCTTTTCAGTTAACCTATTTATGATTTGCATTATCTAATACAATATGCATACCTGTTTCTTAAATTCGGGCTTTTGACCGATTTTGCCATCTCTAGCTAGTAGTGAAAAGTTTTACTTAGGAACACAGAGTTGACCATGAAGAGACATTTGCTTTTGTTGCATGCCTTCACTCTGTTTGTGGTGTTCTTGTTGTTAATATGGCTAAGTGCTGGTCTTTTTTTTTTAGATGTATTTTGAAAATCCAATTCTCAATGGTGATCTTATTGAGGAAGTTTATATAGTGTGTCCTCTTGGATACACTTATTCTTCCAACAAATTTTGTCGATTGCCTAGAGCATTATATGGCTTAAAATAGGCCATTTGTGTATGGTATTCCAAATTTAGCTCCATTATGAAATCTCTTGGCTTCAAATCTAATCCCTATGACAATGCTTCTTTGTTCGACCCACAGTATGTTAGTATATTATGCTACTCGTGTGTGGACGACATGATTATTACTAGCTATGATAATATTGATGATTCAAAACTCAAATAATATCTTAATCAACAGTTTGAAATGAAAGATCTTGAGCAACTTGGCTTGGAGGTTAATTTAAATTGCTCTGGTTAGAATCTTTCACAAGCCAAGTATACCACTGGTCTAATCTCTTGAGCAAGATTCACCGGCAACAATGTTGCTACAGACTCTCTTGAGACAAATCCCGAATTTAATGCTAAATATAGAGCTCCTCTTTCGAATCCTATACTTTGTCGACAGCTAGTCAGTAGCCTAATATATCTCACCATTACTTGACCTACATTGCTTACCTATCCATTTTGTTTGTCACTACATGACTGCACCTAGTATGACTCTCTAAGGTACGTTAATTCATGGCATTTTTTTGAGCTCATTCTACGTGAGAGTCGACGGTTTATTCTGATATTGATTGGGCTAATAACCTTGATCTTGTCACTTCGCTATGAGTTATATTGTTTCTTTCTGGGTCAACTCACTTATTTCACAGTATAGCAAGAAGCATACCATTGTTGCTCGCTCTAGTATAGAAGCCATATATCAAGCTCTTGTTGAAATGGTATCAGAGCTATTATGGTTAAGATGGCTACCAGAAGATATGGACACGCGTCAACAAAGTGAAATAATCCTTCGTTGTCAAAACCGAAGTGCTATTTAAACAACACAAAATGATGTTTTCCAAGAACATAACATATGTATTGAAATAGACTGTCGCTTCATTCAATATCATGTTCTTCATAATACTAGTCGATTTGTCTCTACTTCATCCTTTGAACAGATTGCTGATATCTTCATTGAGACATATCCAACTAAGCATTTTCTGGATCTTTCTCATACTCAAGTTGATCTCTTTCAAATCACCTTGAGTTTGGGAAGATTTGGAGATATAGATATATTTAAGATATATTGTATATGGTGCCTAATTGATTCTAACTGATTGAGATTGATATTTTGCTACTTTAGACGATCATCCTGTGAAGCCTATACTAAGCATATGTAGTCTTCATTTATTGATAAACAGAATATTACATTATTCTGTCTCTTCTGCTTTATTATTCAACTATGATCATAATTTACGTCTCGACTAACGCTCAGCAATTTAATTTTGCGCGTGTTACTGGCCTCAAGGTAGATGGAGACTTGTCCTTACAGTTTAAGTGAAAGGCAGTAGTGCAATGCTTGCACACGGAGCAGAGTAGTAAATGCACGACCAACCACGACATCAGAAGTGGAGGCCATTCTGAGATCGCCATTAATAGAACTTTTCCCTTTATACTTTCAGTTGCTTCACCCTCTAAAGCATTGACAGTCTAGATGAACATGACAGCGTGAGAAGCTCCACAAATGAAGGGTCCAATACAGTTCTTCGTTCCAGAATTCATTTGAGTTGGGAGACAAATACACAAGTCTAGCTAGATGGCTTTGAGTAAAGAGCATCGTCTTGCTCTTCTTCTTAACTATGTTATTGTTTTTTATGTCACACTAGTACCGGTCTTCCATGGCGGGGTTTGTGCTCGGATCCCGATGCTGCAAAGGCCCTCAAACGGCAGCTTGGTCTCGGCCGTCATAGTGTTTGGAGACTCGACGGTCGACACGGGGAACAATGACTACATAAACACTCTCTCCAAGGGCAATGTCCCACCTTATGGGAAAGACTTTGTGAACCACACTCCAACAGGAAGGTTCAGCAATGGGAGGTTGATTCCCGATCTTACAGGTGACGTGTTTCTCTTATTCTGAACGACTGAGATCAAAGTATGGTTGATTAATTTGTGTTTTGTTTGTGGGCACATACTGTCTTACAGCTACATACTTGGGGCTTAAAGAACTTCTGCCGCCATACTTAGACCCGGCTCTCAGCACGGAGGATCTGTTCACCGGAGTTTGTTTCGCCTCCGCAGGGTCTGGATACGACCCACTTACTGCTAAAATAAGTGTAGGCAATTCTTCCACTTCTGTCGGTATTCATTAGTAATCGCACTTGGCTACAAAGAGCACTGAACCTTATTATCCACTAATTGTAATTATCGTTTCTTTTTGGTGATCCTCTGTTCATGAATGTGTAGAATGTGATGTCAATGAAGAAGCAATTGCAGTACTTCCAAGCGTACAGGAAAAGGATTGAGATGGCAATCGGAAAGGACCAAACCAGAAACATCATAAAAAATGCCTTGTTTTTGATTAGTTGCGGAACCAACGACTTCATCAATAATTACTATGGTCTTCCTGTCAGACGGCAAAGCTTCACTCCCCAAATGTACCAGCAATTCATACTTAATCACGTTAAAAATTTCACTCAGGTTGATTACTCAAAATCTTTTGGCTCTATGCAAATAGCAGATGAAATACTCATGGTTGCGATGCTCACTTTGTGCTCATTGTCATAACGTTCTTAGAGACAATCTTGCTTGGATAGTTAGTTGTGGTTGTTGATAGTTTATAGTAACAGTCTATATTGCAGTTGTGAGTTGTGTTTGAGATGCGATTTATGCTTCTGCTCATCGTTCATGTAAACTTCATCTCTCCTGACTATGTTTTTTGAGTTCCTTTTGCCATTTTCACAAGAGATTGTAAGAGCTTTGTTCTACCTTGAGGAGAATTTACCTGTTACAACGATCCAGATCTAAAAAAACATAGGGAGTGCCTCTAAGGAGGTACTTTACATGCCATGAAATCAATAATTCTGTTCATGTAATTCATAATTTTATTGTTTTGAAGTAGCTTACATTCAGCCTGATGAAACTCCTGATCCTATGATGCTGTTGATACAGACTTTGTTGAACCAAGGGGCTCGAAGAATTGCGGTCGCTGGACTGCCGCCAATGGGTTGCTTACCTGTGGTCATCAACCTTAATCAAGGTAACCCTTTTCGAGATCGCGGCTGCATCCAGAAATTCTCCTCCGTCGCATCGAATTACAACAAGATGCTTCAAAAGGAACTAGTCAAGATGGAAAAGAGGACGCAATCGTTTGGTGTAGTTTTAAGTTACATTGACGTATACAGTCCACTAATAGAAATGATCAAAGCCCCGACCAGTTTTGGTGAGTTTTTAGATTGATCTTCTAAAATTATGTCGTCTCGTGTTTAATGCATGTAAGATTTGTGCCTTTGATGTCTTCTTGGGTAGGTTTCAAAGACGTGAATAGCGGATGCTGTGGGACGGGCATCATCAAAGTGTCATTCTCATGCAATATGAATTCCTATGTATGTCCGGATGCATCGAAGTATGTATTCTGGGACTCGATGCACCCCACTGAGAGGGCTTACTCCATCATCTTCGATGCTGTGGTGCCCAGTATTGATGCTATTGTTAAGGGCATATAGTTCTGGTCAACCCTTTACAGGGTTAAATCATATGTTTCTGCTTAACTAATCTTCTTACTGAAGCTTGTGTTCTGGTTGTTGAAGAAGTATTATTTGTTACGTGCATGTAAATGCAATTCTCGATCTAAATAGTCATTTACAAGTTGAGGCGATTAATTTATTGATTAAATGCAGATGACCTATAGATATGGCAAAACATGCTTGTCTTGACAAAAGCAAGTTTCCGTGGAACAAACTTCCATTATGAGCGAAGTTACATCATAAAACAGAGTAAAGTTTATGAATCATGGTAATCAGACTCCCAAAAAAAAAAAAAAAACCGAATTTTGCGCCTCAGAATTTGCCCCACCCATTCTCTTTGGCCTGCTAAAAAAATTCGGTTCCACTTTTACCTTTTCGTTCGATGCCCATGGATGTATGGTTTTCGTGCATCCATAGGGCCTCCTAGTGGTTAGTCACGTTGACAACTTTGCCAATTCGAAGACAATGCATTTTCAAGTGATGTCTCTTCATAAGTTCTGCAATCAACTTTGTCGATCACTTAATGTCTTACGCTTTGGCCGTGAGTTGCTCATTAAGTTTCCTTGCGATTGAATTTTTTTTCTCCCTCCTCATGCTTAGAATTCCTGGCAATTGACATTTTTCTCCAAGCATGTTAAGGCTCAGCAAACTTATGCAACATAGCCATAATTAGTCCGGCTCTAACCTCCCTCAAGTGAGCTCAAACTCAGTCAGAATTAGAGCTATTGGTGCTATATCAGTACCAATATTAGCATTTTATCTGGTTCGGAAGGACCAGGCTGAAATGTTAGAGAATGATGCATTGTTATAGCAAAGTCCAAAGAACTTGGTCACTGATTATAATCTGATCTGCTCATATTAGTTGCCACTGTCTTGGCCCAGTATTTCCAGAGTAAATGAGAATGAGAATGAGAATGAGATATTCATCTCAAAAAGTCAAAATTTGGAGCTAGAACAATTTTCTGTAGTAATCAATTTCATTTACATATGCTTCCTGTTTTCTTTTCTCCTGCTCATTGGTTTTTAAAATTCCCAAGGTACAATACAGCATCCGCTTGATTCAGTCTGTAACGAAAAAATTCAAATCTGGTTGCTTAGATCACCATGTGACCTGAGTAAACTTTTGAACCACTCAACCGATGATTTCGGAATTCTTGTGAGGTTATTTTTATAATCAATGTAGTAGAGTCCGAACCGAACTGTGTATCCCGAGTTCCACTCCCAGTTGTCGAGCAAAGACCAGACAAAATAGCCACGCACGTTGCAGTTATCTTGCCTGTAATTAAGTCATGCTCCTTGAGCTGCTACTACGACCTTAATTCTCAAGCTTTTATATATCGGCAATATGCAGACAAAGCATAAATTCTGATGATACCTTATAGCAGCAGATAGGTTCGACAGATAGTCTCGGTGATACTCTATCCTCTTGTCATCCTGTAAAGCCTTGTTCAAACCTATGTAAGGTATATTAAGATCATCCATGCCTGCATAGTTGATTCAAATTCACCATAAGAAATGTCCTGTTGATATGTACAGGAGATTTCAAGAATTTTTAATTCAGTTGTTCTGAAGTTTATATGGATAATAGGTCTATAAGGACAATCTTCAGCACTACTTATGTAATCACTGACCGTTCTCTGTTAGGATGACTGGCGGGTTTCCGTACTTATCTCTCACATATCTAGCTAGCTTGCTGATGCCCCACGGCACAACATGAAGCCACTGGGAAGCTGCCTGGAAAAGGAAACACAACCATCTATCTTGAATCAAAACTGTTTTAACTACATTTTGCAAAAAAAAGAACAGCAGGAACATACTCTTTCTCCTATAGCAACGCCAGCTCGAAAAGCTACAATGAATGAAACAACAGAAAGAGATTCAATATGACTAGCAGTTCTAATATATCTTTGGGTGTCACAAGAAAATAGGTTGGACTTTTCTTCGACTGCATACCTGTTGTTATAACAGCACTATCAGAGGAAGCATCCTGAAGTATTAGCTTCCGAATATGGGTCCTGTCATTTCGGGCGTACAATGTTGTGTAATGATTTAGTCCAACAAAATCCAAGGAACCTTTCAGGAACTTGGACATCTCCGATGAGATTTCAGGAAGTCTTTCCCCAACTAGATTCTTCATTGAAAGAGGGTATTCCCCAAAGAAAAGTGGATCAAGGAACCTGGGTCACCTCAAGCTGCTCATATATCTTTATCGCTGATTTCTGATTGGTATATCCCGAAACAAGTTATCTATTAGCAACTTACCAGCCGATGCCGAATTCCATCGCTCTATTTGCAGCATCCTGGTCCTCGTCACTGTCTGATATCGGTTCGTACCATTTGGCGTCTAGCGATATACCTATCTGACCTCCTTGCTTTTCCTGCCCAAATATAAGTGTAGCAAATAAATGTTTTAAAGGGATTTCATTTCCTGGACAAATTTGTGATTGATAGAAGCTTGGAGTAGTACCCTGAAGTTCAGATTATAGTTTTGGTAAGCGGCAGCATGAGACAGGAGGATGTTGTGAGCAACAATGTAGGGTTCAATGGACGATTTGCCCCTTCTACAGAATATACCACCGAGAATAGAGCATCTCCCGGGTGCTTGAAGTCCAGTGTCATAGCCTTGTATTGAGAAGCCATGAGGTTCATTGAATGTGATCCAATACTTCACTCGATCTCCAAAAGCCCGGAAACAGGTGGAAGCATAGTTCTTGAAATCTTTGCTGCAATTCAGGGATTCTCTGTGAGCATGGTTCATTTACCATTTTCCTGCTGGCAAATGCATTTTGGGATCGATATCAAACTCACACTATTCTTTTGCTAAGCCATCCTTCGTACTCATCTTCGAGCATCTGTGGAAGATCCCAATGATACAGCGTTACATAAGGCTCGATTCCTGATTGAAAACCACAAGCTAGCCTTAATGTCATCCTATTCTTGGTGTAATCAGATATTAAGAAAATACCAAAAAATCAGACCTTGTTCCAATAAAGCATCTATGAGTCTGTTGTAGTAATTTAACCCTTCTTTATTTGGTTCCCCCGTTCCATCTGTTTTTTCAAGAATTCTAGAAAATTAGGGCCTTGGTAAAAAGGATAGACTGAGAAAACTTTAACAAATGAAAAAAGTAGGGGCGATGGAGTTCTTACTTGGAAATATTCTTGGCCAGGATATTGAAAATCTGTAAGCATCCATTCCCAGATCCTTCATCAGGTCTATGTCATCCTGCAATATTTTTTTGAATTAGCCTATGATTAGCGACATTTACAAAGGATAGCAACAATTTCTGATTGACCAGTTAAGCCCTTTCATTTTTCAGATGTATAAAATATTTCTTACTTTAAGTAAGCTTCAGAGCACGAATTTATAAAGCAGATGATATGTCGCTGTCATCTGTCATTCTCGTTCTTTTTCACATTAGTACTACTTTCCAAGAAAGGGCAAGCTAAGACTATATTTTGCTGAAGCGAAATCATCCCCCGTAATTGGTCACATAAGGTTTTGGCATCCGTTGGCGTTGCCAAGCATATTAAAATTTGTTCTTTCTTAGTGCCCCAAAGTGATCGAAAAACTTAAGCGACAGAAGGCCAGTTGGTGGCTGATGTTAACTGTTTGTCTGATGCAAGTCGGGCATAGAGTAAATGTAATATAAACTAAACTTATGGTCTTGGAAATATACCTTGAACCGGTGGTATTGATCAACAGCGGTGTCCGCATTGCTGAAATCTAGTATCTTACCTGATAACAACGTCAATAAAGAAGCAAAAGTCGCCCTGCTCTCCAGATTTTGACTCAGTAATCATTAGATTGCTTCACAAGTAAAAAACATATACCTGGTTGCCTCGTGAAGGTATCCCATATACTCGCTCCTTTGTTTCCTTCGTCCACAGCTCCTTCAAACTGCCATAACAGACAATTAATACATCTTTGACAATAATCGGTTCTTCGCCATATACTCCAAGTTCGTGCAGAAGCGGGAATTTGGGTGTCCGAAAGCAACCTGATATGCCGAAGAAGCGGTTCCAAAGACAAACCCATCCGGAAAATCATCTCTGCTGACAGACTCTGAGTTCGAGAAGAAGCAGAATATCAGAAGAATCAGTATCAAAGCGACTCTCATGGCGTGAGTGGTTTATCTCCGAAGAACTTCTTGGCTTCCTAGAATGATTATCGAGGATCCCTTATAAGATAAAAGGAGGAAAAGCAAGAAATGCTTAGTTTGTTGTCTTTGCTTAGAAGGCGAAGAATGAGGCTGAAGAAGAAATTAATAGGCAGGACTGGCGGATTGTCCCTTGCACTGAAAGGTGACTTCAGTTTCAATAACCTGTCTCTCTCGTCCTTTTGAGTACACGTCGAAGGGTGATGTCTACAGGTTAGCCATAAGTGAGGGAGGAAAAGTTGAAGAGGGGAAGCGACAGAAGTGAGATTGGATCGTGGCACAAGCTAGAGAGAGTTTCTTGCTTGAATGTACTTGCTAAACGATGAATGTTTGCTCAAGGAACTGCAGAAGAGAGAACCAAGAAATGGAAGTCCAACAAGGGAAGAGAGATAGCTTAGACCTAAGGCAATGGGAAAATCCGAAGTAGGTAAGCGGAGATTCATCATAATCATCATCACAAACAAAAACTAAATGTATAAATGTGGACACACAATGACGTGTGTTTATTATCTTGTTATGGATTATGCAGATGTACAGGGCAGCTGTTGACGCAAATCTTCTGAAAATCGATCAAAACGAAACATTTACAAACCCCCCTCCCCCACCCAAAAAGGAAGAAAGGAAAGAAAGAAAAGGTTGAGATGCTTAGAGTGCGGGAAAAGCTGGAGGATGAATTGTGGGATGGGATTTGTTCTCAGGTGCGACATGTGAAAGGAATTCGTCCTTTATAAATCGTTTTTAATTGGATGATCTAAAAGTCTGAGGATCCAATTACGATGGCGATACGATTTAAAGGATTAAAAGTTCTCTTAAGAGTGTTCGCCTACCTTGAAGAATCAGCCATTGATTGACTTCATATGTATGGCACAGACTTTGAAGCATAGTACTCATTCATCTTTATATTTTTCACATCCAAAAGTGGAAGAAACTTCTTGCAGGCGGTGAAAGTCAACTAACATCTCTAATCTCTCTTGCTTAGTTGTGCAACCACTATTATAATTAATTACTCTCTAAACTACATCACCCATCCCACCTCCCACCGTTCCTTCTCTATTTTTTTCATTAAATAAGAAAAAAAGAGAGCAAAAATATCACGTGTCAACAGTCCATATTGGTTTATATATCAATAATTGAACTATCTTACTCGTATATTTGCGTTATCCTTATTCTATGTAGAGTATGCCCTACTTCACTATTAGATTAAATTTATAATCCAGAGTTTTTGTATTTTATTCGACCCGGTTGCTCTCTCGCCATCCTTTAATTACCCGTCATCCTTTTGATTAACAAAGACAAAAAAAAAAACATTATTCCCATTAGATGCCGTTTTGTAACAAAAAGAAGAAATTTGACCATCTATATTGCGAAGTAAATCCACGTTAATATAATTTGAGATACATCTCCATTGCAAAGTCCAATACCACGCGAAATAAAGTCGTAAGAATACACATGTCAGCTGCACATACTATGTACCAACATACTATCTACCGTTTCTATTGTATGATGTATTATTTCATTGAAATCAACCGAACTTGGCCATATCACAAATGATACTGCACGCAGTAAAGTCAATCTTTGTTCCTGTACTTTCGTGAAAATGTAGGTGTCAATAATCTTTGGTTGTAGCTTTTCCTCCTTACCGCATGATATGATCTTGAGACCACAAGGAGGGAAGACGTACCCGGAAAGAAAGAAACTAAAATGCAACCTTCATCTTTACATGATAAGTCAACTGAGAAATAGAAAATTTACATAATACAACACATCAAATGCACGCAAGTTGCAAAAGTCGATCAGAAAAATGACACAAATGGTCCAAGAACTTTAACCCGATATGTGATGTGGTCATAAACTTTCAATTTAGTTAATGATACCAATTAAAGCAAACAAGTGAAAAGTCTCCAGGTATGCTATCCCGCACTAGCGAGCAACCGCGCTTAAGCTTCCAAGGGACTGCCGTTTAGGAGATCAACAGTTTGCCTAAGTTAAATGATACGAAATTACTAACCTTATGCGTCGTGCAAATGAGAGAAGTTGCAGTTCCTAGATGTTTTTACTTAGCTAATAAGAAGAAAGAGAGAATTTAGAGAGACATGACTTTTTTGATTTCATTCGAAAGGAACTTCTTTTAAACTTTTTGTACATTTTCAAACTAATATTTATACTATATGAAAATATTTAATGTGTTCTCTGAAGTTAAATTAATGAAAAGACAATATTGAATGTATACATTTCATGGATTAGTTTGATCATAAACAAAAAATTCAAAGATCATATTGAAAAAAAAATTAAATTTAGGTATCACATCACATATTATGTAAAAATTTGAGGATGACATTGAACAAATTGACTTACCAAAAAAAAAAAAAGACATTGAACAAATTGAAAATTTTAAAAATTATTTGTGTCATGATCCCAAGCTGGTTTGAGTAGAGCAGATTAGGATATATTAGATTAGATTAGATAAGATCAAAATGATTGCTCATTCATGTTGGGTGTGCTTGCACGCGTTTCTCATTCGATGATGGCCCAACGTTATTTGATGGGGACGGTTGTCGTGTTTGCAGCAACATTACTAATAAAAACATCTCGCCAAACCTTTGTCAACCTTTGTCCAGATGCTCTTCTAGTTTCTCCTAGAGCTTCATGGGTTTGACTTTCACTTATCATTTCCTTTGCCCCATTTCATTTTTCTCTATGTGTTGTAAATATTTTTATATCTTGTTTAACGCTGAAAGATATAAATTTTTCCGAACATTTGGGTTTCCTAAATTTCTAAGAAATATTAATAAGCGCCTTTTCTTTGGGTCGATCAAATAAACAAAATTTTGAAATAGCTTGGGGCCATCCTTCTTTTTTTTTTTTTTTGTTATACCACAATGCACTACCATTTGCTTACGTAGAAAATTCGTAACTGACAAAAAAAAAATCCCCGCATTAACAAATGGGTCGGCTACAAGTACATGTATGATCATTAAATTTCTATTATGTATAAATTAATCAAAATTGATTAATTGGGTTAATTTGGATCAGATGATATCGACCCAACCTAAATTCGATTCGAACTACCCATTTGACAACTTTACTTAATGGTGCTTTTAAAAGCTTTTGTTATAAAAAAAAAAAGGAGACGAACTAACATAATCGATGTAAACCATCATTGACCCAAGGCAATGTGATAGATTGGTGAATACCGTGGTGGATGATGAGAATGTATCATGTACTTTTCACTTCAAATAGTTTTATATGTAAAATAAAGAATAATATTACATTTTCACTCACGAAAGGCAAACGGTTTTCAATAATTATTTATTTCTAGATAAATAAAAAGCATCAGAATTTATCGTGCTTATGCGTTGAGTTATGTGGGAGCGAAAATAATCAGAATGTATGGATGTAAGGTTAAATAAGTAATTAAGGATCATACATATATAGTAATATTATATATATTTCTTGATTTTTGGTCGAAATTGAGGGTAATATTTTGAAGCGTAAAATATGTTGTGACCCTCATGCAAATCAACCTGACGAATATGCCCTCTTATTTTCCCTGAAAACCCTGAAATGCTCTCTCTCTCTCTCTCTCTCCCTCGCCGTAAAAGCTGAATCCCCGACCCATTCATGGCGCTGAGACTGGCATCGCCTCGCAGCTTCAGGCGGCTGTTCTCATCCTCTTCGTTCTTTCCTCCACAGCCGGTGGAGGCTCAGCCCCGAGTGGAACCTGAGCCCAACACTAACCTATTTGTCTCAGGTGACTAGTTTTTATGATGGTTCTGGCCTTGTCTCGACTCTTTGCTCTCTTTTTATTGCTCATTATTATGTTGCATCTTTTCTCTTGATGTGATGTCCGGAAGTGCTTTGTCTCAGTGGCAATTTGCTTTCTTCATGCTTAGTCTAGTGGGTCTAGAAAATTTTCGAGTTTGAAGCCTGTTTTGCTAAATTGGGTCTTCAGAAAGTCGAGAACTTGGGGCTACTTAGAGATGCTTGGGCGACAATAAAGTTTCAGATCAATTATTTTTGAGAATGATATGAATGGCATGTAAAGCATTAATCTGCAATGGTTAATTAGACCTTTGTTACTTGAGAGGTTTGACAAGCGAATGAAAGAGTTATGCAAAAGTATTTTTGACTTTCTGTATATCTCCTCCTTAGAGGGGCATATTGTAACCTGAAAGATTTTGGTCGACTGAAAATATTTGGACTACAGTCATCGTTACGCATTTTGTTCACTCTGGATGAGAGGGTGGTGGATTATTGTGGCTTGTATGTTGAAAAGAAGGTCGATTATTCCATGTTCTTGTTCTTTGCTTTGTCTTTGCTTCTGTGCTGAAACTCTGGCTGCCAATTGTAAGTGGAGCACGCAATCATTTGCTTGAGCACATCTGTTGTTTAATTAAGTTATCTTTAAGTGCAATCGTGAACAATTTTCATTGTCTATTTACTTGGGTGTGGATGTGACATTTGATTGATTATGCTTTTCATTATCTGATTTGGAGATTGACAATAAACTCAGGGCTGAGTAAACGTACTACTACGGAGAAACTACGGGAAGCCTTTTCTCAGTTTGGTGAAGTCGTTCATGGTTTGTTGTACCTCCGAATGGTTAATAATAAGTTACCCTGGCAAAGCTTCAAGCACTAAGTTTGTAGCATGTTGGTTCCATACAGCTAGGGTGGTGTCTGATCGGATTTCAGGATATTCAAAGGGTTTTGGCTTTGTCAGATATACTACATTAGAAGATGCTGCAAAAGGTATTGAGGGTATGAATGGAAAGGTAAGTTTTGCAATTGTCCCTCTGCTTTCGCTCCTAAGGAAGCAATAACAGTGTTTTGCAAAGCGATTAAATGCTACTTTGGCATGTTTTATATCGTGCATATGTGTTTAAGGAATTGCATAGACCAAAAATCTGTTTTCTTTTTGGTTATGAAATGGAGATTTTATTTGGTTCTGGACATTTATATCCACAAACATTTCAGTAGTTAGAATGAACAATTTTGAAACTCAGGGCTTAAGATTGTGTTGTCATGATATGTTCCCCAGGCATCATAAAATTGTGCATTCTCCAAGTCTGTTGACAATGTTCTCAAAATTCTCTTTAGTGATTATAGAGTCTTGAGATTTTGGCACTATGTAGAAAAGATTATAGTCTCGGTAACATTTAAAACCATAAGTCTCTCCACAAAAATTAAAGGAACTACATTAAAGCATTGAATGAAAGGATACCATCTGTTGAATGGGCGAAAAGGACCCATATCAGATGTGGCCATTGAATAATTCTTGAAGTAGGTGCTGCCACCATTAAAAAAGAAAAGTTCGACAAAGTTGGTGGTTCTGTATTTTTCCATGGTAACTGAAGAATTCGATGCTCAATGCATGTATACAGTTCTGCTGGGGAAGACTTGCTCTCATGTTTGCATGTGAAGAAAAAACTATCTCTTTCATGTTTACTGCAATAAAATTCATGATTCCTGAGATCAAAATGCATATAGCTTACCCTCCACCTATATTCCAATCTATTAATTGAAATGATGAAGAAAGAGAAGTCTACTCAATGTGTTGTTGTTAGGGTGCGTTAACAGAAGCACAGTTCCTCCATTCCTCATGATCACTTGTGGGCCTAATTGGGTTATCTAAAATGAACTTGCATCAATCACCATCATGTTGCTCGTCTGACTAAATGTCATTAACTGATAACTTTTCCATCCCTCTACAGCACCATACCCAGACCTGTCTGACTACTATAGGGAATCCTCTATCAGTCACTCTTTCTGTCTCTCTGTCTCTGTCTGTGTAGCTAGCTTGATCATGCATGCATGCATCAACGAATTGTCACATTAGGAGTTGTTCTTTATTTCCTTTCTTAGGGATGTATGCATTTTCATGATAGTTGGCTATCAGAACATGTGCACATTTGAAATTCTGTTTCTTGGAGAGTAATTCAGTCCGCATTATGCCTTGTAGTGCCATTTACAGCTACGATCGCTAGTGTTTTGAGAAACGTCTCATCTGATATGAAAACTGAAGCACGGGCATGAACATGGTCCTGGTGATTTGACAAGTTTTTTTCTTTTTTTTCATCATTTGAATCACTGACAATTTGTTCGGTAATGGAGCTGCTGATCTCGTTATAGCAGAAAACTGATTACCCGTTTGTGTTTTGCAGTATCTAGATGGTTGGGTCATATTTGCCGAGTATGCAAGGCCTAGGCCACAACCTACCTTGCCTCCAAACAACGCGTTTCCTTCCTACAGTCATCAATGAATTTTTTTTCCTTCCAATGCCGGTAATTCCGTGACGCCAACAGCTGATCGGCCTTTGAGGGTTTAGCATCTCTGGCAGCTACAGCCCAAGTCCTTTTTTTGTTTATTGGCATGCAGTTTTCTGATTGCTGGAGATCAGCTCGTATGAGAGAAGGAACAGAATCACTGAAACGGAGGCAAACATTTTCAAAATTGATAAGCTAGTTTTCTGTTAAAGTTCTCATTTGCTCGAGTCTCAAGATCTTTTCTTGCATATGAGCCCAAGAATTACTGGAAGGTTTTTCGATTACATGTATCCGATAGAGTTTCATTAAATGTACATATGCCCTCATCGCTAAGTCTTAGTTCTTCTTCTTGCATTAGTTGTCGTAACAAAGTTCTTTACTATGGGATTAGAGCAAATAAATAAAAGTTCAGCATATGATCTTCCAACTCGCACTGTCGCAAAGGAAAGGTAGGACTAGAAAATGATTTGAGTAGTGGAACAAGAACGGACATATAGTCGACTGGGGTGTCTTTGTATGGATTTGTCTTGTGACGTTTAGATTTCGTGCGTTTCGCAAAAAATATTCTTCCAGAAAATAGTTTTCGAAAATTGAGGTGTTCGGGGGTGGAATTCAAGGAAAATGTTTTTCAATCAATGAAGAATGTTATACTAAAAATGGAGAAAATGTTTTCCTTTCCTAAAATGAGGGAAAATATTTTTTAGTTCTATAACATCCTTTCTTTTGTCTCTCCTCTCTTTTCCCTCCCCAATCGAACTCCTCTCTCTCCCCTCTCCAGCCGAACTCCCCTCTCTCTCTTTCCTTTTTCTCCTTCCCAAAATATTGACATTTTTCTCTTTTCACCAACTGAACCCCTCCACACTCTCTCTTTCTCTTTCTCTTTCCTCTTCCAGATGTGAGGTCTTATTTTCTCTTTTAAAGTTTTAAGTAGATATTGAAAAATATTTTCTATTTTTGGAAAAATAACTTTTTAATTTTTTTTAAATATTGTATCTTTTATGAAATGACGAAGTTTTAAGTGAAAGATAAGTTGAAATTTCTCTTACGTACTTAACCTCTCAACTGCAATCTCACAGTATCCCGGCCACGCGGCAGATCTATTGATTAGCCGAAACAGACAGAAAGAAAAGGAGGAGGCAAATCTGCTGACGGGACAAGAACTTTCTTCGGAGACGTCGCTGTTTGTGGGGGCGATGTAGGAATGATGATGTGGCCCGAGTGCCATCAGTCACCACGCTGTTGTCGCCAACCAGTGTTACGTGTGTGGCTTGAACTTGGCCAACACGAAGAATATCAGTTTCGGAATGTCCAGCGCGAATGACCCACCAATGCGCATTTGCCCTCTCATGGAAGCAACGAGAACACGCTAAAAAAAGGAAGAAAGAAAGGAAGGAAGCTTTCCACTAAGATTGATAGCAACACAACATGTTGGATATTCAGGGTTTCTTCTCAACGGAGACAAATTACTCCCTTGCAGGTGGCAGAAGAAGACACTTGTAACGGCGTCTTCGTTTCTCAGCAGCTATGGAATGTGCGTTTTCGGCGTCTGTTCTTGCGACACGACTCATCGCTGGTGGTCATGATAAGTCCAGTGAGTGCTGTTCCTTTCTTGGAGTTGGATGATGAGGGACGAAGGGAAATCTCTAGAGGAAAAACGATGGGACGACGTGAAGTCCGGTGATAACACATGTCTAGGGTCCATTTTTGGCTAGACCTCTGCACTCGTAGCCATAAAGAGGAAGGTATACTTGGCTGGAAGGTTACAGGTAAGTGCTGATCCGGTGTGACCGGCTGAAGTATTGAGAGATTTCAAGCTCAAGAACTAGAGGCCGCTCGTTGAGATTCTGGTGATTGCGTGCAAACAACTCTTGGTCAGGGCCATCATATAGATGAAAAGATTTGCGCTTAATCGGTTCATAAGATAGTGGGGCATATGCCTTAGAGTAGATGGGCATTCAGGTAGCTGCACCATCCATGCCTATGTCCCTAGATTGTTGGAAAAAAAAGGAAAAGAAAGAGTTTTACAAATGAGTGAATGCGAAAGATAAGTGAGGCCGGCAGGATCAAAGTTTTAAATATTAACACGTTAAATGAATTTGTCAAGAAAAATTATTAAAATCCAGCAGTGTCGGCAGTAGAGCCATCCCCACCGACGTCAAAATAGCCTCGCCACAGTATTTTGCCGATTTGGACTATTTGCTCGTGCTAGCACAAGACCAATTGGATCACAGTGAGGGATACGATCTTGGGAGCCATCCGATTCAAATCGGATGTCTGTGGCTCAATCACTGCACGATCTGTTTCCAAATTCTTTAGCCATTTGGGCTCGGGGCCGTTGAGAAATATGTAACGAAAACGACTAGCTTTTCTCGTGTGTAAAATGACTGTAGCTCGTGATTTTGACACTGAGGTTATTGTTGTATTACTTAATTCTACCGTGTGGAATGTGAAGATCTCCCTCTCCGGGTCTGTGGAGGGGGCACCAATCTGTCAATGCTTGGCGAGATGAATTTGAGCTTGAAGTCATTGTATCAATCGCCAGGTCGAGCAATATCTTAACTTGACAATAGGGTGCATGTTTGAATCTCACCAATTATGTGTGAACTATTTCAAATAATGATTATCTGTATGGATCAAATATCGATACCTAATCATTTCATGAGGCTTGGGAGTGTTCTATAAATTTTTAGATACGGGTCTTCAAGCCCATGCCCGTAAACAATCAAAGGAAAAGAAAAATCAAATGCCAACTAAAGTATTACAAAATAGATTGAAAATCACATTTCCTCCCTCACGTAATGTTGTAATTGTTGAATAAAAGTATGCAATTTTCCTGGAGAGGATATTTTGGTTCATTGCATCACTGAGGTCGCTTTCTCTCATAAATGCTACTGGTTTCTTTCAATACTGTTTCGCTCAAATGATGCAGTGCACACTGATTGAATTAAAAGGCCTATCGAATCCTAAAAGAAAACCGCATCTTACTTACCGCACTTATCATAAGGGCGAGAAATATTTTTGATGATGGTGCTTCCGCACTTCAGACGGTCTTCATCTATGAACAATCTTAACAACGTGACCTTTACAATGACACTTGTAATCAATGTCACAAGATAAACCCTACACACTTTCCGTCAGTCTAGCAATAAAATTACTACACCTTTCTCACTTTTCAATCATCCGACGTGCACTAGCCCCATTCATTTCTGTGTCGCACAAGTGTGTTGTCTTTCTCCCCTGGGAAGACAGGAAGGCACAAGCACACGTAGCAATCGAACTTACATGATTTGCAACAATCATGGAAGTTCCCAGCCGACAAGTAGTCCAAAACGCAACCCCAATTTCGAAGTATTTTGGGTTTTGCACTCCATTTTTCTCTCTTGTCCAATGCGGGGGCAACGATTTTGAGTAGCTCATGTTCGATTGCTGTCTTAAGTCATTGGATTGGGACTGCTGGCTTCTGACGGAGGTTAGAAAATCGGATGACTTCAAAGGGATGAAATATAGACCGAGCAAGTCCCCCCAGCGACAACATGGCTTTTCAAGCACATTTTGTACGTAACAAGCTAATCCCAAATTTCTCATTTGTTTTCGAGGTCAATGGCACCAACGATTTTAAGCTGAGAAATTTGAGCAATTGAATTCTATACTTTTTCCTTAGAACCGAATCGGTACAATTACAATAAATTTAATACTTTTTAGATAATTTTCGTGTTGTATTCTCCATAACAAATGCGGAGAAGGCATGGAATCTCTCTCTTCTTCATAGCAAATCTAAGACACAAATTTCCCAAACGCGGTCTATCCAAATATGTCGTTATTTAAATGCTTAGTTTTTTTTTTTTCGGGATATAGGTTTCTCAGTTTAGTCGACTTCCAATTCGATAAACTCGGGAAAAAAAAGCAAGAAAGAGAAGAAGTTATTGTATTGATAGCAAATCGCAAGAACACCAATACTTGACCAATCGGGACAAGGCTATACCTAATTGTCCCATGTCACCACTACGATATCAGGAGGTCAGGCATTACCGCGAGCAAAGTATCAATTAATTCTCCTTCTTTGATAACCGCCACTTTATCAACTCAAATTCAAAAAAAACTCTCAATCAAGTGAAAGGCCTGCTTGAAATGATTGGAATCCGCAATTTTTAACATCCGTTTCTAGCTTTAGGCATGTTTGTCTGTTGTTTGCTGTTTGACTTTCCATTTATTATTATTATTATTATTAATTGTGTCTTCTTTTAAATTAAGTTATGGCTTTGAAAATCCTATCATACAACTACATTTGCTTATTTTGCCACGAGCTAATCACGTCTAATCTTTGAATTTTCACTTGTTGCAACACCTAAGTAGAATCCGTGATACTAGACTAATTTTCAAATTCGATAATTACTCTTCACACGACCAAAATAACTTCATTTCGTTTTGATTTGAAATCTTGGTACTTCAATAGAGTCCATATCTGATTTGGTTGACCTCTTAGTTATTAGTATTATTTCTAGGGCAAGTCGCTCTCCATCTTGAAATCAAGAACCGAATTGGATAGAGCTGATTCCGAACTTGTAGAATCGAGAACCGATACCGTGTCGATCTTCAGTTGGTTCTATGCCGGTCTTAAATATGGCAGTGTTGATATAATTTTTGTTATGATTATTATTTTTTTTTTTTTGCAGGAACCTAGAATCAGCCGGTCCAATTCCTGACTGAGACAGGGATGAATGCCCACCTCTAATAGCATGGAAAAAAACTGAAAAAGAGAGTGGACAAGAATTCTTTTTCGCCTTTTCGGCTCCGCATAATGAGTCGCGTAATCCACGTGGAGGCAAACTAGGGCGAGACGAGCTGTCAAAAAAAGAAAAAAAAGGCCATTGGGCCCCACCCAGTAATTCAATCCCATTTTACCAATGAAAAACAAGAATACCGAGGACCACTTCGTAATTTCGGATGCAGAAGATGGGCTAAAATCTCGTTCCTCTCCGGATAAGACAAGAAAAGACCCCCCCGCCAACCACCCTCCACCCCCCGCCCCTCCGTCTCTCTTCTCGCCATGGACGTGGATGACGAATCCGGTCTCCTCCTCCTTCTATATAAACAAACCCAGAAGGCGACCACCTCGTCGTCTTGACGAGTTCGTCCACCAGCTTCGCTCCCTCACTCTCCACACGAAAATCACCGACCCCAGATCGTTCCACCTGCGGAATGAAGTGTCTTTTTGAGTTCGTCCCGTGCTGCGGGTCGCCGCGCAGGGATGGGGAGGGTATCCGGGCGGCGGCGGTGGCGCCCCCGGAGGACGAGGAGGAGGAGAGGCGGGGGTGGGCGGGGCGGCGGAGGAGGAGGAGGAGGACGGGGGCTGCGGCGGCGGCGGAGTGGAAACCGTCGCTGTGCGCGATATCAGAGGACGTGGTGGTGGTGGCGGTGGAGAGAGTCGGAGGAGAGAGGAAGAAGAAGGCGGCGGCGGATCCTGCTACGGGGCCCGAGCGGTCCGCCTCGCGGAAGAGGAGCAGCGGGTCGTACGCGAGGGTCCACGACCGGATCTTCAACGGCGACGAGTACGATCAGAGGTGACGACCCTAGTCTCTTGCCCCTCCATCATCATGCACCGTAATTCTACAGATTTTGATTACCTCACGCCTTCCCTGGTTTTTCTCGTGCCCGGTCTGGATGAATAGATGTTGCTTTTCTGTTCTTTTGTTCTGGGAGCAATTGTAGAATACACCCATTCATGGTGTATCTGATAGAACGAGAGAGATACAGAGTGTAGCGTAAAATCGGGACAAACGCTGTCCACATCATAGGAACAGGGATTAGCAGGTGAAGCTTTGGTTATGGTGGTTGCGCTATGGTTGGTCGTGGATGCTGATATGCGAACTAATTTGGTCATTCAGAGGATCTTTAGAGGTGGGGTCAGCCACGATTATTATTATTTCTTCCTTAAGCTTAAATCAAACATTCAAGGATTAAGAAGTTCATAGCCTAATAACCAATCGGTAGATAAAGAAGGCGTCAGGTTTGGAGGAGTAATAATCCCCGCTCGGTGATCTGTCCCCCACGTCTTTCTTCTCCTTTTCTGGACGACGACATTGCCCTGTTAGAATCAATCCCAGACTCCCTGTTTCTAATTTCTTGACGGGCACTCGGATTAACTTAATTCAACGACTGGGCTGATGTTTCACAGGAGGCCTTCCTTTGAGGCGGTCATTCCAGCTTTCTCTCCGGCCCCATTCATGTTCTGAAGTTCTTGGTGTACAGAGGGAACCGCTACAGTCCACATATACATATGTATAAATATCTACAAATTCCAAGAAGTCGAAGAAGAAGAAGAAGAAGCGTTGTTGTTGTACAGTTTCTAAGTTTGGGTGTGTAAGTGGAGGCCCAAGAGTCGATTTGCCTTTGTACATACCGCCACCGTGTCCCCCTGCCTTTCTTATGAATCTACAGATATTGGCCTGCTTTTTTGCGGCATGCGACCGCCGTTCCTGTCCGAGGCGAACTCGATGAAAATCTGAAAATGCCTTTTCATTTTATTTTTTTCACTTTTTTCTTTCTGCTGTGATGCTTTTTCCACGTTAAGCGGGAATCTTCAATCTTTCCCTTCATGAAATGGATCATTTACCATGAAGGTAGGTGACGTGATAGGAAGGACAACTGTCTGACTAAAATAAAATAAAAATAAAAAATATTCCTCTTATTAAATGAGAGACGTCGAATTTCAAATCTGAAATTGCTAGTGCTCAAAATTGATGCGGAAATATGAACTATTAAACTTTTAGAATAATAAACAGAGTAAGGGAGTAAAGAAAATTGAACACAAGATATATAGTGGTTCGGCTTAGATCAAGCTTACGTCCACTCTCCCACGGCGACAACCTATTAGTTGAAGTCCACTATGAATCAAAAGAGTTACAATCTCAAGCTCTAAGCTTCACAGCTTGACACTCACAAAGTTCGTGTATTAACTCTTTTGTGTGCAATTAAAGCTCTTTACAGATTCAGACTTTAGGAATTACTCTCTTTCGTTAATACCACACAACTTAAAATATCTCTCTTAAATACTCCTTCATGCCTTCATGACCGTTGGCACTTTCCAAATGAATTCTTCCAATCTACCCGTTGGACATAATCAATCAGAAGATCTCAAGCTATAGATAGAAACAATAGAGAATCTGTTAATCCCGATTTCCCATTCAATCAGGATCTTCAATTTCCTTAAGTGAATACTTGCTCCAAATAATTGATTGCTTCCATAAATGCAATAATCAAATCCAATCAATCAATAGACTGTCGAAGGTATATATTAATCCATACTTTCTGCACCAGATCTTCGTGAGAAAGGAATAAGATCAACAAGATATGTAACCATAAGAACTTAAGTCTGTCTTCTCCAGACTTTGGTAAAGTATGACCACCTCAAACTTTGATAGAGTTTGACCACCTCAGACTTTGGGAAAGTCTGAACACCTCAGACTTTGGTAGAGTCGACCACCTCAGACTTTCGGAAAGTCTGCTGAACACCTCAGACTTTGATACAGTTTTGTCATCATCAAAATAATCATCAACGATCTCTCCTTTTTTGATGATGATAAAACCTTCCTGCAGATTAATTATGCTGCAACAAAAACTTCTTAACAAAACAAACTATATCTTGTATTAGAGACATAATAAGCCATTGAAATAGTAATAAACATCATACCAATCAATTCATAGACAATGTCAATCAAAAACCAAAATCAAACAATCCATCAAAAGACACGATCCAAAAAATAATCCAAGCCAAAAATCTACCAAAAATTCTCCCCCTTTTTGTCATCAATCAAAAAGTTAATTAGCCCAGGGAACACGAACAATTTGAAAATTATCCATTGAACGCACAGTCTACTCCACCCGAGCTATATCATGTTGCAACTGATTGATAACAGCAGTAGTAGGCATCTGATCTAACCGTTGAATAACTGATTGCTTAAGGTGTTCAACTGTTTGTTCCAAAGAAGAACATTGAGATTGAAGACCAATTAATAAGGCAATAATCTCGTCAGAATGATCAGCCGAAGCAATTAGTTCAGACTGTATAGTTCTGGATGGACCACCCTTTTCTCGTTGTTCTACACCAACTCCCCTTGTCTCCAAACCAGTAACCTTAATAGGTTGAGGAACACTCTGTTCTGGAGGAGGAGATTCAACAAACACATCCGCTGGAACATCAACATTGTCCCCAAGAGGACTATGGACTTCTTCCTCCGCTTCTTTCTCAGATTCCGTCTTGTCAGATTCTGCTTCCCCATGCACCTCTTCTTCAGCCACTTCTTTCTCAACTTCTTCCTCTTCATCTTGAAGAATCAAGGACCGTTTCTTCCGTTTCATCATCTGGGAAGATTCCTGCGAAGGCTCCTTTCCCTTTCTCTTCACTCCAGAGGAAACCGATTTGGAGGGACTCACTTCAGAAACCAGATTTTTTAATCTCATTTTTGCAATCATATTTTTCCCAATAGTGAGAGAAATTATCAGAGTCTCGCAAATAAAAGACGGAATCGGAATATTCAGATGATTGAAAATCTGAGTTATCAAAGAGGCATAAGGCAATTGTCTTTTGTCCTTTTGCACCACCCTATACATCTGATATAGAATAACATATGGCCCAGACAGTATTGGTGATCTAATGATTCAATACATTAGACATGCCTCAGACTTAGATATATCAGTTTTAGAAGCAGCTTTAGGCTTCAAACAATTGATGATTATCTTATGTAGGATAGCGTTCAGAGGAGATAACCGTGAATATGTGAGGGTACCTTCACCAAACTAATCTGTTGCAAGTGCAGCAGTTATTTCCTTGTCCGTCACTGTGATAGGGACAAAGCTAGTTCGGGAAACTCCAAGAATATCAGCAATCACATCCACATTGAGAGAATATTCCTTGTTGAACACAGAAAATCTCATAGTGTGTTGGTCAGGAAAAGACAAATTTGAATAAAAATATGCAGTCAACTCCGCATAACTTGGAACAGTGGAAGAACAAAACTTGTCAAGACCAAGTCGACCAAGGTGGACCCCAAGATTGATATTAATGGAGTTTAAATAATCAAAGTCAACATAGCGCGGATTCATCACCTCACGTTTCAATAACCCTTTATAAACCTTGTGATGCTCTTTTGAACAGAAGAGAGGGTCACTTGTCTCTGAGCGAGTAACATCAAACCCCTGTATTGGCTTAAACTGTAAAAACAGTTTTTCATCTTCATCCCTAGGTTCATGTGCATAAGAGACACCAAAATGAGGATCAATAGGAAAATTTCTCCTCGCTTCATCTGCAGTTCTAGGGGGTGCAATAGAAAGTCGTTCCATCTCTTTCAGAATAACAGGTTGATTAGCAAAGCCACTATATCGCATAAATTCATTAATGGTGGTCATAGCACTGCCACTCTTCACCAATGTCTGATAAAGTTTATAGATAAACTTGGGGTTCAGTTTTTTTAGAGGGGCAACACTACTTACTGGTTTGGCAAAATCCTGTTGTATCTCCTGCTTGTTTCCATAGAGACGGTGGTAGAAACATCATGCAGTCCTTCGCCCTCTGTAAGATCAAAGTGAGTCGGTTCAGAACTTGTGCCAAAATGTTTGCTTGCAAGACGAGAGGATTTCCGTGAAGCAGACATTGTGCGTTCTGGAGAAAGTTTTTCTTTTTCGTCGAAAGTTGAGAACTTGTGAAGAAGACGAAAAGGGCTAGGGTTTATATTGAAACGATTCGAATTCTTTAAACGAAGTCCTCGGTGAATAAAAATAGAAGTTTTTGAAAATTTCTGAAAATAAAACTCTTAATCAAACAGTAAAGAAGGAAACAAATAAACGATGAGGTGTAATGGTTCAGAAATCGTACCTTTTCGTCAGATTACCAAAAGTGTTAATTGGCGGGAAAAAGATATCAGAAAGACTTACAAATCAATTTTGATTTATTATCGCCTGAATCTGAATTTGATTCTGAGTCTCAATAAGAGAGAATATTTAATTTACTTCTAATGAACTCAAAAGAACGTTTATCCAATGGCTTGGTAAATATATCTGCCAGTTGATTTTGAGAATCAACAAAAGTAATCTTGACATCTTTCTTTTGTACATGATCTCTGATAAAGTGATGTCGAATTTCAATGTGTTTTGCTCTGGAATGTAAAATCGGATTCTTAGTGAGATCCATGGCACTTGTGCTATCACATCGGATTTCAACACAATATTTTTTTATTCCAAAATCTTGTAGTTGTTGACGCATCTAGATTTTGCTGTTGACATTGCGACAGTATGCTGCTTTCTTGATAACCATGGAACTAACATATGTCCAAGAAGTTGACAATTTCCTGTGGTACTTTTCCTATTCACTCGACATCCTGCTATGTCTGTATTAGAGTATCCTAAGAGGATGAAGTTGCTTTCCTTTGGATACCATAATCCAAACTTCGTGGTTGTTGAAATATATTTGATAATTCGTTTGACAGCCGATAGACGCGATTCTTTTGGATCTGATTGAAACCTTGCACACAAGCATACACTAAACAAGATATCTGGTCTAGAAGCAGTAAGATGTAGCAAGGATCCAATCACACTTCTGTATAATTTCTGATCAACTTTTTCTCCCTCTGAATCTTTATCAAGTTTAGAAGTTACTGCCATTGGAGTTTCAACTTTTTTGCAATTCTCCATTCCAAACTTCTTGACAAGATCCTTTGCATATTTTTCTTGATGAACAAAAGTACCTTCAGAGGATTGTTTTACTTGCAATCTAAGATAGAAGGTCAGTTCACCCATCATACTCATTTTGAACTCTTTCTGCATGTCCTTTGCAAAGTTCTCACATAGAGTTCCATTAGAAGATCCAAAGATAATATCATCAACATATATTTGTACTAACAAGAAATTGTTACTAGTCTTCTTAATAAAGAAAGTAGTATCTACTTTTCCTTTTTCAAAACCTGTTTGAATGAGAAAAGAACTCAACCTTTCATACTAGGCTCGAGGAGCTTGTTTTAAGCCGTACAGAGCCTTATTTAACTTGAAAACATGATGAGGATTCTTAGGATCTTCAAAACCAGGAAGTTGTACAACATAGACTTCTTCTTGAATTACTCCATTTAGAAAAGCACTTTTGACATCCATCTAATATAACTTAAAATCATGGAAGCAAGCAAAGGGGAAAAGTGTCAAAAAAGTCCTAAACCTTTATCACTAGTGCCAAATAAGTCCTCAACCTTTGCAAGTTGTGTCAAATAAGTCCTTCCCATCGGAGGAAGCACACGTGGCGCTGACGCGGCTCGTCGGAGCGCCGACGTGGCTCGCCAGAGCTCGCCGGCGCTGACGTGGCGTTGATGTGGCGCCAACTCTTTTTTTTTTCTTCTTCTTATTCTTCTTCTTCATCGGCGGAGCCCTCGCCGGCGATGGGCGAGGGCGGCGGGGGCTGGGGAGGCCGCCACCGGCCTTGCTCGTCGACGGTGAGGGTCGGGCGAGGCCGGCCTCGCCTCGCCCTCGCCGGTGAAGAAGAAGAAGAAGAAGAAGAAGAAGAAGAAGAAAACAAAAAAAAAAAGTTGGCGCCACGTCGGCGCTAGCGAGCTCCGACGAGCCACATCGGCGCCACGTGTGCTTCCTCCGGTAAAAAGGACTTATTTGGCACAACTTGCAAATGTTAAGGACTTATTTGGAACCAAAAAAAGGTTGAGGACTTATTTGACACTAGTGGCAATGGTTTAGGACTTTTTTGGCACTTTTCCCGCAAGCAAAGGCAAGAAATAATCTAATAGCTTCTAACTTGGTAACAGAAGCATATGTTTCATCATAATCTATTCATTCCTATTGAGGGTATCATTTGGCTACTAATCGAGCTTTGTTTCTTGTAATCGGTCATTTTTCATCTAATTTGTTTCTAAAAACCTATTTTGTTCTAACCACTGACTTTCCTTTGGGCCTTGGAACTAGTTTCCAAACATCATTTATAGCAAACTGTCTGAGCTCATCCTGCATTGCTTCTATCTAGCTATCATCTGTTAAGGCTTCCTCAACTTTCTTCGGCTCAATTTCTGAAATTAAAGCAATGGCACTTGACTCCTCTAGTTCTTCAGGAATAATAGGAACTCTAACTTTTGATCTGGTTTGTAGTCCATCCTCAATGTTGCCAATAACGTTATCCAAAGGGTGACTCGACTTGTGTTTCCAATTTCTTTGACTTTTAAAATTTGAGTCTTCACCATCCATATTTTGTGAATCAACAGATTCAACAACTCTTAAAGGAACATTATTCTCCTCAGCACCAACTTGTTGTGAGGGCTCTGAATTTGAATCTATTTCATGAAATTTAACATGCACAGATTCTTCCACTGTTTGAGTTCTTTTGTTGTAAACTATGTAGGCCTTGCTCGTTGAAGAATATCCAAGAAAAATTCCTTCATCAGATCTACTATCAAACTTCCCAACATTGTCAGCAGAATTCTTGAGAATAAAATACTTACAACCAAAGACATGAAAGTAAGAGATTTTAGGCTTTTTGTCTTTATAGATCTCATTTGACATTTTCTCCATTAAAGGTCTTAGAAACACCCCGTTAATAATATAACAAGCAGTAGAAACGGCTTCAGCCCAAAATCTGAAGCTTACTTTGCTGTTAATCATTAGAGTTCTGGCCATTTTTTGCAAAGATCTATTCTTCCTTTCTACAACACCATTCTGCTGTGGTGAATATAGAGAGGAAAACATATGATGTATTCCAAAATCATCACAAAATTTAGCAAAATCTGCATTCTCAAATTCACCACCATGATCAGATCGAATACTTGAGATCACATACCCTTTCTCATTTTGTACTTTCTTAGCAAACTTAGCAAAATATGAAAAAGCATCATACTTATTTGCTAAGAAAAATACCTAGGTATATCTTGAATAATCATCAACTATTACCAGACAATAACTTTTACCACCAATACTTTTTGTTTGGTTTGGTCCAAACAAATCCATCTGAAGAAGCTAAAGAACTCTTACAATGGTAACTTGATTGATAGACTTGAAAGAATCATTGATCTGTTTTCCTAGAGTGCAAGATGTTCACTCCTCATCCTTATGAAATTTCAATTCCGGTAGTCCTCGAACAAGCTGTTTTGAATAGATCTTGGTAATTTGCTTCAAATGTGCATGACCAAGTCTCTTGTGCCATAAGTCTGCTTCTTTCTGTAGAGAGATAAGACATTTAGGTTTTTCAACATCCATATCCAATAGATAGATATTACCATGTCTTCTTCCACTGAAAGTCTGAGAACTGTCTTTACTAGAGGCGAGACAAAATCCTTCCTGAAATTGAATTTTATAGCCTGTATCACAAAGTTGAATTATACTGAGCAGATTATACTTCAATCCTTTATTAAGGAAACATTGTTAATAGATAGCTTTCCAATTTCACAGTTCCACAGCCAATAATTTTCCCTTTGCTGTCTCCTCCAAACGCCACTTTTCCTCCATCCAAACTCTTTAATTTAACAAAACAACTTGGATCTCTAGTCATATGCCTGGAACATCCACTGTCCAAGTACCACTTTGATTTGATTTTTGACAATCCCTGCAAAACAAGAACCTTATCTCTTTTTAGGTACCTAAATCATCTTGGGTCCTTTTTTGTTAGAGCAAAATAAGGAAGTTTCCCATCTCTTGTCTATAGATTTCTTACGCATTGGACACTCTCTTTCAAGATGGCTTAAGCAATTACAGACAGAACATTTAAGAGAATCTCTTCCAACAGGTTTAACAAACATTCTTCGAAAATGATTTTCGTAAGTCCTTTTTGAAGGCATTTTTTCCAGTCTTTCTTTGACTTTTGGAAAATCTATCAAAGGAATTGTCTTAGGAGACATTCCCAAACCTTCCTTTTTAAAATAAGGTCTTTGAACTGAAAGTATTTTCTCTAATTTTTCAGATCCGAGAGAAAACTTTTTTGTAATATAATAAATTTCAGATTTTAAACAAACATTCTCTTTCTCAAGAAAACTAAACTTATCTTTTGAAATCATAAAATCATTATTTAAACATTCAAATTATTCTTTCAAAAATTGCTAGTGCTCAAAATTAATGCGGAAATATAAACTATTAAACTTTCAAAATAATAAATAGAGTAAGGGAGTAAAGAAAATTAAACACAAGATGTATAGTGGTTCGGTTTAGATCAAGCCTACGTCCACTCTCCCACGGTGACAACCTATTGGCTGGAGTCCACTATGAATCAAAAGTGTTACAATCTCAAGCTCTAAGCTTCATAGCTTGACACTCACAAAGTTCGTGTATCAACTCTTTTGTGTACAATTAAAGCTCTTTACAGATTCAGACTTTAGAAATTACTCTCTTTCGTTAATACCACACAATTTAAACTATCTCCCCTTAAATACTCCTTCATGCCTTCATGACCGTTGGCACTTTCCAATGAATTCTTCCAATCTACCCGTTGGACAGAATCTATTAATCTCGATTTCCCATTCAATCAGGATCTTCAGTTTCCTTAAGTGAATACTTGCTCCAAATAATTGATTGCTTCCATAAATGCAATAATCAAATCCATTCAATCAATAGACTGTTGAAGATATATATCAATCCATACTTTCTACACCAGATCTTCGTGGGAAAGGAATAAGATCAACAAGATATGTAACCATAAGAACTTAAGTCTGTCTTCCCCAGACTTTGATAAAGTCTGACCATCTCAGACTTTGATAGAGTCTGACCACCTCAGACTTTGATAGAGTCTGCTGAACACCTCAGACTTTGATACAGTTTTGTTATCATCAAAATAATCATCAACAAAATCGGACGGTTCTCAAGGCCGGATCCCATACCTTCACGGTAGGGGATTCGATGGGGGGTTTTCAATTGACTGAAAGGGTGGTGAAAATTTGATGGGTGCGATTCATTGAAAAGCTTGTAATAGCCTCCACGAGCTCTGCTACAACATTCCATTGCGAAAATAATAAAGAATGGTGCTGCTCTGTTTAAAAAGAGGAGATGCACGCAGCATAGCGACATACTTATGGAAAAATTTATGGTGATCCAGGCATAGTGCGCCTGGCCACTAGGGGTGCACCACTTGGCGGGTGGGTCCACCCGCCGGTATCACTCCCTACTGGCCCAAGCGCACTACGCCTGGACCATGTAATGTCTTATCCGTACTTATACACATGTTAATTTTGAAGCAGTAGTCTAGTATGACACATACACACGTGCGCATACGTTTTTTTTAATCGAAAAAATGATGTAAATAATTTTTAAATTCTAATCTAATATGTAATAGAGTCTCTGAATTTTTTAACATATATATTTTTTTCAATGTGGTTTGTGAAGTAATGACAAATGCTCGATGCAATCCTTCCATTTGTTCAAACGACAAATCAACCGATATTACGTTAGATTATTACATATTGAGTTGGTTTTTCTAAAATTGATTAGTTAATGTACCCATTTTTTGTATAAGGACAAAGGAAAGGGTGTTAACATGTCCATCATTATACAATGATGTAGATCGGTATATCTCAGGTTGACATTCTTACTTCGATGATTCACGTGTAACTTTTTTTTTTTTTGGGTTTATAGTTCAAACTTGATGAATTGAGAGTCACATACGCAAATTTTGTTAATCTGACTTACAGAAGGATAAACATCAATAATTTTGCATATAATTTAGAGACTAGATAGAACATCTGTTGATAATTTAAGGATTATATTAAACAAATTAAAAGTTCATAAATAACATTGCATATTGGACAAAAATTCAAGAACTATTTTGTATCCAATACATCCTAGGCAATTTTGGCCTTCTCTTCCATATTTTCTGGTTGCGAATAAGTAGATAACTACTGGATGGAGTTCAAATTAGACCTGATTTAGTTTGAAATTTTAGATAAACAGAGCGAGCAAAACTCTTTAATCACTTAGCGAGCATTCGGAATAATGCACCAAAAATGCCGTGTTTCGAGCGATCGGGCCCAGCCGATACTCTATGGACTTTTCAACTTGGACGATGAAGTGCACAACAATTTAGACTAGTAGGGGAATAAGTAACTCAAACGAAAATTGATACTCTAAACTAGTTAATAATTCAATTCGATTAAAATTGATAAACCATTTCAATTTAGATCGGCAATTTCATGCGAAAGTTAGCTTGCTTGAAGCCTTCATATGTTATGCAAATAAAGCTAAGTAAATAAAAAATTACTAATTTGCAAATGATCATGAAAACGATTTTTATAAATGTGTAGATAAGTTCTCGATAAGTTCATTGCGATAGAAGTCACATAGGCCTTTTTCTTTACAAATACTTTTTTTTACACTTTCGAACTTATTGAAATTTACGGGCATGTAAAAAATCTATATTTTTTGTACATGAATCTGTAAAGTTCTATCGAATAATGTGATTGACTATGATGGCCAACGGATCAAGCGATACTCTTGATCGTACCATACGATAAAAGCTCTAGTATTTCTCTTTTATTATTTCCTTATATATTCTCTTTTTCTCTTTTCTCTATTTTTCTTTATTTCCCTCCTTGGGCTGCTGGCAAGGGCTGATTGAGGGGTGGGCTCAACCGTGACTGGCGAAGGGAATAAGGAAAAGAGAAAAAAGAGAAACGAAAGAAAAAAAAAGATGAGAATTTAGAAAATTCAAAAAAATTACAAGAATTGTTGTCGTCAGCGCCAATTATCCGATGTATCATGGTCGTGTCAAGTTGGATGACCAGCATTGACTAGGCAGTCGGGTTAGCGAGTTTTGACCAAAATTAGTTAGAATGACTCAATTGAAAAGTCGTGAAAATGTATTAAATTAAATTGACGAATTGCCAAAAAATTTAGGATTAAATTAGAAAACGGTCAAAGTGTTTAACACTAAATTAGCCCAATTGATGAAACGAAAGAAAATTGACACAATTGAAGGTCTAGAAATCGTCGTATAATATGTTGAAAATTTTCTGGACAATCTTTCTAAGCAGTAGGAATAATAGAAACATTACAATGATACTAGACTTGCAAACTTAACAAAACCATATCCAAATGCATCGTTTATTAATGAGTTTTATCACGTACATCAGTCTGAAAGTATAAACAGGGAATGATAATTTCCCTCATACATGCAAGGAAAAATAGGAATCCAAAGGCATAATCGATGGATTTACGAGGACCAGGTTGGTGGGACAACGTCTGGTCCAAACTTCACATCGGCAAGGGATTAACGAAGAGCAGTGTCACATAATCCTTGAGCTTGGTTCCAGAATGGGTGTAATTATCTCCATCTCTGTACAACACATCAACCACCCGCGACAAATTGAGCACTCGCGTCAGAATCGGCATTGGGACTGCGGTTGGGCGAAGAAACTCTTCGTTGGTGTCCTTCCATGCATCGACGACTTCTTTCAGGAGTTCCTCCTCAGCTTCCTGCTCGGACATGCCGCGGTATTTCATGAGCAACTCCACCGCAGACACGACGTGCCCCCTCTCCTGCTCAAACTGGATGTCAAATGAAAATGGTGTTATCAGATTGAGCGGTGGTCGTCGATCTAATTTTTATTAGAATGTTGGAGGATAATTATGTTTCTATTTATACCTTGTGAGAGGAAACGTCGTCCATGAGCCTACCGATGGTTTCTGCAGCCTTCACAATCTTGCAGTCGCTGACCGACCATTTCATAGCATGTTCCGTGACAACATCGTCCATTCCAACAAGTACTGTAGTCGCCAACATTTCATATCCAGACGTTATTAGCTGAACGGACATGTACTCATCCAGTGTTGGTATGTAGTTGGTATGGAACCATTTGGCTTCTTGAAAGTACGCTCTCACCAGGTTCTTCATCTGAGAAATTAAACAAGAATGTCGAGTTTATAACTGACGATTGACTTCGACACATGTAAAGTGTACCGATGATGCTTACGACTTCTTTTGCATAGATGAGGCGGTATGATCTTCCTTTTGCAGCTACTTGATTACCGATGTATTCGTACAGATCGAGAAGCTCCTTGTAAAAAGCTTGCATGTACTCTGGTAATCCATCCATGGCATCAACATCCCACCTGAATTCAAGTCTTGGAAAATTATGTACTTGACTCTATACAAACCTGAACGAATTTAGAAGTTGGAGAAAGAGAATTCGGATTACGTACTTCTGGATTGCTTCCTTGAGGAGTGTGAGTTCTTCTAATGTGCCATAAACATCATAGATATCGTCGAGAATGGAAGTCAAAGAGATCACTTTGGTTAGTATATATCTGGCCGTGACGAACTCCGGCTCGAAATATACTCCCAAGATCCAAAAGAACAACTCCGCAATCCTGTCTCTGGCGAATGGGAACTTCCTCGGAACATCCATACCCTTCCACCACCTATGTTTAAATGAACATGAGCGTAACTGAAAGTACTTTAGCCCGATGACTTGCATAGTTTAAACTCCTTGTTTTCACTTGTAAGGACTTTCGAAAGCACTATTTAGAATTGGTAAATTAAAACTAGACGAGTTAACCATTGGAAAACACGAAAAAAAAATCGATAGTTTGGGAATTGTTAAAACACAATTGATAGTTCTGGCATCATTAAATCGTAATCTACAAGCTAAAATTTTAGATTATGCTATCAGATGAAGTTAATGGACCTAGTAATCTTGCCAAGTTCCTTCTGGTGTTGCTCTTGTAGTAAGTTGAAATCTAGTTTAGCCAAGGCGAGCAAGACTTTGTCGTGTGAAGGCTCTTCTTCGTAGAGTGGAATATAACGCCTCGCCTCGAGCCTTGGCAATCCCCTACGAAGTGGCTGCTTTAGGGCATGGTTCACTTGTTTCGCAAGATTAGCGCCCGCTTTGCTTTCATCGATAGATTCTAGGTGAGATATAGCAAAAGGAAGTGCTTCATCCAAGATGATATCTCCACGACACCTCAAATGACAAGCTTCATAGAGGCTCAACAATCCACGCAAATCGGTGGCAAGCGATTCACCAAAGTTCCCTTCACTATCCTTGAATTTGTTGAAGACCTCTGTGCAGCCAATCAAGATGGGAAAATAGATGCAATGGATTAGACATTAAGGAGGCCATACGCCCATTTAACGTTCTAGATTTTTCTGAAATCCATCTGCGCATAAGAAAGATTTTTATAGATTTCTTAACGGATTGGTTCCCTACATTTAAGACGTACCTGATGAAATATTGTAACCTTGTTGTCGTAACAGTCGAAAGAGAAGAGAGATCATGTGAAGGTCGTCTCCCTTAAAATACCCATGAGTAAGTTGAGAGAAACTTTTATGGATTCGTTCTAAGTGCTCATCTAGTTCACGTTCAAAATGGTATTCAATTCCCAAGCGTTGGATCTGATCAATCAAGTGAAGCATCTGCCAAGGCTTATCCACGGCACCGGCCAGCATCTTCCTCACCTCTCCTTTCAGTTCCTCAATTTGTTCCTCCACTCTTCCAAGGAACTCGAACTTCTGCAAATATATTATGCGCAATTTCAAACAAAAGCAAGCACGAAATAAGCATATTGTAAGTGAAATTGGACAAACTAATCACGTGACAAGTGAAATTGGACCCATGAGAACGGCGACCATACGAGAGGAGGGAGGTGAACTAACAAGTATATATTTGTTGTTTTTCAACCTTCTTTTATCTGTTTATGATTTTCGCCTTTATCTTCTTGTGCGGAGAAGGGAAGGTGTATATACACGAGACCAATTGGAAACGTATCACCGACGCCGTGGAACCAAAGGACATCGAAGTAAGTCTACGAAATGCAATTGCATGAAAAGAAAAAAGGAAGAAGATAAAAGAAGAATTCCTAACCACGGAGGGAGAATCGTATTTAAGGAAGTAATCCCCCCACACGCTCGGATGAAAACCGGCTGACCGACGTTCGATCACGTCGCCCGTTCCCTTGTTTGGAGAAGTAGTTGGAATAGCTGAAACTTGCGACATACTTCCTCTTTCTCTTTGGTGTTCCGTTTGCGGACGTCAGACCGATACGCAAATGGAAGACCAAGGATATGTTTTCTCTGCGTTGCGAAGGTTCGATACTTGAAGGACATTATTTATAGGCACCATTTTCATGACCACCTCGTCGCCAACCAATCACGTTTTGATGAATCAAACACGAGTGAGATTGTTCGGCCAAACTAATGAACGAGATTTCAACAGTAAAGAGATCTGCATCTTCAGATGGGTTTGATATTTCGCCGGTGTTAATAGTACACCATCGTACTTTTTTCGAGGACAAACTCTTCATGAAAAAGTGCTCCTAGAATCATGGAGTTTCGGCACCCCTATGTCTTGTTAAGGTAACTTTATGCTTCTACCAACTACAAAGTGACATTTTTTTTTAGTAACAACAACTGACAATTAATTCACTTTAATTAAAAAGTCTTACCTTAGAGTTCCTAAGATAGATTATTGCATTGATTTGACATTACGTGTAGAGATTTGTCTATTCATTTGTACGAAGCAAAAATAGCGTAAATGATTTATGTGTTTTGTTCAGTGCAATCCATAGACTTTAGTCTAATATATAATATCGTCCACGGATTTTTATTTTGTTCAATATGATTTTCGAATTATTATTAAATATTCAATCCAGTTCCCATGCCACATCAATTATATGGTCAATTTCCTCTTTTCATTAATTCAAGTTAACATAATCTGCTTGCATGGCTTCCATTCTATTAAGTTTGAATTGCGGACAAAAAAAAATTATATGTGAATTATCCAAGCGAGATATCTCAAGTCAATATATAATAATCATCGCCATCAGATAATGATGATCATGTAAACGCATTAGTATTTTTTTTATAAGTAGATAGATAAAAACATGAACATGTTAACTCATCATTTTCAAATATCAAATTAAGAATTTTATATACCATGTCATCAAATAAAGTTTGCATTTTCTTTTGGCAAACCAAATGACTATATTGAACATTTACTAGATAAATCATATCGAATAAATTAAAACATGGAAACGACATTATACATTTGGCCAAATTGATGAATCCTTTGTACCTTTTTCCTTTGTATGTGTCGCGACCTCCCCGAAGGTGCACTGCCTAGGGTTCGGCTAATGGTTTGTTAAGTATGACTTAACTTGAGTTCTCCCAACCTCGGACCAATTCACGACTTTGGTTTCACTTTCTTTAAACATGCAAGATATTCAATTTGGAGCCGCCACTAACCTATTTATGGTGGGTTGGTTAGAAATCTATGTAAGGCATCGGGAGTCATGCCTTACTCCTACGAACCAGAGATCGAGGACTCGGGGACTTGGTTACGCTAAATTACTCTAACGCCCTTTCGGTACCTTTTCATTATTTTCAAAACTTCGCAGGCAGTTTGGATTTATTTTAATTCTACTCCTAACATGCAATAGTGACCACACGTATACTCAATAACTAACACAAAGCACTAAAAAAAAATAAGAAAGGAATCAAAACAAATCAAAATAAATGACTAAAATATACCATGCATCAAATAAAAATAAAAATCTAATCTAATAAAATCTAATCAAATAAAATAAGATATGCATGAAAATCAACAAATCTAATGCAATATATGAAATGCAAATTTTTTTTTGGAATTTTCATGAATTAATTAGCCTAATTATCCATAGCTAAATATTACCTAATCTAAATTAGGAAATCAAATATATTAATTCCTGATTTAAACTAAATCTTATTCAACCAAAGATAATATACTAAAATGCAATCTAGCTAAAAAAACATCCTAACAAAAATATCTAAAATGCAATCTAAACTAATCATGCCAATTTTACCTAATCGTGCAATTAATCTAAACATGTGATTATTAAAATAAACGTGCAATTCTAAGTCTAACATGCAATTTTCAATTTAAACATGAAATTAATCTAAAGATGCAATTTTAAATCTAATGCAAATAACCTAATTACGTATCTAACTTAAATAAGCAATTAATTTAACATGCATGCAATGCAACAAAATTAATCCAAACGTGCAAAATTAATTAAATATGCATAAAAAACAAATTAAACAGAAAATAAAAAATCAAACACTCAAAAGTTAAATTCAGACCAAGGATATGTTTTCTCTGCGTTGCGAAGGTTCGATACTTGAAGGGCATTATTTATAGGGACCATTTTCATGACCACCTCGTCGCCAACCAATCACGTTTTGATGAATCAAACACGAGTGAGATTGTCCGGCCAAACTAATGAACGAGATTTCAACAGTAAAGAGCTCTGCATCTTCAGATGGGTTTGATATTTTGCCGGTGTTAAGAGTACACCATCGTACTTTTTTCGAGGACAAACTCTTCATGAAAAAGTGCTCCTAGAATCATGGAGTTTCGGCACCCCTATGTCTTGTTAAGGTAACTTTATGCTTCTACCAACTACAAAGTGACATTTTGTTAGTAACAACAACTGACAATTAATTCACTTTGGTTAAAAAGTCTTACCTTAGAGTTCCTAAGATAGATTATTGCATTGATTTGACATTACGTGTAGAGATTTGTCTATTCCTTTGTACGAAGCAAAAATAGCGTAAATGATTTATGTGTTTTGTTCAATGCAGTCCATAGACTTTAGTCTAATATATAATATCGTCCACGGATTTTTATTTTGTTCAATATGATTTTCGAATTATTATTAAATATTCAATCCAGTTCCCATGCCACATCAATTATATGGTCAATTTCCTCTTTTCATTAATTCAAGTTAACATAATCTGCTTGCATGGCTTCCATTTTATTAAGTTTGAATTGCGGACAAAAAAAATTATATGTGAATTATCCAAGCGAGATATCTGTCAGGACCCGCCACGCCCCGCCCTTGGGCACGCGGTGGTTCCTGATATCTTTCTCTTTTGGCCAATTAATTTGCGACGTCCCAGATAGGTCGCGGCCCCTTTTTCTTGAAACCTCATATTCACAATACTACGCGGAAGCAATACAAAATCAATACTTGCAACCCTTCAAATTTATGCCATCAACATCGTCACTTGCCATCTATAATCACCAATATATTTACAGCCATCTCGTGTTTAATGCATGTAAGATTTGTGCCTTTGATGTCGTCTTGGGTAGGTTTCAAAGACGTGAATAGCGGATGCTGTGGGACGGGCATCATCAAAGTGTCATTCTCATGCAATATGAATTCCTATGTATGTCCGGATGCATCGAAGTATGTATTCTGGGACTCGATGCACCCCACTGAGAGGGCTTACTCCATCATCTTCGATGCTGCGGTGCCCAGTATTGATGCTATTGTTAAGGGCATATAGTTCTGGTCAACCCTTTACAGGGTTAAATCATATGTTTCTGCTTAACTAATCTTCTTACTGTAGCTTGTGTTCTGGTTGTTGAAGAAGTATTATTTGTTACGTGCATGTAAATGCAATTCTCGATCTAAATAGTCATTTACAAGTTGAGGCGATTAATTTATTGATTAAATGCAGATGACCTATAGATATGGCAAAACATGCTTGTCTTGACAAAAGCAAGTTTCCGTGGAACAAACTTCCATTATGAGCGAAGTTACATCATAAAACAGAGTAAAGTTTATGAATCATGGTAATCAGACTCCCAAAAAAAAAAAAAAACCGAATTTTGCGCCTCAGAATTTGCCCCACCCATTCTCTTTGGCCTGCTAAAAAACTTCGGTTCCACTTTTACCTTTTCGCTCGATGCCCATGGATGTATGGTTTTCGTGCATCCATAGGGCCTCCTAGTGGTTAGTCACGTTGACAACTTTGCCAATTCGAAGACAATGCATTTTCAAGTGATGTCTCTTCATAAGTTCTGCAATCAACTTTGTCGATCACTTAATGTCTTACGCTTTGGCCGTGAGTTGCTCATTAAGTTTCCTTGCGATTGAATTTTTTTTCTCCCTCCTCATGCTTAGAATTCCTGGCAATTGACATTATTCTCCAAGCATGTTAAGGCTCAGCAAACTTATGCAACATAGCCGTAATTAGTCCGGCTCTGACCTCCCTCAAGTGAGCTCAAACTCAGTCAGAATTAGAGCTACTGGTGCTATATCAGTACCAATATTAGCATTTTATCTGGTTCGGAAGGACCAGGCTGAAATGTTAGAGAATGATGCATTGTTATAGCAAAGTCCAAAGAACTTGGTCACTGATTATAATCTGATCTGCTCATATTAGTTGCCACTGTCTTGGCCCAGTATTTCCAGAGTATATGAGAATGAGAATGAGATATTCATCTCAAAAAGTCAAAAGTTGGAGATAGAACAATTTTCTGTAGTAATCAATTTCATTTACATATGCTTCCTGTTTTCTTTTCTCCTGCTCATTGGTTTTTAAAATTCCCAAGGAACAACACAGCATCCGCTTGATTAAGTCTGTAAGGAAAAAATTGAAATCTGGTTGCTTAGATCACCATGTGACCTGAGTAAACTTTTGAACCACTCAACTGATGATTTCGGAATTCTTGTGAGGTTATTTTTATAATCAATGTAGTAGAGTCCGAACCGAACTGTGTATCCCGAGTTCCACTCCCAGTTGTCGAGCAAAGACCAGACAAAATAGCCACGCACGTTGCAGTTATCTTGCCTGTAATTAAGTCATGCTCCATGAGCTGCTACTACGACCTCAATTCTCAAGCTTTTATATATCGGCAATATGCAGACAAAGAATAAATTCTGATGATACCTTATAGCAGCAGATAGGTTCGACAGATAGTCTCGGTGATACTCTATCCTCTTGTCGTCCTGTAAAGCCTTGTTCAAACCTATGTAAGGTATATTAAGATCATCCATGCCTGCATAGTTGATTCAAATTCACCATAAGAAATGTCCTGTTGATATGTACAGGAGATTTCAAGAATTTTTAATTCAGTTGTTCTGAAGTTTATATGGATAATAGGGTCTATAAGGACAATCTTCAGCGCTACTTATGTAATCACTGACCGTTCTCTGTTAGGATGACTGGCGGGTTTCCGTACTTATCTCTCACATATCTAGCTAGCTTGCTGATGCCCCACGGCACAACATGAAGCCACCGGGAAGCTGCCTGGAAAAGGAAACACAACCATCTATCTTGACTTGAACCCGTTTTAACTACATTTTGCCAAAAAAAGAACAGCAGGAACATACTCTTTCTCCTATAGCAACGCCTGCTCGAAAAGCTACAATGAATGAAACAACAGAAAGAGATTCAATATGACTAGCAATTCTAATATATCTTTGGGTGTCACAAGAAAATAGGTTGAACTTTTCTTCGACTGCATACCTGTTGTTATAACAGCACTATCAGAGGAAGCATCCTGAAGTATTAGCTTCCGAATATGGGTCCTGTCATTTCAGGCGTACAACGTTGTGTAATGATTTAGTCCAACAAAATCCAAGGAACCTATCAGGAACTTGGACATCTCCGATGAGATTTCAGGAAGTCTTTCCCCAACTAGATTCTTCATTGAAAGAGGGTATTCCCCGAAGAAAAGTGGATCAAGGAACCTGGGTCACCTCAAGCTGCTCATATATCTTTATCGCTGATTTCTGATTGGTATATCCTGAAACGAGTTATCTATTAGCAACTTACCAGCCAATGCCGAATTCCATTGCTCTATTTGCAGCATCCTGGTCCTCGTCACTGTCTGATATCGGTTCGTACCATTTGGCGTCTAGCGATATTCCTATCTGACCTCCTTGCTTTTCCTGCCCAAAGATAAATGTAGCAAATAAATGTTTTAAAGGGATTTCATTTCCTGGACAAATTTGTGATTGATAGAAGCTTGGAGTAGTACCCTGAAGTTCAGATTATAGTTTTGGTAAGCGGCAGCATGAGACAGGAGGATGTTGTGAGCAGCAATGTAGGGTTCAACGGACGATTTGCCCCTTCTACAGAATATACCCCCGAGAATAGAGCATCTCCCGGGTGCTTGAAGTCCAGTGTCATAGCCTTGTATTGAGAAGCCATGAGGTTCATTGAATGTGATCCAATACTTCACTCGATCTCCAAAAGCCCAGAAACAGGTGGAAGCATAGTTCTTGAAATCTTTGCTGCAATTCAGGGATTTTCTGTGAGCATGGTTCATTTACCATTTTCCTGCTGGCAAATGCATTTTGGGATCGATATCAAACTCACACTATTCTTTTGCTAAGCCATCCTTCGTACTCATTGTCGAGCATCTGTGAAAGATCCCAATGATACAGCGTTACATAAGGCTCGATTCCTGATTGAAAACCACAAGCTAGCCTTAATGTCATCCTATTCTTGGTGTAATCAGATATTAAGAAAAGACAAAAAAAATCAGACCTTGTTCCAATAAAGCATCTATGGGTCTGTTGTAGTAATTTAACCCTTCTTTATTTGGTTCCCCCGTTCCATCTGTTTTTTCAAGAATTCTGGAAAATTAGGGCCTTGGTAAAAAGGATAGACTGAGAAAACTTTAACAAATGAAAAAAGTAGGGGCGATGGAGTTCTTACTTGGAAATATTCTTGGCCAGGATATTGAAAATCTGTAAGCATCCATTCCCAGATCCTTCATCAGGTCTATCTCATCCTGCAATATTTTTGAATTAGCCTATGATTAGCGACATTTACAAAGGATAGCAACAATTTCTGATTGACCAGTTAAGCCCTTTCATATTTCAGATGTATAAAATATTTCTTACTTTAAGTAAGCTTCAGAGCACGAATTTATAAAGCAGATGATATGTCGCTGTCATCTGTCATTCTCCTTCTTTTTCACATTAGTACTACTTTCCAAGAAAGGGCAAGCTAAGACTATATTTTGCTGAAGCGAAATCATCCCCCGTAATTGGTCACATAAGGTTTTGGCATCCGTTGGCGTGGCCAAGCATATTAAAATTTGTTCTTTCTTAGTGCCCCAAAGTGATCGAAAAACTTAAGCGACAGAAGGCCAGTTGGTGGCTGATGTTAATTGTTTGTCTGATGCAAGTCGGGCATAGAGTAAATGTAATATAAACTAAACTTATGGTCTTAAAAATATACCTTGAACCGGTGGTATTGATCAACAGCGGTGTCCGCATTGCTGAAATCTAGTATCTTACCTGATAACAACGTCAATAAAGAAGCAAAAGTCGCCCTGCTCTCCAGATTTTGACTGAGTAATCATTAGATTGCTTCACAAGTGAAAAACATATACCTGGTTGCCTCGTGAAGGTATCCCATATACTCGCTCCTTTGTTTCCTTCGTCCACAGCTCCTTCAAACTGCCATAGCAGACAATTAATACATCTTTGACAATAATCGGTTCTTCGCCATATACTCCAAGTTCGTGCAGAAGCGGGAATTTGGGTGTCCGAAAGCAACCTGATATGCCGAAGAAGCGGTTCCAAAGACAAACCCATCCGGAAAATCATCTCTGCTGACAGACTCTGAGTTAGAGGAAGCAGAATATCAGAAGAATCAGTATCAAAGCGACTCTCATGGCGTGAGTGGTTTATCTCCAAAACTTCTTGGCTTCCTAGAATGATTATCGAGGATCCCTTATAAGATAAAAGGAGGAAAAGCAAGAAATGCTTAGTTTGTTGTCTTTGCTTAGAAGGCGAAGAATGAGGCTGAAGAAGAAATTAATAGGCAGGACTGGCGGATTGTCCCTTGCACTGAAAGATGACTTCAGTTTCAATAACCTGTCTCTCTCGTCCTTTTGAGTACGCGTCGAAGGGTGATGTCTACAGGTTGTTAAGAAATCGCGCGTCGATTCCACAAAATCACGCGAACAAACGATCTACCCAGGCAGAATATAATAATAAAGAAATCAAATCTGAAGAAGACACCAGAGAATTTGTTATCGAAGTTCACCCAAACTTGGGCTACGTCTCCGCGCAGAGGCACTCTGCGAATCCACTAAACTTTGAAGATAGATGAATACAATCACGATATTCTCTCAAGATCAGCGCACAAAGAGATTGAGAACACTCCCAAAGAAAAAACTCTCTTTTTCTCTCTCTTTTTTTTCTCTCTTTTTCTTTCCTCTTTCTTTTCACATCTTACGCTAAAATAGAAAACGTAATATTGCTAATATAAAGATATTGCTTTTAACTTAAAAGCAAATCTATATAAAAAACAAAATAACTCTCACGTAATATCTTACGTAATATTTGCGTAATATTTGGCTTCACCGCCAACAATCTCCCACTTGAAGACAATTATACTCGATGCACCAAGCAACTTTTCAACCATCTTCTTCAAAAGCTAGTAACTGGAATTTGTGCCTCTGCGTTACTTCTCTTCAATTAACATGGAGTAATACCAATAGCAGTAGTACAGAAAATATGTTTTTCTCTGTCTACTACCTTGGTCAACATGTCAGCAGGATTCTTCGAGCCATCAATTTTTTGTAGCTTCAACTCATTATCTTTTAATGCTTTCCTGATGAAGTGATAACGCTTCTTGATATGTCTCGTCTTTTTGTGATAAGCTGCATTCTTAGCTAAGTGCACTGCACTCTGACAATCACACCATAGTGTGCTCACTAGCTGCTTTCGATGTAACTCCTCCATGTACTCTTGTAACCATATGATTTCCTTGGAGGCTTCTGTGACCGCCACATACTCGGATTCTGTCGTCGATAGATCCACCACTTGCTGTAGTTGAGATACCCAACTCACTGTTGTACCTGCAACTGTAAAGACATATCCAGTGGTATCCTCGCCACTATCTGGATCACCCATGTGATTTGCATCTACATAACCTTCCAATTTTAGAGATGTACCACCATAACAAAGAGAATAATTTGATGTACCTACTAGATATCTCAATATCCACTTCACTGCATTCCAATGCTCCTTGCCTGGATTTTGCATATATCGACTTACTACTCCCACTGCTTGTGCAATATCTGGTCTCGTGCTTACCATGGCATACATCAAACTCCCTACTGCCGATGCATATGGAATTACCGCCACCTCATCTCTCAAAGCTTGAGTACTCGGACACAAACTTTTTGAAAGTTTGAAGTGATTCGCTAAAGGAGTTGCAACCGATTTTGCTTTATCCATGTTAAATCTCTTTAACACCTTGTTCACATAATCCTCCTGCGACAGCCATAATTTCTTATTTTTCCTATCTCTGATGATTTTCATGCCTAAAATATTCTTGGCTTCTCCCAAGTCTTTCATAGCAAACTGTGGTGCTAACATCTTCTTCACATCTGCGATTCTCTTCATAATAGAACTAGCTACTAGCATGTCATCCACATATAAAGAGAGATACACAATATCACTATCGCTATACTTGTGAAAATAAACACAATGATCAGACTCACAATGTATAAATCCGTTTGCTTCCATGAAACCATCAAACTTTAGGTACCACTGTCGCGGAGCTTGTTTTAAGCCATACAAACTTTTCTTCAAGCGACATACCATGTGCTCCTTACCTTGAACTTCAAAACCTTTAGGTTGCGCCATGTATAATTCTTCATCTAAGTCACCATGTAAAAATGCTGTTTTTGCGTCTAATTGCTCAAGATGAAGATCCTCCACTGCAACAATACTCAATAAAAGTCTTATCGATGTCATCTTCACTACTGGTGAAAATATTTTAGAGTAATCAATACCTTCTTTTTGAGAATAGCCTTTAACTACAAGCCTCGCCTTGTATCTGATATTACCATCAGCTTCATTTTTGATCCTGTACACCCACTTATTTAATAAAGCTTTTTTACCTGCGGGCAACTTGGTTAACTCCCAAGTTTTGTTATGAATTAATGAGCTCATCTCGTCTTTCATAGCATGCTCCCACTTCACGTGAGACGTGTCTTTCTTTGCCTCATTGTAAGTCTCCGGTTCTCCCGAATCTGTATACAAGACATGACTCAGAACAATATTTGATGACGATGGATCAAAAATTACCTTTGGCTTTCTCACACGTGTAGACCTCCTCAACGTAGGTTCTTCAGAGTTATTATTTTCCTCTGAATCATTATGTTCCTCTTGAATTTCCTCCACATTGATAATAGATTCATCTTGAATCTCTTCTTCACGTACACCCTGATTTGTCGGAATCATCTTCACGGGCATTGTATCTAACTCAACATATTCTGGCTCTTTTTCTTTTTCATGCTCTGTCTGACGATCCTTGTACATCTTTTCTTCATGGAATACCACATTCCGACTGCGGATGCCTTTGTTATTCTCATAATCCCAAAGCCTGTAGCCATACTCATCGCCACCATATCCGATAAAGACGCACTTTTGGGACTTAGCATTAAGCTTCTTTCTATCTTCCCTATCAATCAAAGCATTTGCAATACACCCAAAAACTTTCAAGTAAGAATAATTAATCTTTTTACCTGACCATTGTTCTTGCGGTGTTTTTCCATCCAACGCATTAGATAGACTTCTGTTGATAAGATAAACAGTAGCATCAATGTAGCAGCCCATAAGTGTAGCGGGAGACCCGCATGTAGCCTCATGCATCTCGCACGTTCTAGAATGATCCTGTTCATTCTCTCAGCAACACCATTTTCTTGAGGAGTTCTAGGAACGGTTTTCAACCCATGTATGCCTTCTTGGCTCAAATATTCTGCAAATTCTTTACTTGTGTATTCACCGCCGTTATCAGATTTCAAATATTTCACGTGATAACCTGTTTCCTTTTCTACCATGATTTTCCACATTTTAAATATCCCAAAAACTTCTGATTTTTCTTTCAGAGTATAAACCCAAGTCTTTCTTGTTGCATCATCAATAAATGTGACAAAATATCTCTTACCAGCATAAGAGAGTTCCTGTGCCGGTCCCCATACATCAGTGTGAACCAACTCTAATTTCTGATTTTTATTTTGTCGCACATTCAATTGAAAACTTACTGCTTTTTGTTTTCCATAAATGCAACTCTCACAAAAATCTAACTCAACTTTTTGTAAACCTGGAAGCAATTTTCTTGAATGTAATTGCTTTACACCTTTTTCACCAAGATGCCCCAAACGATAATGCCAAAGAGTAGATAAATTACCTGTAGCCACTGTAGTTGCAACCATATCGCTGATATTGTCTCCTTGGAGAAGGTAAAGTGTACCCGTACGCTTTCCCTTTGCTACTACTCTTGCCCCTGAGCTTATCTTCCACTCTCTGTGCCCAAAGGTTGTTACAAAACCTTCTTGGTCAAGTTTGCTAGTTGAAATAAAATTTTTCTTCAATTCTGGGATATGTCTAGTTTCACGTAAAACTAGACGTCCTCCACCTGAAATATTCAACGTCACAGTTCCTTTGCCAACAATTGGACACGTGTGGCCGTTTCCCACAACCACTTGCCCAAAATCTCCGCTGGCATAATCAACAAATATTTCTCTTTGCGATGTACAATGAAAAGAAGCACCAGAATCAATAAACCATTTGTCTGTCATCAAGTCAGACCCTGCAGATAAACACAAATTTTCTATTAATGGTTCATCACTAACCACGTTAGCCCCTTGATTCTCATCATCTTGCTTCTTTAAATAGGCTTCACATTGAAATCTCCGGTGTCCGGTTTTATGACAAAACCAACACTCATCTTTTGCAACTGGCCTCTTTCCCCTTGATTGTGATCTACCACGCCAAGTGAATTTTCCTTTGCTTTTACTTCTTCCACGGTTTTCCATAGCTAGTACCGTAGAAGATGAAGATGCTGAAAAATTATCTCTACCTGAGACTTTTCTTCGCATCTCTTCATCCATGATGCTACTCACAGCATCATCCAGAGTCAAATCATCTTTCATGGTGCTTGAAATAGCCTGCACTGCAGTATTATAACTTTCTGGAAGAGAACATAAAAATAATAAAGCTTGAAGCTTTCTTTCCAGATTTATGCCTGCGGATTCCAACTGACCTGTGACTTGTGTAAAATTGTTAATATGCTCTGCCACAGAACCTCTGTCAGATAATTTCATATTAACCAATTTTTTCAATAAAAATACCTGATTTGACGTAGACGGCTTCTCATAAATATTCGTAAGAATATCCATTGCTTCTTTTGCAGTCTTTGCTTTCGCGATGTGATAACCCGTGTTTTTCGTTAATCCTAAACGAATTGCACCCAGCGCTTTTCGATCAAGTATTTTCCATTTGGATTCTGTTGTCGAATCCTCTTCAGCCATCTCTGGTTTCCAACCCTCAAGTGGTGCATAAAGATCTTTCTGATAAAGATAGTCTTCAATTTGAAGTTTCCACCATCCAAAATCCTGCCCATCGAATTTATCGATTCTGATTTTGTCTTCTGCCATACCGTTTGCTTTCAATCGAACTTCACCGAAAAAATCGTCGATGCTCTCGATTAGCCAAACCAGGCTCTGATACCAGTTGTTAAGAAATCGCGCGTCGATTCCACAAAATCACTCGAACAAACGATCTACCCAGGCAAAATATAATAATAAAGAAATCAAATCTGAAGAAGACACCAGAGAATTTGTTATCGAAGTTCACCCAAACTTGGGTTACGTCTCCGCGCAGAGGCACTCTGCGAATCCACTAAACTTTGAAGATAGATGAATACAACCACGATCTTATCTCAAGATCAGCGCACAAAGAGATTAAGAACACTCCCAAAGAAAAAACTCTCTTTTTCTCTCTCTTTTTTTTCTCTCTTTTTCTTTCCTCTTTCTTTTCACATCTTACGCTAAAATAGAAAACGTAATATTGCTAATATAAAGATATTGCTTTTAACTTAAAAGCAAATCTATATAAAAGACAAAATAACTCTCACGTAATATCTTACGTAATATTTGCGTAATATTTGGCTTCACCGCCAACACAGGTTAGCCATAAGTGAGGGAGGAAAAGTTGAAGAGGGGAAGCGACAGAAGTGAGATTGGATCGTGGCACAACCAAGAGAGAGTTTCTTGCTTGAATGTACTTGCTGAACGATGAATGTTTGCTCAAGGAACTGCAGAAGAGAGAATCAAGAAATGGAAGTCCAACAAGGGAAGAGAGATAGCTTAGACCCAAGGCAATGGGAAAATCCGAAGTACGTAAGCGGAGATTCATCATAGTCATCATCACAAACAAAAACTAAATGTATAAATGTGGACACACAATGACGTGTGTTTATTATCTTGTTATGGATTATGCAGATGTACAGGGCAGTTGTTGACGCAAATCTTCTGAAAATCGATCAAAATGGAACATTTACAAAACCCCCTCCCCCACCCAAAAAAGAAGAAAAGAAAGAAAGAAAAGGTTGAGATGCTTAGAGTGCGGGAAAAGCTGGAGGATGAATTGTGGGATGGGATTTGTTCTCAGGTGCGACATGTGAAAGGAATTCGTCCTTTATAAATCGTTTTTAATTGGATGATCTAAAAGTCTGAGGATCCAATTACGATGGCGATACGATTTAAAGGATTAAAAGTTCTCTTAAGAGTGTTCGCCTACCTTGAAGAATCAGCCATTGGTTGACTTCATATGTATGGCACAGACTTTGAAGCATAGTACTCATTCATCTTTATATTTTTCACATCCAAAAATGGAAGAAACTTCTTGCACGCCGTGAAAGTCAACTAACATCTCTAATCTCTCTTGCTTAGTTGTGCAACCACTATTATAACTAATAACTCTCTAAACTACATCACCCATCCCACCTCCCACCGTTCCTTCTCTATTTTTTCATTAAATAAGAAAAAAAGAGAAAAAAGAGAGCAAAAATATATCACGCGTCAACAGTCCATATTGGTTTATATATCAATAATTGAATTATCTTACTCGTATATTTGCGTTATCCTTATTCTATGTAGAGTATGCCCTACTTCACTATTAGATTAAATTTATAATCCAGAGTTTTTATATTTTATTCGACCCGGTTGCTCTCTCGCCATCCTTTTATTACCCGTCATCCTTTTGATTAACAAAGACAAAAAAAAAAATATTATTCCCATTAGATGCCGTATTGTAACAAATAGAAGAAATTTGGCCATCTATATTGCGAAGTAAATCCACATTAATATAATTTGAGATACATCTCCGTTGCAAAGTCCAATACCACGCGAAATAAAGTTGTAAGAATACACATGTCAGCTGTACATACTATGTATCAACATACTATCTACCGTTTCTATCGCATGATGTATTACTTCATTGAAATCAACCGAACTTGGCCATATCACAAATGATACTGCACGCAGTAAATTAAGTCAATCTTTGTTCCTGTACTTTCATGAAAATGTAGGTGTCAATAATCTTTGGTTGTAGCTTTTCCTCCTCACCGCATGATATGATCTTGAGACCACAAGGAGGGAAAACGTACCCGGAAAGAAAGAAACTAAAAAGCAACCTTCATCTTTACATGATAAGTCAACTGAAAAATAGAAAATTTACATAATAAATCTACAACACATCAAATGCATGCAAGTTGCAAAGGTCGATCAGAAAAACGACACAAATGGTCAAAGAACTTTAACCCAATATGTGATGTGGTCATACACTTTCAATTTAGTTAATGATACCCAATAAAGCAAACAAGTGAAAAGTCTCCAGGTATGTTATCCCGCACTGGCGAGCAACCGCACTTAAGCTTCCAAGGGACTGCTTTTTAGGAGATCAACAGTTTGCCTAGGTTAAATGACATAGAATCGCTAATCTTATGCGTCGTGCAAATGAGAGAAGTTGCAGTTCCTAGAGTTTTTTACCCAGCTAATAAGAAGAAAGAGAGAATTTAAAGAGACATGACTTTTTTGATTTCGTTCAAGAGGAACCTCTTTTAAACTTTTTGTACATTTTCAAACTAATATCTATACTATATGAAAATATTCAATGTCTTCTCTGAAGTTAAATTAATGAAAAGACAATATTGAATGTATACAGTTCATGGATTAGTTTGATCATAAACAAAAAATTCAAAGACCATATTGGAAAAAAGTTAAATTTAGGTATCACATCACATATTATGTAAAAATTTGAGGATCATATTGAACAAATTAAAAATTTAAAAAAATTATTTGTGTCATAATCCCAAGCTGGTTTGAGTAGAGCAGATTAGGATATATTAGATTAGATTAGATAAGATCAAAATGATTGCTCATTCATGTTGGGTGTGCTTGCACGCTTTTCTCATTCGATGATGGCCCAACGTTATTTGATGGGGACGGTTGTCGTGTTTGCAGCAACATTACTGATAAAAACATCTCACCAAACCTTTGTCAACCTTTGTCCAGATGGTCTTCTAGTTTCTCCTAGAGCTTCATGGGTTTGACTTTCACTTATCATTCCCTTTGCCCCATTTCATTTTTCTCTATGTGTTCTAAATATTTTTATATCTTGTTTAACGCTGAAAGATATAATATTTTTCCGAACATTTGGGTTTCCTAAATTTCTAAGAAATATTAATAAGCGCCTTTTTTTTTTGGGTCGGATCAAATAAACACAAGTTTGAAATTGCTTGGGGCCATCCTTTTTTTTTTTTGTTATACCACAATGCACTACCATTTGCTTATGTAGAAAATTCGTAATTGACAAAAAAATCCCGCATTAACAAATGGATCGGCTACAAGTACATGTATGATCATTAAATTTCTATTATGTATAAATTAATCAAAATTGATTAATTGGGTTAATTTGGATCGGATGATATCGACCCAATCTGAATTCGATTCGAACTACCCATTTGACAACTTTACTTAATGGTGCTTTTAAAAGCTTTTGTTATAAAAAAAAAGGAGACGAACTAACATAATCGATGTAAACCATCACTGACCCAAGGCAATGTGATAGATTGGTGAATACCGTGGTGGATGACGAGAATGTATCGTGTACCTTTCACTTCAAATAATTTTATATGTAAAATAAAGAATAATATTACATTTTCACTCACGAAAGGCAAGCGGTTTTCAGTAATTATTTATTTCTAGATAAATAAAAAGCATCAAAATTTATCGTGCTTATGCGTTGAGTTATGTGGGAGCGAAAATAATCAGAATGTATGGATGTAAGGTTAAATAAGTATTTAAGGATCATATATATATAATAACATTATATATATTTCTTGATTTTTGGTCGAAATTGAGGATAATGTTTTGAAGCGTAAAATATGTTGTGACCTTCATACAAATCAACCTGACGAATATGCCCTCTTATTTTCCCTGAAAACCCTGAAATGCTCTCTCTCTCTCTCCCTCGCCGTAAAAGCTGAATCCCCGACCCATTCGTGGCGCTGAGACTGGCATCGCCTCGCAGCTTCAGGCGGCTGTTCTCATCCTCTTCGTTCTTTCCTCCGCCGGCTGCGGTGGAGGCTCAGCCCCGAGTGGAACCTGAGCCCAACACTAACCTATTTGTCTCAGGTGACTAGTTTTTATGATGATTCTGGCCTTGTCTCGACTCTTTGCTCTCTTTTTATTGCTCATTATTATGTTGCGTCTTTTCTCTTGATCTGATGTCCGGAAGTGCTTTGTCTCAGTGGCAATTTGTTTTCTTCATGCTTAGTCAAGTGGGTCTAGAAATTTTTCGAGTTTGAAGCCTGTTTTGCCAAATTGGGTCTTCAGAAAGTCGAGAACTTGGGGCTACTTAGAGATGCTTGGGCGACAATAAAGTTTCAGATCAATTATTTTTGAGAATGATGTGAATGGCATGTAAATCATTGAGCTGCAATGGTTAATTAGACCTTTGTTACTTGAGAGGTTTGACAAGCGAATCAAAGAGTTATGCAAAAGTATTTTTGACTTTCTGTATATCTCCTCCTTAGAGGGGCATATTGTAACCTGAAAGCTTTTAAATGACTGAAAATATTTGGACTACAGTCATCGTTACGCATTTTGTTCACTCTGGATGAGAGGGTGGTGGATTATTGTGGCTTGTATGTTGAAAAGAAGGTCGACTATTCCATGTTCTTGTTCTTTGCTTTGTCTTTGCTTCTGTGCTGAAACTCTGGCTGCCAATTGTAAGTGGAGCACGCAATCATTTGCTTGAGCACATCTTTTGTTTAATTAAGTTATCTTTAAGTGCAATCTTGAACAATTTTCGTTGTCTATTTACTTGGGTGTGGATGTGACATTTGATTGATTATGCTTTTCATTATCTGATTTGGAGATTGACAATAAACTCAGGGCTGAGTAAACGTACTACTACGGAGAAACTACGGGAAGCCTTTTCTCAGTTTGGTGAAGTCGTTCATGGTTTGTTGTACCTCCGAATGGTTAATAATAAGTTACCCTGGCAAAGCTTCAAGCACTAAGTTTGTAGCATGTTGGTTCCATACAGCTAGGGTGGTGTCTGATCGGATTTCAGGATATTCAAAGGGTTTTGGTTTTGTCAGATATACTACATTAGAAGATGCTGCAAAAGGTATTGAGGGTATGAATGGAAAGGTAAGTTTTGCAATTGTCCCTCTGCTTTCGCTCCTATGGAAGCAATAACAGTGTTTTGCAAAGCGATTAGATGTTACTTTGGCATGTTTTATATCGTGTATATGTGTTTAAGGAATTGCATAGACCAAAAATCTGTTTTCTTTTGGTTATGAACTGGAGATTTTATTTGGTTCTGGACATTTATATCCGCAAACATTTCAGTAGTTGGAATGAACAATTTTGAAACTGAGGGCTTAAGATTGTGTTGTGATGATATGTTCCCCAGGCATCATAAAATTGTGCATTCTCCAAGTCTGTTGACAATGTTCTCAAAATTCTCTTAAGTGATTATAGAGTCTTGAGATTTTGGCACTATGTAGAAAAGATTATAGTCTCGGTAACATTTAAAACCATAAGTCTCTCCACAAAAATTAAAGGAACTACATTAAAGCATCGAATGGAAGGATACCATCTGTTGAATGGGCGAAAAGACCCATATCAGATGTGGCCATTGAATAATTCTTGAAGCAGGTGCTGCCACCATTAAGAAAGAAAAGTTCGACAAAGTTGGTGGTTCTGTATTTTACGATGGTAACTGAAGAACTCTATGCTCAATGCATGTAGAGAGTTCCGCTGGGGAAGACTTGCTCTCATGTTTGCATGTGATGAAATTCATGATCTCTTTGAGAAAAAACTATCTCTTTCATGTTTACTGCAATAAAATTCATGATTCCTGAGATCAAAATGCATATAGCTTACCCTCCACCTATATTCCAATCTATTAATTGAAATGATGAAGAAAGAGAAGTCTACTCAATGTGTTGTTGTTAGGGTGCGTTAACAGACGCACAGCTCCTCCATTCCTTATGATGACTTGTGGGCATAATTGGGTTATCTAAAATGAACTTGCATCAATCACCATCGTGTTACTCATCTGACTAAATGTCATTAACTGATGACTTTTCCATCCCTCTATAGCATCATACCCAGACCTGTTTGACTACTATAGGGAATCCTCTATGAGTCACTCTTTCTGTCTCTCTGTCTCTGTCTGTGTAGCTAGCTTGATCATGCATGCATGCATCAACGAATTGTCACATTAGGAGTTGTTCTTTATTTCCTTTCTTAGGGATGTATGCATTTTCATGATAGTTGGCTATCAGAACATGTGCACATTTGAAATTCTGTTTCTTGGAGAGTAATTCAGTCCACATTATGGCTTGTAGTGCCATTTACAGCTACAATCGCTAGTGTTTTGAGAAACGTCTCATCTGATATGAAAACTGAAGCACGGGCATGAACATGGTCCTGGTGATTTGACAAGTTTTTTTCTTTTTTTTCATCATTTGAATCACTGACAATTTGTTCGGTAATGGAGCTGCTGATCTCGTTATAGCAGAAAACTGATTACCCATTTGTGTTTTGCAGTATCTAGATGGTTGGGTCATATTTGCCGAGTATGCAAAGGCCTAGGCCACAACCTACCTCGCCTCCAAACAACGCGTTTCCTTCCTGTAGTCATCAATGAATTTTTTTTTCCTTCCAATGCCGGTAATTCCGTGACGCCAACAGCTGATCGGCCTTTGAGGGTTTAGCATCTCTGGCAGCTACAGCCCAAGTCCTTTTTTTTGTTTATTGGCATGCAGTTTTCTGATTGCTGGAGATCAGCTCGTATGAGAGAAGGAACAGAATCACTGAAACGGAGGCAAACATTTTCAAAATTGATAAGCTAGTTTTCTGTTAGAGTTCTCATTTGCTCGAGTCTCAAGATCTTTTCTTGCATATGAGCCCAAGAATTACTGGAAGTTTTTTCGATTACATGTATCGGATAGAGTTTCATTAAATGTACATATGCCCTCATCGCTAAGTCTCAGTTCTTCTTCTTGCATTAGTTGTCGTAACAAAGTTCTTTACTATGGGATTAGAGCAGATAAATAAAAGTTCAGCATATGATCTTCCAACTCGCACTGTCGCAAAGGAAAGGTAGGACTAGAAAATGATTTGAGTAGTGGAACAAGAACGGACACATAGTCGACTGGGGTGTCTTTGTATGGATTTGTCTTGCGACGCTTAGGCTTCGTTCGTTTTGCGAAAAATATTTTTCCCGAAAATAGTTTTCGGAAATTGAGGTATTCGGGGGTGGAATTCGAGGAAAATGTTTTTCGATTAATTAAAAATATTTTTCTAAAAATAGAGAAAATGTTTTCCTTTCCTAAAAGGAGGGTAAATATTTTTTAGTTCTATAACAGCCTTTCTTTTGTCTCTCCTCTCTTTTCCCTCCCTAATCGAACTCCTTTCTCTCCCCTTTCCAGCCGAACTCCCCTCTCTCTCTTCCCTTTTTCCCTTTCCCAAAATATTGATATTTTTCTCTCTTTACCCTCTTTTTCTCTCTCTATCGCGATGTAGAGGGGGCTCACCAACTGAACCCCTCCAATCTCTCTCTTTCTCTCTCTTTTTCTTTTTTCGGATGTGAGGTCTTATTCTCTCTTTTAAAGTTTTAAGTAAATATTAAAAGATATTATATATTTTTGAAAAATTAACTTTTTAAAAAATATTTTTTGAAAATACTGTATTTTTTACGAATTGAGCGAAGTTTTAAGTGAAAGATAAGTTGAAATCTCTCTTGCATACTTAACCTCTCACCTGCACTCTCACAGGATCGCGGCCACGCGGCAAATCTATTGATTAGCCGAAACAGACAGAAAGAAAAGGAGGAGGAGGCAAATCTGCTGACGGGACAAGAACTTTCTTCGGAGACGTCGCTGTTTGTGGGGGCGATGTAGGAATGATGATGTGGCCAGAGTGCCATCAGTCACCACGCTGTTGTCGCCAACCAGTGTTACGTGTGTGGCTTGAACTTGGCCAACAGGAAGAATATCAGTTTCGGAATGTCCAGCGCGAATGACCCACCAATGCGCATTTGCCCTCTCATGGAAGCAACGAGAACACGCTAAAAAAAGGAAGAAAGAAAGGAAGGAAGCTTTCCACTAAGATTGATAGCAACACAACATGTTGGATATTCAGGGTTTCTTCTCAACGGAGACAAATTACTCCCTTGCAGGTGGCAGAAGAAGACACTTGTAACGGCGTCTTCGTTTCTCAGCAGCTATGGAATGTGCGTTTTCGGCGTCTGTTCTTGCGACACGACTCATCGCTGGTGGTCATGATAAGTCCAGTGAGTGCTGTTCCTTTCATGGAGTTGGATGATGAGGGACGAAGGGAAATCTCTAGAGGAAAAACGATGGGACGACGTGAAGTCCGGTGATAACACATGTCTAGGGTCCATTTTTGGCTAGACCTCTGCACTCGTAGCCATAAAGAGGAAGGTATACTTGGCTGGAAGGTTACAGGTAAGTGCTGATCGGGCGTGACCGGTTGAAGTATTGAGAGATTTCAAGCTCAAGAACTAGAGGCCACTCGTTGAGATTCTGGTGATTGCGTGCAAACAACTCTTGGTCAGGGCCATCGTATAGATGAAAAGATTTACGCTTAATCGGTTCATAAGATAGTGGGGCATATGCCTTAGAATAGATGGGCATTCGGGTAGCTGCACCATCCATGCCTATGTCCCTAGATTGTTGGAAAAAAAGGAAAAGAAAGAGTTTTACAAATGAGTGAATGCAAAAGATAAGCGAGGCCGGCAGGATCAAAGTTTTAAATATTAACACGTTAAATAAATTTGTCAAGAAAAATTATTAAAATCCAGCGGTGTCGGCAGTAGAGCCATCCCCACCGACGTCAAAATAGCCTCGCCACAGTATTTTGCAGATTTGGACTATTTGCTCGTGCTAGCACAAGACCTATTGGATCACAGCAAAGGATTCGATCTTAGGAGCTATCCGATTCAAATCGGATGTTTGTGGCAATGTCTGTGGCTCAATCACTGCACGATCCGTTTCCAAATTCTTTAGCCATTTGGGCTCGGGGCTGTTGAGAAATATGTAACGAAAATGACTAGCTTTTCTCGTGTGCAAAATGACTGTAGCTCGTGATTTTGACACAGAGGTTATTGTTGTATTACTTAATTCTACCGTGTGGAATGTGAAGATCTCCCTCTCCGGGTCTGTGGAGGGGGCACCAATCTGTCAATGCTTGGCGAGATGAATTTGAGTTTGAAGTCATCGTATCAATCGCCAGGTCGAGCAATATCTTAACTTGAAAATAGGATGCATGTTTGAATCTCACCAATTATGTGTGAACTATTTCAAATAAGGATTATCTGTATGGATCAAATATCGATACCTAATCATTTCATGAGGCTTGGGAGTGTTCTATAAATTTTAATTTAGATTCGGGTCTTCAAGCCCATGCCCATAAACAATCAAACGAAAAGAAGCCAACTAAAGTATTACAAAATAGATAGAGAATCACATTTCCTCCCTCGCGTAATACTGTAATTGTTGAATAAAAGTATGTAATTTGCCTGGAGAGGATATTTTGGTTCATTTCATCGCTGAGGTCGCTTTCTCTCATAAATGCTGCTGGTTTCTTTCAATACTGTTTCGCTCAAATGATGCAGTGCACCCTGATTGAATTGAAAGGCCTATCGAATCCTAAAAGAAAACCGCATCTTACTTACCGCACTTATCATAAGGGCGAGAAATATTTTTGATGATGGTGCTTCCGCACTTCAGACGGTCTTCATCTATGAACAATCTTAACAATGTGACCTTTACAATGACACTTGTAATCAATGTCACAAGATAAACCCTACACACTTTCCGTCAGTCTAGCAATAAAATTACTACACCTTTCTCACTTTTCAATCATCCGACGTGCACAAGCCCCATTCATTTCTGTGTCGCCCAAGTGTGTTGTCTTTCTCCCTTGGGAAGACAGGAAGACACAAGCACACGTAGCAATCGAACTTACATGATTTGCAACAATCATGGAAGTTCCCAGCCGACAAGAAGTCCAAAACGCAACCCCAATTTCGAAGTATTTTAGGTTTTGCACTCCATTTTTCTTTCTTGTCCAATGCGGGAGCAACGATTTTGAGTAGCTCATGTTCGATTGCTGTCTTAAGTCATTGGATTGGGACTGCTGGCTTCTGACGGAGGTTAGAAAATCGGATGACTTCAAAGGGATGAATAATAGACCGAGCAAGTCACCCCAGCGACGACATGGCTTTTCTAGCACATTTTGTACGTAACAAGCTAATCCCAAATTTCTCTTTTGTTTTCGAGGTCAATGGCGCCAACGTCTTTAAGCTGAGAAATTTGAGCAATTGAATTCTATACTTTTTCTTTAAAACCGAATCGGTACAATTACAATAAATTTAAGACTTTTAAGATAATTTTTGTGTTGTATTCTCCATAACAAATGCGGAGAAGGCATGGAATCTCTCTCTTCTTCATAGCAAATCTAAGACACAAATTTCCCAAATACAGTCTATCCAAGTATGTCGTTATTTAAATGCTTAGTTTTTTTTTTTTCGGGATATAGGTTTCTTAGTTTAGTCGACTTCCAATTCCATAAACTCGGGAAAAAAAAAGCAAGAAAGAAAAGAAGTTATTGTATTGATAGCAAATCGCAAGAACACCAATACTTGACCAATCGGGACAAGGCTATACCTAATTGTCCCATGTCACCCCGCCAACCACCCCCCGCCCCTCCGTCTCTCTTCTCGCCATGGACGTGGATGACGAATCCGGTCTCCTCCTCCTTCTATATAAACAAACCCAGAAGGCGACCACCTCGTCGTCTTGACGAGTTCGTCCACCAGCTTCGCTCCCTCACTCTCCACACGAAAATCACCGACCCCAGATCGTTCCACCTGCGGAATGAAGTGTCTTTTTGAGTTCGTCCCGTGCTGCGGGTCGCCGCGCAGGGATGGGGAGGGTATCCGGGCGGCGGCGGTGGCGCCCCCGGAGGACGAGGAGGAGGAGAGGCGGGGGTGGGCGGGGCGGCGGAGGAGGAGGAGGAGGACGGGGGCTGCGGCGGCGGCGGAGTGGAAACCGTCGCTGTGCGCGATATCAGAGGACGTGGTGGTGGTGGCGGTGGAGAGAGTCGGAGGAGAGAGGAAGAAGAAGGCGGCGGCGGATCCTGCTACGGGGCCCGAGCGGTCCGCCTCGCGGAAGAGGAGCAGCGGGTCGTACGCGAGGGTCCACGACCGGATCTTCAACGGCGACGAGTACGATCAGAGGTGACGACCCTAGTCTCTTGCCCCTCCATCATCATGCACCGTAATTCTACAGATTTTGATTACCTCACGCCTTCCCTGGTTTTTCTCGTGCCCGGTCTGGATGAATAGATGTTGCTTTTCTGTTCTTTTGTTCTGGGAGCAATTGTAGAATACACCCATTCATGGTGTATCTGATAGAACGAGAGAGATACAGAGTGTAGCGTAAAATCGGGACAAACGCTGTCCACATCATAGGAACAGGGATTAGCAGGTGAAGCTTTGGTTATGGTGGTTGCGCTATGGTTGGTCGTGGATGCTGATATGCGAACTAATTTGGTCATTCAGAGGATCTTTAGAGGTGGGGTCAGCCACGATTATTATTATTTCTTCCTTAAGCTTAAATCAAACATTCAAGGATTAAGAAGTTCATAGCCTAATAACCAATCGGTAGATAAAGAAGGCGTCAGGTTTGGAGGAGTAATAATCCCCGCTCGGTGATCTGTCCCCCACGTCTTTCTTCTCCTTTTCTGGACGACGACATTGCCCTGTTAGAATCAATCCCAGACTCCCTGTTTCTAATTTCTTGACGGGCACTCGGATTAACTTAATTCAACGACTGGGCTGATGTTTCACAGGAGGCCTTCCTTTGAGGCGGTCATTCCAGCTTTCTCTCCGGCCCCATTCATGTTCTGAAGTTCTTGGTGTACAGAGGGAACCGCTACAGTCCACATATACATATGTATAAATATCTACAAATTCCAAGAAGTCGAAGAAGAAGAAGAAGAAGCGTTGTTGTTGTACAGTTTCTAAGTTTGGGTGTGTAAGTGGAGGCCCAAGAGTCGATTTGCCTTTGTACATACCGCCACCGTGTCCCCCTGCCTTTCTTATGAATCTACAGATATTGGCCTGCTTTTTTGCGGCATGCGACCGCCGTTCCTGTCCGAGGCGAACTCGATGAAAATCTGAAAATGCCTTTTCATTTTATTTTTTTCACTTTTTTCTTTCTGCTGTGATGCTTTTTCCACATTAAGCGTGAATCTTCAATCTTTCCCTTCATGAAATGGATCATTTACCGTGAAGGTAGGTAACGTGATAGGAAGGACAACCGTCTGCCTAAAATAAAAAAAAAAATATTCCTCTTATTAAATGAGAGCCGTCGAATTTCAAATATGAAATTGCTAGTGCTCAAAATTGATGCGGAAATATGAACTATTAAACTTTCAGAATAATAAACAGAGTAAGGGAGTAAAGAAAATTGAACACAAGATATATAGTGGTTCGGCTTAGATCAAACTTACGTCCACTCTCCCACGGCGACAACCTATTAGTTGAAGTCCACTATGAATCAAAAGAGTTACAATCTCAAGCTCTAAGCTTCATAGCTTGACACTCACAAAGTTCGTGTATCAATTCTTTTGTGTACAATTAAAGCTCTTTACAGATTCAGACTTTAGGAATTACTCTCTTTCGTTAATACCACACAACTTAAAATATCTCCCTTAAATACTCCTTCATATCTTCATGACCGTTGGCACTTTCCAAATGAATTCTTCCAATCTACCCGCTGGACAGAATCAATCAGAAGATTTCAAGCTATAGATAGAAACAATAGAGAATCTGTTAATCCGGATTTCCCATTCAATCAGGATCTTCAATTTCCTTAAGTGAATACTTGCTCCAAATAATTGATTGCTTCCATAAATGCAATAATCAAATCCAATCAATCAATAGACTGTCGAAGGTATATATTAATCCATACTTTCTGCACCAGATCTTCGCGAGAAAGGAATAAGATCAACAAGATATGTAACCATAAGAACTTAAGTCTGTCTTCTCCAGACTTTGGTAAAGTCTGACCACCTCAGACTTTGATAGAGTTTGACCACCTCAGACTTTGGGAAAGTCTGAACACCTCAGACTTTGGTAGAGTCTGACCACCTCAGACTTTGGGAAAGTCTGCTGAACACCTCAGACTTTGATACAGTTTTGTCATCATCAAAATAATCATCAACGATCTCTCCTTTTTTGATGATGATAAAACCTTCCTGCAAATTAATTATGCTGCAACAAAAACTTCTTAACAAAACAAACTATATCTTGTATTAGAGACATAATAAGCCATTGAAATAGTAATAAACATCATACCAATCAATTCATAGACAATGTCAATCAAAAACCAAAATCAAACAATCCATCAAAAGACACGATCCAAAAAATAATCCAAGCCAAAAATCCACCAAAAATTCTCCCCATTTTTGTCATCAATCAAAAAGTTAATTAGCCCGGGGAACACGAACAATTTGAAAATTATCCATTGAACGCACAATCTGCTCCACCCGAGCTATATCATGTTGCAACTGATTGATAATAGCAGTAGTAGGTATCTGATTTAACCGTTGAATGACTGATTGCTTAAATTGCTCAACTGTTTGTTCCAAAGAAGAATATTGAGATTGAAGACCAATTAATAAGGCAATAATCTCGTCAGAATGATCAGCCGAAGTAATTGGTTCAGACTCTATAGTTCTGGATAGACCACCCTTTTCTCGTTGTTCTACATCAACTCCCCCTGTCTCCAAACCAGTAACCTTAATAGGTTGAAGAACACTCTGTTCTGGAGGAGGAGATTCAACAAACACATCCGCTGGAACATCAACATTGTCCCCAGGAGGACTATGGACTTCTTCCTCTGCTTCTTTCTCAGATTCCGTCTTGTCAGATTCTGCTTCCCCATGCACCTCTTCTTCAGCCACTTCTTTCTCAACTTCTTCCTCTTCATCTTGAAGAATCAAGGACCGTTTCTTCCGTTTCATCATCTGGGAAGATTCCTGCGAAGGCTCCTTTCCCTTTCTCTTCACTCCAGAGGAAACCGATTTGGAGGGACTCACTTCAGAAGCCAGATTTTTTAATCTCATTTTTGCAATCATATTTTTCCCAATAGTGAGAGAAATTATCAGAGTCTCGCAAAGAGAAGACGGAATCGGAATATTCAGATGATTGAAAATCTGAGTTATCAAAGAGGCATAAGGCAACTGTCTTTTGTCCTTTTGCACCACCCTGTACATCTGATATAGAATAACATATGGCCCAGACAGTATTGGTGATCTAATGATTCAATACATTAGACGTGCCTCAGACTTAGATATATCAGTTTTAGAAGCAGCTTTAGGCTTCAAACAATTGATGATTATCTTATGCAGGATAGCGTTCAGAGGAGATAACCGTGAATATGTGAGGGTACCTTCACCAGACTAATCTGCTGCAAGTGCAGCGGTTATTTCCTTGTCCGTCACTGTGATAGGGACAAAGCTAGTTCGGAAAACTCCAAGAATATCAGCAATTACATCCACATTGAGAGAATATTCCTTGTTGAACACAGAAAATCTCATAGTGTGTTGGTCAGGAAAAGACAAATTTGAATAAAAGTATGCAATCAACTCCGCATAACTTGGAACAGTGGAAGAACAAAACTTGTCAAGACCAAGTCGACCAAGGTGGACCCCAAGATTGACATTAATGGAGTTTAAATAATCAAAGTCAACATAGCGCGGATTCATCACCTCACGTTTCAATAATCCTTTATAAACCTTGTGATGCTCTTTTGAACAGAAGAGAGGGTCACTTGTCTCTGAGCGAGTAACATCAAACCCCTGTATTGGCTTAAACTGTAAAAACAGTTTTTCATCTTCATCCCTAGGTTCATGTGCATAAGAGATACCAAAATGAGGATCAAGAGGAAAATTTCTCCTCGCTTCATCTGCAGTTCTAGGGGGTGCAATAGAAAGTCGTTCCATCTCTTTCAGAATAACAGGTTGATTAGCAAAGCCACTATCTCGCAGAAATTCATTAATGGTGGTCATAGCACTGCCACTCTTCACCAATGTCTGATAAAGTTTATAGATAAACTTGGGGTTCCGTTTTTTTAGAGGGGTAGCACTACTTATAGTTCAGCAAAATCCTGTTGTATCTCCTGCTTATTTCCATAGAGACGGTGGTAGAAACATCATGCAGTCCTTCGCCCTCTGTAAGATCAAAGTGAGTCGGTTCATAACTTGTGCCAAAATGTTTGCTTGCAAGACGAGAGGATTTCCGTGAAGCAGACATTGTGCGTTCTGGAGAAAATTTTTCTTCTTCGTCGAAAGTTGAGAACTTGTGAAGAAGACGAAAAGGGCTAGGGTTTATATTGAAACGATTCGAATTCTTTAAACGAAGTCCTCGGTGAATAAAAATAGAAGTTTTGAAAATTTCTGAAAATAAAACTTTCAATCAAACAGTAAAGAAGGAAACAAATAAACGATGAGATATAATAGTTCAGAAATCGTACCTTTTCGTCAGATTATCAAAAGTGTTAATTGGCGGGAAAAAGATATCAGAAAGACTTACAAATCAATTTTGATTTATTATCGCCTGAATTTGAATTTGAGTCTGAGTCTGAGTCTCAATAAGAGAGAATATTTAATTTACTTCTAATGAACTCAAAAGAACGTTTATCCAATGGCTTGGTAAATATATCTGCCAGTTGATTTTGAGAATCAACAAAAGTAATCTTGACATCTTTCTTTTGTACATGATCTCTAATAAAGTGATGTCGAATTTCAATGTGTTTTGCTCTGGAATGTAAAATCGGATTCTTAGTGAGATCCATGACACTTGTGCTATCACATCGGATTTCAACACAATATTTTTTTATTCCAAAATCTTGTAGTTGTTGACGCATCTAGATTCTGCTGTTGACATTGCGACAGTATGCTGCTTTCTTGATAACCATGAAACTAACATATGTCCAAGAAGTTGACAATTTCCTGTGGTACTTTTCTTATTCACTCGACATCCTGCCATGTCTGCATCAGAGTACCCTAAGAGGATGAAGTTGCTTTCCTTTGGATACCATAATCCAAACTTCGTGGTTGTTGAAATATATTTGATAATTCATTTGACAGCAGATAGACGCGATTCTTTTGGATCTGATTGAAACCTTGCACACAAGCATACACTAAACAAGATATCTGGTCTAGAAGCAGTAAGATATAGCAAGGATCCAATCATACTTCTGTATAATTTCTGATCAACTTTTTCTCCCTCTAAATCTTTATCAAGTTTAGAAGTTACTGCCATTGGAGTTTCAACTTTTTTGCAATTCTCCATTCCAAACTTCTTGACAAGATCCTTTGCATATTTTTCTCGATGAACAAAAGTACCTTCAGAGGATTGTTTTACTTGCAATCTAAGAAAGAAGGTTAGTTCACCCATCATACTCATTTCGAACTCTTTCTGCATGTCCTTTGCAAAGTTCTCACATAGAGTTCCATTAGAAGATCCAAAGATAATATCATCAACATATATTTGTACTAACAAGAAATTGTTACTAGTCTTCTTAATAAAGAAAGTAGTATCTACTTTTCCTTTTTCAAAACCTGTTTGAATGAGAAAAGAACTCAACCTTTCATACCAGGCTCGAGGAGCTTGTTTTAAGCCGTAGAGAGCCTTATTTAACTTGAAAACATGATGAGAATTCTTAGGATCTTCAAAATCAGGAGGTTGTTCAACATAGACTTCTTCTTGAATTACTCCATTTAGAAAAACACTTTTGACATCCATCTAATATAACTTGAAATCATGGAAGCAAGCAAAGGGGAAAAGTATAAAAAAAAGTCCTAAACCTTTATCACTAGTGCCAAATAAGTCATCAACTTTTTTTTAGTGCCAAATAAGTCCTCAACCTTTGCAAGTTGTGTCAAATAAGTCATTCCCATCGGAGGAAGCACACGTGGCGCCGACGCGGCTCGCCGGAGCGCCGACGTGGCGCTGATGTGGCGCCAACTCTTTTTTTTTTCGTCTTCTTATTCTTCTTCTTCATCGGCGGAGCCCTCGCCGGTGATGGGCGAGGGCGACGGGGGCTGGGGAGGCCGCCACCGGCCTTGCCCGTCGACAGCGAGGGTCGGGCGAGGCCGGCCTCGCCCCGCCCTCGCCGATGAAGAAGAAGAAGAAGAAGAAGAAAAAAAAAACAAAAAAAAAGTTGGCGCCACGTCGGCGCCACGTGTGCTTCCTTCGGTAAAAAGGACTTATTTGGCACAACTTGCAAAGGTTGAGGACTTATTTGGCACCAAAAAAAGGTTGAGGACTTATTTGGCACTAGTGGCAAATGTTTAGGACTTTTTTGGCACTTTTCCCGCAAGCAAAGGCAAAAAATAATCTAATAGTTTCTAACCTGGTAACAGAAGCATATGTTTCATCATAATATATTCATTCCTATTGAGTGTATCATTTGGCTACTAATCGAGCTTTGTTTCTTGTAATCGGTCCTTTTTCATCTAATTTGTTTCTAAAAACCCATTTTGTTCTAACCACTGACTTTCCTTTGGGCCTTGGAACTAGTTTCCAAACATCATTTATAGCAAACTGTCTGAGCTCATCCTGCATTGCTTCTATCTAACTATCATCTGTTAAGGCTTTCTCAACTTTCTTCGGCTCAATTTCTGAAATTAAAGCAATGGCACTTGACTCCTCTAGTTCTTTAGGAATAATAGGAACTCTAACTTTTGATCTGGTTTGTAGTCCATCCTTAATGTTGCCAATAACGTTATCCAAAGGGTGACTCGACTTGTGTTTTCAATTTCTTTGACTTCTAAAATTTGAGTCTTCACCATCCATATTTTGTGAATCAACAGATTCAACAACTCTTAAAGGAACATTATTCTCCTTAGCACCAACTTGTTGTGAGGGCTCTGAATTTGAATCGGTTTCATGAAATTTAACATGTATAGATTCTTCCACTGTTTGAGTTCTTTTGTTGTAAACTATGTAGGCCTTGCTCGTTGAAGAATATCCAAGAAAAATTCCTTCATCAGATCTACTATCAAACTTCCCAACATTGTCAGCAGAATTCTTGAGAATAAAATACTTACAACCAAAGACATGAAAGTAAGAGATTTTAGGCTTTTTGTCTTTATAGATCTCATATGACGTTTTCTCCATCAAAGGTCTTAGAAACACCCTGTTAATAATATAACAAGCAGTAGAAACGGCTTCAGCCCAAAATATGGAGTTTACTTTGCTGTTAATCATTAGAGTTCTGGCCATTTTTTGCAAAGATCTATTCTTCCTTTCTACAACACCATTCTGCTGTGGTGAATATAGAGAGGAAAACATATGATGTATTCCAAAATCATCACAAAATTTAGCAAAATCTGCATTCTCAAATTCACCACCATGATCAGATCGAATACTTGAGATCACATACCCTTTCTCATTTTGTACTTTCTTAGCAAACTTAGCAAAATATGAAAAAGCATCATACTTATTTGCTAAGAAAAATACCTAGGTATATCTTGAATAATCATCAACTATTACCAGACAATAACTTTTACCACCAATACTTTTTGTTCGGTTTGGTCCAAACAAATCCATCAGAAGAAGCTAAAGAACTCTTACAGTGGTAACTTGATTGATAGACTTGAAAGAATCCTTGATCTGTTTTCCTAGAGTGCAAGATGTTCACTCCTCATCCTTACGAAATTTCAATTCCGATAGTCCTCGAACAAGCTGTTTTGAAGAGATCTTGGTAATTTGCTTCAAATGTGCATGACCAAGTCTCTTGTGCCATAAGTCTGCTTCTTTCTGTAGAGAGATAAGACATTTAGGTTTTTCAACATCCATATCCAATAGATAGATATTACCATGTCTTCTTCCACTGAAAGTCTGAGAACTGTCTTTACTAGAGGCGAGACAAACTCCTTCCTGAAATTGAATTTTATAGCCTGTATCACAAAGTTGACTTATACTGAGCAGATTATACTTCAATCCTTTAACCAAGGAAACATTGTTAATAGATAGCTTTCCAATTTTCACAGTTCCACAGCCAATAATTTTCCCTTTGCTGTCTCCTCCAAACGCCACTTTTCCTCCATCCAAACTCTTTAATTTAACAAAACAACTTGGATCTTTAGTCATATGCCTGGAACATCCACTGTCCAAGTACCACTTTGATTTGATTTTTGACAATCCCTGCAAAACAAGAACCTTATCTCTTTTTAGGTACCCAAATCATCTTGGGTCCTTTTTTGTTAGAGCAAAATAAGGAAGTTTCCCATCTCTTGTTTATAGATTTCTTACGCATTGGACACTCTCTTTTAAGATGGCTTAAGCAATTACAGACGGAACATTTAAGAGAATCTCTTCCAATAGGTTTAACAAACATTCTTCGAAAATGATTTTCGTAAGTCCTTTTTGAATGCATTTTTTCCAGTCTTTCTTTGACTTTTGGAAAATCTATCAAAGGAATTGTCTTAGGATACATTCCCAAACCTTCCTTTTTAAAATAAGGTCTTTGAACTGAAAGTATTTTCTCTAATTTTTCAGATCCGAGAGAAAACTTTTTTGTAATACAAGAAATTTCAGATTTTAAACAAACATTCTCTTTCTCAAGAGAACTAAACTTATCTTTTGAAATCATAAAATCATTATTTAAACATTCAAATTTTTCTTTCAAAAATTGCTAGTGCTCAAAATTAATGCGGAAATATAAACTATTAAACTTTCAGAATAATAAATAGAGCAAGGGAGTAAAGAAAATTGAACACAAGATGTATAGTGGTTCGGTTTAGATCAAGCCTACGTCCACTCTCCCACGGTAACAACCTATTGGCTAGAGTCCACTATGAATCAAAAGAGTTACAATCTCAAGCTCTAAGCTTTATAGCTTGACACTCACAAAGTTCGTGTATTAACTCTTTTGTGTACAATTAAAGCTCTTTACAGATTCAGACTTTAGAAATTACTCTCTTTCGTTAATACCACACAATTTAAAATATCTCCCCTTAAATACTCCTTCATGCCTTCATGACCGTTGGCACTTTCCAAATGAATTCTTCCAATCTACCCGTTGGAGAGAATCAATCAGAAGATCTCAAGCTATAGATAGAAACAATAGAGAATCTGTTAATCTCGATTTCCCATTCAATCAGGATCTTCAGTTTCCTTAAGTGAATACTTGCTCCAAATAATTGATTGCTTCCATAAATGCAATAATCAAATCCAATCAATCAATAGACTGTTGAAGATATATATCAATCCATACTTTCTGCACCAGATCTTCGTGGGAAAGGAATAAGATCAACAAGATATGTAACCATAAGAACTTAAGTTTGTCTTCCCCAGACTTTGGTAAAGTCTGACCACCTCAGACTTTGATAGAGTCTGACTACCTCAGACTTTGGGAAAGTCTGCTGAACACCTCAGACTTTGATACAGTTTTGCTATCATCAAAATAATCATCATCAAAATCGTACGGTTCTCAAGGCCGGATCCCATACCTTCACGGTAGGGGATTCGATGGGGGGTTTTCAATTGACTGAAAGGGTGGTGAAAATTTGATGGGTGCGATTCATTGAAAAGCTCGTAATAGCCTCCACAAGCTCCGCTACAACATTCCATTGCGAAAATAATAAAGAATGGTGCTGCTCCGTTTAAAAAGAGGAGATGCACGCAGCATAGCGACATACTTATGGAAAAATTTATGGTGATCCAAGCATAGTGCGCCTGGCCACTAGGGGTGCACACACTTGGCGGGTGGGTCCACTCGCCGGTGTCACTCCCTACTGACCCAAGCGCACTACGCCTAGACCATGTAATGTCTTCTCCGTACTTATACACATGTTAATTTTGAAGCAATAGTCTAGTATGACACATACACACTTGCGCATACGTTTTTTTTATCGAAAAAATGATGTAAATAATTTTTAAATTCTAATCTAATATGTAATAGAGTCTCTGAATTTTTTAACATATATATTTTTTTCAATGTGGTTTGCGAAGTAATGACAAATGCTCGATGCAATCCTTCCATTTGTTCAAACGACAAATCAACCGATATTACGTTAGATTATTACATATTGAGTTGGTTTTTCTAAAATTGATTAGTTAATGTACCCATTTTTTGTATAAGGACAAAGGAAAGGGTGTTAACATGTCCATCATTATACAATGATGTAGATCGGTATATCTCAGGTTGACAGTCTTACTTCGATGATTCACGTGTAACTTTTTTTTTTTTTTTGGGTTTACAGTTCAAACTTGATGAATTGAGAGTCACATACGCAAATTTTGTTAATCTGACTTACAGAAGGATAAACATCAATAATTTTGCATATAATTTAGAGACTAGATAGAACATCTGTTGATAATTTAAGGATTATATTAAACAAATTAAAAGTTCATAAATAACATTGCATATTGGACAAAAATTCAAGAACTATTTTGTATCCAATACATCCTAGGCAATTTTGGCCTTCTCTTCCTTATTTTCTGGTTGCGAATATGTAGATAACTACTGGATGGAGTTCAAATTAGACCTGATTTAGTTTGAAATTTTAGATAAACAGAGCGAGCAAAACTCTTTAATCACTTAGCGAGCATTCGGAATAATGCACCAAAAATGCCGTGTTTCGAGCGATCGGGCCCAGCCGATACTCTCTGGACTTTTCAACTTGGACGATGAAGTGCACAACAATTTAGACTAGTAGGGGAATAAGTAACTCAAACGAAAATTGATACTATAAACTAGTTAATAATTCAATTCGATTAAAATTGATAAACCATTTCAATTTAGATCGGCAATTTCATGCGAAAGTTAGCTTGCTTGAAGCCTTCATATGTTATGCAAATAAAGCCAAGTAAATAAAAAATTACTAATTTGCAAATGATCATGAAAACGATTTTATAAATGTGTAGATAAGTTCTCGATAAGTTCATTGCGATAGAAGTCACATAGGCCTTTTTCTTTACAAATACTTTTTTTTACACTTTCGAACTTATTGAAATTTACGGGCATGTAAAAAATCTATATTTTTTGTACATGAAACTGTAAAGTTCTACCGAATAATGTGATTGACTATGATGGCCAACGGATCAAGCGATACTCTTGATCGTACCATACGATAAAAGCTCTAGTATTTCTCTTTTATTATTTCCTTATATATTCTCTTTTTCTCTTTTCTCTATTTTTCTTTATTTCCCTCCTTGGGCTGCTGGCAAGGGCTGATTGAGGGGTGGGCTCAACCGTGACTGGCGAAGGGAATAAGGAAAAGAGAAAAAAGAGAAAGGAAAGAAAAAAAAAGATGAGAATTTAGAAAATTCAAAAAAATTACAAGAATTGTTATCGTCAGCGCCAATTATCCGATGTATCATGGTCGTGTCAAGTTGGATGACCAGCATTGACTAGGCAGTCGGGTTAGCGAGTTTTGACCAAAATTAGTTAGAATGACTCAATTGAAAAGTCGTAAAAATGTATTAAATTAAATTGACGAATTGCCAAAAAATTTAGGATTAAATTGGAAAACGGTCAAAGTGTTTAACACTAAATTAGCCCAATTGATGAAACGAAAGAAAATTGACACAATTGAAGGTCTAGAAATCATCGTATAATATGTTGAAAATTTTCTGGACAATCTTTCTAAGCAGTAGGAATAATAGAAACATTACAATGATACTAGACTTGCAAACTTAACAAAACCATATCCAAATGCATCGTTTATTAATGAGTTTTATCACGTACATCAGTCTGAAAGTATAAACAGGCACTACAAAAAAACATCAATTTAGCTACGGAAAATTAGCCACTACACAGTATTTGTCGCTATTATCGACAAATTTTGCCACGAAAAAGCACTTCCGTGGCAAACGAGCGACGGTAAAACTACCTTCATCGCTAAAAAGCGACGAAAAAAATGTTGTTGCTATTAGCCACGACATTTGCGACAAACAAACCAAAATCCTCGCTAACTAGTGACGATCCTAAATATTGTAGCAGAAGTTGTCGCTAATTACCGACGGTCAAAAAGTCCGTTGGTAATTAGCCATGAAAATGTAGGCTCGTCGTTACTTAGCAACGAACTTTGCTACGACAATCATAATAGTTGCTAGTTTGTGACGTATTAGTTTGTTAGTCCCTAATTAGTGACCACTATAACTTTCCGTCACTAATTTTGTCGCAATTTGGGACGAACAAACACGTCTGTCGCAACTTAGCGACACCTTATGCCACCGTAGCAAATTAGGAACGACCTTAGCGACGCAATAATTTTGATGTAGCTAATTAGCAGCAACAATTTGTTTCCGTCACTAATTTTGTCGCCAATTTGCGACGTAACTGTGGTTTGTGGCAAATTAGCCATAAAGTTAGCGACGACATATGTGTCCGTCGCTAATGTCCGTATATAAAGCTGCCCCAACAGCTCAGTCTCTCTCATTTTCGACTTCAAACCCGAAACCCCCATCTCCTTCTTCCTCTGGCGGCGCAAAAACCCTAACGATGGTACGTCCATTTCTTTTTTCTCTCTCTTTCTATTGTAGAGATTTTTAGTTGATGGTGTCGTTCGGACTTGTTCCAATGTATGTGTGTTTGGCTTGGGTTGTTGGAATCACGTTGGAGATGGCGAGGTTGAGCGGCCGCCAAGCCCGACCTCACCCAGATCTGGGAAAAATAAGCGACCCAAATCTCTTATTTTCAAATCTAGATTTGAATGTAGAGCTAGAGCCCAAGATGGGAAAAAAGTTAAAAAAAAATTGATGATGCAGAAGAAGTGATTCTGCAGAATATGAGAGAAAAAAATGTTATTATGTATGGAAAACAATAAGAAATACATACATTAGTATATGCTCTTTGACGAATGGTTAAATTAATGTAGTAAATATGTGGGTGATTAGTACATAAGTGCACGTATGATTACTTGTTTCCAGCTTGTTAAATATTTCGTACTTGTCCATTTGACAGGCTCAAGTTCCATGTGGTTGCTAAGTTTTCGCATCAATTACACAACTTCATGCTACAAATATTTCACGCTCAGATAACAACAACTATACGTATTTTTTTTCTATGAAATGTTATTTATTATCACCACAAAAAATGTCTACGTTAGCTACGGATTAATGTTACCAACGATAATTAATGTTGGTAAAAAACAATCATGTGTTAGCAACAACAATTAGCTATTTGGTGACATATTCTAATTATTTAGTGATGTGTTTATTGTAGGTACGTGTCCATTTATTGTAGATGTTGTGTTTAGTCGGCTGGTATTCGGCAACTTTAGACTACAATTACCTCGGTCATTATACGAACAAGTAAGTCTTCCTCATATTGTTATTTATTTGATGCAGCAAAAATAATAACATAATATGGTTGATTAGCCACGGACCTTGTTTTTTCGTGGCTGAATAGGGACAGATGAAGACGAGCCGTCACTAATTAGCCATGGAAAAAGACTTGACGTGGCTGATTAGCCACAGCGACTTCTATGACGTAGCTGATTAGTCACGGACATCGTCTTTCGTCACTGATTAGCGACGCCACATGACGTATCGTGGCTAATTAGGGACGGACATCAATGTACCGTCGCTAAATAGACACGGACTAAGTCGTGCAGTGGCTGATTAGCCACGGCTAAACGAGCTACTGTCTCTAATTAGCCACGAACAGTTTAGCGCCGTCGCTGATCATCGACTTACTTTTACGATTTTTCGAGTTCGAATCCCTATATTTTTGTTTCCATGCATGACTTGGTATATTATTTATTTGTTTTTTCCCAAAATGTTTCCTTTTTTAATTTAATGAAATAAATAAGGAGTTACAATAGATAAAATCCTAAGTTAAGAACATTAAAAAATTAAGCTAATAAAAAGAAATGCCTTTTCACTACAAAAAAACATCAATTTAATTACGAAAAATTAGCCACTAGACAACATTTGTCGCTATTATGGACAATTACCAGCGATAATTAGTTACGGTAAAAAATAGTCATGTGTCAGCAACAACAACAATTACCTATTTGATGACATATTCTAATTTATTCACTGCTGTGTTTATTGTAGGTACGTGTCCGTTTATTGTAGGTGTTGTGTTTAGTCGGCTGGGATTCGGCAACTTTAGACTACAATCGCCTCGGTCATTATACGAACAAGTAAGTCTTCTTCACATTGTTATTTATTTGATGCACCGAAAATAATAACATAATAGATTTTGTTGTATACACAATAATTGCTAAGAAGCTTGTTTAAATTTTATACAGCGACAATGCATAGTTCAAGGTCTTGGATGTATAATAAGAACTTACCTAACCGTCAAGGATTGACAGATGAGTTTCTTGCTGGGGTGGAAATGTTTTTAGAATTTGCTATTAGCAATGTTGAGTTCATGGACGGAAATAAAATACGTTGCCCATGCAAAAAAGACAAAAATGGTAAATTTCTTGCGGCTGATAAAGTTGGAGAGCATTTATGTAGATTTGGGTTCACTCCTAACTATTATAATTGGACTTGTCATGGTGAAGCATTTACATTTGATGAAGGATATGGAATAAGTGACCGAAATCTATCTAGGGAAGAATGTACCTATGATAACCAATTGAATCCATACCAGCAGATGATTATTGATGCAGCAGGTCATAATTTCGGATGGGATTCGAATCATGCACTTAGTAGTGTCCCCCGTACACTTGAACATGGTGGTCCTAGTCATCCATCACATATGGATGATATGGAAGGAACAACATTTGATGAAAATGTGTGTCATCAGTTTCGAAATGTGTTGCGAGCAGCAGATGAACCTTTATGGGCAGGTTGTGACAATCACACTAAGTTATCCGTTACTGCAAGAATGTTAAATATAAAGGCAGAGCATAATGTTTCTGAGCGATGTTTCAACTCTTTCGTAGATGTAATGCGAGAAACATTACCAAGTGACAATATAATGCCAACTGACTTTTACGATATGAAGAAATTGACTGATAACTTAGGTCTTCCATACGAAGTGATTGATGTATGTACAAAGGGTTGTATGTTATATTGGAGAGATGATGAAAATGCAGACATATAGAAATTTTGTCGCGAACCTAGGTACAAGGTTAACAAGATGCATGGTCGTCGTCAGAAACGTATACCATGGAAACAAATGTTTTATCTGCCATTAACCCCCAGATTGCAAAGGCTTTATGCGTCTGAAGTCACTGCTGAACACATGACGTGGCATTCAAAACATCAAACGGAAGAAGATATAATGTGTCATCCTTCCGACGCTTATGCATGGAAGCATTTTGACAGAACATACCTTGAGTTTGCGATGGAGCCTCGAAACATCAGGCTAGGTCTCTGTGCCGATGGATTTGCCCCATTTGGGAAAACGGGGAAAAGTTATTCATGTTGGCCAGTCATTCTTACTCCGTACAATCTTCCACCCGGTATGTGCATGAAGACACCTTACATGTTTTTGACTTTGATCGTGCCTGGGCGGCACAACCCAAAGAAGTTGATAGATATTTATATGCAACCATTGATTGAAGAGTTACAACGGCTATGGAATGAAGGTGTCATAACGTACGATGTTAGTACTGGACAAACATTTACAATGAAGGCTGCTCTTCTTTGGACGATAAATGACTTCCCGGCTTATGGAATGTTATCTGGGTGGAGCACAGCTGGTCTATTAGGATGTCCAATATGCATGGAGAGATCAAAGTCATTCAGATTAAAACATGGTAAGAAGGTGAGTTACTTTGATTGTCACAGACAATTTTTGCCGGCGAATCATTCATTCAGGAAGAATAAGAAAGAGTTCGTCAAAAATAGGGTTGAAAGAACACCTCCGCCATTAAGGTTGACTGGTGATCAACTATGGGAGCGTGTGCATTACTTTCCAACTGTTATAGAAGACCCTAATGCCACAACTTATGCGTATGGAAGTTTGCATAAGTGGACTAAACATAGTATTTTTTGGGAGTTACCATATTGGAAGACACATATTATTCATCATAATCTGGACGTCATGCACATAGAGAAAAATGTTTTTGACAACACTATACATACGGTGATGGATGTCAAAGGAAAAACAAAAGACAACTTGAATTCAAGAAAAGATATGAGAGATATTTGTGATCGACCAACACTATCCGTTAATCCAAGTAGCAGGGGACCAAAACCAAAAGCAATTTATACATTGAACAAGGAGCAGAGACGTGTCATGTGTCATTGGTTGAAATCTGTGCGTTTTCCTGATGGATATGCTTCGAACATCGGAAGATGTGTTGATTTGAATGAATGTAAGTTGACGGGAATGAAGAGTCATGATTGTCACATATTCATGGAGCGCCTACTTCCCATAGCGACAAAGGAATTTCTACCAACCTTTGTATGGGGCGCCATTACAGATTTAAGTAATTTCTTTCATGATATTTCATTGACAATGTTAAAGGCATCACACATGGAGAAACTAGAGAGAGATATTCCAATTATTCTTTGCAACTTAGAAAGGATATTTCCTCCTTCGTTTTTTGATTCAATGGAGCATCTCTTAGTTCACTTACCTTATGAGGCCAAAGTTGCGGGTCCCGTTCAATTTCGATGGATGTATCCATTTGAGAGGTGAACAACCTATTTTTTCCATTATTAAGGTCACAACATGTTATTTAGTGCAATATGTTCTGACAAACTTCTTGTCCATTATACTAGGTTCTTATATCATTTGAAGAAAAAAGTTAAGAATAAGTCACGTGTTGAAGCTTCAATCTGTAAGGCATATCTGGTGGAAGAAGTGTCCACATTTGCATCATTTTATTTTGAGCCACACGTCCAGTGCAAGAGGCGGAGAGCGAGCCGAAACGATGAGGGCCCCATTGATCCTAATCGCAATGCTTTCTCAATTTTTAATTATCTTGGTCGACCAAGTGGTGCATGTAAGTTTCGCTATTTAACAGGTGAAGAATGGCATGCAGCGCATACATATATCTTACTAAACTGTCCAGATGTGGAACCATACTTCGAGTAAGTATAATTTTCCAAATACGCACTTACATTTCAATAAAGTGACTACTATATATATATATATATATATATATATAGTGCGTGATTTAAGGTACGTACGTTAAAGTGCAATTATATCTTACAGGATATTTCAAACATCACTATCTGGAATACCGCCAAATGAGTTTGATTGTTTGTGCAATGAAAAATTTGCAACATGGTTCAAACAATATGTAAGTTATAATGTTATCACGATTTTCATAATTCATTGTCCAATAAATGTTTACATCTATTTATGTATAAATTTTTTTGGTGACCTTAGGTTCACAATAATCATCATCAATTTGAAGAGACAGGATTGATACATCATTTGTCATTGGGACCAAAATCAAGAGCACGATGTTGGCCAGCATATTTCATCAACGGGTACAATTTTCACACTCAACAGCATGGAATGGGAAAAGCCACAATGAATAGCGGTGTGTGTGTGCAGTCGGGCAATGACGGTAATTTGAACGGTGATTTTTATGGCTTGTTGGATGAAGTCATAGAGGTAGAGTACCCTGGACCATTACTGCGTGTTGTCTTATTTAAGTGCACTTGGTTTGACCCCGTCAAAGGAATGAAAGTGCATCCGAAAGTTAATTTGGTTGAAATAAATTACAAAAAAAAGTATATGAAATATGAACCATTTGTATTAGCACAACAAGCAATTCAAGTATATTATGCATCATATCCTAGTTTGAAACGAGACAAAGCTGATTGGTGGGCTGTATGTAAAATAAAAGCCCGATCAAAAGTTGAGGAACACTGGAAGGATACAGCATATCAACAAGATGAAGTTCAGAACATCGTTGATACTGAGGAATATAACATTTCAAGTTTAAGAGATCCATGTGGAGCAACGACAGATGTGGATGCAAATGAAATTCACTTTGCAAATTTAGAAAGTGAAGAAGAGGAAGAATTAGAGACAGAGAACGAAGAGGAAGAATTTAGGACAAATGATGAATATGATACTCCAGCCGAAGACGATTATGATGACGATAATGACAGTCAGAATGAAGAGGAAGATGATGATGAAGACGAAGATGAAGATGATGATGAAAACGAAGAAATGTGAAGATTTTTATGTATGACGTTAGATGGGGGTGTATTATTGAGAATCGTTGCTATTTTAAGTAGGTTGATGTTTTGTTATTGTTATATATACGTGGTCATATACTTTTTCAATATGGTTGTGTTTGTTATTATAATTAATATTAATATGGTTGAATATTATTGTTATTAGCAGGTTTTCATAATATGGTTGATTAGCCACGGACCTCGTTTTTCGTGGCTGATTAGGGACAGAAGACGACGAGTCGTCACTGATTATCCACGGAAAAAGACTTGACGTGGCTGATTTAGTCACAGCGACTTCGGTGACGTAGCTAATTAGTCACGGACATCGTCTTTCGTCACTGATTAGCGACACCACACGACATATCGTGGCTAATTAGGGATGAACATCAATGTATCGTCGCTAAATAGACACAGACTAAGTCATGCAATCGCTGATTAGCCACGGCTAAACGAGCCACTATCTCTAATTAGCCACAAACAGTTTAGCACCGTCGCTGATCATCAACTTACTTTCACGATTTTTCGAGTTCGAATCCCTCTCTTTTTGTTTCCATGCATGACTTGGTATTTTTTTTTCCCAAAACGTTTCCTTTTTAAATTTAATGAAATAAATAAGGAGGTACAATAGATAAAATCCTAAGTTAAGAACATTAAAAAATTAAGCTAATAAAAAGAAATGTCTTTTTATTCTTCACGACCAGGGTTATGTCCTCAATCATTATATAATAATTAAAAGATAAAAATAACAAGAAAAGAATGAAAATCAAAACAAATCACAAAATCAAATTAAAATATATCATGCATCAAATCTAATCAAATCTAATATAATGTAAAATCTAATCTAATCAAATCAAATATCTAATGAAATCTAATCTAATCAAATCAAATCAAATCTAACCAAATCAAATCAAAGAAAATCTAATAAAACCTAACTAAATCAAATCAAATAAAATCAAATAAAATCTAATAAAATAAAATAAAATATGATATGCATGAAAATCAACAAATCTAATGCAATATATATGAAATGCAATTTTTTTTTGTATTTTTTAATAAATTAATTAACTAATGAACCTAACTAAAATATCTAATATGCAACCAATTAATTATGCAAATTTACCTAAATGTGCAAACTAACCTAATCATGTGATTTGCAATTTAAACATGAAATTATTAGAAACTAGTAATTTCTTTTAAAACAAATAAAAAAGAAAAAAAATTTGATGTCACACAAAAGCGACTCTTTCTTTGGGTTCACTTTGGTTTGACTACTTGGGAAGTCAGTTAAGTCAAATGACATTAAAGTCTCGAATTAATATTGTCAGGCCCCACAAAGATTTTGAACTTTTGTCTTTCTTTAGGGTCACTTTGGTCTTACTACTTGGGAGCCCCCTTCCGTTTCCTTCTCTGTGTTGTTGGTAACCAAAATCTTGGATAAGACCGAAGACTGACACACGTAAAAGGGGGCAAGCGGCGAAGTGACAAGGGAGGACATGGAGAAAGAGATTGAAGCTTCGGTTGAAGAGAATGAGAGAAGAAGAGGAGCGTTTACAGTACGGGTTCTTAGAGACACCTTCGCAAAAATTGAAGAGGGAGCAAAGAGAAAAAAAGAAAAAAAGAAGAAGAAGATAGAGGGCAGAAGAAGTTCAGTCGAGAGAGAGGTCTAGGTGGGGAGAGACCATTGAAGAAAAGACAGCAAAGAAGAAGAAGAAGAAGAAAAGCGCCGGTTCGCGATGTGCACCTGCAAAGAACCTCCAGTCATCGCGCCTCATTCGTGACCCTGTGGACCTCTCTCCATTTTCGGGTAAGCCTTTGTTCACGTTTGTACTGTTTTGCCCCGAGGATCACGATCGGGTACGTTGCGCGAGCAAACGGAGACTTGACTCAAGCTTTCTTGAGTGCTTCCTACAGCGGCCGACCCCCCAAATCGAAGAGGGGATGTTGCTTCCCAACTGCTTAGGTCTATGTTCGATGCTCTTTTCTTTTTCTCTTTCTCTGTGTGTGTGTTTTCCTCGGATCGAGACGGCTTGCCGTTGAGTTATAGGAGTTTCAGGCCTTCGCTTTTGGTTGCTGTGTGTTCCCCATCTTTATTTGTTCCTTGTGCTACCTAGACGTTTTCTATTAAACCTCGCCTTGCCCTCGAATCTCGTCATTTCTTTCTGCCCACTACCTGCTCGAGGAATTGCCCAAGTAAGGCTGTGTGTATTTTGAGGGAGACGTCCGCTTCTCCCGTTCTTTGGGCCACCACAAATGCTTTCGGCTTGGACCAGGCGATCACCAAAGGATTACTTCAAAGTTTGGTCCCGCGAGAGACACGCATCGCCACCGATCTGGGCCTCGGTCATTACCGTCCGGTGAGTAAGGACACGGCATAGAACTGGAAAAATCTACGCCCGTTGACGTTGCTCGTGTTTAAGAGGCCGCCGTCGCGAGTTTATGTTTGTCATAAAATGTGTATTTGACATGACTGGGCATTAATGATCTTCTTGTTTGGAAGTCCCCATGTCAATGGAGTTTCTTTGAAGTGGCTTCGGGAAGAAGACGATCTGCAGGGAAAAGTCATTAAATAAAATAAAATAAAAGATAACTATCAATTGTTTTAGAATGGGCTAGGCTTAATTAGTTTTGAGCTATTTCTATAAAAATTCGTTTTTTAGGGCCTAGTTCTGTTTTTGGGCCTATTTCAATTTTAGAGCCAGGTTTAACAATTTAGTCTAAAACCATTTTGCAAAAAATGAGCATGGCCTTATGTCTAGCCCAATTCGCAGACATGACTTGGACCCTTAGGGTCCCGCTCAGCCATTCGGATCGGGTTTATCTTACCCGATCCAAGGTCCTTTTTTCGAATAAAAATTGAAGCTAAAATAAAATAGATTTTCAATAAAAAAAAATCTGAAAATAAGAAAAATGTATATTTTGTTTAGAAAAACTAGCCTTGCTGGAAGTTTAGAACAACCAGCCTTGCTGGAAAAATCAATTCCTAGCTTTAAGATTGGCTTTAGTTAACTAATGAACACCAATTTTAGAGAAAATCAAAGAATTAGCATTGTTAGATTATTATGTGTTTTTGTTCCTCAGCTTAATATTGTATCTAATTTAGCTCCGTATGACGATATCTAGATGTATGATTAGGCTTGGCATGATTTGATTTTTATCAAGTAGTATAATACTAGTTTATAAAGCCTGGTTTCGTGTCACATTGATTGCAACTCATTTAGAATATTGTAGACTTATTGTTAGCATATAGAAATCTAGCTTAAAATGCTTGGAGCTGCGGGGAAGTTGGTTCCGCCCATGTTCATGTCGTTCAGTATTGTCGTTTGGACCATTATCTTCTCCTTGGCTATTTATAATTGATAACCATTTTAAGAAACCGTAGCCAAGTTTCTTTCCTACATCATGTTAAGAGAGAACTTTTGTGGAAAGGTGTAATGCAATGATGTAGTTGAAAGGCCTAAGAGGAAGTAATCTCTATTGGATTACATGAATTTTTTGCATTTTGTTCATTAAGCGAATGGTGCATAGATTGAATGATGTGATTAGGATATGCTATAATTTAGTTGTTTCTTCTTGTTATTTTATGACATTAGGCAAGTTGAAATTGTTACATCATGTCAGTTATGTTCTAATGCCTTTTTTCATCCTGTTCTGTTTTGAGGTAGCACCGGTTCTTACTTGGCAATTCTCTTGCTGAATGATTGTATGTTAGGTGGCATTTTGTGGAAATTTTCATATTGTGGGCTGCTGTGTTTCTTGTTGTTATTTAGACATGTGTTTTTGTAAAACGACGAATCTAAGATGTGTTGTTTTGTGAAGCTCCTTGCAATTGCTGGTCTCCATACTTCTATAAGTCCTATTGAACATTCTAAATTCGTGAATTTATCGATTATTATGTTGCTAATTTGTTCATTCATCATTCAGCAGCAGCTGTTTGTTGGTTCGTCGAGCCTCCAGTACTTGAAGAAGTGTCTGAAATGGTAAGTTTCATTCTGCTTTTACAAGGCTGAGTTTAGGAGATCAATGTTTGACTAACCACATTGTAATTGACAGTATCAGCGTGGAGGTCGTCGTGGATTACGTGGAGGTCAAAGAACTAGGGCAGTCCGACTGTTTGAATCGCCCCCTCCTGCAGCCGCGTCGTCCCCGGGCCTTGGCACCCCCCTGTAAATACCGAGCACCTCGAACCAGAGGTCCATGCAGCTGAACAGCAGGGAGATGGACACGCCTCATCATCCGAGACGTTGCCACCTGATTCCCTCAGCCCCGACGTCGACCCTCTACATCAACGTGAAGGGCCTAATGTAGGACAACCATATTCATCAGACCAGAGCATGAATGAGGAGGAAGTTCCAGTTTATGATTCAGAGGGGAGGTTGTTGATAAAAGGATATGGAGATTCGTACGTTGTCTTATTTCTTTAGTAAAGGTTAGTTAATTGTCCAGATTAAGGAGATTGCAAGTGAACTAAAAACTGTCTTTTCAATTTTGCAGCTTCTCAAATGGAATTAGTGTTGTCAGAATGCTGAATAGAATAATTAACGATCATTGGAGGGGGCCATATGCTAGGTTTAGCAGCACTCCAGACGATGCAAAAAAGTTGTGGTGGAGTCAATTCTCGGTAAGTGGATTTAAATTATATTGTATTATTATAAGCAAAATTAAATGGGTTAGTATAATTTAGTTGTTTGTCCATCGCTTGCAGCGGCATTATTATTGGGCTGAACATCATGATAATGATGTTAGGAGGATTTTCAACAAGAAGGTGAGCGATCACATAAGGAATTCATTGAATAAAGCGAGAACGAAACAAGCGAAGCCGCATTACATTTCAATTGAGGATTGGACGGAAATCTTGAGAATATGGGGAACCGAGGAGCATAAGCTAGTGAGTCTAAGGAACAAGCGAAATCGAGCTTCCAGCTGCAGTGATGGGGCAGCCACTTATGCGGGGGGCTCCATCAATATCGGGGAGCACAAAAAAAGATTGGTTAGTTGTTTAAAAATTTTGTACTTTATTTAACACGACACTTACTTGAATATGCACATATTTTGTAGGCCAAGGAATTGGGGAGGGAACCGTCCATTTCTCAAACATTTGAACGCACATTCAAAAAAAAGGACAACACATATGTTAGTGAAAAAGCAAGAGCTGTTAAGGTTTGATCTACATTTAGCTATTTAGACATGATTGTGCTTAGTGTGCCAATGTTTTTGTTAGGAGAACATTTAATATTCAATTATGTAATACATGTAGGAAAAGTTTGATGAATTGATGGCCAATGCAAGTGCTGGTGAGGGTGATGGGGCTAGTGATGTGTCAGTCGATGAGTCGGCGTTATGGGTAGATGCATTGGGAGGGGTCAAAAGAGGTAATGTTTATGGCCTGGGTTCATTATCAAGGGATACAATAAGGAAGGTCGTGGGCACATCATCCGGTGGATACGGTACAAGGAAGAGTCAACGTGAAATGGCTCTTGAACAAGAAATGCGAGACTTGAAAGCAAAACTTGCAAAGAAAGACGAGTTAGATGCAAGACTTTCAAGGAATATGGAACGTATCTTGCAGCGGCTGAACATGGAGGATGAGGAGGAGGATGAGGAGGAGGTTCATCTAACGCCAAGTTGTCCAATAAGCAACTCGCAAATTGATGAGGCGATAGCTGCCTTACGAGGTAGTTGAAGACCAACATGGTGATTGAGCTGACATGGAGACATCGTAAGAGTCTACAGGTAAAGAGTTATAAAACTATTGCATATTTGACCTCCCATATAATGTTATGTTCCAATGGGGGTTGCTCGACGCCCGTGCCCCTAAATTTTCAATGAAATTGAAGCTTAGGCCCTCATGTTGTATTGAATAAGTGCTCATGAAGAATTCATCCGTCAAGTCCATGTGTTAAAATATTTAGTCTTGTTTGCTGATTATGTGATAAAATATTTAGACTTGTTTGCTGATTGTGCTGATGAGATGAAGTTACTATTGAATATGGATCCGCGAGACTTATGAATGAATGGTGACCGAGCTGCACACGAGACTTACGAATCAACTTTGAATGACTCGCCCTAATTGTATATTGGATGATTTTAACAGCCATTAGGGAGAAATTTGTCATGCCGTTCCGCTTGATCCGATTTATGTCCTTTTTTGTCCTTTTGGCAAACTACGATATGCATAAGATCGGTGTTAAAGAAACTGCAGTTGTTGGTTGCGCGCATCTGCTTCAGCATCTTCTCCTTTTGCTAAGTATATGTGTGGTTTACTCATGAACCTTAAAATGATTTGTAATTTAGTCATTATTAAATCATCTTAATCGGGAAGTAGATGATATGCATGGAGATTTAGTCAATGCCGGCTATCCTATGACTACCGCTTACATGAATAACTTTTGCAGTTCTTAATTAAGTTCTTTTTATCTTTCTTTGCTTTATATTTTTTTCCTTCTTCCTTTTACCAACCATGGTCGTCGCTTCATCGATGGAACAATATATTTGGCTTTTGTGAGTGAGTAAATTGATATAGCACATTCTATATTGTTATTGTTACAGTGCAAAACGAATTCTCTAAGAATGAATTGTGTGCCATTTCAGATTTATGCTGACCACCAGAAAGTATGCCGTTTTTTTGAAGAGACAATATATGGCTGAGCCATGGTATAGATGCAGCATGGATGATGATGCTGACTGGCATCAATTTTGGAGGAGGAGGAGAAGTAGTGGTTGTGTGTATATATATATAGGTAGTAATTGTATTTATAAGGTGGCATCAGGTGTTTTTGGGGTTATTTATGTTGTACTTACATGGATAATGAGTACATGAGGACAATGAAATTATGATATGTTAATTTCATAATGTTCATTTGATAGTACTCGTATGAACACTTTATTCTATTGAAAGTCAATTGTTATAAAATGTGTTATAAAATGTTCACAGGAGTTACGATCATTCAAGAAAATTAGGGTGGTATGTTTTGGGCTCGGCAAAAGTATATTTACCCATTCACCGTCGCTGATTAGCGACAAACATACAATAATACAGCCGTGGGTAATTAGCAAATTAATCAAAGCTAAACCATCGATAATTAGCAACCGACAAATTCTAAGTCATCTCTAATTAGCGACGCTACCATGATATATAGTTGCTGATTAGCCACTGAAAAAACAAGACCGTGGCTAAATTTGCGATGGTACAAATAATATCGTCCCCTAATTAGAGACGGTTTACAGTTTACCGTAGCTAAATTAGTGACGGATCAAAGTTTACTGTAGCTAAATTAGTGACGGTCTAAAGTTTACCGTAGCTAATTTGCCACGGAACTATAAGCTTCGTGGCTAATTAGCAACGCAACTAGGTGCATCGTCCCTAAACAGTGATAGTAAACGATACTTACAATATGACTTTAGCGACAAACTTAGCGACGGTGACCGGTATATGCTCGTGACAAATTGGCCACAAACCTTTTGCGTGGCAAATTGGCAACTGCATTTGTGATGAACCACAATTGTCGCTAATTAGTGACGGAGAAGTTGTCCGACGCTAATTAGTGATGCCTAGTATGACGTCGCTATTTAGGGACAGTAACTGAATGTGTCCGTCACTAAAATTAGCGACGCGTTTTTGGCGACGGACATATGGTAGTGGCTAATTTCGTAGCAAATGAATTTAGCGACGACTTTTCACAAAAAATCCGTGGCAAACGCCGTAGCTAAATCCGTGTTTTTTTGTAGTGAGGGAATGATAATTTCCCTCATACATGCAAGGAAAAATAGGAATCCAAAGGCATAATCGATGGATTTACGAGGACCAAGTTGGTGGGACAACGTCTGGTCCAAACTTCACATCGGCAAGGGATTAACGAAGAGCAGTGTCACATAATCCCTGAGCTTGGTTCCAGAATGGGTGTAATGATCTCCATCAGTGAACAACACATCAACCACCCGCGACAAATTGAGCACTCGCGTCAGAATCGGCATTGGGACTGCGGTTGGGCGAAGAAACTCTTCGTTGGTGTCCTTCCATGCATCGACGACTCCTTTCAGGAGTTCCTCCTCAGCTTCCTGCTCGGACATGCCGCGGTATTTCATGAGCAGCTCCACCGCAGACACGACGTGCCCCCTCTTCTGCTCAAACTGGATGTCAAATGAAAATGGTGTTATCAGATTGAGCGGTGGTCGTTGATCTAATTTTTATTAGAATGTTGGAGGATAATTATGTTTCTATTTATACCTCGTGAGAGGAAACGTCGTCCATGAGCCTACCGATGGTTTGTGCAGCCTTCACAATCTTGCAGTCGCCGACCGACCATTTCATAGCATGTTCCGTGACTACATCGCCCATTCCAACAAGTAATGTAGTCGCCAACATTTCATATCCAGACGTTATTAGCTGAACGGCCATGTACTCATCCATTGTTGGTATGTAGTTGGTATGGAACCATTTGGCTTCTTGAAAGTACGCTCTATACAAACCTGAACGAATTTAGAAGTTGGAGAAAGAGAATTCGGATTACGTACTTCTGGATTGCTTCCTTGAGGAGTGTGAGTTCTTCTAATGTGCCATAAACATCATAGATATCGTCGAGAATGGAAGTCAAGGAGATCACTTTGGTTAGTATATCTCTGGCCGTGACGAACTCCGGCTCGAAATATACTCCCGAGATCCAAAAGAACAACTCCGCAATCCTGTCTCTGGCGAATGGGAACTTCCTCGGAACATCTATACCCTTCCACCACCTATGTTTAAATGAACATGAGCGTAACTGAAAGTACTTTAGCCCGATGACTTGCATAGTTTAAACTCCTTGTTTTCACTTGTAAAGGACTTTCGAAAGCACTATTTAGAATTGGTAAATTAAAACTAGACGAGTTAACCATTGGAAAACACGAAAAAAAAATCGATAGTTTGGGAATTGTTAAAACACAATTGATAGTTCTGGCATCGTTAAATCGTAATCTACAAGCTAAATTTTTAGATTATGCTATCAGATGAAGTTAATGGACCTAGTAATCTTGCCAAGTTCCTTCTAGTGTTGCTCTTGTAGTAAGTTGAAATCTAGTTTAGCCAAGGCGAGCAAGACTTTGTCGTGTGAAGGCTCTTCTTCGTAGAGTGGAATATAACGCCTCGCCTCGAGCCTTGGCAATCCCCTACGAAGTGGCTGCTTTAGGGCATGGTTCACTTGTTTCGCAAGATTAGCGCCCGCTTTGCTTTCATCGATAGATTCTAGGTGAGATATAGCAAAAGGAAGTGCTTCATCCAAGATGATATCTCCATGACACCTCAAATGACAAGCTTCATAGAGGCTCAACAATCCACGCAAATCGGTGGCAAGCGATTCACCAAAGTTCCCTTCACTATCCTTGAATTTGTTGAAGACCTCTGTGCAGCCAATCAATATGGGAAAATAGATGCAATGGATTAGACATTAAGGAGGCCATACGCCCATTTAACGTTCTAGATTTTTCTGAAATCCATCTGCGCAGAAGAAAGATTTTTATAGGTTTCTTAACGAATTGGTTCCCTACATTTAAGACGTACCTGATGAAATATTGTAACCTTGTTGTCGTAACAGTCGAAAGAGAAGAGAGATCATGTGAAGGTCGTCTCCCTTAAAATACCCATGAGTAAGTTGAGAGAAACTTTTATGGATTCGTTCTAAGTGCTCATCTAGTTCACGTTCAAAATGGTATTCAATTCCCAAGCGTTGGATCTGATCAATCAAGTGAAGCATCTGCCAAGGCTTATCCACGGCACCGGCCAGCATCTTCCTCATCTCTCCTTTCAGCTCCTCAATTTGTTCCTCCACTCTTCCAAGGAACTCGAACTTCTGCAAATATATTATGCGCAATTTCAAACAAAAGCAAGCACGAAATAAGCATATTGTAAGTGAAATTGGACAAACTAATCACGTGACAAGTGAAATTGGACCCAAGAGAACGGCGACCATACGAGAGGAGGGAGGTGAACTGACAAGTATATATTTGTTGTTTTTCAACCTTCTTTTATCTGTTTATGATTTTCACCTTTATCTTCTTGTGCGGAGAAGGGAAGGTGTATATACACGAGACCAATTGGAATCGTATCACCGACGCAGTGGAACCAAAGGACATCGAAGTAAGTCTACGAAATGCAATTGCATGAAAAGAAAAAAGGAAGAAGATAAAAGAAGAATTCCTAACCACGGAGTTGGAGGGCGAATCGTATTTAAGGAAGTAATCCCCCCACACGCTCGGATGATAACCGGCCGACCGACGTTCGATCACGTCGCCCGTTCCCTTGTTTGGAGAAGTAGTTGGAATCGCTGAAACTTGCGACATACTTCCTCTTTCTCTTTGGTGTTCCGTTTGCGGACGTCAGACCGATACGCAAATGGAAACCAAGGATATGTTTTCTCTGCGTTGCGAAGGTTCGATACTTGAAGGGCATTATTTATAGGCACCATTTTCATGACCACCTCGTCGCCAACCAATCACATTTTGATGAATCAAACACGAGTGAGATTGTCTGGCCAAACTAACGAACGAGATTTCAACAGTAAAGAGCTCTGCATCTTCAGATGGGTTTGGGATTTCGCCGGTGTTAAGGGTACACCATCTTACTTTTTTCGAGGACAAACTCTTCATGAAAAAGTGCTCCTAGAATCATGGAGTTTCGGCACCCCTGTGTCTTGTTAAGGTAACTTTATGCTTCTACCAACTACAAAGTGACATTTTTTTAGTAACAACAACTGACAATTAATTCACTTTGGTTAAAAAGTCCTACCTTAGAGTTCCTAAGATAGATTATTGCATTGATTTGACATTACGTGTAGAGATTTGTGTATTCCTTTGTACGAAGCAAAAATAGCATAAATGATTTATGTGTTTTATTCAATGTAGTCCATAGACTTTGGTCTAATATATAACACCGTCCACGGATTTTTAATTTATTCATTATGATTTTTGAATTATTATTAAATATTCAATCCAGTTCCCATGCCACATCAATTATATGGTCAATTTCCTCTTTTCATTAATTCAAGTTAACATAATCTGCTTGCATGGCTTCCATTCTATTAAGTTTGAATTGCGGACAAAAAAAAATTATATGTGAATTATTCAAGCGAGATATCTCAAGTCAATATATAATAATCATTATTCATCCATTTTATGTCGTTAAACCTGGATATGTGTTCGGATCAATGTGATGAGTAGATCTAGAGTCAGTCGAGATGGTAGATTGGTAGACTCATAGACAGAGAGAGTACGGAACAGAGAGAGTGACAACGATTGGTGGCTTTTATAGGTGAGAGGATGAGGGCGAATTTATGCCATAGGTATGATTGAAAGGTGAGACACAAACAAGAACCCTAGGGTGATCTGTGTACCTAGTTTTGGATTAGGAGGTTTGCTCACTAAGATACCCTAGTATCTCACTCCACCACCTCAACCATTTCAGGATGGATTAAGGACCTGAAGGATGAGTCATTGGAGATAAGGGACAACGGATGAAGATTTAGTCGATGAGTCGGCATTAATTGGATGAGGACGATGGGATATCGTCTATGGACCGCAACTTGGAGGAAGGTGACCTTGTAATTTTAACTTGTAATGAATTGCATTAAATTTTTATATAAACGGGAAAAATGTATTTAATATTTGTTTTATCTCGCTTCCATTGTAGGACTCTGATTATCGAAAAAAAAAAGATAAGAAAGGAAAAATCAGGGTTTGCCGTACTCTCGAAAGTCGGGGCGTGACATTGGCTGTGGGCAAGGGCTGACCAGGAGGTGAGCTCGCCTGTGATTGGCGAAGGGAAATAAGAAAAAGAGGAAAAAAAAAGAGAAAGGAAAGGGAAAAAAGGCAAATTTTCAGAAAATTTTTTAAAAATTAAAAAAAATTGTTGATGTTAGTGCCAATTATCCGATGCGTTATGGCCATGTCAAGTTGGATGATTGGTATTGATTAGACCGCCAGATTAGTGATTTCTAAAAGAAAATTAGTTAGAAGGACTCAATTAAAAAATTGTCAAAAAGTTTTGGACTAAATTAGTGTGTTGCCTAAAAATTTAGGATTAAATTGGAAAGTTGTCAAAATATTTAGCACTAAATTAATCCAATTCACAAACAAAAGAAGATTAACACAATTAAAAGTTTAGAAATGAATCAATCGCCGTATAATAGATTGAAGATTTTCTGGACAATCTTCATAAGCGGTAGGAATTATTGAAACATTACAATGACATGATACACTAGACTTGCAAACTTAGCAACACCATACCCATATGCATCGTTTATTTATGAGTTTTATCACGCCCATCTGAAACTATAAACAGGGAATGATATTTTCCCTCATACATGCAAGGAAAAGTAGGAATCCGAAGGCATAATCGATGGACTATTGATCTATGAGGACCAAGTTGGTGCGACAAAGTCTGATCCAAACTTCACACCGGCAAGGGGCTAACGAAGAGCGATGTCACAAAATCTTTGAGCTTGGTTCCAGAATGGGTGTAATTATCTCCATCGCTGTATAACACATCCATCGCCCGCGAGAGATTGAGCACTCGCGTGAGAATCTTCATTGGGACCGCGGTTGGACGAAGAAACTCTTCATTGGTGTCCTTCCACGCATCAATGACTCCTTTCTGGAGTTCCTCCCCAGCTTCCCGCTCCGAGAGGCTGCGTTCTTTCATCAACAACTCCACCGAAGATACTAAGTGCCCCCTTTTTTGCTCAAACTGGATGTCAAATGACACAGGAGTTGTTAGACTAGTTGGTGGTCGATCTAATTTTATTAGGCTGTTGGAGGATAATTATGTTTATATTTACCTCGTGAGAGGAAATGTCATCCATGAGCCTGCAGATGGTTTGTGCAGCCTTCACAATCTTGCAGTCACCGATCGACCATTCAAAAACATGTTTGGTGACCACATCGTCCATTCCCACAAGTGAGGTTGTCGCCATCATTCCATAGCCAGTCGTTATTAGTTGAAGGGGCATGTACTCCTCCAGTGTTGGTGTATAGTTGGTATGGAACCATTTGGCTTCCTGATAGTACGCTCTCGCTAGCTTCTTCATCTGAGAAATTAGGCATAAAACAAGAATGTTGGGTTTCTATATAAAGATTGCCTTCGACGCATGTAAAGTGTACCGGTGATGCTTACAACTTCTTTTGCATAGACAAGGCGATAGGATCTTCCTTTGTCGGCCACTTCATTCCCAACTTCTTCATAGAAATGGAGAAGCTCCTTATAAAAAGCTTGCATATACTCTGGTAGTCCATCCATGGCATCAACATCCCACCTGGATTCAAGTCTTGAAAAATGACACACTCGACTATACAAAATTGATCAAATTCATAAGTTTGAGAAAGAGAATGGAGATTACGTACTTCTCGATTGCTTCTGTGAGTAGTACAAGTTCTTCCAATGTGCCATAAACGTCGTAGATATCGTCGAGAATGGAAGTCATGGCAAACGCTTTGGCCTGTATAACCCTGGCCACAGAGAACTCCGGCTCAAAGTATACTCCGCAGGCCCAAAAGAAGAGCTCCGCAATCCTGTCTCTAGCGAATGGAAACTTCCTCGGAACATCTATATCCTTCCACCATCTATAATTCAAGCAAACATTAGCATTATTGAAACTACTTTGGCCTGATAAACTTTGCATAGTTTAAACTCCTTTTCTTACTTGTGAAGAACTTTCGATAACACTATTTAGAGGGGTAAATTGAAACTAGACAAGTAAACCTTTGGAAAACAGAACAAGAAAAATCGATAGTTTGGGTTGTCCAGACAAATTCTTGACACTAATGTTAGATTATTCTGTCAGTTGAAGTTAATGAACCTTGAAACATTGCCAAGTTCCTTCTGGTGTTGCTCTTGCAGTAAGTTGAAATCTAGTTTAGCCAAGGCGAGCAAGACTTTGTCGTGCGAAGGCTCTTCTTCATAGATTGGAATATAATGCCTCGCCTCGAGCCTCGGCAATCCCTTGCGAAGTGGCTGCATTAATGCATGACTCACTTGTTTCACAAGACTAGTGTTCACTTTGTTTTCATCAATTGATTCAAGGTGAGTTGTAGCAAAAGGAAGCGCTTCATCCAAGATGGAGTCACCATGACACCTCAAATGACAAGCTTCATATAGGCTCAGCAATCCACGCACATCGGTGACAAGCGATTCCCGAAAATTTCCTTCACTATCCTTGAATTTGTTAAAGACCTCTGTGCAACCAGCCAACATGGAAAAAAAGATGCATTCAATTAGAAATTAGGAAGGTGATACGCCTGATTAATGATCTAGATTTTCTCAAACATGTTTCTCTTGAAATTCAACTAAGCAATAGAAGGATTTTAATAGGTATCTTGCTGGATTGGTTCACTAAATTTAAGGCATACCAGATGAAATATTGTAACCATGTTGTCGCAGTAATCGAAAGATAAGAGCCACCATGTGAAGATCATCTCCCTTAAAATCTCCATCATCAAGTTGAGAGTAACTTTTGTGGATTTGTTCTAATTGTTCATCTATTTCACGCTCAAAATGGTAGTCAATTCCTAAGCGTTGGATTTGATCAATCAAGTGAAGCTTTTGTAAAGGCTTATCCACAACATCGGTCAGCATCTTCCCGACCTGTCCTTTCAGGTCCGCGATTCGTCCCTCCACTTTTCCAAGGAATTTGAACTTCTGCAAATGTATAATACGAGCAAGCATGAGATACGTATATCTTGCAAAACATATTTAATCTTGATGGCCCATCTGTGAATCCCATTTACGTATTTCAATGTTATACGCCCATTCAGGTGAGAAGTGAAATTGGACTCATGAGAACAACGACCATATGAGAGGAGGGAGTTAAATGCCGTAATGAGATGTTTCTTGTAGCAGAGAAAGTGGACTGTGGTTGGTGAAGTAACAAGTATATTTGTTGTTTCTCAACCTTCTTTTATCTGTTTATGATTTTCACCTTTATCTTCTTGTGCGGAGAAGGGAACGTGTATATACATGAGATCAATTGGAAATCATATCGGCAATGCCGTGGAACTAAAGGACACCCAATTAATTCAACGAAATGCAATTGCATGAAAGGAAAAAGAAGAAGACAAAAGAAGAATTACGAACCGTGGACTTGGAGGGAGAAGCATATTTAAGGAAGTAATCCCCCCATATGCTTGGATGATAACCCGCTGACCGACGTTCGATCAGATGGCATGCGCCTTCATTCGGAGAAGAAGATGGAATTGCCGAAACTTGAATTGACATGTTCTCTCTCGTTTTTTATGTTTCTTTTGTGGATGTCAGATCAATACAAAAACGAAAGACTACCGGAGGTTTTTTCTGCATTGCAAAAACATCAATACTTGATGGGTATTTATAGACATTGTGTTTGTCGGATTATCTCTCGATTTTGGACCGTTTATGCGGCCAATACAGCACTAAACGTGCTCTAGGTACGGCCCTGGTATACGTGGACGTGGACGAAAGAAAGCACTACAAGACAAAAGGGGCTTCCTTTATTCTGACAGTTTCTTTGTTTGTTGTGGGGCTGTAAAGGTCTTTTTCGCCAAAGGAAAGAAAAAAAAAGAAAAAGAAAATTAGGTTTGCTTTTGGCTTAGCCTGGGGTAGTCCCTGCAGCCGCCGCTAGCGTGGCTGCTTGGTATGTAAAAAGAGAGAGCACTGTAGCTGCCATGGTTCCTTCGTGGTCTGAGAAGAGCCGCACTATGAAGGAAATAGGGTGTTCCTTAAGAGACGAGCTGCATACATACAAGTACGACGAGCCTACAAAGGCTACGCTAGCGGCTCGTGGGAAAGGAAAAGAAGCCGAACGGTGGACTACTCGACTATGGGCTGTGAGTTCATTACATCCAAAATGAATTACTTATCATTAAATACTTTGTGTTTGAATATAATTTAGATGTGAAAGATACTACAATATCTATATGTGAACGTTTGTAACTCTAATTTTTTCGATTATAATGAATTTATGTCACTTTCTCTCCTGTGAATGTAAGTATCGATACTTGAATTGAACTACATAAATCTTATATGTCATTTATGATTCCTTATATATTACTCTAGTGTTTTTGCAATGATTTAAGTTGTAAGACCCATTTAACTTCTTCATTTATAAAGGTTGTGCTCGGTAACATTTTCGTTTGATATATGCGCAAAATTTATATACCAAATTGGAAAAAAAAAAAAGGAGAAATGTGTTCGTGATGATCCAAAAAATTGAACATTTATAAGGACTTAACTTATTAGAATATTCTAAGATGACATCAAAAAATTCAATGCAATTATCAGTCAAAGATGGATAGCTAGAAATGTAGAAAGTTGCACTGATTTATAACTCACAATATAATGAGGTTGACTAATAAATCTTTGGTTATCAAAATAAAAGAGTTGCATAGATCTTTTGAGCTTTTTTAGCTGCAAGAAGAAGAGCAAATTTTGCCTAGTGAATGGGCAAGGACGAAACATATGAGGATGGAGACGATCCTAAAATTAGTGTGCTTGCTAACACAAACTCATCTAATCTTCAAGCAAATGACATTGGAAATTCATGAAGTGCATGCTTATTCGACTGTTATAAACATAAGACAAATGGTAAAAGTATTAATTGATTCCAATTAGTGAGGTCCAGATGTACGTGATAAACTCTAGCATATGTCTTCAATAGCTTGATTTATTTGCTGACAGTTTTTAAAGAAAACAACTTATATGGTATTTTTTTTTTTAAGTACTTCAACGTTCACATCCCAATTTCATTTTAAAAGGTGAGTGCATAATGTCTAGAACTTCTAATTTTTGTCTTAACATGATGAGAAGACGGATAGAGATACGAAGGGAGTTCAACTAATTGATTGGGATACAAAGGCATGGGAAATAGAAAGTATTGAGCACAATTTGTTGGAGACAAAAAGATAGCTAATTTCTAAATTCCCTATTCATTCGAGCCAGGAGAGGGAAAAAGCAATTTGACCATGTAATATATAGGATTTATTAAATATTAAAAATTTTAATATTTTTACTTTTTATTTTTGATCAAAATCTATTCCCTAACTTCTAAACTATTGTGGGGAATAAAAAAAATTAACTTAAGTGTACAAATATTTTTTCCTTTTTCTATTTCAGAAAAAATAAAGAAATAGTAATATTATCAAATATGCCCTAAGATTACAACAGTGTTTATGACCCACTGGTAAAACCAACCTAATTTTGATAAATAATACTAAGATGATCATGCCAAACTAATTAACAATCTCTCAACAGGTCGAGTAAAGAGCTCTACATTTTCACATGCCTTAAAGATATCACCAGTATAGAGTTCACCACCATCACTCTTGTCGTCATTCATGGCCAAATTTTTATGTCTCGTTAAAATAACTTCATGCTTCTACCAACTACAAAGTGACACATCCTTGGTAACAACTTCTTAAATTTAAGACACATAAGTTAGAAAAAGGTCCTACCTTAGAGTTCCTAGCATAGACTAGTAAACTGAACTCGGATATCATTTATAGAAATCAATCTGTAATTTTATATGAAAGGTGAGTTCTTAGGAGGGACAGTGTCATCCTTCCAAGAGCTCGCTCTCCGCTCGTGCCCCCTTTCTCTCAACAGCACTCTCTTCCCTCCTTTTCATTTCTTACTCTTTCTCAATTTTCTTTTGTCTATTTTTTTTTTTTACTTTAGTCTATCTTTTTCTATTTCGAAATATTGGTATTCATGCAACTTATAAATAATTTCGCAATCATAACCCATAAGCTCACATATACCGTAATATGACTCCTAATTACTAATATGTGATTTTAGAAGATTAGCTTTGTTTATTCGACAAATTGAAAGCCTCCTGTTATGGCGCTGTCAGGCCTATGAAAATACTCATGCCTTTCTGGTGAAAGCCGTCTTTAGACTACCTCTTTAGGGACGGCCACTGTCATAGGCATCATCCATTGCACTGGAAAAAAAGGAGGTGGATCTCTCTCTCTCTCTCTCCACCACAAATGTGCTTTGAGGGTTGTTTAAATATATCTAAACATCTCATATTATCTGTATAATGAGTTTGTTCGAAAGGACAGGTTCTGGGGAGCCTTGCCCCTTGTAATAGAGAGTCGGTAAATTAGGTCGGCTGGCAACACCCCCTACACCTGTCCGCTAAGGATTCGGATCACCTACCTTAGGAGAACTAAGGTAGGGATCACTTACTTCTAATCTCAGCCGTTGGATACGATCCAACGGCTGAGATTAGAGGGTGCCAACTAAAACCCTAAAAAATGAAAAAAAAAATATTTTTCCATTTTTAAAAATGAGAATGAAGAGAGAAGAGGTCTCGGGGAGTACGCATTCTCTCTCCCGCTAGCTATCATTCTTCATCTCTCTCTCCCGCTCGCGATTTCGCTCGCCATTTCGGACGAAGAAGGAAGAGCGCTCACGATTTAGGACGCGATCTCTGACAAAGAAGGAAGAGCGCGAGAGCGCTCGCGATTTCGGACAAAGAAGGAAGGGCGCTCGCGATTTCGGACGAAGAAGGAAGAGGAAAACTGAAGAAGAAGATGAAGACGACGGCTGGAAGCATGGGTCTCCGAGGGGGAGTTTGTCTCTTCCTTTTGCTGACTTGACCCCTTCCGATTCCACACGTCCGTGGACTTCATCTTGCAGCGAGAAGTGGGCGTCTCTCGACCTTGACACCACAGCGCTTACGCATTCTCCCGTCTTCACTCACTCCGATAGCCAGCTGACCAGGTGACTCTCGAGGATTCCTTCTTCTCCGCATCGTGTGACTCGAGAAATGCATGCCTCCCCCAGACGTGTGCATTTCCCCTTTCGAACTGCAATTCTCTCTTGAACTACTGAGCCGCGTTGTGTAGATGATATTGGGTGGCTGTTTATTGTGGTTGCTTTTGACTGATTGGCCATGTGATTCAATTGCGGGTGTTGGGTTTTGACGGATCTTAGGGTTTGATGTCCATGTTTTCACTACCCCGCCTATGCCACTTTGTCTGCTTCTCAGTTTGGTTGTCTGCTAAACTCTGTCATATGGCTATGCTGATCGAGACGACCTCCAAGAATTTCACGAGTAGATTTTGTCATTGAGGAGGGACCTGCTGGAGATGTAGGAAAAGCAGCAGCTCAGGGTGGAATGTGAAGGTTTATTTGCACATACATGCTCTTTCTATTCTGTGGGTACATTGCGCTTTTTTGTCATAGCTGAATCATTGTTCTATAAACAGTGGGTGCATTCTTGTCATAGTGAGAGATGAATTGGAGCTTCCCTTTGAAGGGATATTCGACTATAAAAAGGTCTGTGCATGCATCCTTAAGGTCTCCTTACCTTGTTATGTTGAAGTGTTACTCTTGAAGATGATTACCTGATTCTGTTTTGTGTGTCGCTCTCTGCGTAATGATTGATTTGATATTTGGGTGGAATTGAAATTTGTTAATTTGTGGTGTTGATTTGAGATGTGTTCTTGGATTTATCTATACTGCTCTTGACTACTCCAGTTTATTGAAATTGAAAGTGGAAGAAGCTTCTCCTTCAGAAATCATTTCAAGGAGTGATGGATGGGATAGAACAGAGAGCGCTTCTTGATAATTTATCTTTTAGAGGATTAGGTATGAATTTGTGATGCCTAATATTGAGATCAAGCCCGGGGGTTTCCATGATGGTACTTCTTCATCAGGCTCCAATAGTGTGTTCCTTGCTGCTGGTAATTCTTGCTATGTGATTAACATGTTTTATGGCGCACCAGCGGTTGCTTTGGGTGCTATTCTAAGCCCACGCCAATTATAGCTGTGGACGAACCAACCAAGGGGCTTCGAATTCAAGGGCAGACTGCGAAGAAGCCCAGTTTTTCCGATGATTTCTGGAGCAGTAGCACTCACTTCGACTCTTACTCAAAGCAATGATTCTGAGTTTGTAAATCACGGTGCTTTTTCGACACCACATTGCTTGTTCTTGTATGGGGAGAAGTGCTCCGTCATTGTGACAGTATCTGCTGCTGATGAGCTTAATGCTTCAAATGAGTTTTTATGCCCACTTTAAGGTGCTTTATGTGCTGTTACTCTCGTCATCAAATGTAATGTTGCAGCTTTCCTGTTGCAGGCCTTATCCTATGGAATGAGAGCAGGCTGCTGTGGAAGTGGGTGCTCCAGGAGTCAAACTAAGATGAAGCATGGGCGTACATTGATGAAGCTACTGACGATCCTGAAGCATTCAGGGATAAAAAAAAAAACTGCTGCAGAAACTTGCTCTGAAAAATCTGCAGAGCAATTCGTTTTTTGCTTTTTTCTCTTTTCGAAGAAGTTGGTGTTAATAGTTCTGTATGTCCGTGCCTGTATACTTGATGAGGATGAGATTGCATTGTGGACTATATTATGGTGTCTTTGGTAACAGAAGATCGTTCTTTGCATCACTCAAATGTCATGATCACCAGTTTTGGTCCACTAAGTAACTTTCTCCAATCTCATTAACAAAATATATTAAGTCATGACTCGTTCAACGCATCGAAATGCATCATGCCCCGCCTGAGGCAACTGCAAATGCTCTCTTGTAATTTGGGATTAACAAGTTACACCTAAAAGAACACAACAGTTCAAGATGCTAGGCATGTTTATATGCATTAGGATGTGGATAAATCGCAAAAGTGACATTTGAAATAGAATTACTTAAATTCTGAAAACATGATTCGCAACACTGTGCTTGAAGAGTAGTCTTCGATATCTTCCTTTTCATGTAATTACTTTGAGCGAGTCCATTTTTATCAAGAAACAAGTGTGCTTCTACATTCATGAGAAAACCCTAAATCAAAGAATACAAGTGGTAATATCTGTGGATAAAAGCCGACGTCCTTCATAAGCATTTCATGATCATCATGACTACCATAATCTACAGAACCAAGGAACAGCTGTCTCAGAGCCGAGGTCCTTAGTTTTTTAGGTACACCACCCAGAAACTACTGAATTTTTTAGGGGTCAATCATCCCGGCGAAGGAACAGCTGTCTCAGAGCTTTCTGTGTAGTGATTTGCCTCACGCCCGTTGCACTGGATCAGCAAGTCATCATTCTAAGCAAACTGGTGTTTGCCATGCTCTCTGCCGGTTTCAAGATGATATCTTCCAGCCTGGCGCAGAGGTTCTTGTGGAACTGTAATAGACAGACAACAAAGAAGTCGGCTAAACTCGGTTAGATTCATGACACATTATAGTCTGAAAGGGAAAATGAGATGCTTGTAGACTTCAAACTGCCTCCTGGGTGGAGTTGTTCCACTCGAGCATACAAGATCAAATACCTTGAACCAGTAGATTGACTAAACTAAAAGAATGCAAGTCTAAACAATTTAGCAACGAACTGCATCCTGGGTGGAGTTGTTCCACTCGAGCAGACACTTAGGGGTGAGCAAAAACAGGGTGGGTAGGTTCCAGACATGGACCCTGTACCCGACCCTGTTGTAACCGGTTCCCATTTTTTGGACCCTGTACCCTACCCTGTTTGCATTGGACCCTGTACCCTACCCACCCTGTTTTTCCGGTCCGGGAACATGGTTGACCCTGTTTTATTTTGGAACTTGTTTTGCTCATTATATACGATTTCGAATTTTATATTAATATGCGAGAAAACATCATAATTCATCTAATTTATATTGTAACATTAATCACTTATAATTAATAAATAAATAAACTCTTTGATTAAACAAAAATTAAGGATCCTCAAAGTAAATTATCATATCATAAGATAAAACAAAAATCATAATATTACATATATATTGGTAACAAATATGAACCTAATATTCTTCTCATTGTCATAATATTACATGAAACTTTTAATTTGTCTAAAATGGTTAACAAATTTATAGCGCAAGCATAAGCTCTCCAAAAGTGAAACCAACGTAACTCGTTATCTAAAAATGAAATCAGGCGAATCACTCCACGTGGTACAAAATCTCTAACAAAAACTAAAATTCATGTATAAAGAAACATCAACAAGAAACCATGTTTCAAAAAAATATACAAAAGTTATGATTTAATAAGTTTATTTACTTATAAAATCGAAATTTTTATTAAATAAAATTTATTTTATAATAATCGGAAACAGGGTCCAAGGTTCAGGGTAGGTTCCACACCTGAACCCTATACCCGACCCTGTTTTAACCGGTTCCTCTTTTTTGGACCCTGTACCCGACCCTGTTTGCATTGGACCCTGTTCTCGACCCTGTTTTCAGGGTGGTCCGGTCCGGGAACAGGGTTTACCCGGTCCGGTTGCACACCCCTAGACACGATCAAATACCTTGAACTAGTAGATCGACTCAACTAAAAGAATGCGAGTGATCAACTAGACCTCGTAGGAAATTCAATGGGAGGACACTAAAATATCGATCGAACTTAATTGGTGATATTATTTTGAAGGCTTTGAGAAGATGAAGATCAAATGCTCGACTTCAGCGATGTAAATATGAACACATTGATAGTACGCCGAAAGCATGACAATGAGTAGAAAAAGATCATTACGACTAAGTAAATTTGAACCTTCAACCTCTGAATGCATGCTCAACCACAAAATGTTTGAATTGAGAATTTCTAATCATGCCATATCGGGCATGTAAAGTAATTCAATCCATCAACTAAAACAGAGCATAAGATTTTCGACTTTAAGGCACTGCTGTAGAAAATTCAAAGAGTAATTGAGACATACATTCAGTAACCTTCATGGAACCTGGAGAGTCCACGCCCAGCCACACATAAAATGCAGCATAAAGGATAGCTATTCCAAGAACAGCCATGCCAACCACCACCAATGCGGAGAAGCCTCCCGCACGAAGCTATCTGTACATATTTCGCAATGATAGTGACAATTCATTATTGTACCAACAACTAATCAACACAAAAGAAGATGGAAAAATTGGGATGCCTCTCTTGCCGATTATCTTGCGGCACTAGAGACTTGAACATTTGCACGAACAGACAACCACATGCTAATGTAGCTCGCAACCACTAAACATAAAGCCCCCAGAAGAAATGCAGCAACAGTGATATAAGCAGATGTTGACCTGTACCAACAAGCCCAATGAATATGCTTGCCAATAGATGGATAAAAAAGAAGAAGAAAAGACCGCATTCAACCACCTAACACTGCAAATCACCTCTCCAGACCATAAGCTTCTTGTTGTGGCGTTGTAGTGCAAAACAGATAAATGCTGAGGATGAGTAAAGCTAGTAATAGAGCCATCTTGGAAATAGTCCCATACTGGGTCGTAAAGAAACCTTCAGCGCCATCACGAAAAGCATATGATATCTAAGAAAGTAATTCTCATAAGTTCAAATGGTTAGAAAGGCAAAAGCAAAAAAAAATAAAAAATAAAAGAGTTGATGGAAGACAGGTTTGACAAAACTCTGCCAGCATACAATATAATTCGAGCTATCTGTCACTAAAGGGCTGCCCGTCTTCATTCAACCGGGTAGCTTTGCCTCACAACACCCTCCATTGAACGACTCATGAAGCCTCTTTACCATATGTCAGTCTTGCATATGCCACTTTGGCAATAAATGGATATCTCTATACAAATATAGATTTGATTTTCAACGTACAAGTAGAGTTCATGTGGAGCTAGTAACTTGAAGTACACCCAGATGCCATACCAATCAACCATGATCACATGAGCTCTTTCACAAGAATAAATGCAACACCTCAGACCTCATCCAATTTCTCTCCATTTCCAAAACGTTTTTAACGAACGATAGATGAGGAATGCAAATCCTCTTTAGCACATATTGAATCATCTCAAAACCAAAACCACTTCAATGGCACAAATGAAACACTTCAATCCTCTTCAAACCAAAACACTTCAGGAAAAACACCCAAAACATCACAAATTGGAAATTACCCTCTCCTGGGACTCTCGCTCTCACTTGGCACCCATCCTGGCAATGAAATCCTCGTACCGAATCCTCCCGTCCGACCCGACATCGAACTCCCGGATCCACTAGTCGGACTCTGAGGGCTCGAGCTTCTCGCTGGTTCTGCAAAGGATGTGGCGCAGATCAGCGACGGAAACGTAGCCAGTGGACTCTTTGTTGAGGACCCTGAAGGCATTGCGGAGCTGGCGATCGAAGGGCTCGGCTTGAGGTGCTTGGACATGAGACCGAGGAACCAGGGGAAGTCGAAAGGGGAGGTGAGGCTCTCGCCGGCGATGATGGACTTGAGCTGGGCCTGGGTGGGGTTGCCGCCGAGGGAGCGCATGAGGAAACCCAGCTCCGACCAGGCGACCGGTCGTCGCCGTCGGTGTCAAAGAGGGTGAAGGGCTCCGATTCGGGTCTGCGTCTCTTCTCGCGTCGGGCGGAGGAGGAGAGAGAGAAACAAAAGCAATGACGAAATCAATGGAGCGCCGGTTTGAGGAGCTGAGAAAGAGGAGGATCACGCAGAGAGCGGAAGAGGACCGCGAGACAGAAGCGAAAGAGAGCCAAAGTGCTAACCTGAAAACAAATCGAGGGCTCGCGACGGTAGAGGTGGAAGAAGCGGCGGTGTGGTCGGAAAAACGCGAAGGGGTCGGCGAGCTTGCTAGATCCAGACCACGAATCGCGCAATAGGGGGCGACGACGAAGGCGGAGAGGGAGGGAGGGAGGGAGCTGAGCGAGTGGAGCGCGCAGGATGTTTTCGTTCAAAAGAGGGAGAGGGAGTGCATAGTGACAAAACGGGAATGGAGAGAGAGAACGGGCGACGCAATCCCTCATCCTTTTTCAAAATGAAATTTTTTTTAAGGCGCCCTCTAATCTCAGCCGTCCGATCGTATCCGACGGCCGAGATTAGAAGTAAGATTTTCCTACCTTAGGATCCCAACGGTAGGAGATCCGAATCCGTCCGGTAATGAGCCAAGCCTGTTGGGAGGATTGCAATGATAACTCACAAGCTCACATAAACCATAACACGATTGAATGGTCCGGCATGTGTAATTTTTTTAGAAGAATCATTAATAGGTAAATTTACAAGTTTAGCTTAGTTAATTCAACAAACTGAAAAATTATGTGTTTATGGACTTTATATCACTCGCATATAGTAGTAATAGTCAATTGGCGATGCTTCTCATGTCAATATTAAAGTAATAAACGACATAGTCAACATATCTTTTCCATCGGTTGGATCTAAACTGAAAGTGGACAAATATGGAATTATAGATGAAGAGCCTCGTTAATTAGAATTTGAAATCATTTATTCATATTACCATGAATGCATACAAAACTCTTTTTTTACGTCATTTTCGTAGATGCACTCCAAATTCCAAAAAAGATTATTATGAAAAAGGGAACCGGTTTAAAATTGATCAAGCACCGTAAACTATGTTATGACTATTGAAAATTTCACAAAAGGATCTCACATAATACTGCATTTTAAGGTTCCTTCAAGCCACATCCCCCGTACGGGAAAACTGTTTTGAAATATTAGAAGGCAATTGATTTCATGGAAATAACTTTAGAAATCATTTTTAACACAATCATGATTGATTTAATAAATTTCTTTATCTCATTTTCACATTTAGTGCCACCCGCCAAAACAGGCGAAAAAACAATGACGGATGAGGCTACTTGTAGAATATTTATTACACCGAAAAAAATTATTTTAAATGTTTTAATTACCATTATTAAGTACCAGTCTTTCTTTTAAAGGTGGGACACCTTAGTCTTGCAAGAGGAGTGGTAGTTGTTTCACTCTGTTTTTTTTTTCTAATTTTCTTTTTGTAAATATTTGATTTCTTTTTGGTACAATGAATATTTGTTTTTTTAACAGTATTATTTAGAATCCTAAACTTATTGTATGACGACTAGTTTAATTCTAAACATTTCAATTGTCTCAATTTAGTGAAAAATCTTTTGATTGATCGTTAATGTAGTTCCTCAATTTTGACTGGAATCGCAAATATGAATGTCGTGCAACTTATGTAATCTTGTCGGTGTTGATGTAAATAATTTTTAATACTTTCATTATATTTTTTTCTTTTTTCCTTATTATTGTTTGGTTGCTAGCCTTTGTTGGAGTATGTGCGAGATGATAATCCTTTTCGCTAACTTTGGTAGAAAAATCACTGACGTGAACATTGGTTATATTCATTCATCTTACATGATACAATTGGCGCTGACGTTGACAATTTATCAAAAAAAATTGAGCTTTTTTGTGAATTTGTTTTTCTGATTGCTTTCATTTTGACTAGGGAGGATTAATAGTGACCCTCATCAACCATTGAGCGAGGGCTAGCAAGCCCTTGCCAGCTTTTGATAGGGGTAGCCTCGCCAACGACCAGTGGGATTGCCAAGGCCTTGCCCACCATCTAGGCTAGAGGGCCACCTCAGCGAAAGTGGGTGAGGGTGCGAAAGCTCTCACCAGGCCAAGGCAAGCCTTTGTGTCCTCACCAACTATGAGTGAGGGCACAAAGGCCCTAGCTCCCCCACCACCCCAAATGAAAGGTAAGAAAACGAAAAGAAAAAAAAATATTAACAAATCAAAATATTATTAGAAAATATCTATATCAACGTCAGTCTTGCCACATAAGATAATTGATGTTTACGTCAGCGATTTTCGACTAAAATTAATTGAATTGACTCAATTGACAAAATATGCAAAGGCTTGGGATTAAATATATACAATTAAAATGTTCAAAACTAAATTGGCACGATCGCAATAGATTTAGGACGTTTTTGATACATTTTTTTTTAAAAACAAATGAAAATAACTAAAACTGCGTACCATTCTCACTGAAAGCTTTAATTTTACCCCCAACTAACATATGTATCCCACGTCTTATTGTCATTCATTAAAACACTGTACCCACATATAGATGCATCATCGATGGAACAGTGGGTCCAGTTTTCTAAGATCCAGCTGATGAACGCCTAGTTCACTAACTGCATATCAAAGCTAGTGCACTGATTCTATAAGCACCGAATGTATGTAATCTTTCAGGGTAGCATGAGGATTGGTATAATGATCTCCTCCGTCCTTGTACAACACATCCATTACTCTCGTGAGATTGAGAATTTTCATGAGAAGAGGCATCGCAACGGTCGTCGGGCCAAGACACTCCTCATTCATGTCCTTCCACGCGTCATTAACTTGCTTGCGAAGGTCATTTTCCGCTTCTCGTTCCGTGACACCATGTTGCTTCATGTAACATTGAACGGCCGAGTCCACATGTTCTCTTGATTGCTCAAACTTTAAAGATATATATGACAAGTAAAAACAAGACCATATATGTTTCCTAGATGTTGGGTTGGGTCTATATCTTCATTGAACACGTGCAAGAACAAAACGTACCTTATGAGTGGCCAAATCATCCATGAGCCTGCAAATGATTGTGGAAGCCTTGAGGATCTTTGGGTCGTTGAAGAACCAATCTAAATCGTCTTTTGTGACATTATATGGCATTCCCACAAAGGAGGTGATGGCTAACAATGGATAACCGCTAGTTACTGATGCAATGGACATGTACTCATCAAATGTGGGCAAGTGTTGTTGGTGCAGCCATTTTGCTTCAGCAAAGTAGGATCTCACTTGCCTTTTCATCTGAAAACGCAAAAGACTCTGTGTATCAATCGAGAATGACAGCACTATGATAGTAGAATATGGTAGGAGTGTGTTGACACCTAAATTTTTGTGCCTTTTTTTCTTTATTTTATTTGTTTAATTTTTTTTTTTTTGCATATAGTTAATAGGGAGATTAGGCATATCTTGGGCATATATTGAGTAGAATGAATCTTGGTTCAAAATAAGAAATAGAGAAAAAAAAAAAGGAAACATGATTTTGATGTCTAAAGGAGGAAATTGAAGGAAAAGATGTGGCAATATTCAAGCAATATTCGGTCAATTGACCGAAGATTTGTTTCATTCCTCTCTAAAAGCGTGAAGGAAGGAAGAGATTTCTTTTGGGTCAGAGGAGAATTCGGTCAAAATCTTGTAAAAGATTTGACCAAATCCCTAGCCTAAGAAAAAGCGTCCAGAAGAAGAAATAAAGAGGGACAAATTGCAAAGAAAAGTCAAAAAAAAGGAGCTGGGGGAGCACTTTTCGGAAATTGAAGACACCACAGCCGCACCTTTGATGGAGAATTGAAAGAGAGAGAGTGGAGGAATTTCGGAAGAGATTGGGCGCACAGTGAGAGAGAGAGAGAGAGGGAGAGAAAGAAAAGGAGAAAAGAAAAAAAAGAAACACAGCGAGGGGGAGGGACGAAAACAGAGAGGAGACCCAAGTTGGTTGATTCCGGCTTGGTCCTTCCGCGGCGCGACAATATTTTCTTTTCTCCGCTCACAGGTGGGTCTTGAGCCGTACCATTAATAGCCGTGCCGAGGATCACGGCCGGGTGGGTTTCGTGGACGAGCGTCGGTTTGGCTCGAATTTGCTCGAGTGCGCCGACTTGCCATTACCCGAGTCGTGTAGGGAGCTTGGTGCTTTTATTTTTTATTTTTTTTCTCGTGACCTTCATGTTTTGGTTTTTGCTGCGTTCTTTGAAATTGGGATGAAGTGTGTTCGATTTGGCATTTTTTAAAAAAAGCTTCCATGATGCATTATTCCCCCCCTAAGTTAATGTTGGTCGTTTTTATGCATAATAAGCCCATGATTCCATCCTATTTTTGTCTTTATGAGTGAGTTCCTTCTCTATCCTTTGGGTGTTTAACAAATTGCCAGAGTGAATTAGTCGTGGTCTTCCTTTGTTTTGCTCGTTTTTTTTTATTGTTGGACGTGCGTCCATGTAAAGAATAAGACCAGCCAGAGAAAGGCTGGGCTAAGATGTTTTGTGTGGAGCCAGGCTGAAAATTGGGGCCGAATCGCGCTGGCCCACGCGGCTGCAGGAAGTCGGGCTTATTGCTGCAAAGGGACGGGCTTCACTTGGTTTCTGGACTGGTTCTTGTTGGGCTGGTTTTTTCTTTTTGGTTACTTTTGCGTGTGGGCTTATTGTTGCAGGTGGAAGAGAAGTCAAGGAAGCTGGACTGGGCCCTTTGTGCGCCCAGCCCAGCTTCCCCGCGGGTCACCCATCGAGCGGGTCGGGCGCAGCCCGATCCGGCTCGCCCTGAACGGGTCGGGACCGAACCGGCCCGGTTCGGTCCCCGACCCGGTTGCATTTATTTTTTTTTTGTGATTTTCGTTTTTTAAAAAAAAATAAAATAAAAAATAAAAAAATCATTTTTTTAGACTTTAACTTTTGGGTGCTTAGTTGTTTATTTTTCTGTTTAGTTTGCTTTTTATGCATGTTTAGCTAATTTTGCATATTTTAATTAATTTTGTTGCATTGCATGCATAATAGATTAATTGCATATTAGGTTAGTTGCATAATTAGATTAATGGCATGTTTAGGTTTAAAATTGCATCTTTAGGTTAATTTCATGTTTAAATTGGAAATTGCATTTTTAGTTTTAGAATTGCACGTTTATTTAAATAATCGCATGTTTAGATTAATTGCATGATTAGGTAAAATTGGCATAATTAGTTTAAATTGCATATTAGGTATTTTTGGTAGGATATTTTTAGTTAGATTGCATTATAGGACACTATCTTTGGTTGGATAAGATTTAGTCTAAATTAGGAATTGGCATATTTGGTGTCCTAATTTGGATTAGATAATATTTAACTATGGATAATTAGGCTAACTAAATCATAAAAATTCCAAAAAAATTGCATTTCACATATTGCATTAGATTTGTTAATTTTCATGCATATCTTATTTTATTCTATTAGATTTTACTTAGATTTTATTTGATTTTGTTAGATTTCATTTGATTTTGTTAGATTTTTATTTAATTTTGCTAGATTAGATTTTATTTGATACTAGATTAGATTAGATTTTATTTGATTTTGTTAGATTTTTATTTTGACTTTGTTAGATTAGATTCTATTTGATTTGATTTGATTTGATTTGATTTGATTATGTGTTTGATTTAATTAGATGTGATTTGATTTTGGTTTGATTTTATTTGATTTTGTTTAGATGATTTGATTTGTTTTATTATTGCTTTCCTTTCTTGGATTTTTATTTATGTTGATTTTATGAGTGGTCACCATTACATGTTAGGAGTAGATTTAAAATGAATTCAAACTTCCTGCAAATTTTTTTGAAAATAATGAAAAGGTACCGAAAGGGCGTTAGAGTAATTTAGCGTAACCAAGTCCCCGAGTCCTAGATCTCTGGTTCGTAGGAGTAAGGCATGACTCCCGATGCCTTACATGGGTTTCTAACCAACCCACCATAAATAGGTTAGTGGCGGCTCCAAATTGAATATTTTTTGCATGTTTAAAGAAAGTGAAACCAAAGTCGTGAATTGGTCCGAGTTTGGGAGAACTCAAGTTAAGTCCCACTTAACAAACCATTAGCCGAACCCCTAGGTGGTGCACCTTCAGGGAGGTCGCGACAGAGTGGTACGATCTTACTGCTTCTATCACATAATAGAGGAAGCATGATCTTCCTAAGCAAACCAGTATTACTTCAATTTCAATATAGATATCGATAAGTGCTTTGTAAAGAACTTGCATGTACTCCGGAAGTTCATTCTTGCAATCAATGTCCCACCTGAAATTATAAGAAGACAGCGTATGGGTTTACGTGATTTTTTTAAAACTTAGATCGCACGAGGATTTGCTATATTACCCTTAATTATGATAACTATGAAAAGGTTGATCAATCAACTCCATCATCTTTTGACATGGAGTTACTGATCAGATACGTTGTGTCACATGTAGTATTTCATGTGAATATAGATGAAAGAAAATCTACGTAAAATAAGATGCATATTCTGCAAACCACAAAGCATATTTGCGAATCTAACCTTTGAATTGCTTGAGTGAGGAGCTCTAACTCTTCATAGGTGCCATAGACATCATATATGTCATCGAGAACTGAAGTCACTGAGATAACTTTGGTCATCATTTTTCTAGCAAGTGCTAATTCGGGCTCAAAATGAACTCCCAAAATCCAAAAGTATCCTTCCACAAGCCTATCTCTTGCAAATGGTAACTTCCTCTTAAAGTCTAAACCCATCCACCACCTACATAGCAATGTTCATATAAATCATCCATAAAGTATAAACACTATTTAATCATGTGATTTCATAATTGATCAACCTTGCAAGATCAGATAACTCCTCCTGGTGCTGCTTCTGCAGCCGGTTGAAATCTAACTTGGCTAGTGATAGTATGACTTCGTTATGTGAAGGTTTTGCTTCGTACATGGAGATGTATAGTCTAGCCTCGAGCCTTGGCACCCCTCGACAAATCGTTTGCTTTAAGGCATGATGGACTTGAGTTGCGAGAGGAGGGCTTAGTTGCTCCTTGATGGATTCAAGATGGGTTAAACTGAAAGAAAGCGCTTGATCAAGAGCATCTTCTCCATGCACGCTCAAATGGCTAGCTTCATACAAACCTAGGAGTCCCCGTACGTCACTTGCATGTTTCTCACTGAACTTTCCACTGGTATCCTTGAACTTGTTGAAGATGTCTGCTCACAGATCAGAGTGAAATAAGGATTTCTATTTCTAACATCCCTATTATAAAGAGATTCTTCACGAGCGGTCTCAAACACCAGCGATGTGCTGCTTAGCTGAAGAGTGCATAGTAACAATGACAACCAACATATATATCAACGTAAAGCCAATTGTAGTTATTATCATGATTATTATTTTGCCAAGGACGGTCTTTATAACAATTTGACATATCATTTAGAGTGTATTAAGTGAACTATATATAGGAATCACTCTCTATCTCTAGCATTATTCTAAAAGAAACCGTTGCAATATAGTTGTATTCTAGGATTTCTTATGATATATATGTATATGGGATCAAGTACATGAAGTATGCATCAAGTTTAACGCATTTATGAAGTTCCTCACGGTCAAAATTTTGTCTAATGGATTGTTGAAGGGATAATAATATAAATGATCCATGAACTTTGACCCAATGTGTGATGCGCTTCCTAAACTTTTAATTTATTCAGTATGGTCCCTGAATTTTAACACGATGTGTAATATGATCCCAGAACTTTAAATTTTGTTTAATATGATCCCTGAATTTTTTATATGTGTTCAAACTAATCCATGTATTATATGAAAATGTTCAATACGGTCCTTACGTTAATTTAGGTTTATAGACTACATTGAACATTTTAACATATGCAGAAAAAGTTCATGAAATCTATAAAACAAATTAAAAATTCATGGACCCTATTGCACATTGGGTTAAAGTTTATGAATCACATTGAACAAATTGATCTCAATCCCTGGTAGAGAAAGACAAAGAGGATAGACTTTGGACAATGGCAAAAGATTAGATTATATCAATTGTCAATTTTGTGGCTGAAAAATTAAAAAGAAGAAAGGTCGACTCACCACACGAAGTTCGGTAGCCTTGTTGGCGCAACAACCGGAAGAGGAGAGCAGTCATGTGGAGGCCGTCAATATCCTGATCTCCACTATTGCGAACAAAATAGTTCTCATTAAGTTGTTTCAACACGTCATCAATCTCGCTTGCGAAGTGGTATGCAATGCCTAATCGTTGTATTTGATCAATCATGTCCAGTTTCAAAGACGGCTTGTCCGCATCAGTGTATAGCATCCTCTTCACCTCGTCCTTCAGCTTCTGGATTTCTTGTTCCGCCTGCTGATCATGGCCATTATCCTACGCATAACAGAGAAAAGCACATGTCAATTTCTCTCTGATACTAATTGCGTGAGAAGCTCATTGGCTCAAAACCAATTCCTATAATGGTACTTCTGGCTTATTTTTCTAGTTCTTTTTCTAACTTAAGTAATGCATGTTTCAATAACATCTTGCAGGGCAAAATTACGCTAAGGGAAGTGGAGCAACTTAAGTCCCATTATTGAGTGGAGGGAGAAGCATAATAGAGGAGTAAACCCTCCCACAAGGTCGGATGTCTCCCGATAAGCGTTCATCCATTTGGCTCTTTTCTCTAGCATTAAAAGGATCTAGAGACATTTTAGTTGTCATTTGAACGTAGAGGTCACACCGATACAAAATGAAGAAGAGAGAGGCTTTTTATTTGAGTCTTGCAAAAGTGAGCTGGAGGGAATTCATAGACAAACGAACATTCCATCGTGCTAAAGGGCAAAAGAATTAAGCGTCTTCTAGAATTTAGCCTTTAGAGTTGCTCCTTGTATCATTGATATGCAATTGCCATGGTAATTCGATGATAAAACGCCATAATAGAGCAGCGCAGATAGTTTGCCTATGTAATTCGCCATAATTATCTTCTTTTATGGCTAAGCTTAATCCCAGGATAGTACTGCATCTGGTTCTAGACTGCAGAGACAACTACGACCATCCTCTTCCCTAATCCTATCTATAGCGAGAAAATATTGGGTGCTTGACTGGTACCACGTAGGCGGTACAGGAGTCCTTTAAATGGATGCCACGTGTCACCACGTGGAGGGAGTGGGTCCATCTCGGGAAGAGAGAGAGAAAGGCATTCCGATTTGCAGGGCCGAGCTTTCTTCCCAGTTTTAATTTCGCTTCTCTCCTCTGACTCTGACCTGTCACATCCCTTTCTCTCTCTTTTCCCAGCTTTACTCTCTCCTATTCCCAGTTTTGCAAAACCGAGCTCAGCTAATGGCAAGTTTGGAACAAGGGAGAAGAAGGCTGGGAAGATAGAGAGAGAGAGACTGGAGAGAGCTCGTTTCTACAAGGGAGAAGAAGGTTGAGCTCGGTTCTGCAAGCTTGGAACGGGGGAGAAGAAGGCTGAGAGAGAGAGAGACCAAAGGGAGAAGAAGGCCAGGAAGAGAGAGAGAGTGGAGGGAGCTCGGTTTCTCCAAAGCTTGGAACAAGAGAGGAGAAAGCTAGGAAGAAAGAGAGAGAATGTGAAAGGTCAGAGTCAGAGAATGGAAGGGAAATTAAAATTAGGAAGAAAGCTCGGCTCTGCAAATCAGGATGCCTTTCTCTCTCTCTTCCCGATGTGGACCCACTCCCTCCATGTGGCGTCCATTCAATGGATTCTTGCACCGTCTACGTGGTACCACTAAGGCACCCAATATTTTCTGATCCATAGCTTTGTGCATCAAACCCCAGCAGGAGGAAATTTTATTTTGCTTTCACTCACGCAAGGGCTCTCTCTCTCTCTCTCTCTCTCTCTCTCTCTCTCTCTCTCTCTCAGGTCCCGTGATAGGCTGCCTCCTCTAGATCTGGAGCCAATGCCTCCACATCTCCTCTATGGCCGGGACAATCCACCGCGACATCAAGATCTCAACAGTTACAGAGGTGTCGATGATATCATGGTGGTGGAGAGAGAAAGAGAAGACAGATCAGCCTGGAGATGGCAGATGGTGGTGTGGCTTGCGTGTAGCCAAGGCTCAGCTTGGAAGCTGCGACGGCAACTTCGCTGGTGGCGAGAGCAGAGGGAGATGCAACATCAAGTTTCTGTGGGGGTTGGGGGGGGGGGGGGGGGGGGTGGGGGGGGGTTGGTTTGGAATTGGTACGGTGAGGATTAGAGTTAGATGAACACGTCTCTTTATCCTAGGGTGAATTCACGTGAAATAAAACTAGCGACGCTAATTTCTAGCCATGGAATTAATCATAAATCACTGGATTCTTGTTGCTAAGGGCCATAAGGCTTTAACAATTAGAGTGCTTTTCTGGGATAATCAGAGTGAGAGTGAGAGTGGAGAGTGTTACAGCGCAATATCGAGTTGCGGTCAAGAGGATGAGAGAGAGAGAGAGGTTTTATAGGGATTTGAAATTGGTACGATGAGGACTACAGTTACATTGACACGTACGCGTCTTGATCCTCCGGCGAAGGCATCATATGTAACAAGTGATAACAAATCTTTAATATTGAACCATAACCACTTGAATTGTTGTTGTGAAGGGCAATAGAGTTCCTCAAAAATAGAATTCTCCATCGTACAATCAAAGTGTTTGTAACTTCATGACTCTTCTATACATTCACATAGTATTGACACCTAAATTTTAGCGTCTCATTTATTGCATAGAAAATAGGGGTTTACTTTAATCCCTAAAAAAAAATACATAATGTGCATGAGCATTGTTTTTGCATTTTATGCGAGACTTTAACTGAAATAATTGAGTCAAACCCATAAATTGGAAGAATCTGTGATCGGAAATTTTATTCGTCAAAAATTGGGAAATAGATTTGGATTGAGGTTCGATTGGCGTACCATGGTGAATGAAGATTTTGGATAATCAATAGCAATATTTAGTCAGATCTTTTACAAGATTTGACCGAATTTTTTTTCTCATTGCCTAAACAGTGTGATTTGGGATCTACAAAATTCGATCACATCTATAGGAGATTTAACTGAATATTGGTTTTTGCTTTGAACGTGGGGTCTCTCGATCAACAAAAGGGAGGAGGGGATCTTTAAAATATTTGATCAAACATTTTTGTTATCCCCAGAGAGCGTCCAGAACCATGTTTGCAAAGGGAGGAGAGGTTTCGGCCAAAGCTGGTGAATATTTGACCGAATTCTGTTTTGGTCCCTTGCCTAAAAAAAAAACACGTGGAGGCCTTTTTATTTAAAGAGGGGAAGCTCTCCACGTTGGGGGGGGACTCCTCGGCAGAAAAAAAAAGGCAGGCACACACGCAGAGAGAGAGAGGGAGAGAGAAGAAAGATCGTGCGAGAGAAAAAAATTAGATGAGAGAGACAGGGAGGTCAGCAAACAAAGAGAAGTCAAAAGCATGTTTTTTTTAAGACTTGCTGAACCGCACAGCATGGGAGTTCTCTGAAGGTCACTCCAAGACAAGAAGGGACACGCTTTCTTTCGTTTGTCCGAAGCTAGGAGGAACAGCCGCTAAGAGGGGTCATTCAAGGGTTTTACTTGCGAGTTCATCTTCCATTCGCCGGACCAAGACTCCTCGTCTCTCTTCATCTATGACACGCCCGAGAGAAGTCCACGGTGATCTTTTGAAGGCAACACTGCTGCCTTCCCTGTTTCTTTTGCAGGTTCTTCACTTCGACGTCGCTTATCTCACGTGACCGTTGTTCACACTCTGAGGTTCCAAGTGCTACTGCCAATGGCAACATAAGCGAGCAAGTTTTTATCCCGAAAAAAGATAAATACTTATAAATTACTTGTGTTTTTTCCCTGATTTTGTTGTTTGCTAATCAGGATTTGTTGGAATTCGCTGTTTTCTCGCAGCTTCTCGCTCAAGCCGCGTGATTGGCAACTTCACCGTCGAGCGTCACCGCCAACCGCCATATTCTTCGTCCGCCATTGATACGAGTTTGGAAAGATCACCCCAAAGATTTGTTAAATATCTTTTCCGAGTTGGTTTGAATATTTGATTGGTAGGATATTTTGCTTAATTTGCTTGTTTTGGGTGATATGCATGAACAATTGGAATTTGTTTTCCGATTCGCAACCGCGCACAATTTTTTATTCAATCTATAAGGCTTTAGATAGAATAATTAATTGAGTGGGAATCTATAAAATTGATATCTTGATCTTTAAGGTTTAAGATCAATTTATCGATTTTTATGCACGAACCTTTGTTGGTGAATCTTGGTGCTATTAGAATTGATTTGGTTTGATTTTATTTTACTTTTTTTTTGCATGTTCAAATTACTTACATAGTTAGATTAATTGCACGTTTATATTAAGAATTGCATGTTTAGATTAATTTCATGTTTACGTTATAAATTGCATATTTAGATTTAAAGTTCCACATTTTGAAAGTCACATGCTTAGTAATTTGCACGTTTAGGTAAATTTGCATAATTAGTTTAGATTGCATATTAGATATTTTTGTTAGGATAATTTTAGGTAGATTGCATTCTAGGATATTATTCTTGGTTGAGTAGATTTTAGTTTAAATTAGGAATTAATATATATTGTTTCCTAATTTAGATTATATGATATTTAGTCATGGATAATTAGGTTAATTAATTCATAAAAAAATTCCAAAAAAATTGCATTTCATATATTGCATTAGATTTTATTTGATTAGATTTTATTTGATATTTGATTTTATTAGATTTGATTGGATTTGATTTCATGCATGGCATATTTAATTAGATCTTTTAAGTTGTTTGGTTATTTCATTCTTTTCTTGTTATTTCTTGAATGTCTTACACTAATGTTTGAGTTCGTGTGGTCATCCTTGCATGTTAGGGTCAGATTTAAAATTAATCCAAACTGCTTGCCAATTTTTGAAAATAATAAAAAGGTACCGAAAGGGTGTTAGATTAGTCTAGCATAACCAAGTCCCCGATCCCTTAGATCTCTGGTTCGTAGGGGTAAAGCATAGCTCCCGATGCTTTACATGGGTTCCTAATCGACCCACCAAAAATAGATTAGTGGCGACTCCAAATTAAATATTTGTTGCATGTTAAAAAGTGAAACCTAAATCGCGAATTGGTATGGGCTTGGGAGAGCTCGAGCTAGGTTTAATCTTAGCAATCCATTAGCCGAACCCTAAGCGGTGTACCTTCGGGGAGGTCGCGACACATAGCCTTCTTTGGGTTTAGAAAAAAGTTTGAAATTGTGCTACATCCATATAAAATGAATTGTATGATCTATCAATGTAAATTAAGTTAATCCAATCAATAATCATGTAAATCTATAGCGAAATCATATTAATGGCTCAGTTGTTAGATAAGTTACGTATCCATGCGTTGATCTATTTTTTTCAACCATCGAGATGCTAAGCAGCTGAAGAATAAACATTGCTGGGTCGTGGGCAAATTCCTCGTGAAATTGTACTCCATGTTACTGTTGGAGGGTATACACAAATCTGATTAATATAATACAATTCAAATAGACTTCAATAGAACGATGCAAATACAAATAGATTGAATCAATTACAAAGCTAAGAAGAAAACATAATATGTAAAACCGAGGCCTGTGCTAATCACAGTTTTCCTTAAAACAGATTCGTCCCCTCCAGTACACAATGAGGATCTCTCCAGTACACGTGAGGTAACTTGGACGTCTGTCTCCAAGGATACAACGGTTGACAGCAACGAAGAGAATATCTTCGGAGCTTTCGGCGAACTTGAACAATGCCCTTCGCTGAACCCTCTCTCAAAATAAAACTATGCACTTGTTTTGTCTTTCGAAGAACATGTAACACTGTATGCATTCGGCCGAGTAAAAACGAATGAAAAAGAAGAAGAATAATGTGGGAAGACTCTTCGGTATAAAAGCTACCGTTTCTGAATTAATTCAGACGTTTGGGAATTAAAACACGGCTTTAAATGGGCCGTTACAACCTTTATAACACGATCTTCTGTTACAAAACAATGGATTAAAACCATCATTTAATCCAAATTCGGCGGTTACAAACTCTACCCGTTGAGTCTGTTCAATTTCCAGAAGGTCCAGAACGTTTTGTGTTTGGTCACATCCAGAAGGTACTGATCAGAACCTTCTGATCATTTCCAGAAGGTCGATAGTCTAAACATCTAGAACGTCTCCTTCTGAATCCCGCCGTCACGAAAATGTAACAAAATAGAATGAAGGCAAAAAGTGACTTGTATCTAAGCCCACTTTTTGGACTTATCCGGGGTTGCATTCGTGTACGCAGGTCGCACGCTCGCGCCCAAGTTCAGGTTCGTCAAGAACCGGATTTGCACCCCCCCTGCGCGCGCACTCGAGGCATAGTGCTTGTGATTTTAAGTTAACACTCTATAGGAGTGTAATCACATATAAAGCACTCCAAGTCCTTCCTTTTAGTCTATGTGGGACAAGTGTTTCTACACTTTCCACTCACAAGGTTGCTTTTTGCATGTGGAACCCACATCCCATTAAGGGTTTGCTTTTGAGAACAATTTCTCATTCACCCTTTTTATTCCCAATTTCCAACAGTTACTCCCTGAAACCTGATTACCCTTCAACAAGCCTATCTCTTGCAAAAAGGTGGATTTCTTTTATAGTATCTCGTACAATCTCATCCACCACACCTACAACTTAGCGGAGCTAATCCAACCCTAGGATTCCTACGTTGGACATCTAAATTAACTTATGTCAAGGTTGGACTAAGTGCTTTTCATGACATCGATAGTAAGTGTCACATCAAAAGCTTCTTCCGACGATTGTGGTATACAATCTCTATGTTTCAATTTCGAAAACGAAGGTTTGCACAAGAGACAATGTCATGGGTTTGAAGGCCTAGTAGGCACGTCCGGGTCTGCCTAGGACAGAATAGCCGAATGAGTTTATTTGGACAAACGATTCATTTTTTAGCTTGGCTTGCCCCCTCTCAGCCATATGAGTCTGGTTAATTTTATGAACTTTAGTATATTCAACATCTCAGAAGGGCGTGGACAAGGATTTTTAGGCTCAAACTCACTCATTGATAAGGTCTAATGTGGATCGAGAAAACCTTGCATGTTCCTTACCATTTACCTAGCTCCCCTTTGTTGTGTCTCCATTTTAAGAATGCAACTACCATTTGATAAACAAAATATTTAAATCAAATAACACTCTTTTATTAGTACAAATAACGTTTCTATTGCACTTACGTGGTCATTGAATTCTTTTACGCATAAGGTGGCAAAAAAAAGATGGTAAGTACAGGATCATGAAGAGTGTTCACTGAAATTGTGCACTGAGTGAATGGAAAAGATGGTATTGATATTGATAAATCTCATATTCCTTGTTTACAAGATTTGTTTGATCGAGTTTCCTGTAGTCTCTTTTCACCTAACATTTAAGGGCTCGTTCAAACTAAACCCAGATTTTCCCTAGTCACTATAGAGTACACAGATCGAGGAACGATGTTCAAACCACGTGAGGAAGCTTTGTATCATGCTAGATGAATTGCATAAAAAGAACTTTTATTTTCACCTGCTGTGCCATTACTGTTCAAGAAACATATACATACAATTATATATAGTTGAGTGGAAAGTGACGTAATAAATTCCTACTATTGAGTTGGGGGGAGATGCATATTTGAGGAAGTGATTCCCCCATATGCTAGGATGATAATTTGCTGACTGACGTTGAACCGCTCGGCTTGTTTCTTTAGCTGTTGGAGAAGATGGAATTACTGAAATCTGAAAAGACATTTTTTTTCCTGCTATCTCTAGTGAGATTCAGATGGTTACCGACGTAGATGAAGAGCACGGAAGGCTTTTCCGTGAGTGTGAAGAACCCTTATTGATGGGTATTTATAGACAAGGAACTGCTCGGCAATTCTAGTGATTGCGTTATTAGATTTTGTTGGAAATTGGGAATAAAAAGGGTGAATGAGAAATTGTTCTCAAAAGCAAACCCTTAGTGGGATGTGGGTCCCACATGCAAAAAGCAACCTTGTGAGTGGAAAGTGTAGAAACACTTGTCCCACATAGAATAGAAAGAAGGTTTGTGAGTGCTTTAAATGTGATTACACTCCATTAGAGTGTTAACTTAAAATCACAAGCACTATGCCTCGCGTGCGCGCGCAGGGGGGGTGCAAATCCGGTTCTTGACGAACATGAACTTGTGCGCGAGCGTGCGACCTGCGTACACGAATGCAACCCCGGATATGTCCAGAAAGTGGGCTTAGATACAAGTCACTTTTTGCTTTCATTCTATTCTGTTACATTTTCGTGACGGCGGGATTCAGAAGGAGACGTTCTAGATGTTTAGACTATCGACCTTCTGGAAATGATCAGAAGGTTCTGTTCAGTACCTTCTGGATGTGACCAGACACAAAACGTTCTGGACCTTCTGGAAATTGAACAGACTCAACGGGTAAAGTCTGTAACCGCCAAATTTGGATTAAATGATGGTTTTAATCCTTTAATTCGTAACGGCTGAGTTAAAGCCGTGTTATTAAGGTTGTAACGGCTGATTTAATGCCGGATTTAATTCCCAAACGTCTGAGTTAATTCAGAAACGGTAGCTTGTATACCGAAGAGTCTTCCCACATTATTTATCTTCCTTTTCATTCGTTTTTACTCGGCCGAATGCATACAGTTTTACATGTTCTTCGAAAGACAAAACAAGTGCATAGTTTTATTTTGAGAGAGGGTTCAGCGAAGGGCATTGTTCAAGTTCGCCGAAAGCTCCGAAGATATTCTCTTCGTTGCTGTCAACCGTTGTATCCTGGGAGACAGACGTCCAAGTTACCTCACGTGTACTGGAGAGATCCTCATTGTGTACTGGAGGGGACGAATCTGTTTTAAGGAAAACTGTGATTAGCACAGGCCTCGGTTTTACATATTATGTTTTCTTCTTAGCTTTGTAATTGATTCAATCTATTTGTATTTGGATCGTTCTATTGAAGTCTATTTGAATTGTATTTTATTAATCAGATTTGTGTATACCCTCCAACAATCTTAAAACAGATTCGGTAGTTCAAGTGGCTTCTTGGAAGAACGTCGTTGATCTTGCTGGGGAAGGAAGAGGTTGCTGTTGCTGGGAAGAAGTGATTGAAGCTTCTGGTGATTCCAACACCAACACCAAAGATCCGGACCTTCTGCTGTTCCCATTGGCGGTTCAACCCCTCATGGCAAAAGGCCAGATAAGTTCAGAATATCAAACGCTAGAAGGTGGAGGTAAGAAAGGTAGCAACATGAGTGTTGTTTTACCGAGAAATATGATTCTTGCGAGATTCTTGATGGAGGCAACTCCTAAGAGGTCTATTTGAGAAACGGATAAGTAAGCTATCAATGTGATTGGAGCTTGGTAACACTAAGACATCCTGTGAAGGATCAATGTCTTAAGTGGTTTGAACAATGTGCACGATGTAAAGCAAACATCGATTTGATTGTGGGAATCGTTAGACCACAAATCAGAGGATGCCGAAACAAAGAAATTGTTGTCGGACGGTTCCTCGATTTTGAAAGTGGTTGCCTTCATGATTTTGAAATGGTTAATCCTTTGATATGAAATGATGGATTTTAAGACTGAAAGTAGTCAAGTGCATAAAATCCAGGTGAAAGGAAAGTCTAGAATGCCTCTAGTTGAGGGATTCGAAATCCAAGATGACCTAGATGAAGGTCACGATGGTGGACACCCAAGGTATGATCGAGATTTGTCTTACAACACCTAAGGAGCAGCGTCTGACACGAGGAAGCTTTTTGCCAAGGAGTAATAGCTAAAGTCAGATGTAAGAGATCCAAGTGGAGGTGTTGAGACAGAATGGAAGGAGGGTGACTTCCTTAAGGCCATAATGTTGACCATGTTATATGAAATTTAGAATCTTAATATTAACGTCGCTAATCTCCTTGTGTTGATTTGGAAGTGTTTTAAATAGAACAGCCTTCAACGATTCTGATCTGGGTTGGAGAAAGCAGAGATCAATTCTGTTTTGTGATTTTCTCTAGCGCTGTACGCTGAGAATTTGAGGTTAGTATCTTGATGAAAGTTGTTTCTTTCATGCTTGTATATAACATATATTTATTTGGAATTTTTCTGGATTATTTTAGACAACAGTTTGTTTAAATTCCAGAATATAGTTCAAACTATTTCCAGAAAACTGGTTTTGACCCCGAGTCAAAGTAGCCTCGTTTTGAGCTTGTTTTGTTGTGAATTTGGTTTGATGACCTGCATGAGTTTTGTAGCTCATTTGTAGAGCTACTTTGTGTTAAAATTTCAGATTCATACGATGAGATTTGATACCTTTTTGACAAGCATTTGTGTCCGAGTTTTATCTGAAACCAACACAGTTTTTCAGTCAAATAGATGCTTGGTTTTGACACTCTTACTCAATGATTATGAGAACGGTTACTTCTTGAAAGTTGCTCAACTAGATCTTATCTACTTTGTGGTGAAAATTCAGAATTTTTGGATGATTAAATCTATTTTTCTGATTTAACAAAGTGAACAACGTTTCTGTTCAAACTAGTAGATAGTTGCTTTGTGCATTCTGAGCACGTTTTTGTTGGCTTGATACATGTGTGTTCAGTGAATGCTGTTTGGAAATGTTTTGGAGTGTATTTCCTTGTAAAGACCAATGTTGTGGTCTTAAGAAATGTTTCATGATTGACTTGATGTTCATGTATTGTACATGTGTGTACATTTATTCAAGTATGCCTGTTCTCACTGTGCATGTGTATATGCTATGAATTGTGAATAATTGAGCATTATGTTGTGGATGCAATCCACAACGACCCTATGTATTAGGGGCCTCACGAAATGTGGGGGGAAAAGCTCTTTTGACAAGATTACCTTTGAGAAGGTACCTCGAAAGAGGATGAAACCCCTTATGAGTTTTGAACTCAATGGAAAGATAGGAAACTATCTTACGGACACTTGCGAGTGTGGGGGTATCTTGCAAAAGAAGCTTAGTTACAAGTTGAATGCTTTAAAACCATGGTATTTTCAATGCCTCCAAATGGAAGATGCATGGATACCTGGGATGGTGTCCGATGGCTATATGAGTCAAACAGATAGTGCGGTGTTCTGTACATGGAAAATGAGATGCAAATTCTCTTGTGTACAAGGATGGCATCTAGGCTTCGTGCTTGGAGAAATGAGTGAATATTTTATTCATACGTTCTAAGTGCACTAGTAATGTGCATGGAAATGACATACGTGTTAATCATTGTGATCTAAGTGCTGAACTTGTGTTACCGAGTTAGACACGTCTGTGTACATCATAAACCAAAGGTGGACTTTGCCTTGTGGTTGAGATGATGGCAGCCTTGTGGCTGAGGTGGTGGTGGTCTTGCGGTGACATAAAGAAGTTTCTTTAGATGAAAGCATTGGCAAATGCATGCATACTATAGTAGTGATTCTCGTGTTGAATCCATGTAAATTGAACATGTGTTCAGATGGGAAAAGTATGCTAAAATGCACGTGTGTTGGTTATATGCGTTTGGAAATGAGGTAGACTCATAAGATCAGACTTGACAGTTTGAGTCTGTAGACTGTCTAAGTCTGTAGACTGTCTAAGTCTGTTTACAGTCTGAGATTGTAGACTGTCTGAGTCTGTAGACGGTCTGAAACTGTAGAATAATCTGAACATGTAGAACGTTCTGAGACTGAAGACGTTCTGGGTCAGTAAAAAGTCTGAATCTAAAAACGATCAGACTTTATGGTTTGCATCTGAAGGTAATCAGATTTTACAGTTTGAGACTAAAGACAGTCTGGATACTCTGCTTGTGACCTACAGACAACAAGTTGTCCCGAGTTGCGTGCTCGTAGAATCGAGAGGATAATAAACTCGAGGAAAAATAAAGACTTGAAGGTTTTTGGAGTCCCAAAGTGGACAATGTTGTTAATGGTGAGGCGGATGACGTGATATATGTATCAACGTCTGAAAATGACTGTCATTATGTAAATGCCATTGATTGTTGGTGGTGATGATAAAGTCTACCAAGTGAACGTTGAATTTAAGACTTGACATGAAAGATTGTCAGAAGGTCTTAAGTTAGATCAGTCATACGTGGACCAGATTCTTGAGAATTTAACATGAGCATTCTGGTATTGCTAGAATGCTTCTAGACAATAGCTTTGATCTGTTTAAGAACAGAAGATAGAGTATTTCTCAAGTAGAAAAACTCTAAAGTGATTGGCAGTCTAATGTACTTAATGAATTGTACGAGATCAGACAGTGCCTATACGGTTTGCAAATTGAATAGATTTACGAGCAATCCGAGTGCTGACCATTGGAAAGCAATAGTCAAAGTATTAAGGTACTTACGTTATACTCGAAATTATGATTCGTACTATACCAGATACACAGATATTCTGGAATGATATAGTGATGCGAACTAAAGTCTGATATGAAAGACTCGAAATCTACAAGTAGATATATATTTACACTTGCTGATGCAGCCGTGTCATGGAAATCCTTTAAACCGACTGCATTAGTTAGATCCACAATGGAAGCTTTATAGCTTTGGATAAATGTGGAGAAAAGGCTGAATGGCTAAGCTATTGCTGAAAGGATATTCCAAAATGGGAAATTTGTGCCACCAATCTGTTTACATTGTGATAATCAATGTGTGATTGGAAGAGTATAAAGTGAAATGGTAAGTCTAGACATATATGTCGTAGACATAATACCATTAGATAATAACTCTCAACTGTGATTATCTATATTGACTATGTAAAGTCAAAGGATAATTATGCGGATCCGCTAACCAAATGGTTAAACAAAAGTGAGTTGAGAAGTTGACGAAAGGAATGGGACTAAAGCCCATAGAGCAATGAGGAGTATAGAGGAAAACCCAACCTAGTTGACTGGAGATCCCAAGATCTAGGTTCAAAGGGACAACCTACCATACAGACTCATAAGGTCACTGTGGGAGAATTACCCTCAACCCATTCCTATGTCTTGAAAGTGACTATATACGGGAAAAAAGATAGCAAAATTGACGCTTAAGTAGAGCTAATGTGATTGCTCAAAACTTAAGGCAATTTGCTTTAATGATAATTAAGTAGAGCGATTAAGTTGCTCGAGACTTAAGAAATCACCTATGTAAGAGTGAAGAGTGGCCGCTTCAAAGAAGAATTTGGGGGCTAAATTCTGTCTAAACTCTCGCAGAACCAGGTCGGTGTTCATGGCCAAAACGAACACAACCGAGAACTGAACAAATGATTGATTCCTGTGTGGAGTATATGGGTCCTTTACATAAAAAAGCAGGACAGTTCAAAGACATCGTGTCTACTGGACAGCTAGTGAAGCAAGTATATTTTCACAAGGGAAGGTTCAAAGGGTGATACCTACCTATCCTATGCAGGTTTCAGAGTTGAACACTCTCGTAGAGTTAAAACAATTTTCATTCATGTGGGGGATTGTTGGAAATTGGGAATAAAAAGGGTGAATGAGAAATTGTTCTCAAAAGCAAACCCTTAGTGGGATGTGGGTCCCACATGCAAAAAGCAACCTTGTGAGTGGAAAGTGTAGAAACACTTGTCCCACATAGAATAGAAAGAAGGTTTGTGAGTGCTTTAAATGTGATTACACTCCATTAGAGTGTTAACTTAAAATCACAAGCACTATGCCTCGCGTGCGCGCGCAGGGGGGGTGCAAATCCGGTTCTTGACGAACATGAACTTGTGCGCGAGCGTGCGACCTGCGTACACGAATGCAACCCCGGATAAGTCCAGAAAGTGGGCTTAGATACAAGTCACTTTTTGCTTTCATTCTATTCTGTTACATTTTCGTGACGGCGGGATTCAGAAGGAGACGTTCTAGATGTTTAGACTATCGACCTTCTGGAAATGATCAGAAGGTTCTGTTCAGTACCTTCTGGATGTGACCAGACACAAAACGTTCTGAACCTTCTGGAAATTGAACAGACTCAACGGGTAAAGTCTGTAACCGCCAAATTTGGATTAAATGATGGTTTTAATCCTTTAATTCGTAACGGCTGAGTTAAAGCCGTGTTATTAAGGTTGTAACGACTGATTTAATACCGGATTTAATTCCCAAACGTCTGAGTTAATTCAGAAACGGTAGCTTGTATACCGAAGAGTCTTCCCACATTATTTATCTTCCTTTTCATTCGTTTTTACTCGGCCGAATGCATACAGTTTTACATGTTCTTCGAAAGACAAAACAAGTGCATAGTTTTATTTTGAGAGAGGGTTCAGCGAAGGGCATTGTTCAAGTTCGCCGAAAGCTCCGAAGATATTCTCTTCGTTGCTGTCAACCGTTGTATCCTGGGAGACAGACGTCCAAGTTACCTCACGTGTACTGGAGAGATCCTCATTGTGTACTGGAGGGGACGAATCTGTTTTAAGGAAAACTGTGATTAGCACAGGCCTCGGTTTTACATATTATGTTTTCTTCTTAGCTTTGTAATTGATTCAATCTATTTGTATTTGGATCGTTCTATTGAAGTCTATTTGAATTGTATTTTATTAATCAGATTTGTGTATACCCTCCAACAGATTTCGGTTCCCAAAATAGCAACACGTGGAGCCAAATCCCTGTGGCCCAGGTTACGCACGTTGAATTTTAGCGAATGCACCATCATCCGTTTCAATTGGGCCGATTAATCAACGACCTTTAACACGCGCACCGTACAGGACTTTTGGAAAGGCTCTTTAACCCACAAATGGTGCAGAACAGGCTGTCAGAGGTACCCCGCATGTCGTGTTTGGCTTCTCCACCACTCAATTCCTATCAGGATTTGCTCTGCTTTGTTTTCGCCTGTTGCGTACAAGAAAGGTCTACATTTTCGTCATATATATGAAATATGATTAACTAACAACTGAGTGTGTAACGACAACTTTTCGCTTTCATGGCTCCATGCAGTGCTGCCACCTTGTTAAGAATGGAGATACTTATCATATTGCAAGATATGCATAATGCAGCGAAATATCCTTTTGTATACGGAAACACTCCCATTACGGAGCAATCAGGCTTACCAAAGAAATTGATGCCATTTTATGGATGGTCGAGCTGTCTTCAGAGCACCTCTTCAGGGACGGCTCGCATTACGGCCGACGTCTTTGTGTTGTTGCAGGACTCGTTTCCATGGCAATGAGTAAAGAGAGAAGATTTCTCAAGGAAGTTTAATGATGGAAAAGACGGTCGCTAATTCATGTCTTTGCAGACGAGCATAGTACCCGTGTCTAAATGTCGGCTGTTAAAGATTAGAATTGCGTGCAAATGTGGTTTGATATCGATAATAATTTTTGGTTACTGATGTGCAAGTGCGTGCGTGTGTAGGATATAGTTTGTGGAGAATGGACAGGAGAACAACGGGATGCAGGCAATGGGCAAGTATGGTTTTGATGGACTATTTACTAGAAAAATCTAGAGAAGGGAGGTAGAGTGAGGGGTTGTGCTTTCCTCAACTTGCTGCTTGGTATTCGCGTTCTCGATTTTCTTCGGTCTGAAAATGCCAGAGAATGTGAACATGGATGACAATTTCTTTTGCAATAAATATTATTCCCCATAATAATTTCTGAATAAAATAAGGCGTTTGATAACCACGTAAAATTTATACTCTTGGAATAAAAAAAGAATAAGAATGCATTTGATACGATTCACAAATTTTTTGTTCTTTTTGTTTTTCTTATTACTCACGGACAATAGATCGCCGCCCGTTGCCGCCCACCCGCCGCCCAACCCCTGTCGTCGTCGCCGCCGATCGTCGATCGCCGAAAGCAAACAAGGGTTGGGTGGCAATAGGCGGTGGCCAGTGGTCGGCGATGGGTGGCGGCCAAGGGGGTGGCGGCCGAAGATGGCTGCAACAAAAGATAAGAACAAAAGAAAAGAAAAAAGAAAAATACTTATTTCTATAAATTATTTCCAAGAACAAGAAACCACTTTTTATTTATTTATTATTTCTAACCCAAATCTATTTCCAAGAACAACTTTAGATTACCGGAAACAAAACAAAAAAAAATTAGCAATATCAAACGGATTTGTGTTCTTTTTTTGTTTCAGGAAATAAAAGAACAGAAATTGAGAGAGATAGAAATGTTGTCATGCGCACCCAGTAGTCCCTGTACATCGCAATGATCAATTTGCTGAAATTCCCTTCACTGTTTTTGAACCTATTAAAGATTTCTATATGGCCAAACAAAATATGGGAGAAGATGAAATCATGAGATGCGGTGAAAGGCATCATGGTCAATATCTAGATCAGTTGGGAATGACGGAAAAATGACATACTGAACCAAGGAATTTGTAGAAAGGACAATGCACCTTTCAAAGCGAAAAATTTGAAGAACTCAAGACCTGAGAATTATATATAGAAAAAGGTAAATGAACAAATCAACATTAGAGTAAACTAAGCATGTTAGTAATATTATTTGTTCAATTTAATCAATCGAATGGATTATCAAGCTAGTGTTTGCAATAAAATATCACCAAGTAATTAATCAATGAGTAATGGAACATTGCATACCACATAAAATATTTTAACCCTGCTGTCTTAACAATCGAAAGACAAGAACTCCTCTCTCTTGCTTAGGTGCTTATGCTTCTGTGATTGTGCGAAAGAAAGAAGCTTGCCCCTTCTCTTTCATTAAAGATTCCTTAAATGATAGCTATCCTAACCTAAGAAAGGGTTCTTTTTTTAATACTGGCTGAGTGCAAGCTATCATCATTATCACCGCATTAAAACTTGAAATAGCTTCTACGGATTTGTTCCAGCTTCTGATCTATCTCGAGTTCAAAATGGTAGGCAATTCTCAAGTGCTGAATTTGATTGATCAAGTTCAACTTCTACGAAGGCTTATCCATAGCACCTGTCAATATCTACCTCGCTTCACCTTTCAATCTCTCATTTCGTTCCTCTACTATGCCATGAGAGCTCTACAATCGGTATGAAATTGATAGTTCAGAGTGCGTTTTCCACATTTTCTAGCCTCTTTACTATTTACTAAAGAAGTTCAACCACAGCAACAGTTTATATACTAAAGTATCTTCTTTCCGGTGCATTTTCTAATCGCAATTAGTCTCCCGTACGGAATATATATTAGAATATGTGTCAAGTTTTAGCCCCTAGAACAGAATTCGAACCCAATTGTGGGGTTATTGCAACGTAGGCCTGTCAATGTCATGACGCCACTTCATCATGGTACAGCGTGATCAAGAAGAGAAAGAAAGAGAGATAATGATGTCTTGACTAAGAGAGATAGCTTTCAGATGAAGTAAGGGAAAAGAGTTGTAACGGTGGCGATTCATTGCATGGGACAAAAGCATGAAAAGGCTATCCTTTGTATTAATTCGAGAGAAGGATATTGAGAGTGTCAAAAATTTATGTGCAACACTCGTTTATGATCTAAACTTTTGATCAGATTATTTAAGCATTAAATTAGAGAAAAATTCGATCACTCAAATGTTAAAAACAAAAAATTCAAGTCACTTTACTTACGTAGTATTAATAATCAAAATTTCATTATAAAAAATCAGTCAACGTGGCTTTATATTTTATCTTTTTTATCTTATATGATATTTTAATTTATCAAAAATAAAATTTAAAATTAGCTAAATTTAAGTGAATAAAAAAAAAGGAGTAGTAGGAGGAGGAGAGTTTAGGTGGCGAGGGCTGCCTTCCCACCCTTGCCGGCCCTTCCCGCGATGGTAGTGCCACGACGATGAGGGTTTGCCACCTGCTCTCTCCTTATCCCTTCTTTTTTTTTGAAATTTAAGTTTTTTTAACATATTAAATGTTAACTAAACTTTCCAGCAAGTCACGCCGGCTCAAAATATTAATGAGAAAATATCAAATCGGATTTTCAGTCAAACAAATTTAAATTGAAATCAACACTTATAATCGCTTTTCATAAAATTTAGTAAAATTTTGATATTAAAACACACGTCGTTCATGAGTTTTGACACGATCACTTGTACTATTATAAATTTAGTCAAATGGTGGTAGCTCCTTTCGGAAAGGGAAACAATAGAAATATTATAATTTTTATATGTTGCTAACTTCAGTGTCAAAATTGTTTGACATATATGCTTTTTGTACTTTTATTTAAAAAAAACTTAAGTGTTGCCTTCGCTTTGGGACACCAGAGAAAACATTTTTTGTCCAACTGACGTGGCTATTCAGGGCTTCAAGACAACATAAATTAGAGGTGGCAAAATTGGTCAAAAACCCATATTTTAACTCGTATAAGATAATATGGGTCATAAATAGGTTAACTTAAAAAATTAAATGAATCTTAAATAGATCACTTATTATGGGTCTTAGGTTTGCTTAATATGGTATTCAATTCCCAAGCGTTGGATCTGATCAATCAAGTGAAGCATCTGTGAAGGCTTATCCATTACACCGGCCAGCATCCTCCTCTCCTCTCCTTTCAGTTCCTCAATTTGTTCCTCCACTCTTCCAAGGAATTTGAACTTCTGCAAATATGCCGTACTCTATTTCAGACAAAAGCAAGCATGAAATGCGTATATCTTACAAAATAAACTTAAATACCCGCCTGTGTCTCATATTTTGGTATTTCTCTGTTATATATATGAGACCATTTGATGCCATAAATGCCCTAAATAACGTCGCTAAACTTATTCAACCCGAGTTTAGACCCTTATTCAGACAAATCGGGCCTTTTTCCCACTTCTTCGAACCCTAATTCGCATCGAGGTAGCTCGAGGCAAAATTAAGAGCTGGTTCTTGCAAGGGTGATTGGGGATGAGCTACGTTCCAGAATCCATGGCTTTTATTTCGAGATTCCCTTCTTTTTCTTCTCCATTTAATAAAATTAGGAGGGAAAATGACGATGCGAATGCACGTTTGTGTTTTCGTGGAGTTATGCTTGCGGTTTCTACGTGTACTGGGTCTATTAAGTTGCACTCATGGAAGATCGAGTCGTTACGTGTTGCTATGGTGGTCTCTGAGCTTCTGCTTTTCGCTTGTAGTATTAGAATTGCGTTAAAGAAAACTTTTCAGAATTTATTATCGATAAGTCGAACTCTTGCCGACGTCTAGAATTGTTACTAACCTCTGATTGCAACGGCCCGACCCGATTAGGCTGGTAAATGGGCACTAGGGCTAGAAGGTTTAGACAAGAAATGGTTCTTTGGCAGGCTTTCAAAATGGTGAACAAGGCAGGAATGAACCGAAGTGTGCATCTAATAGGGGGAAAGCACGATTGTGGTATTTTTGTGAGAACTGAAATTAACTTATGAATACACCTCTTGACGTAATGATAAGCTTTGTTTTAGAGGTTTAACGTTAAGTATGTGTACGTCAAAGCGTTACTAAGACAAGTGACCTTCTAGGAAAGTGCATGCATGCATCATAAACGATAAGATTGTGAGGCTTGATATGGCATATGTTAAAATGTACGGTATCAATGATGTCCCTCCGACAGTGTCCTGGGTCACTGCAGTGGCCTCATTCGCCCATAAAAAATGCATTTCTCATGTGTTTTTCCCGACTCGGTATCAAAATTGAAGAGGATGATGTTGCTTTCGAAAATTATTTGAGTACTTGTAGTGATGACAATTTTACGCGACCGTTGCGTGGATGGATTGATGGCATTTCCGCATGACAATGGCCCACACCCCAATAATTATTGGCGAAGATTAGTTGGCTACGTGTCTCCAACATAAATCAAAAACAAAATTTCCTGTTTTCCAAAGAGCCATTCGCCAAACACGTCATCGCAAAAACGATTTTCACAATGACCAGGACAAGGGGCCCACCGCCCCTTCTTCCTCTCTCCACATTTTCTTGCGCACGGAGGAGGCCCACCGTACAACACTGTCCCCTCACGCTTACTCGCTTTTGTAGGAATTTTACGGATAGATTGTATTGATAATATGCCTGAATTGTAATTAGGATTGGGTTGGGACTGAGGATTCATTGAATTGTAATTATTGATAATATGGCTTTACTTTGAGATTCCCTTCTTTTTCTTCTCCACTTGTTAAAATTACGAGGGAAAAATGACGATGCGAATGCAGCTTTGTGTTTCGTGGAGTTATGCTTGCACTTTTACGTATAACGGGTCTATTAAGTTGCGCTCATGGAAGATCAAGTCGTTACGTGTTGCTGTGGTGGTCTCTGAGCTTCCGCTTTTCGCTTGTAGTATTAGAATTGCGTTAAAGGAAATTTTTCAGAATTTATTATTGATAAGTCGAACTCTTGCCAGCGAAAGCTAATACATGCTCGTGAATGTGAACTACTTTCTCTTACCTAGAGACTTAAGAAACCAAGTACGAATTGCATAATTGTCATCCCTGGGAAGTCGCACTGGGAAGGACAATCTGAAACAAAGGAACTTAATCATCCACTAGTTTGTCTTCTTAATCATCGGTCAACTGATTGATGTCTAGAATTGTGACCAACCTCTGACTGCAACGGGCCGACCCGATTAGGCTGGTAAATGGGCACTAGGGCTAGAAGGTTTTGACAAGAAATGGTTATTTGCAGGCTTTTAATAATGGTGAACGAGGCATGAATGAACCAAATTGCACATCTAACAGGGGAAAGCATGATTGAGGTTTTTTTTTTTTGTGAAAAGTGAAATTAACTTATGAAGGTTTCATTTGTTTCACGAAAAATAACTTTCAGAAAAATATTTTCCATCAATGGAAAAATACCTTCAAAAGTGGGGAAAATATTTTCCGTTTTTTAGAAAATGAAAACTATTTTGTTTTCTTTATTTATCTTTAAATATTATGGCCTCTAGCAGCGTGCCTTGATCTCTCTCGAGGCCGGCGAGCTAGCGGTCTCTAACAGCGAGTTGTGACGGTCTCTAGCAACAAACTTGCTGCCTCTAGAGACGAGTTGGATTGGTGGGTGCGCAGCTTATGGTGGCAAGCTAAGAGCTTGTTGGAGCCTGGTGAGACCTGTACCAACGACCAACCAATGTTAAACAAAAAAAATTAAAAAAATCGTTTTTTATAATTTCCCATAAATTTCAAACGAACACCCAAAAATATTATCATTTTTCAGGAAAATAACTTCCTGAAAAATATTTTTTTAAAATCTTTCATTTTTCATGAAACGAACAGAGGTTAAGATGAGTGACCTTCTAGGAAGTGCATGAATGTATCATAAAGGATAAGATTGTGAGACTTGGTATGGCATAATGTTAAAATGTATGATATGTCAAGTGAGTTAATATATGATGTCCCATCGATAGTGTCCTAAGTCGCTGTAGTGGCCTCATTTGCCCATCAAAATGTGTTTCTCATGTCGTGTTTGTCCTGACTTGGTATCAAAATTGAACACGATGATGGTGCTTTCGAAATTATATTGGTATCAGAGCCAAGTTGTTGGCTGTCGTATTCATTAATTGATTCTAAGTACGGTAAGAAGTAATTTCAAAGCCTCTCTGTTGTGGTCCCGACATCTTGGGTAAGTCCGTTGGTCAGCATCTTTGTGACTGAGGATTGGGTTGGGATTGAGGATTCATTGTGAGTGTACAGTGGATTAATTTAGACTAGTTAGGCGGTTGTCGGCCAAAAGGGTGGCCAATTAAAGTGATCGCGCCCATAAAACACCCAACGATAGTTTACTATGCGAATTGGAAACTGGATGAACCCCTAATTGGCAGGCCAAATGGTCAACACCTTAGAATTTTCAAAATTAGAAAATATATGATATCGGACCGGCTGTCAGGCCGTGGACTGCCTTGTTTTATTGGTTGGCTCATGTGTTTGAACTATAATTAGTGCATGTATATTGATGACTCGACTAATTGTATGGCCGAAGCCAGAACTCGGACGGTTAGATAAGGGTCATAGAGATTATCGAGTCGAGTGCTATGGGTTTAGGCACAGCCAGGATTGGCGCACTTGAGATTCATGTACCGAGGTGCAGAGTTAGGTGCTGATTTGACTTGAGTATCAATGCAGTTGTCCGTATGGCAATTATGTTAGCATACTTAAGACGGTGACGATCACCGATACAATGGTCGATAAGTTAGTGCAGTACGGCTAGCAAGCAACATGATGGGCTAGGCAGTGGTGATAAGTAGAGCCAAACAACGTGAGCTAGTAAAATGAGGAGTGGCTACCAAACAACGTGATGAGTTGGCCATTAGAGATTTCTGATAGATTGCATAAATGAGATGCTTTGCAATAGGAGCCTAGATTTTTTCTAGCTTGACGTGCTTGTACAATGGCTCGAGTGCTGATGGATTGAATTGCATGCTAGTTTAGCCTGAGAGCCTAGGTAACCGCCAGAATGGCGAGTGTGTTGTACCCAAATCGAAACTCACTACATACAATGTGACTGATAGCCTAGTATGGTATCATGAGTAGCCACGAGTGAGCAGTGTAGAGATTGGGCGATTAATTAGGGACCCTTCTGCGATTGCCTTCATAATTGACTCTTGAAACACATCTTTGGCAAAGACATGTCTAATCATGCAAAGAAAAGAAAACACATCAAATTAATCAAAACCAATTCAAAATATGAAAATATCATTAAAATTCATCAACAAAAGTTCACGCATAAAATTGATAAATTGATCTTAAGCCTTAAAGATCAAGATATCAATTTATAGACTCCCGCACAATTAATTATTCCATCTAAAGCCTTATAGATAAAGTAAAAAATTGATATGCGGTTGCGAATTGAAAAATAAATTCCAATTGATCATGCATGTCCCCTAAAACAAGTAAATTAAACAAAAAAAATGCTACTAACCAAATATTCAATTCCTGTATACACAGTGCATGATACTTTTATATCCACTTTACCTTTTGTAAAAGATCTTCCCAAAATATATACGGATATATTTTCCGAACTGGGTTCCCCAATTCATATTATTAAAACTTGAAAAAATATTAGTTTTTATTTTCTTAAAAGAGATAACCAACTCCTCGGCATCGAAGCACGACACAACGAGTAACAAAAAACTCGCGAACCAGACTCAAATCGGAACAAAGATTCATTCAAGCAAATCATCGAACAAGTGATGTGCAACGGGAAACGTTTGCTCACAGGATTAAAACAAAGGAAATCTAAACCTAAAACGCATCGAGGACCAGCAGACAGGATGCACAAACGGAAATAAACATCAAAGAAGTCTCAAAATCGAGAAAATCGATCACTACACATTCCAGTTCGAGGACCCATTAAAGCCAAACAATGAAAGGGGCTTCGGGGAACATGAACCCCTACACGGTTCGAGGACGGCGGTGAGTTGGCACGCTCGAACGAGCTCAAGCCAAACCGTTTCTCATCTGCGAAATTCCCTCGACCACAATCCTCGGGGAGAACTTGGCCGGACGGTCACAACAAAAACTCACCGGTGAAGGAAACGGGTAGGGGTGGTTGGGGACGAGTCGCTGAAACCCAAGGTGTTCGACCGAAGTTGCTTTTCTCTCTCTCCCCCCCTCTCTCTCTCTCTACGTGTGTGTCCAACCCCCCTTTTATATTGCTCGTCCAAGCACACGAAAAAGGAAATACATATTCACCAATATCTTTCCTTTCTGTTGAATTATGTCTCGAGCTTGAATTCGGATAATAATTTGTTAATCAAATTTGTTGATGAAGATTTCCTAAGAAGATTTCCTAATTTGAATGAAGAAGCCTAACCTTTCTTGGAGTCACAAAATAGGAAACAAATTATAGAGGAAATATTTTGGCCTTTACGTTTTCCCTTCGGCAGACGAAAGAGAGTCCAAGTCAAACAAAAGAAGGTGAGAAGGTTTGATCTTTTATCTTTCACTGCTTCTGCCGAGAGACAAGGGAAAAGTCAACAAGTCAAATTAGAGAGTCCAACGTGGGGCCCATGGGTGAAATAATAAAAGAAAAAGAATGAAGGGTTTTCTTTCTTGGTTTTTCCTTCCCCCGAGCCGCACGCACAAGGAGCCTCACACAGAAGAGGAGACCGAGCCGCACGCGTAGAAGGCACGCCCAGAGAAGAAAGAGAGAGCCCTAGGCGCGAAGAACAACCGTGGGCAGGGATTGATCTTTCTTTCGAGTAAAGGTGCGCGTAGCCGATCGGGTGCTTCGTGAGTTATTTTATTTGTTTATCTGATTAAGTCGTTTCTTATAAACACTTGGCATTGGGTATAATCTAGGTGCGAGAAACACGAGCGTATTGAGCGATTGTAAATCCGATTTTTCGATTATAGTGGATTGTTCTTGCTGGCTCTCCCCGTGGATGTAGGTACCGATATTTGGACCGAACCACGTAAATTTCTGGTGTTCTTATCGTTCTTCGTTATTTCTCCGTACTTTACGCGTTGACGTAAATTGCAAGATCCTGGTTAATTTCCGAATTAATTCACAACACTTTCCTTGTCTTCTTTTGCTCAATAATCTGATCAGCTCGTCCTTCGCATTTAAATTCAGCTCACGATTCTTTCCTCTTTATTTAGTGTTGACCAATTTTCTTGCCTCCGTTTTGACCGAATCATGCTCAATTTCACGGCTTTGTTCTAAACGTTCCCTCCATTAGCCAATCTTCTCTTTCCATTCTAGAACCAATCGAACCGGCGTTTACCGATTTGCTCACTCAGGTAAAGATATCTTCAAGAATCATGCTTATCGTGACATTTCTAATTTCACTGATTAAAGAGACAATGAACCTAGACGAAATTACATGCTTTCCTTGTATGGACCCACTTAATGCAAAATGCTCTTAAAACTATATGCAATAAATCAAAACATCTCTTAAGGATTTTAATGAATCCCTATTTTTATGCAATTAACTTTAAATGATTTGTCAAAATTTAGGTGTCAACATACATATATTCAAACATCTCATATTCTTGTAACTAGTGTAACGTTGACGTTCAGTCGAAACATCACATCGGCAAGGGGCTAACCAAGAGCGATGTCACATAATCTTTGAGCTTGGTTCCAGAATGGGTGTAATTATCTCCATCGCTGTATAACACATCCATCGCCCGCGAGAGATTGAGCGCTCGCGTGAGAATCTTCATTGGGACCGCGGTTGGACGAAGAAACTCTTCATTGGTGTCCTTCCACGCATCAATGACTCCTTTCTGGAGTTCCTCCCCAGCTTCCCGCTCCGAGAGGCTGCGTTCTTTCATCAACAACTCCACCGAAGATACTAAGTGCCCCCTTTTTTGCTCAAACTGGATGTCAAATGACACAGGAGTTGTTAGACTAGTTGGTGGTCGATCTAATTTTATTAGGCTGTTGGAGGATAATTATGTTTATATTTACCTCGTGAGAGGAAATGTCATCCATGAGCCTGCAGATGGTTTGTGCAGCCTTCACAATCTTGCAGTCACCGATCGACCATTCAAAAACATGTTTGGTGACCACATCGTCCATTCCCACAAGTGAGGTTGTCGCCATCATTCCATAGCCAGTCGTTATTAGTTGAAGGGGCATGTACTCCTCCAGTGTTGGTGTATAGTTGGTATGGAACCATTTGGCTTCCTGATAGTACGCTCTCGCTAGCTTCTTCATCTGAGAAATTAGGCATAAAACAAGAATGTTGGGTTTCTATATAAAGATTGCCTTCGACGCATGTAAAGTGTACCGGTGATGCTTACAACTTCTTTTGCATAGACAAGGCGATACGATCTTCCTTTGGCGGCCACTTCATTCCCAACTTCTTCATAGAAATGGAGAAGCTCCTTGTAATAAGCTTGCGTATACTCTGGTAGTCCATCCATGGCATCAACATCCCACCTGGATTCAAGTCTTGAAAAATGGCACACTTGACTCTATCCAAAATTGATCAAATTCATAAGTTTGAGAAAGAGAATGGAGATTACGTACTTCTGGATTGCTTCTGTGAGTAGTACAAGCTCTTCCAATGTGCCATAAACGTCGTAGATATCGTCGAGAATGGAAGTCATGGCAAACGCTTTGGCCAGTATAACCCTGGCCACAGAGAACTCCGGCTCAAAGTATACTCCGCAGGCCCAAAAGAAGAGCTCCGCAACCCTGTCTCTAGCGAATGGAAACTTCCTCGGAACATCTATATCCTTCCACCATCTATAATTCAAGCAAACATCAGCATTATTGAAACTACTTTGGCCTGATAAACTTTGCATAGTTTAAACTCCTTTTCTTACTTGTGAAGAACTTTCGAAAACACTATTTAGAGGGGTAAATTGAAACTAGACAAGTAAACCTTTGGAAAACAGAACAAGAAAAATCGATAGTTTGGGTTGTCAAGACAAATTCTTGACGCTAATGTTAGATTATTCTGTCAGTTGAAGTTAATGAGCCTTGAAACATTGCCAAGTTCCTTCTGGTGTTGCTCTTGCAGTTGAAATCTAGTTTAGCCAAGGCGAGCAAGACTTTGTCGTGTGAAGGCTCTTCTTCATAGAGTGGAATATAACGCCTCGCCTCGAGCCTTGGCAATCCCCTACGAAGTGGCTGCTTTAGGGCATGGTTCACTTGTTTCGCAAGATTAGCACCCGCTTTGCTTTCATCGATAGATTCTAGGTGAGATATAGCAAAAGGAAGTGCTTCATCCAAGATGATATCTCCATGACACCTCAAATGACATGCTTCATAGAGGCTCAACAATCCACGCAAATCGGTGGCAAGCGATTCACCAAAGTTCCCTTCACTATCCTTGAATTTGTTGAAGACCTCTGTGCAGCCAACCAATATGGGAAAATAGATGAAATGGATTAGACATTAAGGAGGTCATACGCCCATTTAACGTTCTAGATTTTTCTGAAATCCATCTGCGCAGAAGAAAGATTTTTATAGGTTTCTTAACGGATTGGTTCCCTACATTTAAGACGTACCTGATGAAATATTATAACCTTGTTGTCGTAACAGTCGAAAGAGAAGAGAGATCATGCGAAGGTCGTCTCCCTTAAAATACCCATGAGTAAGTTGAGAGAAACTTTTATGGATTCGTTCTAAGTGCTCATCTAGTTCACGTTCAAAATGGTATTCAATTCCCAAGCGTTGGATCTGATCAATCAAGTGAAGCATCTGCCAAGGCTTATCCACGGCACCGGCCAGCATCTTCCTCACCTCTCCTTTCAGCTCCTCAATTTGTTCCTCCACTCTTCCAAGGAACTCGAACTTATGCAAATATATTATACGCAATTTCAAACAAAAGCAAGCATGAAATAAGCATATTGTAAGTGAAATTGGACAAACTAATCACGTGACAAGTGAAATTGGACCCATGAGAACGGCGACCATACGAGAGGAGGGAGGTGAACTAACAAGTATATATTTGTTGTTTTTCAACCTTCTTTTATCTGTTTATGATTTTCACCTTTATCTTCTTGTGCGGAGAAGGGAAGGTGTATATACACGAGACCAATTGGAATCGTATCACCGACGCAGTGGAACCAAAGGACATCGAAGTAAGTCTACGAAATGCAATTGCATGAAAAGAAAAAAGGAAGAAGATAAAAGAAGAATTCCTAACCACGGAGTTGGAGGGAGAATCGTATTTAAGGAAGTAATCCCCCCACACGCTCGGATGATAATCGGCCGACCGACGTTCGATCACGTCGCCCGTTCCCTTGTTTGGAGAAGTAGTTGGAATCGCTGAAACTTGCGACATACTTCCTCTTTCTCTTTGGTGTTCCGTTTGCGGACGTCAGACCGATACGCAAATGGAAGACCAAGGATATGTTTTCTCTGCGTTGCGAAGGTTCGATACTTGAAGGGCATTATTTATAGGCACCATTTTCATGACCACCTTGTCGCCAACCAATCACGTTTTGATGAATCAAACACAAGTGAGATTGTCTGGCCAAACTAATGAACGAGATTTCAACAGTAAAGAGCTCTGCATCTTCAGATGGGTTTGGGATTTCGCCGGTGTTAAGGGTACACCATCTTACTTTTTTCGAGGACAAACTCTTCATGAAAAAGTGCTCCTAGAATCATGGAGTTTCGGCACCCCTGTGTCTTGTTAAGGTAACTTTATGCTTCTACCAACTACAAAGTGACATTTTTTTAGTAACAACAACTGACAATTAATTCACTTTGGTTAAAAAGTCCTACCTTAGAGTTCCTAAGATAGATTATTGCATTGATTTGACATTACGTGTAGAGATTTGTGTATTCCTTTGTACGAAGCAAAAATAGCATAAATGATTTATGTGTTTTATTCAATGTAGTCCATAGACTTTGGTCTAATATATAACACCGTCCACGGATTTTTAATTTATTCATTATGATTTTTGAATTATTATTAAATATTCAATCCAGTTCCCATGCCACATCAATTATATGGTCAATTTCCTCTTTTCATTAATTCAAGTTAACATAATCTGCTTGCATGGCTTCCATTCTATTAAGTTTGAATTGCGGACAAAAAAAATTATATGTGAATTATTCAAGCGAGATATCTCAAGTCAATATATAATAATCATTATTCATCCATTTTATGTCGTTAAACCTGGATATGTGTTCGGATCAATGTGATGAGTAGATCTAGAGTCAGTCAAGATGGTAGATTGGTAGACTCATAGACAGAGAGAGTACGGAACAGAGAGAGTGACAACGATTGGTGGCTTTTATAGGTGAGAGGATGAGGGCGAATTTATGCCATAGGTATGATTGAAAGGTGAGACACAAACAAGAACCCTAGGGTGATCTGTGTACCTAGTTTTGGATTAGGAGGTTTGCTCACTAAGATACCCTAGTATCTCACTCCACCACCTCAACCATTTCAGGATGGATTAAGGACCTGAAGGATGAGTCATTGGAGATAAGGGACAACGGATGAAGATTTAGTCGATGAGTCGGCATTAATTGGATGAGGACGATGGATATCGTCTATGGACCGCAACTTGGAGGAAGGTGACCTTGTAATTTTAACTTGTAATGAATTGCATTAAATTTTTATATAAACGGGAAAAATGTATTTAATATTTGTTTTATCTCGCTTCCATTGTAGGACTCTGATTATCGAAAAAAAAAAGATAAGAAAGGAAAAATCAGGGTTTGCCGTACACTCGAAAGTCGGGGCGTGACATTGGCTGTGGGCAAAGGCTGACCAGGAGGTGAGCTCGCCTGTGATTGGCGAAGGGAAATAAGAAACAGAGGGAAAAAAAAAAGAGAAAGGAAAGGGAAAAAAGGCAAATTTTCAGAAAATTTTTTAAAAATTAAAAAAAAATTGTTGATGTTAGTGCCAATTATCCGATGCGTTATGGCCATGTCAAGTTGGATGATTGGTATTGATTAGACCGCCAGATTAGTGATTTCTAAAAGAAATTAGTTAGAAGGACTCAATTAAAAAATCGTCAAAAAGTTTTGGACTAAATTAGTGTGTTGCCTAAAAATTTAGGATTAAATTGGAAAGTTGTCAAAATGTTTAGCACTAAATTAATCCAATTCACAAACAAAAGAAGATTAACACAATTAAAAGTTTAGAAATGAATCAATCGCCGTATAATAGATTGAAGATTTTCTGGACAATCTTCATAAGCGGTAGGAATTATTGAAACATTACAATGACATGATACACTAGACTTGCAAACTTAGCAACACCATACCCATATGCATCGTTTATTTATGAGTTTTATCACGCCCATCTGAAACTATAAACAGGGAATGATATTTTCCCTCATACATGCAAGGAAAAGTAGGAATCCGAAGGCATTATCGATGGACTATTGATCTATGAGGACCAAGTTGGTGCGACAAAGTCTGATCCAAACTTCACACCGGCAAGGGGCTAACGAAGAGCGATGTCACAAAATCTTTGAGCTTGGTTCCAGAATGGGTGTAATTATCTCCATCGCTGTATAACACATCCATCGCCCGCGAGAGATTGAGCACTCGCGTGAGAATCTTCATTGGGACCGCGGTTGGACGAAGAAACTCTTCATTGGTGTCCTTCCACGCATCAATGACTCCTTTCTGGAGTTCCTCCCCAGCTTCCCGCTCCGAGAGGCTGCGTTCTTTCATCAACAACTCCACCGAAGATACTAAGTGCCCCCTTTTTTGCTCAAACTGGATGTCAAATGACACAGGAGTTGTTAGACTAGTTGGTGGTCGATCTAATTTTATTAGGCTGTTGGAGGATAATTATGTTTATATTTACCTCGTGAGAGGAAATGTCATCCATGAGCCTGCAGATGGTTTGTGCAGCCTTCACAATCTTGCAGTCACCGATCGACCATTCAAAAACATGTTTGGGGACCACATCGTCCATTCCCACAAGTGAGGTTGTCGCCATCATTCCATAGCCAGTCGTTATTAGTTGAAGGGGCATGTACTCCTCCAGTGTTGGTGTATAGTTGGTATGGAACCATTTGGCTTCCTGATAGTACGCTCTCGCTAGCTTCTTCATCTGAGAAATTAGGCATAAAACAAGAATGTTGGGTTTCTATATAAAGATTGCCTTCGACGCATGTAAAGTGTACCGGTGATGCTTACAACTTCTTTTGCATAGACAAGGCGATACGATCTTCCTTTGGCGGCCACTTCATTCCCAACTTCTTCATAGAAATGGAGAAGCTCCTTATAAAAAGCTTGCATATACTCTGGTAGTCCATCCATGGCATCAACATCCCACCTGGATTCAAGTCTTGAAAAATGACACACTCGACTATACAAAATTGATCAAATTCATAAGTTTGAGAAAGAGAATGGAGATTACGTACTTCTGGATTGCTTCTGTGAGTAGTACAAGTTCTTCCAATGTGCCATAAACGTCGTAGATATCGTCGAGAATGGAAGTCATGGCAAACGCTTTGGCCTGTATAACCCTGGCCACAGAGAACTCCGGCTCAAAGTATACTCCGCAGGCCCAAAAGAAGAGCTCCGCAATCCTGTCTCTAGCGAATGGAAACTTCCTCGGAACATCTATATCCTTCCACCATCTATAATTCAAGCAAACATCAGCATTATTGAAACTACTTTGGCCTGATAAACTTTGCATAGTTTCAACTCCTTTTCTTACTTGTGAAGAACTTTCGATAACACTATTTAGAGGGGTAAATTGAAACTAGACAAGTAAACCTTTGGAAAACAGAACAAGAAAAATCGATAGTTTGGGTTGTCAAGACAAATTCTTGACACTAATGTTAGATTATTCTGTCAGTTGAAGTTAATGAACCTTGAAACATTGCCAAGTTCCTTCTGGTGTTGCTCTTGCAGTAAGTTGAAATCTAGTTTAGCCAAGGCGAGCAAGACTTTGTCGTGTGAAGGCTCTTCTTCATAGAGTGGAATATAACGCCTCGCCTCGAGCCTTGGCAATCCCCTACGAAGTGGCTGCTTTAGGGCATGGTTCACTTGTTTCGCAAGATTAGCGCCCGCTTTGCTTTCATCGATAGATTCTAGGTGAGATATAGCAAAAGGAAGTGCTTCATCCAAGATGATATCTCCATGACACCTCAAATGACAAGCTTCATAGAGGCTCAACAATCCACGCAAATCGGTGGCAAGCGATTCACCAAAGTTCCCTTCACTATCCTTGAATTTGTTGAAGACCTCTGTGCAGCCAACCAATATGGGAAAATAGATGAAATGGATTAGACATTAAGGAGGCCATACGCCCATTTAACGTTCTAGATTTTTCTGAAATCCATCTGCGCAGAAGAAAGATTTTTATAGGTTTCTTAACGGATTGGTTCCCTACATTTAAGACGTACCTGATGAAATATTATAACCTTGTTGTCGTAACAGTCGAAAGAGAAGAGAGATCATGCGAAGGTCGTCTCCCTTAAAATACCCATGAGTAAGTTGAGAGAAACTTTTATGGATTCGTTCTAAGTGCTCATCTAGTTCACGTTCAAAATGGTATTCAATTCCCAAGCGTTGGATCTGATCAATCAAGTGAAGCATCTGCCAAGGCTTATCCACGGCACCGGCCAGCATCTTCCTCACCTCTCCTTTCAGTTCCTCAATTTGTTCCTCCACTCTTCCAAGGAACTCGAACTTCTGCAAATATATTATAGGCAATTTCAAACAAAAGCAAGCACGAAATAAGCATATTGTAAGTGAAATTGGACAAACTAATCACGTGACAAGTGAAATTGGACCCATGAGAACGGCGACCATACGAGAGGAGGGAGGTGAACTGACAAGTATATATTTGTTGTTTTTCAACCTTCTTTTATCTGTTTATGATTTTCACCTTTATCTTCTTGCGCGGAGAAGGGAAGGTGTATATACACGAAACCAATTGGAATCGTATCACCGACGCAGTGGAACCAAAGTACATCGAAGTAAGTCTACGAAATGCAATTGCATGAAAAGAAAAAAGGAAGAAGATAAAAGAAGAATTCCTAACCACGGAGTTGGAGGGAGAATCGTATTTAAGGAAGTAATCCCCCCACACGCTCGGATGATAACCGGCCGACCGACGTTCGATCACGTCGCCCGTTCCCTTGTTTGGAGAAGTAGTTGGAATCGCTGAAACTTGCGACATACTTCCTCTTTCTCTTTGGTGTTCCGTTTGCGGACGTCAGACCGATATGAAAATGGAAGACCAAGGATATGTTTTCTCTGCGTTGCGAAGGTTCGATACTTGAAGGGCATTATTTATAGGCACCATTTTCATGACCACCTCGTCGCCAACCAATCACGTTTTGATGAATCAAACACGAGTGAGATTGTCTGGCCAAACTAACGAACGAGATTTCAACAGTAAAGAGCTCTGCATCTTCAGATGGGTTTGGGATTTCGCCGGTGTTAAGAGTACACCATCTTACTTTTTTCGAGGACAAACTCTTCATGAAAAAGTGCTCCTAGAATCATGGAGTTTCGGCACCCCTGTGTCTTGTTAAGGTAACTTTATGCTTCTACCAACTACAAAGTGACATTTTTTTAGTAACAACAACTGACAATTAATTCACTTTGGTTAAAAAGTCCTACCTTAGAGTTCCTAAGATAGATTATTGCATTGATTTGACATTACGTGTAGAGATTTGTGTATTCCTTTGTACGAAGCAAAAATAGCATAAATGATTTATGTGTTTTATTCAATGTAGTCCATAGACTTTGGTCTAATATATAACACCGTCCACGGATTTTTAATTTGTTCATTATGATTTTTGAATTATTATTAAATATTCAATCCAGTTCCCATGCCACATCAATTATATGGTCAATTTCCTCTTTTCATTAATTCAAGTTAACATAATTTGCTTGCATGGCTTCCATTCTATTAAGTTTGAATTGCGGACAAAAAAAAATTATATGTGAATTATTCAAGCGAGATATCTCAAGTCAATATATAATAATCATCGCCATCAATTTATTCATCCATTTTATGTCGTTAAACCTGGATATGTGTTCGGATCTATGTGAAGAGTAGATCTAGAGTCAGTCGAGATGGTAGATTGGTAGACTCATAGACAGAGAGAGTACGGAAGAGAGAGAGTGACAACAATTGGTGGCTTTTATAGGTGAGAGGGTGAGGGGGAATTTATGCCATAGGTATGATTGAAAGGTGAGACACAAACAAGAACCCTAGGGTGATCTGTGTACCTAGTTTTGGATTAGGAGGTTTGCTCACTAAGAAACCCTAATATCTCACTCCACCACCTCAACCATTTCAGGATGGATTAAGGACCTGAAGGATGAGTCATTGGAGATAAGGGACAACAGATGAAGATTTAGTCGATGAGTCGGCATTAATTGGATGAGGACGATGGGATATCGTCTATGGACCGCAACTTGGAGGAAGATGACCTTGTAATTTTAACTTGTAATGAATTGCATTAAATTTTTATATAAACGGGAAAAATGTATTTAATATTTGTTTTATCTCGCTTCCATTGTAGGACTCTGATTATCGAAAAAAAAAAAAGATAAGAAAGGAAAAATCAGGGTTTGCCGTACACTCGAAAGTCGGGGCGTGACATTGGCTGTGGGCAAGGGCTGACCAGGAGGTGAGCTCGCCTGTGATTGGCGAAGGGAAATAAGAAAAAGAGAAAAAAAAAAGAGAAAGGAAAGGGAGAAAAGGCAAATTTTCAGAAAATTTTTTAAAAATTAAAAAAAATTGTTGATGTTAGTGCCAATTATCCGATGCGTTATGGCCATGTCAAGTTGGATGATTGGTATTGATTAGACCGCCAGATTAGTGATTTCTAAAAGAAATTAGTTAGAAGGACTCAATTAAAAAATCGTCAAAAAGTTTTGGACTAAATTAGTGTGTTGCCTAAAAATTTAGGATTAAATTGGAAAGTTGTCAAAATGTTTAGCACTAAATTAATCCAATTCACAAACAAAAGAAGATTAACACAATTAAAAGTTTAGAAATGAATCAATCGCCGTATAATAGATTGAAGATTTTCTGGACAATCTTCATAAGCGGTAGGAATTATTGAAACATTACAATGACATGATACACTAGACTTGCAAACTTAGCAACACCATACCCATATGCATCGTTTATTTATGAGTTTTATCACGCCCATCTGAAACTATAAACAGGGAATGATATTTTCCCTCATATATGCAAGGAAAAGTAGGAATCCGAAGGCATAATCGATGGACTATTGATCTATGAGGACCAAGTTGGTGCGACAATGTCTGATCCAAACTTCACACCGGCATGGGGCTAACAAAGAGCGATGTCACAAAATCTTTGAGCTTGGTTCCAGAATGGGTGTAATTATCTCCATCGCTGTATAACACATCCATCGCCCGCGAGAGATTGAGCGCTCGCGTGAGAATCTTCATTGGGACCGCGGTTGGACGAAGAAACTCTTCATTGGTGTCCTTCCACGCATCAATGACTCCTTTCTGGAGTTCCTCCCCAGCTTCCCGCTCCGAGAGGCTGCGTTCTTTCATCAACAACTCCACCGAAGATACTAAGTGCCCCCTTTTTTGCTCAAACTGGATGTCAAATGACACAGGAGTTGTTAGACTAGTTGGTGGTCGATCTAATTTTATTAGGCTGTTGGAGGATAATTATGTTTATATTTACCTCGTGAGAGGAAATGTCATCCATGAGCCTGCAGATGGTTTGTGCAGCCTTCACAATCTTGCAGTCACCGATCGACCATTCAAAAACATGTTTGGTGACCACATCGTCCATTCCCACAAGTGAGGTTGTCGCCATCATTCCATAGCCAGTCGTTATTAGTCGAAGGGGCATGTACTCCTCCAGTGTTGGTGTATAGTTGGTATGGAACCATTTGGCTTCCTGATAGTACGCTCTCGCTAGCTTCTTCATCTGAGAAATTAGGCATAAAACAAGAATGTTGGGTTTCTATATAAAGATTGCCTTCGACGCATGTAAAGTGTACCGGTGATGCTTACAACTTCTTTTGCATAGACAAGGCGATACGATCTTCCTTTGGCGGCCACTTCATTCCCAACTTCTTCATAGAAATGGAGAAGCTCCTTGTAATAAGCTTGCGTATACTCTGGTAGTCCATCCATGGCATCAACATCCCACCTGGATTCAAGTCTTGAAAAATGGCACACTTGACTCTATCCAAAATTGATCAAATTCATAAGTTTGAGAAAGAGAATGGAGATTACGTACTTCTGGATTGCTTCTGTGAGTAGTACAAGCTCTTCCAATGTGCCATAAACGTCGTAGATATCGTCGAGAATGGAAGTCATGGCAAACGCTTTGGCCAGTATAACCCTGGCCACAGAGAACTCCGGCTCAAAGTATACTCCGCAGGCCCAAAAGAAGAGCTCCGCAACCCTGTCTCTAGCGAATGGAAACTTCCTCGGAACATCTATATCCTTCCACCATCTATAATTCAAGCAAACATCAGCATTATTGAAACTACTTTGGCCTGATAAACTTTGCATAGTTTAAACTCCTTTTCTTACTTGTGAAGAACTTTCGATAGCACTATTTAGAGGGGTAAATTCAAACTAGACAAGTAAACCTTCGAAAAACAGAACAAGAAAAATTGATAGTTTGGGTTGTATCTTGCAGTAAGTTGAAATCTAGTTGAAATCTAGTTTAGCCAAGTTCCTTCTGGTGTTGCTCTTGCAGTAAGTTGAAATCTAGTTTAGCCAAGGCAAGTAAGACTTTGTCATGCAAAGGCTCTTCTTCATAGATTGGAATATAATGTCTCGCCTCGAGCCTCGGCAATCCCTTGCGAAGTGGCTGCATGACTCGCTTGTTTCACAAGACTAGTGTTCACTTTGTTTTCATCGATTGATTCAAGGTGAGTTGTAGCAAAAGGAAGTGCTTCATCCAAGATGGAGTCACCATGACACCTCAAATGACAAGCTTCATATAGGCTCAGCAATCCACGCACATCGGTGACAAGCGATTCCCGAAAGTTTCCTTCACTATCCTAGAATTTGTTAAAGACCTCTGTACAACCAACCAACATGGAAAAAAAGATGCAATCAATTAGAAATTAGGAAGGTGATACGCCTGATTAACGATCTAGATTTTCTCGGACATGTTTCTCTTGAAATTCAACTGAGCAATAGAAGGATTTTAATAGGTATCTTGCTGGATTGGTTCGCTATATTAAAGGCATACCCGATGAAATATTGTAACATTGTTGTCGCAGTAATCGAAAGATAAGAGCCACCATGTGAAGATCATCTCCCTTAAAATCTCCATCATCAAGTTGAGAGTAACTTTTGTGGATTTGTTCTAATTGTTCATCTATTTCACGCTCAAAATGGTAGTCAATTCCTAAGCGTTGGATTTGATCGATCAAATGAAGCTTTTGTAAAGGCTTATCCACGACTTCGGTCAGCATCTTCCTCACCTGTCCTTTCAGGTCCGCAATTCGTCCCTCCACTTTTCCAAGGAATTTGAACTTCTGCAAATGTATTATACGCCATATCAAATAAGAGCAAGCATGAGATACGTATATCTTGCAAAACATATTTATTCTTGATGGCCCGTCTGTGAATCCTATTTGCGTATTTCGCTGTTATACGCTCACTCAGATGAGAAGTGAAATTGGACCCATGAGAACAACGACCATATGAGAGGAGGGAGTTAATGCCGTAATTGAGATGTTTCTTGCAGCAGAGAACTTAGTGTACTGAGGTCGGTGAAGTAACAAGTATATTTGTTGTTTCTCAACCTTCTTTTATCTGTTTATGATTTTCACCTTTATCTTCTTGTGCGGAGAAGGGAACGTGTATATACATGAGATCAATTGGAAATCATATCAGCGATGCCGTGGAACTAAAGGATAACCAATTAAGTCTACGAAATGCAATTGCATGAAAGGAAAAAGAAGAAGATAAAAGAAGAATTACGAACCATGGAGTTGGAGGGAGAAGCATATTTAAGGAAGTAATCCCCCCATATGCTTGGATGATAACCCGCTGACCGACGTTCGATCAGATGGCATGTGCCTTTATTCGGAGAAGAAGATGGAATTGCTGAAACATGAATTGACATTTTCTCTCTTGTTTTCATTGTTTCTTTTGTGGATGTCAGATAAATACACAAACGGAAGACTGAGGAGAGGTTTTCTCTGCATTGCAAAGACATCAATACCTGATGGGTATTTATAGACATGTGTTTGTCGGATTATCTCTCGAATTTGGACCGTTTATGCAGCCAATACAGCACAAAACGTGCAGTAGTTACGGCCCTGGTATACGTTGACGTGTACAAAAGAAAGCACTACAAGACAAAAGGGGCGTCTAAAAGAAAGCACTACGTTTGGTGTGGGGCTGCAAAGGTCTTTTTCTCCAAAGGAAAGAAACGAAAGAAAAAGAAAATTAGGTTTTGCTTTTGGCTTAGCCTCGGGTAGTCCCTTCAGCCGCCGCTAGCAAGGCTCCTTGGTACGTAAAAAGAGAGAGCACTGTAGCCGCCATGGTTCCTTCGTGGTCTGAGAAGAGCAGCACTGCAAAGGGGAGAGGGCGTTCCGTCAGAGACGAGCTGCATACATACAAATACAACGCGCCTACACAGGCTACAGCAGTAGCTCGTGGGAAAGGAAAAGAAGCCGAACGGTGGACTACTCGACTATGGGCTGAGTTCAGGAAATGGATCTCCTGCCGGGTATGGACCACGATAGAAGTGACCGGTTAGGAATCCTTCGGATTATTGAAAAAAAAAAAGATTTTCCGAAAAAAAAAGTCAAATTTTTCAAATAAGATGGGCGGCCTCCACTTTGTCAGGGGATCCGAATAAGTGAGTTCATTACATCCAAAATGAGTTACTAATCTGTATATACTTTGCATTTGAATATAATATAGGTCTGAAAGATAATACGATATGTGAACGCTGATAACTTTAATTGTTTTATTATAATGAATTTTCGCCACTTACTCTCCCCATGAATATAAGTATTGACACATGAATCGAACTACGTAAATCTTGGATGTCATTTATGATTCCTTATTTATTACTCTAGTTTTTTACATCGATTTAAATTGTAAAACCCATTTAACTTCTTCATTCATAAAGATTGTGCTTGGTAACATTTTCGTTTGGTATCTACACAAAAAAAAAAAAAGAAGAAAAAAAGAGAAGGACCTAAACTTACCATGATCCAACCTAAGTTTTCAATTCAAGTCATATACATTTCAGGTTGGGTTGAGGTCTGCAGGTCACACCTAGCTTGTTTCTTTAATATTACCTTATTTCTATTTCTGTTCAAAATCTATCCCTAACTTCTAAACTGCTGGGGAATAAAAAAGATTAATTTACGCGTACAAATAGATTTTTTTCTTTTTCTATTTCAGAAAAATAAAGAAATAGAAATATTATCAAATAGGCCCTAAGATTACAACAGTGTTTATAACCCACTGGTAAAACCAACCTAACTTTGATGAATAATACTAAGATGATCATGCCAAACTAATTAACAATCTCTCAATTGGTCGAGTAAAGAACTCTACATCTTCACATGCGTTAAGATATAGAGTTCACCACCATCACTCTTGTCGTCTTTCATGGCCAAATTTGTATGTCTTGTTAAAATGACTTCACGCTTCTAGCAGCTACAAAGTGACACAACCTTGGTAACAGCAACTGAAATTTAAGACAGACAAGTTAAAAAAGGTCCTACCTGAAAATACTAAGTGCTTAGTGTAACGATCTGAATATGAAATAAAGCGCAGAATTAACAAAGTAATAAGAAAAAAGTTTAGAAGATCAAACACAGAAGGTTATAGTGGTTCGGCTTAATCCAAGCCTACGTCCACTTTGTCCAGAGACAGCCAATCGGCTGTTTATCACTAGTATCAAAAGAGATAGTACAATCAGATCACTTTCTCACTATAACTCTTTCAATACAATCTTTCGTTCACAATCAAATACTTTGATGATTTTTCTCTTACTTTTCTCACAAATGGATGTACTATAAATAGTCTTCTCCTTTGGTTACCGTTCTGGCCTTCCATAAATATCATCCATAATATGTCCGTTGGAAGCTCAATGATTTCTTTCCAAAGATAAATCGTATAACCAAGAAAGGAAAGGATAAAATCAGATATGATTTGATCCTTTGATTGATATCTTTGTTTGAGCATTGATACGTAAATCCTGCTCATCCTATATCCTATCTCAATCAAAAGATCTCTTTGGCTTTCTGCGTATATATCTGAGAATCCGAACTCCATTACTTTCTGGATATGAGTTCTATCAATTTTCTTTCCTTCTGAACATCTCCTCGTTCTGCATATAAGAACTTATCTTGTCCTTCTGAACATCTCACGTTCTGCATATAAGATCTCGTCTTTTCCTTCTGAACATTTCCACGTTCTGCATATAAGATATCATCTGGTGTTGTCACCATCAAAACATTCATCAACAATCTCCTCCTTTTTGATGGTGACAAAACTACCCTGCAGATTCGTTCTATAGCAACAGTATGAGGAATCAATTAAGTAGCTATTACACAAGATCAGAATGTCAATGGAGAATGTCAATGGAACCAGAAGGTCAAAACATCTAAAAACAAACAGTTTGCAACTAAAGTATCCAAGCATCCAAACAGTTCAAAATTCAGACGACGCAACGATCTGCAGGATTTTCTCCCCCTTTTTGTCAACAGCAAAAAGGATTAAGGCTTGGGAGGAATACGGACAAGAGTAATGTCCATATTAGTAACAGTCTGGATAAGATCATCAATCTTCTTATGCACCCCAACAGAAAGAGCATCAATCTTCTTATCCAAGTTATGCAGATGATCAAGCGCCGCAGCCTGCTGCTCCTCAAGATGAATAATAGCCGCCTGAAGTTCGGCAATAGCTCCAGTAGAAGCAGAAGCAGAAGGAGAAGGACTCTCTCGGGACGAGCTCACCTGAGGTTGCGGAGAAGGAAAAACTCCCCCTGTCTGAAGGTGAGAAGGCGATGGAACATCCAGGGAGGGCCGTGGCAAGTCAGATGGCAGGGGTGGTGAACCAGTGGCATGCTTAGATTTGGAAGGTGTGGAAGAAGCAGGATCACCAGAAGAACTAATAGAAACCTGACCTCGTGCAGAAGGAGAGGAAGCAGGTGCTTGAATATCCGGCTGACTAACAGACAAAGCAGGTTCTATCAGAGAGGCAGGAAGAAGTGCAGAAGGAGCAGGTATTGGTGTGCTGAGCAGAGGATCCGTGACAGGTAAGGCAGAACCAGTCTCTTGGGGCATTCTGCCACCATCTGAATGTGAAGCACTGGATTCATCTCTGAGAGCAATAGATCGAGACTTCTTCGATTTGGAAGATCCAGCAGATTTGACAATCTCTTTCCGCTTTCTCGAGCCAGTTGTGCCAGAAGGACTAGAAAAGGCAGGAAGCCTCATCAGGTCAGGAATTTTCATCTTTCCGATGGAATATTTATCCACCACAGAATGAGGGAGTATAGTTGCAGTCAACGAAGTGGGTATGGAAATCTTCAGACGGTGGAAAATCTGTGTGATGAGACTCCCATATGGAAGAAGTCCAGAAGGCTTCACCAATGTCCTGTACATCTGCAACAGAATGATGTGGGGAAGACTAATGGGCCAGCGCATATCAAGAGCATACATCAATTTAGCTTCAGACTTGGAAATATCTGTCTTGGAGGCAGACTTGGGGCGAAGCACATTGATGACAACTTTGTGAAGCAGAATATGATATGCAGTCATACGAGAATACACTAGCTTTCCTTCAGTAGAATTGTTCCGAGTGAAATATCTCAAAATGTCCTCATCAGTAACCTCCTTGGCCACAAACTCAGCACGAGGAACTTTCAGAAGGTCAGCCAAATCATATACAGAAAGCCCATGGATAACATTGTTGACCGAGAAGGAAATAGAGTCTCTGGTTGGAAAGGACAAATTAGAGTAAAAATAGGCAGTTAACTCCTTGTAGGCAGGCACAGTCTCAGTGCAAAAGAACTCAAATTTGTGACTTTTCAATAGACCCCGTAACTTAATCTTGATACGGTCCAGAAAGGCAAAGTCAATCGTGCGAGGGGGCATCACACCTCTGTCAAGCAGTGTCTGATAAACCTGATGATGATTCTCAGACCTAAAGAGGTTATCAGCAGTTCCAGAATCCTTGTGTGCAATACCTTGTCGTGGAACGAAGATCGAGTACAATTTCTCATCATCATCAGGTATATGAGCCAATTTGGAAGGAGGCTCAGGAGAAATATTTAGAACACGTGACGGAGCAGGGGAGCGTGGTCGAGTAATGCCACAATCTTCGACAATTTTCAGAAATACATCAAGGGAGGAATATCCCTCTCCCGTCAAATATCGATTAATCGAAGAATGAGGTTCATCGGCACGTACCATCTGAGTATATGTGGCATAGATGCCTTTGACCGCTTCGCTCTGGAGAGGGACCCCTTCGTCAATATCCTCCATCGGAGAGTCTTCGGTGAGGTCAAAATGAGTGGGACCAGAAGCAGACCCAAAGTGTTTGTCGGCTAACCGAGATGATTTACGGGTCCCAGACATGAAGAAAATCGAATGGAAGAACACAAGGATGCAGACAAGCGCTAAAATAGGGCTAGGGTTTGTAGAAAGGGCAAAAGTCGAACGGGTGTTTTGAGAAAGAGAGAGACTTTTGCGGAAAAGATCAGAGGAAGAAATCCAAGTATTCCAGAAATATAAAGGAAAAGGAGGAAAGACGGTTTTATTTTGGAAGAAACCACCCCTTTTTTGTTTTAATAATTTTTTTTTGTTTTAAAAAATCCGAATAAATAGGCAATAAATAATCATCAAGTACCGAGAACATACCTGTTCCAGAATAACGGTCGAAAATCTTCAATCACGAAATCTAGAATGAGAGTATATTCAGACGATCTCTGATGAATTCGAAAGATCGTTTGTCCAAGGCTTTTGTGAATATATCGGAAAGCTGATTCTTGGAATCAATAAAAGTAATCACAACATCCTTCTTCTGAACATGATCACGGATGAAATGGTGACGAATCTCAATATGCTTAGCACGAGAATGAAGGATAGGATTCTTGGTTAAATCTATAGCACTTGTGCTATCACACCGAATTTCAACACAGTATTTCGAAATTCCAAAGTCTTGCAATTGTTGTTTCATCCACAGAATTTGAGAACAACAACTGCTTAGAGCCACATATTCAGACTCTGCAGTAGACATAGCAACAGTATGCTGTTTGCGAGATAGCCAGGAAACTAACATGTTCCCAAGCAATTGACAATTACCTGTTGTACTTTTGCGATTAAGTCTGCAGCCAGCCATGTCAGCATCAGAGTAACCAAGAAGTGTGAAATTCCCGTCCTTGGGATACCAAAGACCAAAGTTTGATGTAGTTGCAACATACTTGATTATTCGTTTCACGGCTGTGAGATGTGATTCCTTAGGATCAGATTGAAATCTAGCACAAAGACAAACACTTTGACAAAGCCATTAGAAAGAAGAAAGTTACTTAATCTCTCGTACCAAGCTCGAGGAGCTTGTTTTAATCCATAGAGAGCTTTCTTCAATCGGAGAACATGATTGGGCTTAATAGGATCTTCAAACCCAGGAGGTTGAGCAACAAAGACTTCTTCTTGTATAACGCCGTGAAGGAATGCACTTTTGACATCCATTTGAAACACCCTGAAATTGTTAAAGCAAGCAAAGGCAAGTAACAAACGTATTGCTTCTAACCTTGCAACAGGGGCGTAAGTCTCGTCATAGTCAATTCCTTCTTCTTGAGTGTAGCCTTTAGCTACAAGTCGAGCCTTGTTACGAGTTACCAGACCATCTTCATCAACCTTGTTTCTGAAAACCCACTTGGTTCCAATGATGGTTTTTCCTGGAGGCTTAGGAACCAGTTCCCAGACATCATTGATGACAAATTGCCTCAACTCATCCTGCATAGCTTCTATCCAGCTATCATCTGTGAGAGCATCGTCTACATTTTTGGGTTCGTGAGTAGATACAAGAGCAACAGCACTTGATTCCAACCTTTCTTCAGGCAATATTAACTTACGAGATCGGGTTTGTATACCTTGATCAAGGTCTCCAATAATAAGATCAATAGGATGACTGGACTTATGCTTCCAATCCTTTATAACATGAGAAACACTTGAAGAGATCTCTGGTACACAGTCAGAGGATGAAACTGATAGTTTATCAAATCCAGAAGGTGAATGAACAGGATGATCTATAAATGAATCAGTCTGATTGAAGTAGTTAACAGGTAGAGAACCTTCTGTATTTAAAACAGACTCGGAAGATTCATTATCTGAAAATTTCACATGAATTGATTCTTCGACTGCAAGAGAATTCTTATTAAAAACTCTAAAGGCCTTGCTAGTAGAAGAATAGCCCAGGAAAATACCTTCATCTGATCTGGCGTCAAATTTTCCTATGCGATCACTTGAGTTCTTGAGAAGAAAACATTTACATCCGAAAACATGGAAATAGGAAACATCAGGTTTCTTGCCTTTAAATACCTCATAGGATGTCTTCTGTATAATTGGCCTTAGGAAAACTCGATTAATGATATAACAGGCAGTGGACACCGCTTCTGCCCAAAAACGAGAAGGTAGATTGCTTTCGATAAGCAATGTTCTGGCCATTTCTTGTAAGGACCTGTTCTTTCTTTCAACCACCCCATTTTGCTGAGGTGTGTAGGGTGAAGAAAAAGAATGAGCAATACCATATTCATCACAAAACGTAGAGAAATCTTGATTTTCAAATTCTCCTCCGTGATCAGATCTAATGGAAGAGATAAAGTACCCTTTCTCATTCTGAATTTGTCTTGCAAACCGAGAGAAAATAGAGAATGTTTCAGACTTGGTTGCAAGAAAGTAAACCCAGGTGAAACGAGAATAGTCATCAACTATGACTAAGCAAAATTTCTTTCCTCCAATACTTTGAGAGCGAGTTGGTCCGAATAAATCCAGATGAAGAAGTTGAAGACTTCGAACTGTAGATACTTGATTGATAGACTTAAAAGAACTTTTTACCTGTTTTCCCAGAATACAAGAAGTACAAAGATCTGAACTTTTGAAAGGAATAGAAGGAAGACCCCTCACAAGCTTCTTGGAAGATAGTTTAGCAAGTTGTTTCAAATTAGCATGACCAAGTTTCCTGTGCCACAGAATTGCCTCTTCCTGCAAAGTAACTAGACATTGCAAATTTTCTAGATTAATATCCAGAAGGTAAATATTACCATGTCTTCGTCCAGTAAAGACTAGTGAGTTATCCTTGCTGAATCCAGAACAAACTCCTTCTTGAAAGGTAATCTTATATCCAGAATCACATAATTGGCTGATGCTGAGTAAGTTGTAGTTCAGCCCTTTAACAAGTGAAACCTTATTGATAACAAGATTTCCGATTTTGACTGTCCCAGTGCCGATGATCTTTCCATTACTATTGCCTCCGAAAAATACTTTTCCACCATCAATATTTACTAGGTTGATGAAAAAATCTGAATTTCCAGTCATATGTCTCGAGCATCCACTGTCTAGATACCACTTCATTTTATTTTTCAAAGATACCTGCAAATAACAGAATACTCAAACTTTCCTTGGTACCCAGACTTTCTTGGGTCCAGTAACAGTCCTTTTTGGTACCCACATTCTTTTGGGTCCAGTAGAGTTAGTAGAAAATCCAAATAAACCAAACACAGAAGATTTTGATTTAGGAAGTTCTCTATCAAGATATTCTGAATTATTCGAGGAAAGAAAAAGAGAATCATCTTCAACAGGTTTGACAAAAACTTTTTTAAAATGATCTTCATAAACCCTTTTGGAAGGTCTTTGCATTAGTCTCTCTTTGACTTTAGGAAAGTCAATCAAAGGAATCGTTGTAGAAGACATTCCTAAACCTTCCTTTTTAAAATACGGCCTTTGAATGGAAAGAATTTTTTCCAGCTTCTCAGATCCATCAGAAAATCTTTTAGAAAGGCAAGAAAAATCCGATTTTAAACACACGTTTTCTTTTTCAAGAGAATCAACTTTTTGCTCAAGGCAAGAAGAATCTTTTTGTAAAATCTCAATTTTTTCCTTCAAAAAAACTTCCTGTCGTTTGAGTTTCTGATTTTCCTTTTTTAAATCAGAAATCTCCTTAAGAGAATCTTCTAGATCAGAACAAAGTTCATCAATGTATCTAGCAATTTTAATAGGAACTCTGAGATTACTTACCTGATTTTCATTGTAATCAGATTCATAGTCAGAATCAGAACCATCAGAATTTGCCATAAGACAGACATTGAATTGATCATCACTTGATTCACATTCAGTGTCGCTCCAGGTTTCAGCTTTGAGAGCTCTTTTGTATTTCTCGTCTCTTCCCTTTTTGAGTAAGGGACAGTCGGGTTTTATATGACCTTTCTTCTTGCAGTTAAAGCAAGTAACATCTGCATATTGTCCTTCAGCTTCTATACTTTGTCTCAACGTATTCTGTTGATAGTATCTCGGTCTCCGTCTTTGAAAGTTTTGTTGACTGTTGCTTAATCTGTGCTTCTGGAAACTCTGTTGACCATCTTCCATTCCTCTCCTTTGTGAGTTCATTTGATTTGAATTGCTTCTGTTGTTCCTGTTGAAATTCTTGAATCTTTTCACCAGGAGTGCTATTTCTTCATCATTGAGATAGTCTTCTGACTCTGCATCATTAAAATCCTCATTAGATTTTAATGCTAAAGTTTTCTTACCTCTAGTGTTCTCAGTCTCAACAAGCTTTTCTTCTTCATAAGCTTGGAGAGTTCCAACAAGCTCATCGAGGGATAAAGGTTGAATCCGTTGAGTTTCTCTGATGGAAGTTTTAATATAAGTCCATTCGGAAGTAAGACCACGAAGAAGTTTGTTGACTTTCATCTGTCCTTCAACTGGATGACCTTGATAAGCTAGGCCGTTTGTGATTTCAGTAAACCTACTGAACATGTCAGTAATGCTCTCCCCTTCCTTCATTTTAAAAGACTCATACTGATTGAGAAGAATATTCGTTCTGGTCTCCTTAACTCGATCTGTGCCTTCATAAGTTACACTTAGAATATCCCATATTTCCTTTGCTGAATCACAAGAAGAAATGCGATTATATTCAGAAGTAGATAAAGCACAATATAAAGAATGAATAGCTTTAGCATCAGTATCCTGTCTTTTCTTTAATTCAGATTGAGTCTGAAGATCAGCATCTGAAGATATTTCTTTGCCAGATGAAGAGTTCGGAGAAACGCCATTTTGCACCAATTCCCACTCTAGTGGATCTTTTGCTCTAAGGAATGCTTTCATCTTGTTCTTCCATATGATATAATCCTTTCCATCAAAAAGAGGAGGACGAAAGTGACTCTGTCCTTCCATCAGACCTGAAGCACTAGCCATTGATCGTTCTGCTCAGAAGTACAAACACTTCAAAATCGAGCAACCTGGCTCTGATACCAAGTGAAAATACTAAGTGCTTAGTGTAACGATCTGAATATGAAATAAAGCGCAGAATTAACAAAGTAATAAGAGAAAAGTTTAGAAGATCAAACACAGAAGGTTATAGTGGTTCGGCTTAATCCAAGCCTACGTCCACTTTGTCCAGAGACAGCCAATCGGCTGTTTATCACTAGTATCAAAAGAGATAGTACAATCAGATCACTTTCTCACTATAACTCTTTCAATACAATCTTTCGTTCACAATCAAATACTTTGATGATTTTTCTCTTTCTCTTTTTCTTGCAAAGGATGTACTATAAATAGTCTTCTCCTTTGGTTACCGTTTAGCCTTCCATAAGTATCATCCATGATATGTCCGTTGGAAGCTCAATGATTTCTTTCCAAAGATGAATCGTATAACCAATAAAGGAAAGGATAAAATCAGATATGATTTGATCCTTTGATCGATATCTTTGTTTGAGCATTGATACGTAAATCCTGCTCATCCTATATCGTATCTCAATCAAAAGATCTCTTTGACTTTCTGCATATATATCTGAGAATCTTGATCTACCGAACTCCATTACCTTCTGGATATGAGTTCTACCAATTATCTTTCCTTCTGAACATCTCCTCGTTCTGCATATAAGAACTTATCTTGTCCTTCTGAACATCTCCACATTCTGCATATAAGATCTTCTAATAGGATTAACCTTCTGAACTTTTCTTTCTTTCGCATAAGATATCATCTGGTTTTGTCACCATCAAAACATTCATCAACAGCACGTACATTGAAACAATTTTCCCCAAGAAGAGAAAAAGGGAACAATTCACTGAAGCAAAGAAAAAGACGCAAGGAGCCGCACAAAAGAGTGGAGACGTTCGAAAAAAAGATAAGCACTTATAAATCACTTGTGGCTTTTCCTTGATTTTGCTATTTGTTCACCGAGCTAACCAAGATTTGTTGTCATTCATTATTTTCTCGCAGCTTCTCGCCCAAGCTGCATAATGGCCACTTCGCTGGTGAGCCACATAGCCGTGTTCGTGATCCACGTCTTTTGATCCAAATTTGGAAGCTATCCCCAAATTAGGTAATAATTTTATCTGGAATCAACTCAGATATATTATTACCTAATCATGAAATAGTTTGGACTTACATGCTTTATCTTCAAGATTGAAATCAAATTAGGAAAATTTCCTAATTTAACAATATGCAAATAATCGACAGTCCGATCTCATGCTCGAGGTACGATTTGCGACCGCACGGAAAATTAACCAATCCGATCTCATGCTCGAGATTCGATTCGTTAATTTTACTAGTTGCCAAATTTGAATATATTATGCTGATTTTCAAATGATTTGATGGCTGTGGGTTTTACGTGATTAATTGTCATGCTTGGTTTCTTTTATTAATTTTTTTTCCTAAAGTAAAAGTCTCAAAAAAGATGTTGCATATTAAGATAGTTTTTCTTAGATTGCATGCTAGAATAATTTAGATAGAATGCATATTTAGATATTAGGTTATGATATTTTCCTCATTTAAATTAGGATTCAATATAATCACTTTCCCATTTAATTGAATTGAAATCTTGCTTTAGATCATGCATTTTGAATTTCATATGCATGTCCATAGCATAAGTCATGTCACATTAGGTTCGTCTAATTAGGAATTGCATGTCATATAGAATTAAGCACATTAATCATATGTCGTGTTAAATTAAGTTGCATGATTAGATTAGCTTGCATGTTTAATTTAGGTATTTATTTAATTTCGAATTTCCATTAATAAAAGCAAAAATAAAAAAATCATTTAACTTGTTTGGTTATGTCTCATTTGTTTGATGTTTTATTTCATGGAGCATTTACGTAATGTTTGTGCCCTTGCGTGATAATCATTGCTTGTTAGGGAGATAAATTAAAATAATTCCAAGGTACCGAAAGGGCGTTAGAGTTGTCTAGCGTAATTAAGTCCCCATACTTAAAATCTCTGATTCGTAGGGGTAAAGTGCAACTCCCGGTGCTTTACATGAGTTTCTCATCGACCCATCGATAATAGATTAGTGGTGACTCCATTGAAAATATTTTGCACGTTAAAAAAAGAAACTTAAATCGTGAATCGGTATGGGCTTGGGAGAGCTCGAGCTAAGTTAGGCTTAGCAATCATTAGCCTAACCCTAGGTGGTGCACCTTCGGAGAGGTCGCGACATTCTTTGGTCTGAAAATGCTAGAAAATGTGTACATGGATGACAAAACCCAACATCGGCAAAGGGCTCCGAAAAACCGTCCCAAATTCTCGTTGCTGACGATTGGAAAGTGCCAATCCCAACGTCCACGGGGGACGGTTTCCTAGACCTAGACTTTTAGGGAACGCTTGGGCACTCGCTGTTCTCCTTTTTTCTTGTAGTATGGTTGAGAAAAACAAGCATGCACGAGCTATCAATCTACCCCAGTTCAACAAATCCCACAACTTGTGGATTCAGTCGAGTCTATTAGGAATCACGTTTAAGAAACCAAATTGGATTTTAATTCGATTGGGGAAAAGTTCGAGATAAATGGATTGCTTGGAAGAAGGAGAGTTTGTCCCAAGCTGTTCCATTTCAATTCCTAAATTAAGGCTATGATGCCCCACCATACTTTCTGTTTTCCTTTCTCTCTTTCTCTCTCTCTCTCTCTCTCTCTCTCTCTCTCTCTCTCTCTCTCTCTCTCTCTCTCAAAATATATATCTACAGTCGTTGGACGAAGAAACATTTGATTAATGTCCTTTTATTTATCGACAATCTGCTTTTGGAATTCTTCCTTAGACTACGGATCCAGACTACGGATCCGAAACACCAAATTGTTTGACGAAACACTCCACCTCCGAGTCCACATGGCCTTCGCGTTTTTATACTTTTTTGGCTAAAACTTCTCTTCTTGCGAACAATACGTCTTAGTGGAAAGAATACAGACAAATGCGTTCCCTTTCTGTTGGTGCAGGAGAAATGATGTTTCTCTTCAAAGGAAAAAGAGTGAATGTCAATAGCTTGCAGATAAAAAAAAAAAGAAGTCAGCTTTGTTTAGTCACATTCAATCAAGGAGTTTTGGATCTTGCTACCCGGAAAATGTGAATGAGTCAGAAGAAACCTAAAAAACAATCAGATTGAACTGCATTTCTCGGATTGAAGTTTTACTCTCGAAGACGTTTCTTTGGCCATAGGAAGAACCCTCTTGTGGAATTTTTTGGTCTTACTTGACAACTTATAAACGGAACTGACTATTTTGCACTTACTAATCAACGGGAAGTGGGCATGTGACGTCCCATGTGCCGAATTTGGTATTATCGGAAATGGGAGATGGATGTTTGGGTCAGACATCCAATACATAAAACAGAACTTTAAGTATAGGATTCGACTGAGACAGAAGAAATTACAGAAGGTTGACTGAGACAACCATGAAATTATGAAGACTAATGAGAATTAACCCAATAGTTTGTTGTTCCAATCACGGTGTACTAGGACCATCACACGCGTATGTCGAATTAAATATCTCTAATATTGATTAGGAAAATGAACGACTCATAGTATAGGACATAAATATATTCCAACGCCACATGTTCAAAGACTCCTCTTGTTTTATTCGAAATCCAATAGAGAAAAGGAGGCTCTCAGGCCAGAGAAGAGCAATGATCAAGTGTTAAAACAGAATTCAAATTGTACGCAAAGCAGATCCGGAAATGTCTAACGTAATTGGTGGCCTGGTACTTAATCTTGTTCTCCCTACCCGTCACATTGGCAATGGATTGACGAGCAGACAAGTCACAAACTCTTTGAAATTGGTCCCAGCATTAACGTAGTGATCTGTTTTGTCTTCGTATACCGCATGTGTGGATCGTGCAAGATTGATAATTCGCATGAGGAGTACCATGGGGACGACGGTTGGACGGCGCATTTCTTCGTTAATTTCCTTCCTTGCATTGACAACTTGTTTACAGAGTTCCTTCTTTGCCTCTTGCTCCGTAACTCCATGCTGTTTCATGAAACACTCCACTGAAGATGCCACATGACCTCTCTCTTGTTCAAACAATATAATAAAAAAAGATATACGGTTGGAATTAATTTTTCTCCTATTGATAAAACCTGTGAGACCAAATTTAGATAAATTGATGCTGTTCGCTAGTTTAGCTGTTATATACCTTGTGTCCGGCGATGTCATTCATGAGCCGACCGATTACTTGCGAAGCCTTTAACTATTTTGGGTTTGCTATATAATAACCAGTCAAAAGCATCTTTTGTCGCAACATCTCCCATTCCCAGAAACGATGTCACAAAAGTCAGTTCACTACCGATGCTTATCAAGGCAACGGGCATGTACTCCTCCATCGTCGGTACGTGGCTCTGGTGGAGCCATTTGGCTTCGGCCAAGTATGCTCTCGCTTGGATTTTCATCTGAGAATTCATTATCAAACGTAGAGCTACTTCAATGTTCGAGAATTCATTATCAAACGTGAGCTTAGATATATGACAGTCTCTCATCCTCATCAACAAACATGACATTCCGTTTCAAGTGGATGCAGTGAAAATCGCATCTGATTGATGTAACATGGAATGGCTTACTGCTTCTTTTGCATAGAAGAGCCGCCATGATCTTCCTTTTCTTGTCAATTCATAGCCAATTTCATCATAAAAATCAAGAATTGTCTTGTAAAGCATTTGCATGCACTTCGGCAATCCTTCTTTGGCACTTATATCCCACCTGAGTTCCAGTTTAGAAAATTTAAAACTCGACCCTAATCAAAAGTTGGTCAACTTAAATTAAGTTCAGAATCAATAAACAGAGAAAAGCCTCCGAACGCCAACTCTACCTTTCAATTGCTTCCGTGAACAGCTCCAGTTCTTCTAGTGTGCCATAGACATCGTAGATGTCGTCGAGAATGGAAAGAACAACCATCATTTTGGTTACAATTTCTCTAGCAGTCTCGTACTCCGGCTCAAAATAAACTCCTAACATCCAGACATACAGCTCCGCCAGCCTATCTCTAGCAAATGGGAACTCCCTCTCTATATCTAAGTGCTTCCACCACCTGCAGTTTACCAACAAATCCCGTTTAAGGCAAACAAATTAGTGATGAAATGAAATTATAGAAAGAACTATAGAGCGATTATCCAAAGAGATTAACACTCCCTGACACATACAAATAATTTCTAGTTCATGATAGACTGCAATTACACTAGTCCATCTATGACAATAAGGTGAACATCTAGCTACTTCAGACAAGCTATCATGAAGTTAACCTTGTAAGGTTACCGAGTTCCTTTCGACATTGCTCTTGCAATGAGTTGAAGTCGAGCTTAGCCAAGGAGAGCAGGACCTCATTATGCGAAGGTTCCTCTTGGTAGAATTCAATATAATGCCTTGCCTCTAGCCTTGGCAGACCCTTGCGGATTGGCTGATGGAGGGCATGACTCACTTGTCTTTCGAGATTAGGGCGTACTGTTCTTTTGTCAATTGATTCCAAGTGAGTTATGGTAAATGAGAGTGCATCGTTCAAAGTATCATCGCCTTGATAACTTAGATGGCAAGCTTCATATAGACTTAGCAATCCCAGCACGTCGGCAGTGATCGATTCGCTGAAATTCCCTTCGCGGTTCTTGAACCTGTTAAAGATTTCTGTTTGGCCAAACGGAATGTGGGAGAAGATGCTATCATGAGATGCTGTGAAAAGCATCATGTTCAATATCTAGAACAAGGAACGATCGAAAAATGACACGCTAAACCAAGGAATTAGAGGAAGGACTATTCACCTTTTTAAAGCAAGATAATTTGAAGAGAACTCGGGATATGAGAAAAAGGTTAACGAACAAAAAAATTAATATCAGAATAGTTTCAACACGTTAGTGACATTATTTGTTCACTCTAATCAATCAAATGTATTATCAAGCTAGTGTCTACAATAGAATGTCACCAACTAATCGATCAATGAGAATTGTAACATTACGTACCGCAAGAAATATCGTAACCTTGTTGTCGTAATAATCGAAAGAGAATAGAGACCGTATGTAGGTTGTCATCATCGCAATCGAAGCTGTGAAACTCAAGATAGCTTCTATGAATTTGTTCCAACTGCTCATCTATCTCAAGTTCAAAATGGTAGGCAAGTCCCAAGCGTTGGATTTGATCGATCAAGTCCAACTTCTGCAAGGGCTTATTCACATCAGCTATCAACATTGTCCTCACTTCTCCTTTCAATCTCTCAATATGTTCCTCTACTATGCCATGAGAACTCTACGATCAACATAAAATCGAAAATCCAACAAAAAATTAGAGGAAATTGACATATATTGAGTAAAAATGCAAGAAACATATTCGGTTGCCTATGACCTGATCGACCACGACAAATATGCACTGAAATTACCTAAAGATTATACCATTAAGACTGGTTTTATCAACAGCGGAGAAGTTCTTTCTACATCCGTTAAGTCATATATGCATGCCACCAGGTTCGCATAGAAAATTTGAATCATGTAAGAACCAACACATGCATGGTGTTTCCAATAAACTGGAAGTTATTTTTTTCTTATCACGTGCAGCGGGATGAACCTCAAACATGCTTTCAGTTTTCAGAAGGCGTAACGACTGAAAAGATTTCATGAAGTAATCCAAGAAAAAGAGTGACTTAAAATGCAACCGTCGAGTTGGAGTCGGAAGCATATTTGAGAAAGTGATCCGTCCATATGCTAGGATGAAAAATTGCCGACTTGGGTTCAGCGACCGGCCTTGTTTCTGGGGCAGGAGAAGAAGATGGGGCTGCCGAAATCTGAAGAGACATTTCTCTTTCGCTATATTCTATATTTAGGTGCCTGAACGGGATATGGCTGAAGAACACTGGAGGGAGAGTAGAGGCTTTTCTATGAGTGTCCGAACCTTATAGATGGGTATTTATAGGCTATATAGCATGTAAGGGACACATCGGAGGCAATAGTTAGTGCGCTAAAGCATCTTCTTCCCCGTGTATTTTCTATTCTTGATAAGTCTCTGTGTATAGTCTATCTTAGAACGCGATTCCAATTGGGGACCATTGGACAAAACCCAACCGGATGAGAATTATGGACACCGGACCATCGTACCAACTTGGTATTTCCGGATCACATGCAATAATTGCAGGGATCCTGCATGTGACATAGCCTTGGGGCCATCCAATATTTATTAGGGGTGGAGTTTTTTGTTTTTTCTTTTCTATGAAAAAATCACAGCCATCCGATCTGAATAGAAAGGTTGTAATATCCATCAAAACAGCTGCAATAACTGCAGCTAATCCATTTCCGGAAATGCAAAGATGGCATGTTAGAACATAATAATAAATCTTGATTGAGTCATAAACCACAATCCAATCGGATCTCACATGCCAAACCATTAAGAATATAAATCTTGATTGAGTCATAAACCACAATCCAATCGGATCTCACATGCTAAACCATTAAGAATTATAATCCGAATAGCGGAAGCACCTGAATCCATAGCTTTGTGTAAATTCGCGAACGTGGCTTGGTCTTCCAAATCTACACGTTCTTCCACTTGAGAGTCATTTAGTTTTTCAGATATCTCTTTTCTCTAGTGATTGGATATCAGAGAAGTGTTCCGTGATTCTACGCGCAATCTGGGAACCATAACCGCTTTATAGAGATAGCGCAATTGTTATCTATTTCTTTATTTCTATTTTAACCCATCACAAAAATAGAAATTACCCTTACGTCCATACACATTAAATGTCACACCCTATTAGATACGTTAACGCCCAATTAACTTATTATATCACTTTCATGGGCGTAAATACATATGACAGTTCGCAAAACATAATTATTTTCATATAAACCCAACGTTGGATTAAGGATCCAACAATCTCCCACTTGAACTATATGCAATACCTTGTAATTATGTTTTGCCAAAATAATCATATAAGCTCAGTTGTTTGTCATCATTGTATGTATCCATAACCAATCCAATCCATTAATCATATTAGCATCGGATCAAAGCGGCCTTTGTCACAATTATCGTAATCCGACCCATCAATGGTCACATTCACCAATACAAAAACAACACAGATTATGATGTGGATGCATAGTGTGAAAATTTCATGTAACGTGATCTTAACATGCCTATTTCCAACTGGTCCTCCTTAAACTTTAATGAAATCAAATTTTAATAAGAATAGAGTGTGGATAAATCAAAACTGTATTTTTGCAGAAAATAACATTACAATATCCGTAAACTGAAATAACCGAAAATAACAGTATCAAAGAAAATATTTAAATGTACAATACTCCCAATAAAACTCAATATCCTCAATAGACATAACATACATACGAACAATGTACTCAGGAAACACTTTGGGTGGTATTTCCCTTAGTAAGCGGATCCGCAACCATGGAGTTTATACCGATGTATTCTATTGATAACTTTCCACTTTGAATTCTTTTCTTAACATGATGTCTATATGCTTACACTTAGACAAGCTCTTGTTATTATTGGAATATTGAATTGCTGATTTATTATCACAATATAACTTGAGTGGTCTTTCAATACCATATACTATGCGCGGCCCTATGATAAAATTTTACAACCATATTCCATAATTAGATGTCTCAAAACATGCTACATATTCCGCTTCCATAGTAGAAGAGGTTCGAAGTGACTGTTTAACACTCTTCCATGAGATGGCACCACCAGCTAGTAGATAAATATAGCCTGACGTAGATTTCGAAGTATCTAGACATCCAGGCCAATCAGAGTCAGTATACCCAATGATCTCAAGCTAATCTGACCTCCGATATATGAGCATATATCATTTTATTCTCTGTAAGTACCGCAAGACCCTTTTAGCTGCTTTCCAATGGTCTACTACCGGATTACTTAAATATCTACCCAACACTCCAGTAATGTACACAATATCTGGACGCGTACAAACCTGAGCATACATTAAACTTCCTACTGCTGATGCATAAGGAATCATCTGCATGTCTTTTTTCTCAAAGTCATTCTTAGGGCATTGCTCGAGGCTAAATTTGTCTCCTTTAGATATAGGGGTGTCACCTGATTTGCAATCTTGCATGACATACCTTTTAAGAACATTTTCGATATAGCTCTTTTGTGATAATCCAAGAGTACCTCGAGAACGATCCCGATGTATGTGTATGCCTAATACAAAAGAGGCGTCACCAAGATCTTTCATCTCAAAATTCTTAAATAGAAATCTCTTGGTTTCGTGCAAAATCCCTATATCGTTGCTGACAAGATGATAACTTAATGAAATTTATAATACCATTGTCGAGATGCCTGCTTGAGCCCATAGATGGATTTCTTAAGTTTGCAAATCTTATTCTTCGGGTCTCCTAACACAAAGTTTTCTGGCTACACCATATAAATTGTCTCGCCAATGTTACCATTGAGAAATGTTGTCTTTACATCCATCTAATGCGACTCAAGATCAAAATGCACCACTAGTGTCATCATAATTCTAAAAGAGTCTTTCGAAGAAACCAGAGAGAAAGTCTATTTATAGTCGATGCCTTCTTTTTGTGTAAAGCCCTTTGCAACAAGACGAGCTTTGTACCCATAGCTTTGTGTAAATTCACAAAGACGTGGCTTGGTCTTCCAGATGTACGCGTTCTCCCACTTGAGAGTCCTTTAGTTTCTCAGAGATCTCTTTTCTCTAGTGATTGGATACTAGAAAAGTGTTATGTGGTTCTACGCGCAATCTGGGAACCATAACCGCTTTATATAGATAACGCAATTGTTATCTATTTCTTTATTTCTAGTTTAACCCATCACAAAAATAGAAATTACCCTTACGTCCCTACACATTAAATGTCACATCCTATTAGATACATTAACGCCAATTAACTTATTAGATCACTTTCATGGGCGCAAATCCATATGACAGTTCGCAACACATAATTATTTTCATATAAGCCCAACGTTGGATTAAGGATCCAACATGGCCTCCCAATGGCCATGACACCACTACATCATAAGTAGCTTGACTATGGAAAGAAGAGGAGAGGGACCACGACGGTCTTTGACTAAAAGAGATAGCTTCGTTCAACTGAATAATGGGGAGTAGAGATATCATGGTCGCCATTCTTTACATGCTGCCCACAAGAAATAGTAAATGCGTTGTTACGACGATTATAAGTTAAGATTTTTAGTGATTTGTTCTGTTTGTTACATGGGACAAAAGGGAAGGAGACGATATCCCTCCTTTCACGATGAGATCTGCCGCACATGGATATGTTAATTTCATTGCATTGAAGTGCGTCTCGGCGCACCGACGTTGAGTTTGGTTTCCAGGAGCGTTATTCACATTAGTTTATTTCCGATTTAATCTTGCGTGGAGATTCGTGTCATTCATTATGTGAGATGAAAAGATTATTTCTAACGGAATTGTAAATGCTAAATACTGTGTGAAATAATGGATGTAATTCGAGGTTAAGAAATATCGAAAATGCTTGAGTTACTGGATTATGGTTGTGATATCAACTATTTCACTTCATTTATAGTGAAACATTAGTTTATTTCCGATTTATTTGCGTGTTGTTCTCAACGAGGACGTAAGTCACGTTACATAAATTTACTATGCAATTTATTTTCTCGCTCCATACATTCAAGGTGAACCCAAATAAATATCATTTCAATTGGAGAACCGATTGATATGCCATCTCATTAAAGTGCAGTACACAAAAAGTAAAATAGCTCGTGAATTTGGCCATGGAATTAGAAACAGGGGCAGCTTACTAAGAATTCAACTTGACTATGGTGCGGACCGTCACAGCTAATGCACGTTTTGCCTATGCTTCTCCACTTTTGCATGCGTTCAGGCGTTTCTTAAGACTGCAATTCTACCCTGATTTTTTTATTACCTATACATGTTAGATCTAGATCATAAAAAATAGTCCAAGTGCCCAATTTTAAATTTAAACCAAAAGGCGTACAAACAATCGAACATGATAATAAACTGAACAAGGAAATGAATCGCATATCATATTCACATGCTTCAATTAGTGTGACTCATTTCACCAGACGAACTGTACAAGATTCCGCTACAATTAAATCAATCGATCCGATTGACACCACATTCTGAAAACCGCCAAGTGATTTCCATCCACAAAATATATCAAATATTTCTCGATTGGAGAAAGCATCTTGAGCTTCTCATTTTGTCCATAAGCGAATAGCATCGGTTGAGGAAGCACACGGCATCTATTGTTGGCATCTATTGTTGGTCTTAAATTTACTAGCTCTCATGTGCATCGGTTGAGAAAGCACGTGTCTATTGTTGTCCATCTTATTCGTTCGTACGACCACAATAGACAGAAAGAAAGACACGGGCGCACACACACTCGCTCACATAGTCGACACTTTACCATTTTCTAATTGTAGGAGGGTGGCAGAGATAGCAAATGATAGGAAAAATTGTCAAAAAATCCTAAACTTTTACCACTTATACCGATTCGGTCCTCAACTTTTTTAAGCCAATTCAGTTCTAAACATTTTCCACATTTGCCATATAAGTCCTTCCGGCGGATTTTGGCCGGTATATACCTATAACGTAGCGATGACAGGGCGATACGTGATAACAAATATTTTTCTTCTTTTTTTTCTTTTATTTTCTTACTCCATCCGCTCCAAAGGGTGGCAGAAACCTCACCGACGACGAGCGAGGGCAAGGCTGGGCCGCCCAAGTCTGGGCAGGGCCGACCTAGCCGGCGACAGGCAGCAACAGCCTCCTCAGCCCCCGCTGTCCTCACCGGCGACGGGCGGCGGCGGCCTTTGGAGAGGCCGAAGCAAGAAAACAAAAGGAAAAAAGAAAAAGAAAAAAATTTGTCGCCACATGTCACCATGTATCGCCCCGTCGTCACCACGTCGTTGTCCTTGGTCAGAGAACTTGCAAAAATCCAGAAAACTTGCAAAGGAAGAAGAAACCAAATCTCAACTATGGAGTAAGAAAGGAAAATATTTTTTTATTTTTAATTCCACACATCCAACACGTGTCGATTTCTTATTGGGTGGAGTAAAAAATCGCATCACTTCAGCGACGTGGCGCACACCAATCACCGAATATTTTATTGTTAGTCACGGTGCATGGATATGGACTTTTAGGGCGGAGGCATTTCTATATACATTTTGGCCAAAACACTTCTTTAGGAAACCGACCGAAGCACCCTCCTTCTCTCTCTTCAATGTATTTTGTTTTTATCAGGCTAACCAACAAAACCAGCTTTATATAAATGCCCCATCACGTCCATCAAGATGTAGTCCTGTCATACATCCTTGTGCCACTTTGCCTAAATAATGTTAATCGCCTGTTCTTAATTCAGATAATCTGAGCGACCCTACTCTTAATTCAAATATTTACGTTGCCCTAACTGATACCGCATGTGCCGTCAATTTCTAATACCAACCTATGTGCTAGCGTCAATTATTTGTTTGAGACGAAAAAAACGATAAATGGAAAACAAAATGTAGAAAAATCGGAGTTGCATCACTTTGAGAGGCGTTTGGTGTCTAGTGCCCATTTTATTCATTCAAAACGACGACGGCGGCGGCGGCGGTAATAACAACAAAAGGTGAAAGAAATGCACGCAACATGCACAAAGATGAGACTTTACTATTTCCTTCATACATGAGGATGTTTCATAAGACTGCCATCCAACACTTAATTTTCGTATCCTTAATATAATACTTTGAGGCGATTTTTTCTTCCTTTTGGTTAGAGATAGTATGTGAACTTACTGTTTACGTGATATGTGATTTGGATTCATCCTATAGTAATGGCTGCTTGCTTCAACCAACATATTTCAAATTTCAAATACTAAGAGCATAAATTAAGCAAAAAGAAAATTATTCCTTGCACCAGTAAAATTGTCGGTCACCTAATTTGCTAAACTGGATCCCCTTAAGTGGGATCCGGACCATCAAATCCCCCCCTCCTCTAGTACAAGGAGATGTACAGCTTCAACTTAAAAGAAAGGTTTTATGAATATAAATGCAAGATTGTTCGTAGTATTTCGCTTTTAGATGTATGTCTATGATATATATTGCGTGTATCAATTAAATTTCCTATATCTTTTTTTTCTGATTTCAACGGTATTTTAATTTTTCCCTCAAGATCATTTGAAAAAAAAAATTGCCTTGGTGTCTAGAACAAACCTCTTAAACTTCCAAGGAATATGAGAAGGATTTCCAGAAATTAATTAGTGCCTAATCCCCATCAAGAAGCTAATCAATCAATTGCTCACCCAATTCTCTGGCATAGTACAAAGGGGACAGGGCCTTTCCATCCAGGCCGCCAACTTTTGCAATATTACGATTAGCCCCTGCTTTCGAAGAAGCGTAGGTGCATCCTGGTGTTTGGCTTCCCCAAATTTATCAAGTCTCTTGAAGTTTGAAATTGCTAGAAAGTCTTAGGAACTTTTCAAAAGAAACCTTCTAATTTAAAAGCTCATAAATGGATTACTTTCACCAATGTTAAAAAGCTTTTGCGCGTTTGATGAATATAATGCGAGTAAATTCGATAAGATAATTATATCTAAGTACACACACCATTGATCCAACAATGAATGTGTGCAAAATGCTTTTCACAATTAATGGATCTAATGGAATTCCATTATGAAGTATGAGGCATTAAAGTTGTTGAGTGTTTCCAACTTGAGAAACAGCATATTTTTGGACCTGTGGAGGTATCATATTTACTTTAAGATGCAATTTTGGTAATGTCAACAAACCATAGAAAGTTCGCATCTATTGGCTCCTGTAAGAGATCTAACGAAAGAAGTCTATCATTAAGGAAAGGATTACATTGTGAATTTCGTGATTAAAAAATGATTAGAAATACCGGTCAACTGTTTATTTTGTAAAAAGAGATCTTTCAATTGCCACAAAAAGAAATCAAATTTGGTTACATGAACTAGACTGAAATCATAAATATGAACAAATTATTATATAATAACAGAATTCTCCACCATTATATATGAAATAAAATTACCTACGTATCGATATGATATGCTCACTGAAAAAATTGTCTAATGATCGATTACACGTACGGGCCTCCAACGTGATCTCCCCATTCTCTTACGAAATGCCACAACTGAGAAGATTTTCTTTTTACTTGAATGGGCGACGCTTCTGCTATGAAATTATGTAGCTCTGCTGCTGCACAAATGAAACGGAAATAATGGATGGAAATCATGGAGGGAGTACGTTTTTGTCTGGTGAAAAATTTAACGATTCTAAATATGCCAAAAGTTCAGAAGCTGAAACTCTTCTTCATCCGCTGCAACTATTCGGAATGTTCAGAAGCTCTTGCATCAACATAGATCCGGATCATTCCGGACGTCCTAAACCTGATAATTGCAAAGTACGTAACAAAACAGCTCATTCTGGTTGAGATCGTAAATTAGGGGGGAGGAAGAATTCATTGAAGTAGCAATATAGCAGGAGACATGAGCTGCTTTGACAGTAGAACTTCATCACTTTGCACATAATTTAGAATAGCGCCTCCTCTGCGATAAAACCTAATTATAGAATTAATGAAACTTATTTATACAACAAGGCATACTGTAAGGAAAAGTAGATCCAAAAGATCACACAGGAACAACGGGTAGCTAAAATAAAGAATGAACAAAAGAAAGGTACAATAGCCATTTGGAAGTTAGAACATGAATATACCAAGGCAAGCTACTGGATCACATAGTGAAGACGATCTGCAAGGCCATACTATGTACATCCAGTAACTCCTATTACTACCGAAAGATGTTTGGTATTTTCCTTGTGAATATTGAAAACCCTGGCCCATTCTCAGTACCATGCGGAAGCAGAAATCAGGAACCTGTCTTTCCAGCCCAGAAGCATGCCGCCATCCTTCTCTTCCAATGTATAATTCTCAGAGTAGTACCTCAGCAGGTTCCTTATGACTGAATTGACGTAACTACATAAAGGGTATTGCCTAAATCCCGCCATCGTCAATCTAGACTTCCACTTACCGAACAGCTCGTGCCGCTCCACCCTCTCCTTCCCCTCACACGCGATGATGTTCACAATGTCCCTTGCCAAACAGTGCTGCTCTACGTTTATCCTTTCCTTACTGTCTCTGGGCAGGGTCACATCGATAGACTCAAACATTGCCAAGTAGTAGCTGAGGGTCTCCACAAACCTTGTCAGGAACGGCGTCGTGTTCGTGTTCGACTCCTGCTCAATCAATGTGATCACTTTTGGAGAAAGCGATTTCACCATCCTTAGTAGGCCATCCCTTGGATTGGTGACATCAACACTCTCATCTGGCGTGTGGTGTAGCTGGAGTGGGAAGTTCACTGCAAGAGCTTCCCCAGGCCTGACGTCAAGCATGTCACGAGTAATATCTGGGGCAAACACTGGCATACTGTTGAACTCCACCGGGATCTTAAATTTTTCAGAGATCACTGCTAACCTTCCTGCAACTGCTTCCAATCCGACCCCACGAGCGTACCTGGAGACTGGGTCATCAATCCCCGTAATCCGCACATAAGGGGGCCCGCCAGGTCTCGCAGCAAGTGCTTGAAGGAGAGTCATCCACTGGGTGCCCTGAGCAATTTGGAAGTCTATAATGTGTATCCGATCCTCGTTTTTGCATGCTTCAGCGATGGCTCCATTCGCTGCCATGTACCCAAATTTCAAGTATGGGCAGATCTCATATAGAATGTGCATGTAGGAAAGCAAGTCTTTGCCTTCAGGCTCTCTGCATCGAAGGGCATGGTAGATGTTAGAACCCGATTTCTCTTTCCTGGCCACAAGTCCTTCTATCATGTAGGCACCGAGACGCTGTATGGGTTCTCCACAGATAGATACAGCCCTCCTGGCTTTTTCAATCAAATTGTCAAATTCGTGCATGTTGTTATCAGAAAGAGATTTCGCACAGGCGATCAGCAGCTGCTTCAAATCACCTGGAGGGACATCTTGAACTGATGATTCCTCAACGGCTTCTTTATGTTTCTTCGCATGAATGCTTTTACCCGATTGACTCCGAATGGAACCAACAGAATCCTCAGGCCGACTAAATTGTGGACCATGGCAATTTTGGTCCCATAAGTGTTCCCCAATAGAAGTATCCGTGACATGCACCTCTTGTCCATCATCCATCAAGACGTCCTCTAGCTCCTGTAAAGTATAAGCTGCGTTCTCTGAACGATGCTCATTTTGCAGTGAGATGGGCCTGCCAGAACATGAGAGCAAGCTGTCTCTGCACCCGTCTTGTGACGGGCTTGACCTTTGGAAACAGCTGTTGGTCTCAAGTGGAGAGTTATAGGAAGAGCTGACTCCTGAATAATTGTCGGCAGAACTGTACTGCTCCTGACTATCACTTAACACAGTGAGTGTCTCACTATCAAAGTGTGTCGAAAAGGGTGAGATAGGAGATTCCCTAGTTTCAAACTTCGAATGCCTAAATAACCTATTGGGAAGAGATGGAACTGTTGGATGAGAAGATGTGAAAGATAAGCCAGCACCTGTCTCACTGAACCTGTATGGTGTGTGTGATTCCATGCTTTAGCAGAATCATAAAGTTTTCTGATCAGAAAACTCTCAATTAGCTCATGATAGATCAGAACAGGATATGTATCCCCTGGGCTTTCCAATAGCTAGTATAGTTTCAACAGTGGCTGGGGATGGACAAATATAGCCCTCTGCAATTATATATAGAAGCTAGTTAAGTCTCACGGCCATTAAGATGTACAGAGGCACCACGGATAAATGATTGTGTTCTTGAGTTGCAAAATAGAGAGGATTGAGAACAGAAGAACCAAGCTTCATGGAACACACAGGAGAAAAGGAAGACTGAAAAAACCAAAAAGAATACAACAGATAGGATTTGCCCCCATTCAATCTCGTGTATCAACATGCACACACAGATAGCTATACAAGTATCACAGCAGCATCAATATCAGAGACACAATGCCCGCACAAGGAGCATCAGTATTAGATTTTGTGATTGCTATACAGATGAAATGCCGTGGTCTTAAGAGATCAAAACTGAAAAATCCCTCGTTATCAGAAAGCAAATAGAATTTATATTTGAGGTTGTTGTTTCAGCTTCTGTTAACATCTCTTATTGTGGGGCTATTTCACTAAACCAAGTCTACTAGTTCCCGCCAGTTTCAAAAGCCTAGGCAACTCAAAAAAGGCAGAACTCGAGCTGTAAGCTCTTCAATTCTTGCACCTCAGACTCGCCCGCGGACAAAACCCACGTAAAGAGCTTGTTTGGTGGCTTAAAAGCTCTCAGAAAAGACATCGGGATCTATAAGCTCTCACTTTTCATAACTCCACGTGTACTACTCCTCTTTGTTCATTGTGAAGATCGCTATTTTGTCCAAGAAAACTAAAAAATCTAGATCCCATCCATTCTTATGGTACTCTCCATGCTTTATACCACCGGAAACAAAGAAAAAGCTTCACCTCTTTTCGCCTATCCGCGAGAAAACTCACGAGACAAAAGCACCTCGACGACTCAATTTGAACTCTGTTCAAGAAAAAATGTTGAAATCGCAAACTCTAAGGAACTTCCCCATACATTATACTGCAGTAATGTGTCGACTCAACAGAGAAACCAGCAGGGCGGTGGCTAAAGAAACAAGAAGAATCGAAACCTACCGATTTAAAGGAAAAGAAACCCATTTGAATATCCTCAAACACCTGTGAGGCGGTATAAGAAGAGGAGCAGAGAAGAATACCAGAACAACGACCTCATCAGTCATTAACCCATTACTTTTAATAAACCCAACTCAAATCCGAAAATCTCCGACCGAAAGAACACAACAGAGCTCGACAGGAAGGTGGCTATCTCTCCTCAGTTTTTCTTCTTCTTCTTCTTCATTTATTTCTCAGGCCGAAGCATCAATCACAGCACGAACTTCATAGCATGCAGATGAAGTTTCGGAAAAACCACATAGAAAATGAATGGGCATTGATTACCTCAGCTCGCACGAAACCTCTGGAGTCAAAATGGAGGAACTCTGCCCCGTCTTCGCAGCGAAATCTGACTAAAAAATTCCTCTTTTCCCCCGCTTTGTTCTTCACGTGGCGAGACTTGGAATCTCACTTCGAAGATGAAGAACCGAAACAAAACGAAGCCCCATTTCGGTGGTTTATATAGAAGAGAGAGAGGCCGAGAGAGAGAGAGAGAGAGACCGCGGATGCTTTTTTTTTATTCTCGTACGGATCGAGTAACGGTAACGGCGACGCTGGTCGGAGCGACGGAGGCCGTGTCTTAACGGCCGAACGCACCGACCCGACCGCACACGGCCCCACCGGAGCGATGGGGTGGTGCGAACGCGGAACATTCCCCGCTCTTTCTCGCATGGGAACCACGCGCTTTGATAATCCTTTCATCTCTCCCTCTCTCTTTCTAAGATGCAAACATTAAATATGTATTGGAAAATTTCGTTCTCCTTTTTTTTTTATGAAGACCATGTGATGAGAAGAATGTCTCCATAAATGAAAGGGGATTTTAGAAAGGCTCTATATCATAATCCATAGGGGAGTTTTCCCATTATTGTCGACCTAATAACATTGTTTTCTCTTAATACGGTATTCTTAGCATTATCCACTTCTTTTCACGACATATTCTCAAGGACGTGGGTTAGGGTTGACAACCGGGGCTTCGTTTTTTGACTTGGACCGGCATAAAATGCACCTTTGACGCATTAACTAAAGGAGTTCATGCGAACGAAATGTCAGTCAACATCGTTGATATTTTTCCAGAATTGTTGGTCGGGTACGACGAACGATTTCTCCGGCGTTCTCCGCTCGCGAGGAGACGAAGCGTATTAGGGTTTCGATTCGTCCGTTGCCGTGAAGAAAAAGGACAAAGCATAGATCTCCATGACAAGAGAAGGGAACGTTCTACGGAGAATGAACTTCTTCATAATCAATCGCCGTACTTTGGCACTACCGGTCGAGAAGCTATGTTGATCTTTCTCGACGCTTGAAATGGACTGTTTATCTTTTAGAGGTTTACGAAGAGGACAATCACGAGACGTGGAACAAAAGGAAACCCAAGTTGATGGTTCGGATGGACCATGTCATGTGATTTACTATTTTCACTAAACTTATTGCCAGCCATTGATGAGTTTCGATTCGTGCACGAAGATGCTGCGAAGAACGAACTAGAGTTGCTCGACTTTTGCGACCGACCACGAAGCCTGTGGAAAATGTTATCGCAGTCGACAAGTGAGAATTTGTAAGTTGAAGAGCTTTGAATTCGACCAATTTAATTGTTACACTTTTGACAATTTACTAATATATATTTTTTGGCTAATTTTTATATGAAATCGTTGAAATGAACGTTACCATTTTATAATATTTTATATAAAATTATATTTTCTACTTTCTTTTCTTCTTTTTTCATTGTGGGCAGCAACCACTTGCAAGCCCTCGACAGTCGCAGCCATCTCATATGTAGATGAGGCTGCCTCACCAGTAGCCGATAAGGCTTGATGTTCCTTTTGGGAAAAAAATAAAATAAAAGTATAAAAAACTCAGGAGTATTTTAAAAAATTATTCACATCAATTACCACATAGGATATTTGATGTCCACATTGACAATTTCAGATCAAAATTGATTGAGATAACCTATTGATAAATCGTTAAAATTTTTAGAACTAAATTAATTAAATTAAAATGCTTATAAACAAATCGACGCTCATATCGTAAATTTACAATTTTTGGTCATTTTCTTGAATTTTTATCATGAGGGATTTTCAATCCATTCATCGGAAAGGCTGTAATCTTAGCCGTTGAGATTATGAAACTACCGTATTCAATTCAAGATAATAGTATATTTGTTGAATGTCAAAGATAGGGGTGAACAAAAGCAGGGTGAGTAGATTATAGACCTAGACCCTATACCCAACCATATTATAATCGATTCTCATTTTTTGGACAATGTACCCTATCATGTTTGCATTGAACCTTGTATTCTATTCATCCTATTTTTTCTGTATGAGAGCATGGTTAACTGTGTTTATATTTAAACCTATTTTACCCATCATATACGACTTCAAATTTTATATTAATACGCGAGGAAACAATACAATTCATCTAATTTATATTGAAACATTAAGCACTTGTAATTAATAAAAGTAAACTATTTGATTAAATAAAAGACTAATGATCCGTAAGGTAAATTACCATAAACAAGATCATAAGGTAAAACAAAAATCATAACATTACATATACATTAGTGATAAACATGGATCTAATATTAGTCTCATTTCCATAATACTACATGAAATTTTTTATTTATCTAAAATGGTTAACAAATTTATAGCGCAAGTATAAGTTATCCGTAAGTGAAATCAATATAACTCATCATCCAAAAGTGAAATCAGGCAAGCCAATTAACGTGATACAAAATCAATAACAAAAACCAAAATTCATGTATAAAGAAACATCAACAATTAATCATGTTCCAGAGACATATACAAAAGTTATGATTTAATAAAATTTATTTACTTACAAAATAGTTGTTTTTACTAAATAAATATTATTTTATAATAATCAAGTTTAGAGTCCAAGGTTCATGGTAGGTTCCAGGCCTGGACCCTGTTTTAACCGGTTCCCCTTTTTTGAATCATGTACCTGATCCTATTTGTATTGCACCATGTTCCCAATCCTGTTTTCAAGGTGGGCTGGTTTGGAAACAGGGTTTACCCGGTCCGGTTGCACAACCATAGTCAAAGACGCTATTATTTAAATGCAATAAAACTTTCCTATCTCCATATGTCACTAATAATTGTTTACGACATTGTATATAATTTTTTTATGAAATAAGTTAAAAGACTCGATGTAGTTTGTTTAGCATTCCCATCCCAAAATAAATGCACAAATGCAAATTAAAAGCATGTAAAGTTCAAGATCATGCCATTCGTATGTGGATGGGAAGATTTGAAGAATAAGTTGTCCTATCAAATGAAGACTCGATTTGTTTCACAAAAAGTAAATGGATAAAATATATTTTTTAGTCATTCAACTCTATAAGCTATATAGGTTATCATTTCTTTAAAATATATATTTTCTAAATTATTAACTTTTCGTGATATTATTTCAATTTTTGGACAAGACTCTTTATTTTTTGAAATTATTAACGTCTCGTAATATTGTTTTCTATTGTTGGATAAGACCAGGGGTGAGCAGTAGTACGGGTTCAACCCTAAACTAGCCCAACCCGACCGGTCCTAATCGGGTTCTTAAGGCCAATGGGTCAATCATCAATCTTGAAAATCAATCACCTTGTACTATACAAGTTAATCATCGGTCTTGAGATTTTAGATTGGTCAAATCTGAATAAACTTGATATATGTATAATTTATGGAAAAAATAAATCTTCCTTTTTTTTTTCTCGAGCCTCATAGAGAAGCCAACTTCAGCCTTCTTATTCCCGCAAAGCCTACAACCAAGAGTAAAAGGCAAAAGCCTCTCTTTTTACCAAGCTTACAGCCCAGAAGCAGCTAGGGCTCAACCCGTACTTCAATGGTGTGTTACTTCTACATTATGTTGCAACGAAAAGCTAAATTGTGCGTTCGTCAACAACTTCTGCCTTTCTCTGCATAAGCTAAACTCTAATTTGAAAAACTAACTCATAGTCGGCGTCACTCCTCTGTCAAGACGCTTTATATATAAAAAAAATTTAGTGATCCTCAGTTTTAAGCTCGACGGGTTGAGGATGGGACCGTCCCCATCCGGACCATGCTCACCCTTATATAAGCCTTTTTTAAGTTAATAAGCAAGGCAGAGGAAGAAAGAATGATGCGGCACATAGACCAAGGGAACCATCCCTCAAGAAAACTGGAGGCGGAGGGCTCGTGACGCGTGGTTGTGGTTTGGTTCCGTCCGTCCCGAGCGACGTGGCTGGTCATGTGACACGAGCGTGACCATGGCAGGTTAGACTTGACCCTGTCACCGCGTGTTGGAAAACTGCTACGACTCACTTCATACATAATTTTCCTAATAAATAATCAAAATAAAAAGAACGCGATGCCACATGGCAATCAGAATCTCGTCCCTTTGACTCCTTAGACCTTACGTGGCACGCTCAATTTCCTCCCACCAAAATGAGCATACTCATCCCCCCTAACACTAATATCTCTACGACAAGTTTATTCAAAATTAATCTATATGTCCTAGAAATTCTGAATTGACACATTTATAATAGATTTATCCAAAATTACTTTTTGGGTTATCCAAAATCTCAAGCCGGTACACTCGCGACGTTTTTATCATCCGTTAACTTCATTCAAATTCTTACTATAATGTTACCAAGTCAAATAACACGCGACAATATCTCGATGCACATAAATCTATATTGGTTTGAATTTATGGATGAACTAATCATCTTTCTTTCTCGTATTTTTTTTCGGTGGACGATATCTTTATCGTCTACATTATAATACATTATCCGTCATCGCGTCAAGGAAAGTGACAGACGCGGACACGATGGCAGCTAAAAAGAAGAAGACAAAAGAGCTTCGCTTCGACGCAATACGAGGACCTCCGGGCAAGCCAATCCTTACCTTTTACCCCTCGTTCACGATTTCTGGTTTCTCTTCGGGGCCGGGGGGGAATGAAGTGAGTTCCGTGCGTGGGTCGGATTGAGCACAGAGAAGATGCGAAATCGGAATCAAATTCCGATCACATTTCTGGCCGGGATGAATAGATTTTCACATTCTGATCTCTTCCATTTCGGAAGAGCGTCCATTGTCCAAATTGCGTTTTGCCTCGTTGGGAATGAAAAGGTCCACGGGACCACACGTCTTTCTGGGTTTCGGTCTAGCGAAAAATGGTAAAAGGCTGTTTCGAAAGGAAATTATCGAATCGGTCTTCAATTTATTGTAGTGGGTGCCAATTTAATCCCCATATTTTTACACTTTTGCCTACTTATTATCCCAAGTATGTATGCGGAATTTCGATACGATTTTTTTTTGTAACCAATGAATTTACCACGGTTTTCGGTGTCTGAACAACATCAAAGGACTAGGCTCATATACCTCGGGGGAAATTAGTACATGATCTCAACACCATGGTTCTCCACTTAAGACGCTAGCAATTGTAGGTTTCAAACTCTCCAACTCTCGATCTCGGCGATAATATTGAAACTTTTAATCAACACAACTATCCACCGTTGGGTAAAATTTCGATATAATTATCACGGTCAATTTCCGCCAAAAATCACTAATGTCGGAGCACCACGTAAGATATTCTCAGCGATTTCATGCACTTTATTGTAACGGCTTCATTGGAGTTCCGCGCAAAGATTTACAGCTAACTAGCAAGACTAAACAAATTCACTGACTTGATTCTCACGGCTATAGCATCGCTTTCATACGGCGGGAGTCATCCGTTCAAATTCAGTGGCCAAACCAGCTTTTGCTAGCGTGACAACGGGCATAGACCAACGGGGAAATGAGTCGCCCGAATGATCAGAAGCGTCAATTCATTTTCGTTCGTAACCTTTTTCGGCCCCCCAGGGAGCGTCGACAGCAATTTCATCACGCGGGAGAAATCGAGTGAGCATCCGTGAAATCGATGTCCCTATTCTTTTTTTCTCCCTTTATCTTATTTCATACGGTGATCCAAATTATTTCAACGTGCGCTTGTCCGAAGCAACTACCCAGTCAAAGGAATGGGGAGAGATCTGGCTAGAGTTTCCGATCAAGTTCCCATAAAACAAAAGGCACGCACAAACACACGTGGGAACACGTCGTTTTCACACGGGTCAAAAGAAACAGTCGTCCTTTCCCCGCCGCCAATACGGCTTTTGCAATCGAAGGGCGACGGTCACCACCAAAAACCAGGGCGGCCCCTTTTCCCCCACCCGCGGGTATATTATTGGGAATATAACATGACACGACATGACCCGACCCGTAGAGACCATGTTCTCATTTCATTCCCCGCACCGCCGCTGCCGCCGCTCCCCACGTGCGGTTATTAAAAGGCCCGAAGGTCCTAGCCACGTCACCGCGAACTGGGGCCCGACCAGTCCAGGTGGCTTCGCGTTGGCAGGTGGACGATGATTCTCGTCGGTCGGGGATAGGCCGGGGTCAAAGTCAAAGGTGTATGTTTGCCCTTTCCGATTTTGGCACCTCCGCCTTCCCTCGCGTTGACCCCCGAATGTTTGACCGCAGATGGGGAGGTCTATTCCTCATCGATGGGCGAGTGTTGCCGACTGGAATTGGTTGACCCGTAGGCCCACATGCGTCTGAAGCCTCGAGGCGGAAAAGTCAAAGATCTACGACGCGCAATCTTTGAGGTTTTCTTTTTTCAATTAAAATCCGATGTGCTCTATCTCACATTCCTACGAGGGTGTAATTGGATTAATAAATATCTATGAATCTCTGTTTATTTCGAATAAAATAAATAATCGCGAGAGCCTTTTTTTCTAAAAATAATTATTTGAGTAAACTCAAAATAATCAATCAATAAAAAGAATATTCGATAAAAGATGGATTCGTGGACGATAAAGGTATTTAGTTCTTTCGTATATGATTGATTTTAGGAAAACATTTTCGGAAATACAATTTTCTTGGCCCAGTGAACGCACCCTCACGGAAAACCTTTATTCCTAGCCGAACAGCCGTTTCTTATTATAGCGGCCCATGTGTTGTGATGAGGAGACTTGTGGCAAGAATGTGCTATGGCGCGTGTGTACCAATATAGGCCCAAGGACTTGGTAGCTTTTTGGGCCAAGCCTCTCGAGCCCATTGAATTTAACCACGGCCCATAAGAGAACTTAGCTTCGGAGCTCTTGGTCAAGCTTCTTCCTGGGCCACGGCCCATCTAAAAACACAGTCCGCATCACGATGTTCCTCCCTCACGTTCCGAGCGGGCTTCTCAAGCCGGACGGACCTTCTTCTCCCGTCACAGGAGCAGGAGCGGGAGCGGAGAACGAAAAGAAGAGGAGGAAATCCCAGTCTGAAGCCAGCGGCGCATCGGGTTTCAGTCTAGTGAGGCGGCACGAGATTGATTATGAGGACAGGTTTGCGGCATTCAATCCGTTCACCAACGTGCAGTGCGATCGGAAAGAGCACATGAAGCAGCCGCATGTGCACCGTCACATGCGGCTTGGTCCCCCCCACCGGGGGAGGTGACCAATCAAAGCGAGCCAGTCTTTGCTTCAAGGGACGCATCCGATGATGATCGAGGCTCCTCAAAAAGTTATTAATGTCTTCACCTCCAAGTTAGCTCCAACTGCATACGGTCTCTCGAAGCTCTATTGAGACAGAGTATCGTGCTTTAGCCTCAACTGCCGCCGCAGAGTTGACTTGGATAGCCTTTGTTCTTCGAGATCTTGGTTGTCCTCTTTATTCTCCTACTATTGTGCTCTGTGATAACCAGTATGCTCTATCACTTACTTTGAATCCTATTTTTCATGCTCGAACAAAGCATGTTGAACTTGATTACCACTTTATTCGAGAGAAGGTTGCTTTGGGTTCTATTCGAGTGCAATATACACCTAGCTCTCTTCAGCTGGCTGACATATTCACTAAACCCTTATCAAGGTCTAGTCATTCTGGTTTTCGTGTCAAATTGGGTCCGAGCACCTTGCCCATAACCAGTTTAGTTTGAGGGGGGATGTTGAGATTACTTCACAGGTAAAAGCAGAGGAGTCTATGGATAGTCACAAGAACGGCAGCAAAGTCACCTGCGAGCAGAATGTCTCTCTCCATAATCAGTTTGAGGTATTGAAGAATGTTGAAGTGGACGAGACAACGAAGTAAGAAGAATTCCTACATATATATGGTGAACGAGCTGAAGATCTAGAAGTCAATTAGAGTCAATTAACCAGAGCTTATTAACTAGTGTAAGTAGTTAGTTTTCAGTTGGACTCTGGTTAAGCTCTCTTCTTGTAACAAACAACTGAGTATATAGTGTTGCGATGTGAGTCGTGTGAAGCTATAAGCCGAGCAAATACAGTACATGCAAGCTCTGTAAATCTGTTCATCTTCATCAATGGAAGCGATGTTTTCTTTGATCGTCTTCTTCAACTCTCTTAGTTCAGCTTCTTCAATCCTCTAGTTCTAGTAACTTTCTCGGTGAATTCATTCCAGCATGCACGCGCCGCAAAAACCATTGCTCGCGCTCTTTTCGTCGGATCCCGACAACCGCGTGTAAGAAATCACATAACTCGACCATTCGAATCGTCGGAGTAATCGAAAAGCAGTGAGCACGCAGGTCTGCATGGAAGACATATTGACTACCGAGTGCCAACTTATGGAGCTCTTGCTCCATAAGATCGATTTGTTTCTTTGGCTGCCTTTACTGGGGCTCCACTCTTTTGCCTTCCATTGCGGAGGCGCATTGAGGAAAGAAACTAAATAAAAAAGAGACAACCTGATAGAAAATTGAGGGAACGGTGTGCTCGAGGCAGTGGATGCGATGGTGGCCCGAAATGTCGATCGTGGGAAGCACGACGAAATGTAATGTCGACCGTATGAAGGGAGGGCCCCGCTTCTTAATTCGGGGGGTCTGACGCCACCGGAGAATGAATGTCTGGACGGCGGTGCTCGTCTGTCGCTCCGCGCTCCACCCCTCCCCCGCCGGTACAGTAAAGGCCCATTGCCTCTAACTTTTGACAGTCTTTAATTGCATTCCAACCCCCCCTGGGGATCTGCAGATCTCGACAATCCGGTCCCCGACACTGCCATTTGTTTTTTCATCCTCCCGCCGATGGTTTTTCGCGTGCCCCCACGGTCGGGTCCGATCTAATGCACCCAAACATGAAGGCCCACGGAGAGAAAAACGTCAATTTTCCGAAAGTCGGGGACTAAAAGTGAGCGCAATTTTAAATAAATTGAACATGCGGAGATATGAATTTAAACATAAGGAGAGATGGGTTTTCACTCAAATCCCGTTCGGAGGATGAATCCACGCGACGCTTTTCGAAGGGGAGAAGGCGCTCATCGGTCCGTTCGAGAAGCGTAATCAGAGTGGCTAAAAAGCTTCGTGCTTTACCCCTCGCGTGAGGTTTTCACTTTTCACGAAGAAAGCAAAAGCGACCAAGCCCCAAGTGGGGGCCATCTACAAACCCCCCACCACTTCTTCCTCTTTCCGCTTTTTTAATCTTTTTTTTAATTTCCGATTATCTTTGATCGAACGCCTTATTTTTCGCCCTCCTTTTGGTACGCCGGTCAAAATAATGCGCTCCGAATGGAAATTACCAAGCCGCCCTCCCCACCTTCTTTTTTCAGCTTTTGATTTCTTCCCACGCGATTTTCTCATATTGCAAAATGGGCAGTCAAATTGATTGCTCGCGTATGATAACTCGAATCATAATAATTTTTCCTTCTTGCCATTACAAATGGTTGCCCAAAAAAAAAAAAGAAAAAAACGAGTGGACTTGAATTAACTTAATCATTTCGTGTACGCGTGCGTTATCTCTAGGATTAGAGGTAGATACACTTCGATAATCGCCCGGCGTGATGGTGACGATTCTCACGTTCGATGAAGACTATGGAGTGTGGACATTCCCGTTATTGGTAACAAATTGATAGTAGGAGATACGCAAACATACCGTTCTGTTCCGGCGCTCGCCGTGAGCTCCATGGCATCGCCCAAACACCACTCAAAAGTATACCCGATGAAGACAAAAGTATGCTTGCGTATCTCCTACCATTCTGAGTGGTGTCCTTGAGTATGTTTACGTATCTCCTACCGTATCTCCATCGCCCCAAACACCACGCACGTGAGCTCCATCACTTGTTCTTTGATTAGCCCTATCCCGTGCGCGGGACACAAAAGTATACCCGATGAAGACGTCATCTGATAGATAAACAGATATGTTCTTGGAAGGTTCGCGCGCGACTTTCAGTATAAGCGCCGTACGGCATACGTTCCGCGTCGAGCACGACCCTACGTACTTGCGGAAAATCGCGTTATCGCCATTCGTCGAATCTAATACCAAGACGCTAGAGGATCATGAAATAGCATGTAGAAATGTCCTCGTCCCGTATGACTACGTTCTTGTAAGTTTCGCGCAACTTTCGGTATAAGCGCCGTACGGCATACGTTCTGCGTCGAGCGCAATCCTACGTACTTGCCATTCGTCGAATCTAATACCAAATGCTAGAGGATCGTGAAAGAGCATGTAGAGATGTCCTCGTCCCGGATGACTACGCTTCTTTCGAGGGTCTTTGTTCCGTCGCCGGTTAGCCTTTGAAAAGGTTGACTTCTCGTCGGCTGTCGGCTCGAGCATCGTCTCTGTCCAACAGGCGTGCGTCGGAGGCACCTGAGCAGCCTCTGCGATCGCCATTCCTTTTTTACGTTAGCTTGTCGTTCTCATGGTAGAGCATGGGGAAGTCCACTCCCTCATTATCTTTGGCTAGATACTGAGCATAGACAAATGCAAGATAATCCCTGGTCAAACATTTTAGACGAGGAGGTCTTGAATCCTAATGTATCTTGCGCGTGGATTGATGTCGACGGCTATCGATTTCGATCGAGCCCTCATGAAAGCGAGAGGGTAAATAATGGTAAAAGATTATAAAATATATAACGATCGTGTCAATTTGGTTCTTGAATTTTTTTGAAAAAGATAAATTGAGTCTCGAAATATGTTGCATTTGCGTCAGTTCAGTTAATCCGATTTATTTTGGTTGGAAATTGCTCACAATGGACGCCGGCCGTCCTACATGGCATGGCGGGCGATTATGACGTGGATGATTTTTTTATTTTATTTTCATTCTCTTTCTTTTCTTCCTTCTTCCTCTAGCTAGTGGCCAATGTTTGGTGATTGGCTAGGGGCAGGGGCCAATGAGGGAAAACCTTGCCGGATCTGTCTAGGGTTGAGCCTCACTAGTGAGATGCCAGGGTCGAACCTCGCCAGGCGTTGCCTTTAGCTGATTGTCCATCGATGGTTGATTGGGGACCGACTAGAGGAATAAGGAAAGGAAAGATAAAAAGAGTAAATAAATAAATAATTCGAAAATTCTTTTAAATTAATAAGAATCGTGCACGTTTCCCACCGGTCGTGTTACGTAAGACACTCGACATCCATATCAGCAATTTCATGTCGAAATTGGCCAAATAAACCGAATCGATACATATACGAAAAGTTTGGACTCTATAATTGAATTAACATAATTGTGATGAATTTTTTAAGTTTTTATTTTTCAGTAATTTCCAAGTCCTTTTCATGGTGGCGTCATACGTTTTGGGTGGGGATCACCTGGCCTCGCCCTAAATCCGCCCGTCTGTTGACTCGATAATCTCTTCATTAGTCTACTTTTTTATCGGGATTAGGTGCGGGGGTTCGGTCGACGGTCGCTCACTACCCACCATCGATTCTTTTCCCTTTTCTTACCTATCTAGACTTCCAGCATCGACGGCTGCCAATCCACCAAAATCACTCCTGCCCCCAGCTGCCGTGCATCCGTTCCTTAATTACCCCAAACGATGTTCACGAGCGCCCTTAGTGCTCGACTCAACAGGCCCAACTTACTTCAACATGGGCAATGAAGTGAAAAACGATAATCACGTCGCCCTTGCTCGGATCCTCCAACGAAATCCTGCTTCAGCTTGCTCTCGATCGCCATGATGAAGATGTTTGGTATTCTGACTCGCGTGTTTGGTTTCGGGGAAAAGACGGGGGCCGAAATGAAGGAGCTGGGGACTTTTCCGCGGCTCGATCGGTGTTACGACGAGAGTCGCCAAAGCTATTTTTGGTAAATTTGTACTTTCAGATGTTGGCATCATTATGGCGCCAGACCCGATTGGCTCCCGCAAATTCAAAGCATCTAACATGTCCTTGGCCAATGAAGGGCGCCCCTAGTGCACCAGATTCAGCAGGAAGAAGAAAACGCCTAAGCTTTCGGTTAACTTTCTCTCAAGCGAGGCTTATCTAATCTAACATCAGAGTCAATAGGCTTTGCCCTGTTCCCATCTTGGGTAGATCAACTTTACACCACTCCTGAAAATGGGATCCTATCCACTGATCGGTTCGCTTGCGCTTCAAGTAATCTCGCCCTCCCCATGAGCTCAAGAAATGGGGGCAACGTCGCTTTCGGCTCATGTCCTATTGCACTAAGAATTCATAGGCCACGATTTTTCTTGTTAGTTGTACGCCCGATGTGAAGGGTTCGGGGAAACAATCGGGCCATCCTCGAGTGCCACGGGAAGGGGGCATGCCTCTTAATTTATCTTGACCCTCCACTCTGAATATTTATGAAAGCTTCGGAGAAACGTTCATGCCATCCTCGAGATTGAGAGGCTCTTAATTTCTCCCGACCCTCGAATCGAAATATTTATGATTCAAATTTTCCGATCCACGGGTCCCGTAGAACGTGGCAGGTGGAAAGTACACTAAAACCACGTCATCTTATCAAGCTAGCAGCAAATTCTAGATAAATGACATAAATGATTTATAAAACTTTGGCTAAATATGCAATGTGACTATGAACTTTTGATTTATTAAATATAATTGATAAACTTTTGGTACGTGTTCAAATTAATCCATTGATGTAAAATGTAGTTTTTAAACGATATCGAATATTTTCATTTAGTTCAACAATTGATTCGAACTTTTGGTACATGTTCAAATGGTTCATAAATTATATGAAGATGTTTAATACAGTCCACACGTTGAATAACTGGGGACTACATTGAACATTCGATTAAAGTTCAGGGATAAAACTAAATAAATAAAAATATATAATTTATTGGGGTCATTTGCGCCATTATTTCTATTTTAATAATATTATTTTATTTAAACATGATGAGGATGTTCTCTAGCTACGGTGCACCAATTCAATTTTGAGGGCTCCAGTTGTACGGCGACAAATATGAGGAGGGGGCCACCGGACTTGGGAAAAAAAAAGGCGCAAAATTCAAAAAATGACCCCAATTGCACGAATCCCCAAGATTCCCACAAATCAAAGGAGGACACGCCTGTGAATCCCGCAAAAGATGGATGGCAATTTGGGGAGCGAGGAGGCTTTTTCCTCCGGCGCGTTCTCCACCGGACGGGAAGTTCAAACCGGCGACGGAGCCACGTGCGAAGCGTCGGACGAGCGGGAGTCGAGTCGGACCGGACCTTCCGAGCGGGCAAACGCGAGATGAGATGACGAGTCGGATCGCAAAAGGAAACGCGAATCGGCACTTCCATCCTTGCTTGTTAAGTATATGTTTCGGCACGCAAGAGATTCCGATTCGAAATGACTCGGCACGAATGGTTAGGGAATGGCTTTAGACGGCAGTTCGACTGCCTAGAAAGACGGACGATATACGGTTAGGAATACGCCAACATGGTCGCCCACTCCCACTCATTTCTTTATTCACGGTATTTTCTCCACATTGGGCACGACGTCGGTCCATTCATTATCTCATGGAAATAACCACTTTACCCTATCTCCCTGATTAATAATTGATAATATTTATTATTTGTTTAATGTCGTCATCAGCGACACCCCCCCACCCCCTCGCCCCAACGCCAGACAGCTTAACTCGAGTTCTCTCTCCCTTTGCAAATGGCGTCGCTTCCTCTTGCGGTCCGGAGCAGATCGTCGTCGTCGTCGTCACCCGCACACCACCGCGCTCTCCAGTGTTCCTGACGCCTCTCCTCGTAGCCGATTCCTTCCCTCTGGCTCGGTCCCTTGGAATCTCTCGTCTCGTTGTCTCTCTCTGTCTCTCTCTCTGTCCCTCTCTCTCAGTGTATCTCTGTAACATCTTTTTCCAAGGAAGAAGAGAAGCGGGGGATGTGACCGTTTCGGCAACACTTGCGTTGGCAGGTGATTTCGGAGCTTACTTTCAGTTACATCTAGTGGTCGCCATTACGCTTGGTTTCTTAAGGGCGTGCGTGCGTGGTTTTGCTTCGCTTCTCTTCTTGGTTTTTGCTCGCTTAAAGGCGTCTTCGATCCGGGAGCTCCGCATCCCGGCGAGACGCGAGCCTGTGTTGCGGTCTTCTCTTTCTGAGAGTTACTAGAGGTTTCGTATGTTTTCGCAGCTCTAGTTTTGTGTGTATTCTCATCTTCTTCGTGGGCCAATCGGATGAGGATTCATCGCCTCGTGGTTGATCCTCTCTCTCTCTCTCTTCTTGAGCGGTAGCATTCCAAGTAAAATAAAATGCAGAGACGTCCTTTTTTCCCCCCGGGGGGGGGGGGGGGGGGGGTTGGGCTTAAGCAGATCGTAATGCTTTGAACTTCAAGGTTGAACAAATCGAACAACGGTCTCTGGTGGTGGATCTTACCCGAGGAAGCTTGTTCTGTTTCTTGAAAAGATGAATCTGTGATGTAGCTTCTGCGGAGTTTACGAGAGCAGGAGGACAAAAACGTTAACATCCCCAAATTTGCCTGTTTCTTAAGCATTTGTCATTAGTTTTGTTCCCTCTCTAGCAGAGAAAGACTTTTTTTCTCTGAGTTCTAGATGATGCCTCGTTCATTTTGTGGTCGAATTGCCTGTTGACTTTTTGTCTGGTGGCTCTTTGGCGGCTGGGAAAATCGAAGTACATATCTGCGTTTGACCTCTGAATTATCAAACCCGCGACTCGGCCGAAGAAAGTGTGAATGCAATAGTTTGACCTGGTTTTGCTAAGAGCTTGAACGCCATTTTGCAGCCAATGGATTGGACGCCTGAATAGGATACGTCAAAGCACCAGAGGCAAGGAGATGAATGCCAAATCATCTGGGTTGATCATCGGGCTTTCGGTAGGGGTTGTGATTGGAGTGCTTTTGGCTATTTTGGCACTCTTTTGCATTAGATACCAGAGGAAGCGGTCTCAGATAGGGAACAGCAGTTCCAGGAGGGCTGCAACTATCCCGATTCGAGCTAATGGGGCAGATGCTTGTACTATACTATCTGACTCAACGATTGGTCCAGAATCTCCCGTGAAATCTGGACGGAATGGCATGTCTGTGTGGCTTGAAGGATTTAAGAAGAGTAGCATGGTCTCTGTCTCTGGAATACCCGAGTATTCTTACAAGTATGTTGGTTTTAACATTTTGGTTGAAATTACTCATTTAGTTTTGGAGCATGTCCACATGTAAGAAATTTTATGTCATCTGCTACTTAAATTTAGCAATAACAAGATAGTAGATACTCCAACTTAGGTCTTTACCAGATATAAGCTGAAGCGCGATTATCTTTCGACTCGATTCAACTCTTGCTCCTGCACACGGTTGAGATAAGAATGTTAAGTTTTGTAATTTAGAGAGGTCCACTGAAATTTATTTATATGTTACCACTGGTGGCATGGTTGCCGTTTTGCTTTTACTTGTTTACACATGATGTGCCTGATATTATCATCTGATTATCCAATTTTTCTTCTCCGCTTGAGAGTTTATTTGCATGTCTTCGCTTGTGGCTCTCCCTTGTCGAGGCTAGTAAAAATGTTTGATACTTCCGGTTCATGTGGAAAATACGCAACATTACGTATCAATAAATCTTCACGCTGAACTGTAGTTCATCTCATGTAAACGGCCTTTCTGAATTCAGTATTTTGTTGGGCTTTTTGTTGGGCTTTTTGCCCTTTTGGCGGCTAAGGTTGCTTTGTGATGCTGCTACAGAGACCTGCAGAAAGCAACCTGCAATTTTACAACACTCATTGGGCAAGGAGCCTTTGGTCCAGTTTACAAAGCTCAAATGTCTACTGGAGAGACAGTTGCTGTTAAAGTGCTTGCCACTGATTCCAAGCAAGGCGAGAAAGAATTCCAGACAGAGGTAGAGATTATAGATGTTAATTCGTTGTTGACTTGGCACATGATGGCTTATACAGTTTTGACTTTTTTGCCACTCACGCTAGAATATGTTACTCTCTTGTTCTTTGGTGGACATGTTAAAACTTGCATCCCGGAGACTGTAATAAATTGCTCACTACTTAAGTTCATGTTCAGTTATGTGGATTCACAAAGGGGGGCACCCGCTCGAGTGAGGTAGACAGTTCTGGACATAAGACAAGTGAAGTGGACAGTTTGATGCATTTTTGGCTTTGGTTGTTGTGTCGTGTATCACGACCTTGAATATTTCATTCCAATGGAAAGACTTCATGAAAATTAAATAAATATTTCTCTGTCCGTCCTAAATAGGGGACCTGTTTTAAAATCCTGCAAGAATTAGATTTGAATCATCTATGGATTGTCTACAGTCTTTATGCTTCATTCAATGCTTGGAGCACGAATGTGATGCGAACTGTTTTTAGTTGAAACCAACCAAATCAGAAGATATAGCTTGGCAGATGATATATAATGGTTACCTTTGCCAATGTTTGTCCTAGTGGAATCAGCAATATGATGAATTTCCACATGAGTCTGAAACTTTTCTCTTAGTTTTCCTATGAGAACTGTTTTTAGTTTTTTTTTTTGGGTAAATGAGAACTGCTTTTAGTTGAAACCAACCAAATCAGAAGATATAGCTTGGCAGATGATATGTAATGGTTACCCTTTTGCCAGTGTTTGTCCTAGTGGAATCAGCAATATGATGAATTTCATAAGTCTGAAACTTTTCTCTTAGTTTTCTTTCATTTTTTTTTAGTTATACAGTACATCTTGACATGCGCCTATATGGGCATTTCTTTTGCAGGTTAAGTTATTGGGAAGGTTGCATCATAGGAATCTTGTGAATTTAGTTGGTTATTGCGCAGAAAAGGGCCAGCATATGCTTATATATGTCTACATGAGTAAAGGCAGCTTGGCCTCTCACCTGTATGGTAAGCTTGCACTTTCTTCCTGTTAAAGGAGATTGCATATTCAGAGAGCATTATTCAAATGAATGAAATGCATGTTAGAAAACTAGACTTAAGTACATGACAAGCATGTTCATTTCAAGTGTATGTCTGAGTATATTATCTTTTATGGAGGAGTCTCTTTCTAAGTGCTTATAAAAAGTTGGTTAGTCCAGCAGTAATTGGTTCTTTGCCATAGGTTCAGTGGTGCGAAGGCTTTGGGGAGAATGATACAGATAGTTGTTCCTTTCTATATGCCTGTTTCACAAAAAGGCACCACCGTGAATAATCCTGTAAACTGATATATCCTAATATTTTAGATGATTATGAATGTTTTGACATTGGAAGGATATTGATATGATTTGACCGCTGGCCAAATGAATGGCGAAGTATGATGATCGTTTGACCATCAACCATCCTGCTGACATGACTATATAAAATCCACCTTTTTTAAAGTCAATTCTTACTTGATAGATGTTTCTGTAAGAAAGAGCATTTTAAAGAATACCGCATGATTTTCCTAGTTAAGTTACCCTTGTTAGGTAGAAGGAAAAATTAGTGCATGATTCTACCATGGAGACTGGGTATTCTACTGTATGATGCTGTAAGTAGCATGTATTCTTTCCAGGTGATATCAAGGAATCATTGAGCTGGGACTTGAGGGTATATATTGCCCTAGATGTGGCAAGGGGACTAGAATATCTTCATGACGGGGTAAGGTTTTGCCTGTCATTGATGTGTTCTTCTTCTTATTTTTTCCTTTTAAATTTATTTCATTTATAGTTAAATTTGGTGCTTTAATGTGCTTTTTTGTGTACTGTCTAATTAGCGGTCATCGTTTTGATATCGTTTCAGGCAGTACCTCCTGTAATCCACAGGGATATCAAGTCTTCCAACATTCTCTTGGACCAGACTATGAGAGCAAGGGTATATCTCATTTAAGATTTTAATTTAATATTCTGAGAGTAGATCAGGGCTGGATAAATACTGCCGGTGTTTGATTCATTAGGGGAGTCATCTTTCTATTTGATTGTTTCATTTCTTGAATTAATCTTGAATATTTTGCTTGCTGAACCATGTTCACACACATATGCATAACTTCTCAATCACTCAATAAAATTGGTATTTGCTTATTCTGCTTCGATCAGGTCGCTGACTTTGGACTTTCGAGAGAGGAGATGGTAGACAAAAATGCTGCTAACATACGAGGAACTTTTGGATACCTGGATCCCGAGTATATTTCCACCAAGGCTTTTACTAAGAAAAGTGATGTTTATAGTTTTGGAGTTCTGTTGTTTGAACTGATAGCTGGCAGAAATCCCCAACAGGGTCTCATGGAATACGTTGAGCTTGTGAGTTCTCTTATCTCTCTCTTCCCCACCCCAAAAGACATAATGACTTGTTGAGAGCAGGAAGACGCTCTTTAAAGTAAAAAATGCTAAGAGAACATGCAGTTTTTGCCAAGCTTCTAGGTTTCTGAAAAGGAATATCATTTAACCAATATAAAAGTTATCTTATCATGCTTAGGCAAAGAAATATATGTTCTGTTTTATGTTTTTATACTAACCACAAAGCCTTGGCTCAAGCTGCTACTAAAGGAAGAAAAGGAAAATCGGTTTTTCAATTTCCAGTAAAATGAAGCTGTGGGGTAATCTTAATTGCCTCCTTTTAGTATATGCCTTAATCTGTTTCTTGTCCAACTACGAATGATTATGTATAGGCGGCCATGAATTCTGAAGGAAAAGTTGGGTGGGAGGAAATCGTGGACTCTCGCTTGGAAGGAAAATTTGATCTGCAAGAGCTCAATGATGTGGCAGCTCTGGCATACAAATGCATCAATCGCGTGCCAAGAAGACGGCCTTCCATGAGAGACATTGTACAGGTTTTGTCTCGGATCTTGAAGCTAAGGCACAGTAAAAAGCATCACAGGAAGTCTCTCTCCGCCGCCACTGATGAAGCTGCAATCGATGTGGACCAACAAGAAAGTAGGACTCCGACCAGCAACCACCGGAGAGAGGAGTCTGTGGACAGTACAGCCGACACCTTTGATGTCTAAATGAACAGTTTTTTCCATTTGTTCATTTTTTTTTTGTCTTTCTTTTGTCTTTGTTTTTTCTTCTTCTTTTTTCATGCTCTTGGTTCTGGTTTTGCTTTTGGTTGTGCCTTGTGACATTTATACAGTGGGAAAGAAGGTAGGAGGCAGGCAGATCTTCCCAATGCGAGCATTTTGCTTCCTCGGAGTGGGGATGTAGGTCTCGCAGCTAATGTCATGTAACATATTCTGGTCATTTCGTTTTCGATCCTCGACCTTCTAACGAAGCCACTGCACCATCTGATTCTGTACATGATGGTCGTGCAAAGAGGGACCGAATGTATATGTCTTTTATCTCCAGTTGTCAAAGTGTTCCTCTTCTATTCACGCATCATCTCTGTCCGAGAGGTGAACTCGAATCCTTTCCCCATGCCAGGTGGTCCATTCGATTCCCTTTCCATTTATGTTCTGGTAATCTCCTGTTCATGTGTTGCACTTATGCGGTAACTTTTCTGCGCCCCCTCCTAAGATGCTTGTCTATTGAAGGTTTACGAAAAATCACGTTTGATGACGAGAAAATAAGGAGCCAACTTCGTATGAATCAACGGAGTAGTGCAAATTTAATCCAGGAACTGTTGGACAGAAATGTTCGTAGGCATTTGTGGCATGTTTAGTTCTTAAAGGCAATTTTTATCTTCATCTTCCGTAGGAACTCGGGACACTTGTTAATATGGCTTATATTTTTCGAAATCAGTCTTAGAAGTTAACCAAAAAAAAAAAAGAAAATGAAAGGAAAACTCCGTGAAATCGAAAGTGTAAGCTATGGAAGAAGTGGTTTTTTTTTTTTTTTGCTATTATTATCAGTAGCGGTAGTAGTAATAGAAAATATTGACCAGAGTAGGCTTTAAATAATTTAAATTTGCCAAGCAGGAAATTTAGGAAAAAGATCTTTTATTTTCATTGTTATCGAAATATCATGGGATAATTTCTCGAAAAATCCCAAACCTATCGAAGAAATGCCAATTCAATACTAAAACTTTCCAATTGTGTCAATTTAATTATAAATCTTTTAACGATTTATTGATTAAGTCATAACCATTTCAATTACATCAATTGAGTCTCATAATTTTGGTGAATTATCTAATTATTAAGTTTAGTATTAAACTAGTCAATTGTTAAAAGATTTAGAACTAAATATAATTATAATTAAATCGAACACCGTATAATAGGACTATGACTATTTAGTCCCAAAGTAATATCACAACTTTTTTCTCTATTCATGTAGAACTTATATAAATCATTTATGGACAATTGTCATTTAAGTTCTAAACATTTTGCAACTTTACCAATTAAGTCATAAACCTTTTTTTTAGCCAAATAAGTTTTAAATCTTTTGCAACTTTGCCGATTAAGTCTTTTTGACGGATTTTGGCTTGAAAATATCTACGTGATAACGACGTGGTGCGCCGGTCACCACTAGCGATGACATGGCGACAAACTTTAACCCCAAACTTTTTTTCCTTTTTTTTATTTTCTTTTTCTAAAAAAATATTTTGTTGTGCGAGGTCCGCCGACCACTCTAGAGGGCGGCTAACCCCTTGCCAGCCCGAGCAAGGGCAGCGAGGCGATGAGGCTGCCGTGGCCCTCGACCGTGGCCAGTGAGGCAACCCCCGCCTAGATTTGGGTGAGGTTGCCTCAACTGGGCAAGGGCTACCCTACCCAGATTTGGGCAGGGGCTAGGGAGGCTGCTGAGGCTCTTGATTGCGGCCGGCGAGGGCCGAACAACATCTCAAGGCCTTTTGAGCATTGGGAGAAGCTTGATAAGAAAGAACTCCGGCGAGGGCCGGACAAATTCAAAATCATTTGTATATGTTTATTTTGCCTAAGCAAATTATCTTTGTAGTTACTGCTCCAAATTCAAAATAAGGAGCCTCTTCATTCTATGGATCCCCGCGGTTAGGCCCATTTCCTGAGAAAACGGCACGTCGTTGCTCCAATTCTCTGAATCTTAAAAAAGAAAAAACACCCGAATAAGCAGCAAAATGCGTCGTCGTTTCCCAGACATGAACAATAACTCCCTCCGTTTTCTTCTCGCTCTCCATTTTATCCATATCATCATCAGCATTCCCTTTCGCTTCTCAGTTTCCAGACCAAAACCATCAGAGCAGAACCGAGGAGAAGCACGGCGGCGATGGCTGCTCTTCAGAGCTCACTTGCTTCGCTCTCTCTTTCCTCCAACTCGTTCCTCGGCCAACGCCTTCCCCCCTCCTTCCTTCCCACGGTCTCCGTACGCTTGGTCTATCTGATCTTTAAGTCGCTTTTCAGAACTTCAGAGCTGCATTTGTTTAGCGATACACATGGATCCACACATGTCAATGTCTCGATTTTAATTGCATTTTTGTTGACTCGGGGTTTTAGAGGTGGATTTTGGACGCAGTAGACAGGATTTCTGGCGAGAATGCATAGTATATATCATTCTAAACGCAATGAGCTTGATATTCGCCCGTTCGCATTATCTTCTATTTGATGCAAGACCGACGGTTTTTATCAGCTGTTTCGCATGTTAATTTGTTTGAATCTCGATTATACGGATATGTTGCTGAATCTGTGGCATTTAAAGGATTGTGAAGTCTCGTGGATTGAGCTGCGGTATGAGAGTGGTAACACTGAATTAGGACCTGTTGCTAGTAATTGCGTGACAGTAGTTCTCCAAATTTATTGGAGATGAGACAACAAGCTCATTTTTTTTGTGCATTGAACATGTGTCATCGAGAAAAGGTATCGATGTGGCAGTGTCCAGCTATTCATTGTCCATGCAGCAGGAAAATAGAAATACAAATCCCATTCTGCCGTTGTGCAGATCAAATGGATGCGCTTTCATGGCGCCTCACTTTGCAAGTAGTTGCTGAATGTTGGGTTTAATGGATAGGCGCTTCCTTTCAGCTGATTAAGCTTCTTCTATTGTTGATATGCATGGTCTGAAAGCTATTTGAAACTTGATAATTAATTTATCTACTAGTTCATGCAAACCTGCTGAAAGTATCTCGGTGGATAATGTAAAGCGATCGTCTTAATTTGGTGGATTCGTCTGACTGCTTCAATCTGAAACACGGCAGAGTCTATCTTCCAATTTGGTATTTTCGTTAGGAGCAGTGAAGGGTCCACTTGAGAAATGATGCGGTGAATGCTATGTATATCCCATTCTGCTGTGCTCACTGGCCATGGCTGGATTCCGTCGTCTTCTTCTCATTAGTATTCTGCAGGTGCTACACACCATGCTTGATTGAAGTGAAAGAGAAGTCTTTTGCCTTTAATTTCTTGTTTCAGATAAAAGTTAGCCGTCGGGACAGATAGTCTCTAGGGACGGCTAGGATTGGCACTTAGTAGTTGCTGATTGCAAATAGTTCTTATAAGCATGTTAAAAGAAAGTGAATTAGAGGCGAAATCTCTTGCGTCAGGGTGAATTAGCTGTTCTTATACTTATTAGTTGCTGATTGCAAAGAAAGTGAATTAGCTGTTCTAAAAGAGAAAAGCAGTAGTTTGTCATTATGTTTATTTTGTTCTGCTTACCCAACATGTCTAGAGGCATAACTCTTTTCTGCTTAATGGATCTCTTCCTCTATGCAGGTCAATTCAGTGGAGAAGCCATGCCTTATTGTTGCAAGGGTTAGCATTGCTGCTGTTTTCTTCTCTGAGTGATTTCTCTATAGCTCTCTCTCTCTCTCTCTCTCTCTCTCTCTCTCTCTCTCTCTCTGTGTCTGGTCTGGTTTTTCAGGGTTTATTTCTTTTTGGAGTGCCGGAACTGAATTCTGCTTAGAAAAAGGAAATGCTTTTGCTATCAACTGTACTACTTATCAACCGGTTTTTGTTTTCCCTTGGCAGCTCAAACGTTGGGAGAGAAAAGAATGTAAGCCAAACAGCCTTCCTATTTTGCATAAAATGCATGTCAAGGTAGGTGATACGGTGAAGGTAATATCTGGACGTGATAAGGGAAAGATCGGGGAAATAACTAAGATCTTCAGACACAATAGCACCGTAGTTGTCAAAGAGATAAACTTGAAGACAAAGCACGTGAAGAGCAGGGAAGAAGGTGAACCAGGGCAAATTATCAAGGTTGTTCTCACTTAATCATTGAAATTTGAGCTAGCTCCTTGGATATAGTGGATGATTAGTTCATGTCTATTGATAGTATCTTTTAGAGCTAAATAGCAGTATCTTTTATACCCTATAGCCATCCAATGACTTTGATTGAGCAGTTCTATACTTAAAGTGACATCAATTTATGTAATTGGAGTGTCTATTTCTAATAAATTTGATCTTGTTTATTTGTTATGAGAACTGAAAACTTGTCATATTTTCGTATCCAGATCGAAGCACCTATTCACAGCTCCAATGTGATGCTCTACTCGAAAGATCAAGAGGTGGCAAGTCGGGTGGGTCACAAAGTGCTTGACAATGGAACAAGAGTCCGTTTCCTCATAAAAACTGGGGAGATCATTGATAGTGCAGAGAACTGGAACGCACTGAAGGAGAGCAAGGAGAAAACTGAAGTAGCAGCAGCCTCATAGAATGGCCATGACTCTATAGGACTGGAGTTTCTGGATCTATATGTACATCATTCCTCTTTGCAATTTCCTTTGACCCTTTCCCCGGGATTGAAATTGTATTCTTTCTTTCCACATCCTCATGCATATGGTAGAATAGGAAAAATGGCTTTACTTATATTTAGTCGAAAAGAAATGCAGGCTGTCTCACTTCTGGAAGATGAATATGAGTGATAAGATGCAAATTTTTGACGAGCTGCGGTTCTATCATGTCCTTTTTAAGTGTATCATTGTATCTGATTTAGCAACGAAGGTTCATTGGATTGACAATGATGCCATTGCTATTCTCCTGCGTGTTCATTGTGCTTTTGCTACGTGATATGATTGTTGAACCTTTTTTCTGGCCCCCCTTGTTGAGAGCATGAGTTGAGCATTAAGGGAAGACACTTGCTGGAGTTAAAGTATATGCAGACGGCTTATGTTTACATCATACCATGATCAGAACTTACTAAATGTTATCATACTTTCGTTCTTTTTTTGGATTTTTTGGGAGCCTTTGGCCCTTTTCTGTGTTTGCGTTGCAGTTGGCTATTGTTAATGATTTATATTAAGACTTGCCACAACCATTCGTCTGTTTCTAAGGAAAAGGATGGGGTCTCGTGCAACCCTCATCTGCCCGCCAAACGAAGGTGGTCTGTTCTTGAGTTGGCAACATGCAGTTATATTGTGAACTCTCTACTGAATATTCAACCCATGAAGCCTTGGATTATGCCTAGCCTTTGTTGCCTATGCGGAAACCCTGAAGTGTTTTGTTTCACGAAAAAACTACGAGTTTAGCTGCTGTTGGTGTCACAGAAACGAAGGTTAAATCAGAAAACACCATAGACGAAGATTTTCAATTCGGGCCGCATATGATGTTATTCTATTCGAGAAACATTGGTTGGTTTAAACCCCTTCTTTCTTGCTTATCAGTTTTCCTGCCCTTTCCCACTAAATGGAATGAAAATCTTCGTTTAGAGATGTTGGACGGAACGGCTACTGTTCTGGGTGTATTTAGTTTTGCTTATAATGTCTGGAATTGGATTCAATCCTCCATTTGGTTCCAGAAGCCTGGGGAACTGTGAGGGCATCTGGTCATAGCTTTGAGATCCCGGGACGCTCTTGTTTGTTCTGTACGCGAGTTTCGGTGGTCCTGTAGCGTGCGTTGCAGAGACTGCAGGATGAAATGACCCTCCATGGGATGATGTTCGAGACACTCCTCGACACACGAAACCTAGCCACATGCCAAATTCAATGTCGAGTCGTGGAGCCCATGCGACTCCATCTGCATAACAAGTCAGCTTTTGCTTCCTCCCCAGAGAATGCAATAGTGAATTCGCTTTTAACGCTATTGGAAAAAGTTACTCGACTGTGCAATGCGATGCATGTGAAAACTGGCCCCCCACGACCAAGGCTGTCCACTGTCGTGCAACGCCAAAATCAACAGCGTAAATGCTGTCGTGCGGTTGGAACGCAACGCGAATCTCTTTGGAATCAAAACACGATACACAAAAATCAAGAAGGAAAGATCATATATATGTGTGCATGGCACGTAAGGAAAAGCGGATGCTTGTTTTAGAATAAAATGTCAAACGCATCGCATCGCCCTTAAAATATCTCACATCATTTATTCGTGTAATTCATTTGCTCTTCATATATATATGCGGTCTCGTTCATCATCAAATTTCACATATCATTTCTAATCCGATTCACACATAAGAGGGGTGTAAGAAAATTTTCATATTACCCGTATGATCTCTCTTTTAAAGCGTAACCTTTTGAGCCATACGCTATAACAAAAATCAACTCATTTCAAATGTATTGTCGTGATAATTCCATGTCAGGAAGCAAGCATATGTTTGCAGCAGAAGCGCAAAAGCAAGAAAGACATGACACCGAGTTGCTCAGCACAAACGAAAATCACCCTACTGCAAACTCAAGACGGAATTTTTATGTGAAAGCCAATCGATAATCTTACATCAGCATATGCTGGCAAGACAGTGGATCGGACGACATTGGAATAGAAAATCTTCCGCCTTGCCCGAGCTAGGGGATAGATGTAAAGCACTGACATGGCCTGCACGTGAATATTCATATATTTCCATGCGATAGACACAACTGTACTTAAAAACATTTTAACTTAATTTGGCGTCATGGTCGATTTCCTATCATAAGTAGGAGACGTGGCTGTCCGTGATTAGTGCTGAGAAGCCAGATTTTTCATCCTTCCCCCCGCTTGACTAGCTATATCAAGATGAGCCAACCAAGGGTCATCGATATTAGAGAGCTCCCTTTCAGTTCTCGTGTTTTGCAGGGAGGAGGAGGAGGAGGAAGCAGAAGAAAGAATAGGAGAGAACAGGAATGGAAGACGATCGCCAAAATCCAACTGCACTCGCATACTGTGTCACTGGCGCGACCGGTTATGTCGGTTCTTGGTTGGTGAAGTCTCTCCTCCGACGCGGGCACAAGGTCCACGCCACGGTCCGCGATCCCGGTATGTATCTGCATCCCTTCTGTCTCGTTTTTCCCTTCTCATCCACATATCCGAGTCGAGTTCGATCACCCTTGATGCTCAACCTCCTCCAGTCGTCTTCTCTTTGATGATCTGAATTGAGTTGAGCTGAGATGGAGACGTCCGAAAATGATTTCGTCACTGGGTGTAAAGTCTAGTTGATGATGACCTCTGGGCCTGGAGAGAAAGCGAAATGTACATTTGTATATAGGTCTGGACGGGCTTGAACTTGGCTCATGGGGCGTGAAGAGCCCAATCAGCTCAAAAGGCCCATCATGAGTAGAATTCCACCCCGGATTTTGGCGTTGAGTTATTAGACCTGCGCAAATGATTGCAATCCTAAGGAAGCGATTAAATGATTAGCAGCAAGAATTAGCATTGGCTATATTGATCGGCTTGAAAGGTGCCTGAGCTTCATAGGAGACTGTTCAGTCTGCTTTCATTAACTTCAAAATTCGCCCTGATAAACTTAGAAAAGCTTCCGACTTTCCTCGTCCCGCAGCTAAATCCTTGCATCTGCTACCTATTTGGGATGGCGGAGAGCACTTGAAGTTATTCCCAGCTAGTTTGCAGGATGAGGGGAGCTATGACGAGGCGGTTAAGGGCTGTGATGGCGTGTTTCACGTCGCCGCCTCAATGCAATTCGACACTCACGAGTGTACCGGTAGGCTTTTTTATGTTGTACTACTCTTTGGCAAATTTTTATGGTGACTATTGCCCAAGAAATCATCGAATGCCTTAAGAACTGCTTCCTTCTTTAATTATTTTCTTTTTCTGAAGATGCGTATGTCCATTCGAACATCATCAATCCGGCAGTTGAGGGCACCATAAACCTCCTGAAATCATGCCTGAAGTCAAGATCAGTGAGGAGGGTGGTGTTCACATCTTCCATCAGTACAATCACTGCCAAGGACAGCGCAGGGAATTGGAGAGATGTTGTTGACGAATCTTGCCAGACTCCAGTGGATCATGTTTGGAAGACTAAAACCAGCGGATGGGTAGTTGCACTTTTCATCTTCCTTTAATATTCAAGAGCATACTAGTGATTTTCTTTTTATTTGTGAGCTGACGTGAAAAATTAGCAAATGATTAACGATATTGCGGCAGGTCTACGTGCTATTAAAGCTCCTAACAGAGGAAGCAGCTTTCCGATTTGCAAGAGAGGAAGGGATTGACATTGTGTCAGTGGTTACCACCACAGTTGGAGGCCCATTCCTCACCTCCTCTGTTCCCTCCAGTATACGAGTTCTCTTGTCCCCGATCACTGGTAGCCTTTTGCTAGTTTAACTCGAGTAGATTATGAGATCTTGATGTTCATCGACATCTCGACTTAGGTCGCTGAGACATTAAACAAGTGTGAACTTATGGCGATTGTATTACACAGACGAAGTCGAGATGTTCCAGATATTGTCTGCCGTGAACTCCAGAATGGGATCGGTCGGTGTGGTCCATATCGAAGATGTATGCAATGCCCACATTTTCTTGATGGAGCATGCCCAAGCAGAGGGCAAATACATATGCTGTGCTGAAAGCTGCCCCATGTCTAAGTTGATCCAAAACCTCGCGAAATATTATCCACGCTCAAATATAACAAGGTGATTTCTTGGGATAATTTACAAAATGAAAAGTGCATGCTGTATAGACAATTCTCACGCGTAAACCATTTTTGCTCTGTGTCAGGTTGGCGGATCAGGAGAATGAGTCAGTCCCAGCTGTGATTTCTTCAAAGAAATTGAGGGATTTGGGGTTCAACTATAAGAATGGAGCACAGGACATTCTACGTGAAACTGTGACCGCCTGCATAAACTTTGGCTTTCTTCCTCCTTTAGCAACTTAGAACTCGGTCTTCTGTTTTCCAAGTCGTGGATCCAAAAAACTAAAAGCTAATCATGTGTAGCTGAAATGAAAAGGATGCAAGTTGTGTAGTTGGGTCAGAGTTGCCTTATCCTATGGCTGTGTTTGATTATTCGAATTTCTAAACGGGATAGGATTTGATAGGATATGATAAGAAATTCATTGACTTATTTATATCACATCTACTGTTTGGTGAATTTCAGATTTAAAGTCGAATATCCCTATATTCTATCTAATCTACTGTTTAGCAAACTACGGATTTAAAATCGGATATCATATCTTATTAAATTTGTTATTTGGTAAACTACAAATTCAAATTTAGATATTTTAAAACAATAACATTAGACAAGTACAAATTTGCAGGTTTAATATTCAAAAACATCCAAAAAAATATTTTTTTCAAATTAACAAATTCTTATTAAAATTCATGATTACACATTATTCTTTTCAGTTCTTTTGAAATAATCTTTTGGTTACCTCATTCAATATCAAACGTTTTTAGAATAACTTTAATTTTAATATATTCACTTTGAAACATGAATTTTTTTTTCTCTCTTACAAGTTTTTCATTTATTTCCACTTTGTTACAAATCCAATACCAAATCAAATAAATGCCTAATCAGAACAAAGTATAAAGTCCAAAGTTTATTCGCTTTTTTTTTTCAGCTGTCACGAGAATGCGATGACAATTAATCATGTTAATGAATGATCTTTGAACAATTTGTACTTATAAAGTACATTACAATTCGTCGGCTTTGTAAAATTTTGATGCGAATTGGAGAGCTATGATGAGAAGGTTTCAACATCGATACTTTAGAAAAGAGCTTATCTAATTGAGTTTAAAACTTTATAAGAGTTTTCTCATTTTTTATACTAAATTAAAAATATTTATTCAAAAAGAAAAAAAAACCTAAAATTAGTTCAAGACTTATAGAATTGATACTATATGAAATAAATTGCGGTAAAACACCTAGACATTTTTTTAACAAAAATAAAATTTTGATTTTTTTTATTTTATGGTATTATTTTGATTTTTATTATTGTATTTTTTAATTTGAAAAAATAAACTCGGATCGGGTCAGGAAAACTAGGTCCGACTCTCTGGCCCTGACCTAACAGAGGAGTTAGAGTAATATGTGGATGAACGACGGATAAAGAAAAAAACATAAGATTTTGGATAAAAGAAATCTTATCTAACCTTATCCCACAATTCTCCTTAAATTCTTTTATCCGGTTTATATTCCTCATATATCCGACCTTATCATATTATAGACAACTACCAAATACGAGATAGTTTAAAACGTATCATATCTTGATTTTTATCCGGTCGACCAAACATAGCCTATATATAATACAATCAACACCAAATACTACAACTAAATCAGCTCTGGTGGGACCATACGACCATGTTTGTCCAATGTCAAACCAAATTAAAGTATTGTTTTTTCCGTCACCAGGACACATTAATGGCAGCTACAGCAGCCATTAATGATGCCGAAGTGCAAGAGCTTATGGGACTCAACGAGCTCGAGTCATTAGCATTTGAGTGTAAGATGGATTTCAAAAGGGGGCCTGCATTAATGAATGCAAGGTTTGACCATAGATCTCGGCAGATGGTACGGGAGTCTGCCCAATTGTTAATTTGGAGAATCCCAAAAGGGGGGCGCAATTCAGAACTCGAGCAAGACCGAGGACGAAAGATTTCTGAGTCGAAACGCGTCTGTGCGCAGTAGATTCAGAATATGATCATAGAAAACGCTTCAAGAACCGGAAGAGCACGATCGCCCGTCTCGCTCCGTATAGTCACTCGAATCTTTCAATAAATCAGAAGCTCAGTCGGAAGATCTCCTCAAGAAGAGTAAAGGCGGACGTGACTTCCGCCTATCCTCATTGCAGACCCGGATCGCAATTGGGTGCAGCATCCCAGATCTCTAGCCAGTGACCCGTAATCATTTCCCTTCGCTCAGAGAACGTCAGGAAAGCAAACCCCAATGCACTCTATAGCTCGGAAGCTCTCGTCGCTCATCTGTTTTTCATTTCCCTTTTCGGAGGACAGAGCTTGAGTGTTTTTCCCGACGACATGTCGAAATCAAATCTCGTTCGGTTGCTGTTCCTCTGCGGAAGCTACTGCCTCCATTAAAGGCATGTGGGGTTCGGTTCATCTGCCCAAAAGCCGTGCGCCCACAACTTCTTCCTCCAGGGCTTCGGAGCACCAGGGATCCTGAACATCCCCCACCCGTTCAATTCCTTCACGGTTTCATACACGAGGGCGTTTGAATTTGGTTAGCGACACATTCATTGAGCAGTTATGACTCAGCTAGCTAGGCCCCAGAGGGCTTTCAATGCCGCGCCAATGTCACTGCGAGAAGGCGCTTAATCTCTGGCAACAATGCATGATATTCCGTCTGACTATTATTTCAATTTCATGAAAAATAACTTTTAAAAAAATACATCTTCTGTGTTCTTTGTTTACCTTTAAATATCGTGATCTCTAACAGCATGCCTTGATCTCACTCGAAATCGGCAATCCGACGGCATTTGACAAACGAATATCGAAAAATAATTTTCTGAAAAATATTTTCTAAGAAAATAAGTTCCTAGAAAATATTTTTCTAGAAATGCTATATTTTCCGTGAAATGAACGGAGCCTTAATTGACGATTGCCCGAAAGCACCACCTTTCAAGTACCACAAGTTCCAATTTCGACGGCATCGGCTACATCCTTCGTTGGAACATTTGATGCGATGGAAACTTCCATGTTTTCTCTCAATCAGTCAGTCAGAGAAAGACAATGAAGAGAGATGGAGGGCAAGCATAGCAATTGCACCTCAAGAGATTTCGGAACCTCTCCGACTCGTTGGATGTTGAAAGGAAGCATGGATCTCGATTATTAAAAATAAAAATTTTAACGAGCGTCCCGAATGCACTTATTAAACAACAGATTAAAGGAAAATTTTTAGCTTTTCACGCGTCGATTTCCTTAAGCGTTATGCACACACCATATCTCGAAGATCGGATTTCTTCAGATAAAACATACTTAATAAGTGTTCCGAAGCATTCGTTAACATGTCTGGTTTAACAAAGTAAGGTAGCGTTTTCGGCACTGTCGTCGTCGTTCCATGAGCTACCCCTTTCGCTATTATCGCAGTTATCAAACACGTATCAGCGGCATCAAAATAGCAGTAGAACGGCGAACGTATAGCAACGGCATTGATCATGAGCCGAATTCATTCCCGCTGACTTTTCGCATCACAGGCTCTAAAGCAAGATTCGTCATGTTCCTTTTCCTTCTCTCAGATTCCTCACGTTATGTTAGAATCTTTAGAATTAAGCTTAAATTCTTCCTGGAGAAGAGGTGGCTTTGTCCCGACAAAGACAAGACCCCCACATGCAAATGTTCTCTCCTCAAAAGGTCAACGAAAAGGATCGACTATTCAACCAGCGCCTCTAAGCAACTCTGTTAATGTAAGAACACCGAATAACGATAGCTGCTGAAACGATACAATCTGGCATGCGGTGCATCGTGACATCTCGACATATGAGATTATGATGTAAATTTATTATACTTGCAGTAAAGTGGATCAGTCTGAGCTTTAGCAGGTACTAATTCGTCAGTAAAAAATGATTTACTAGATTCATAGTAAGATTATTATGATTGTTGCGCAAAATAAGCGATCGAATAATAAAATAAATTAAATACTAGATTTACGTGATTTAGCCGGTATGATCTACTTCATGGAGAGAGCAACGCATGTTACGAATCGAGTAATGAAACGGGGATTACAATCACACTCAAGCCACTCATACATTCTCAATATTTTCCAACCCCCAAATTGGATACTCGATCCGTATAAGAAGCTACTCATTTTATGAAATCTACTCGAATTAGGAAGGCATTTAAATTGTGTTTAGTTTATGGGCCCAAACTCAAGAAATATATTTAACGGTCTTCACACTTTAGCTTGATGTTTGAGTCAAGCTCCAATCATTTTCATTAGAATCTGAACTTAGCTTCTACTCTCCCACAACTTATCATAGGCTCAAGCCGCTCAACCACAATAGACATCTTCCAAGTTAATGTCTCACTTGAACTTTGCCCTAATTGTGGACCTCGTCAGGACACTAGCTTTTGACTTGCACATTTAATCACTCTATAAGAATTTTCGACATAGCCTCAGTCACGAACAAAGCAAAATGATCGCTACATCCGTTTTTGTCATGAGATTAGACGCGCAACTTGGCAAACTTAATAGTTAAAGTAGTTGTTGGCTTTATGCACTCCACCTTGCTACAAGTATCACCTATGCCGATTACTGTGCTGGCTCCCGTTATCTTGGGAGTTTTTGGTCGCAACTCCATCTCGAGGTGAACAACATTCAAATCCATATAAGCACTGTCATGATCAACCCTTAGTAGAGATATTCAAGATTTGTCAGATGTAATTTTTCCGCTGATAACAAAAATACATTTTACTTCCGAATACCGCAATTGATAACTATGCTTGCCATGTGCAAAGCCCAGAAGTGTGCATGTTCATTTCCTCCCATTGAGCTAATCATAATTAAGTCGAACATGACACATGCAACAAATATTTTAAGAACTAAGTGATCTGTACCGCTACATGACCATGCTTTTTCGGGTGTCAAACGTCCTACCACGATCAATGAGGATCTATTTACCAAATTGCTTATCATATTAAGCACATACGCTGGGAATTTCCTAGTTATGTTAACACTAGAGAGCATTATATAAGTCGTCTCTAATAATTCCACCCATCAACTCTGTAACATGTTGTGGCTTGCTATGCAAGTGTCGTGCCTCACTATATCTTTCTTCTTGCAGGATTCATAATAGCTCTAAGCAGCAATTGATGCTTTGTCACTTTGCACGTGCTTGATCATCTTACCAACCTTCTTTTCGATCAAAATGGTCAACTATCTAATTTTAACGACATCATTAAGTTTGTGCCTAAGAACAAACATCTATGTCCTTCTGATGTAGTTATCCACAACTGTTGATATCGATTGAATATTATTTCTTGAACAAAATTGCTGTAGCATGTGAACATTCGAGTGAATCAACTTTGCAAACTTTGTGGTTTTTCTTGCAATCATACCGAACTATAAATGTCCATTGTCTGCTCAAGTCACGGCATGTGCATACATTTAGTCCCTTATGAAGGCGCTAGTGCAATAAGTAAATTTATAAAAGATAATGCGGAAATAAAAGCTTCAGAATAAATAGAGTTAGAGAGTAAAGAAAATTGAACACAAGATGTATAGTGGTTCGGCTTAGATCAAGCCTACGTCCACTCTCCCACGATGACAGCCTATTGGCTGGAGTCCACTATGAATCAAAAGAGTTACAATCTCAATGTCTAAGCTTCTCAGCTTCACTCTCACGAAGTTCGTATGTCACACTCTTTTGAGTACAAATAAAGCTCTTAGTGATTCAGACTTTAGGAAGATTACTCTCTAACGTTCGTACAACACAACTTGAAATAACTCCATTAAATACTCCTTCATGCCTTCATAACCATTGGCACCTTCCAAAGGAATTCTTCCAATCTACCCGTTGGACAGAATCAATCAGGAGATCTCAAGCTATAGATAGAAACAATAGAGAATCCGTCAATCCCGATCGCCCATTCACGCCCATTCAATCAGGATCTTCAGTTTCCTAAAGTGAACACTTGCTCCATATAATTGATTGCTTCCATAAATAAAATAATCAGATCCAATCAATCCATAAGCTGTCGAAGATATATATATATATATATATATATATCAATCCAGATTTTCGTGGGAAAAGAATAAGATCAATAAGATCTATTACCAAAATAACTTAAGTCTGTCTCCCCCAGACTTTGGGAAAGTCTGTCCACCTCAGACTTTAGGAAAGTCTGAGAAAGTCTGTCATCGTCGAAACAATCATTAACTCTCCAGACCGTCAGATATCTCTAGATCTTCCGATGCTTTCGGACCGTCTGATAATCTCCAGACCGTTGGAGTCTTCCAAATTCATCCGTCCGATCTACCCATTGTATATGAGATTTCTTAGCCATAAATAGAATATGAGAAATCCTGTAAATCCAAATTGTCTATACAATCGAAATTTCCAACTTCCATAAATGAATACTTCCATATTGATCTTGATTCTCAATTTGATCAATATCTTCCATCAAATCAGAGATCACGTCCTTGATCCATATAGTAGGATAAGATGTACAAAGAATGGAAAGAATCACAGCGACTGTCACGTCACATCAGACTATTCAAAGTCTGAAATTGGTTTTGTCATCGTCAAAATAATATATACGAATAAATTCTTCAACACCTTAATCGGCATAACCACACATGGCAGATTCCTTTTCGCTTAGAATTTTAGATTTCTCTCATCAATGTGCCACAAGCGCACATGTCGCTATTCGGGCTCTCATATCGATGCATGTAACGTCTTTACAGTTAAATCTGTCAATTTCTCATCTTGGAGCTCATACGAGCCACTCTACTCAATTCATCTCACATCATGGGGGCAACTTCAACAATCTATAAAATTCCACCATCATGACACACGGTGGATTCCAAAAATACTCAAGGAAATTAAGTTCTTCTTCGATTTTATAACATATCTCACTATAGTCAATGTCCTCGCGATACCATTACATATTACGATTTTAACGTCGCCAACACCAACAATAATGCAATTGATGTCTGCCAAAAGCACTTTATCACCATCTATGCATTGATAAGAAGTACAACAATTTTTATTTAGTGTAGCGCGAAATAAACAATCAAAACTCATAATCCACCTATCCAACATTAGCATTCACGATTCCTCACACAGTATTTAGCCCTCAGCATTTATCACGGAGCACAATCACGGAACAATTCACGAATCTTATCAGAAAATTTATTGATTCAAGCACTAAAAGATCCTCTTAGATTGCTCTAGAGAGTTAATTCACGAAAAATCGTCTCTCGAATGATATTCGCGTGGAAAAGACTTGCTCCTTACGTGGAAAAAGAAAATCTAAACTGATAATGGGAAGCCTATTCAAATTAAGAATTTAACTAGATAACTGCTCAAATCAGGAAAATTTATTTGGATCGAATTCTCTTTGCGGCCTCAAAGTCGGTACCCTCTTTTTAACAAGCGAGGACGACCGACGACTAACAGCAATTGAATCCTCTCACGAGGAACTGCGGAATCGAGCAGCGGATTAAGGCGACAGGCACCATCATCCCATCACTTCCCATGACGAACCATCGATACACGAGGGTTACAGCAGGACAAAAACGGAAAGAGACAGAAGCATCGCAGCACGACATGCGAAAACCCTTCCTCAATTTTGTCCTCTGGCCTCGAACTAATCCTCGTTTTGGGGCACGTATCCTCCCCGCCCCTTATAACGCAGGACCACTTCCTCCTCTGACCTAATAGCGCAGTAACAATTTTTCCCTTCCCCTGTCTTTCTTTCACCTTTTGGCCCCTATACTCCCGTATAATTACTCAATTTGCATGCGCATCCTGCGAAGTTATCATACATACCCCCGGAATAAGAATAGTGTTAACGAAGCCAAACGGTGGCTTTCGTTTTTCCTCTTTTTAATTCGGGCACAAGAAACGAGCGCCCCCTGTTTTTTTGTCTGCCCTCGCTCGCTGGTGCATGAAATTCAAGCTCGTAGCTGATTTTAATAAAGCTTCGGAATCCATCGGAAATTTTCAAAGAACAGACAATGCGAGTTCATAGGGTCTAAATCAATTAATTGCATGTTGATTCCCTCGAACGCATCAATCCTCCATATGTCGCGTGCACCACCCATGTTCGTCAACGCTTGCTCCAATCAAGACTACAGAAAGAAAGTCCAATTTTAATTTTTTTTCCTTGGACAAAACCTCTTAGTCTTAAGCTTCAAGTTTAAGAGATATTTACCCTCGATAATTGCATGTCTTCCTCGTTTGTTCTGGAGCGAGTATTAAACGAGCTTCAGAACAATACTCGCTCCAGAACCCTTCAATTCAGAAGGACGTGAGGCCAGACCATTCCACCCTGAAAGGGCCCCTTTCAGAGGTAATCTTTCATCGGTCTCTTGTCATCATCAGATCCATTTATGATTACTGTCAGATTCTGAATTTTCACCGTCTTGTCCGTATCTGAATTTTCGAAATCGGACATTAAATGCTGTAATATTCAAATCTTTTCAATAACATAAGCCCGAACCTTCAAGTGGCCAACTCTGTGGATCTACTGAGAACGACAAAGATTCAACGAAGACCAGGCTGCAGAAGAATCGAGTCAGAATTATATTCAAGTGGAGGGTGTGAAGCCGAAAGGAATAATTCGCCAGAAACCCCACAAAGATCTATCAAAAGCCCGAAGGGAAAAACAAAAGAATTCAACTCGAGAAATCACTTAGCCCAGATTTTTACTCGAATCATTTTTCTTTCTCCTTTTTCTTTACATTCTTCTTCAGGGTTTGCAAATCACCACAAAACAAGGAAGCAAGGCTCTGGGATTGAGCAAGTAGAGCTCCTCAATGTGTGAATACAGACCCACTTTACCGGCCAACGAATCGAACCCGGTCTGACCGGCCATTTCTTGGATGTTCTCCAGTGGCCTGTGAACCCTCCCCGCAATAACTCTGCACACTATCAAGGCCTTCCTCACAGTCGGGTCGTCCACCGTGTCAATGCTCTCGAACGCTCTTCCACTCGTAGATGTTGTGAACACCCCAATCCCTCCCTTCAATTCCTTCTTCACCGAGAAACCGTGCCGCACGACCCTGCATACGCAGCACCGCTCCGACGTGCACAGGCTCGACGAGCTGTCGCGCCCCAGAGAGCACGCCACCGTCGTGCCGTAGAAGCGAAGCAGCTCGTTCCCGTCGGCAAGGCACCGCGGGTGCTTCTTCGGGAGCTTGCTGGCCTTGATCTTGACCGTCTCGCGGTACTCCTCGAACCGAGCCAGGGTCTTCTGCATGTTGTGGACCTTGAGGACCCGCTCGATCCGGTTGCCGCCTTGGTTCTCCGATTTCAGCAACCCGGTTCGGCATATGATCTCCACAATCTTCCTGGACGAGTCCCCTTCCACTAGTTCAGTCACTGTTGAGCAAGAATACAATGTGTTGAGATCCATGCGATTGCTGTACAAGCTTCGTGTTATTGAGCAATGGGAGAAAAAACAAAAAAAGGTAAGGCTTTCGAATTCCGATAAAATTGCAACAGCCACGGTCCTATAGATGCTGGGAAAGTCGACCATTTAGTAGAGCCAACCAACTTTTTGATACTCCAGCTCAGAAATTGATGAAGCAAACGATAAAAAAAATTAGCACGGACCGAAGACACAGAAAAAGGACCCTTTTTTCCTTTTCCATCAATGAATGAATTGGTAATCGTCCTCAAGAGGGCAGAATTGCATGAGAAACTCGCGTAACTTTGAGCAAGAGCAGAGCAAGAACTACAAAGTCAGCGACGTAAAAGTTGATTCACGAAAAGGTTCAACGGGAAATGAAGCAGATTCCGTCATATTCACATGCAAAGGTGTCCTTTTTCCCCCCGAAAAGAAAGAGTTGCCTCCCGTATTTGCTTTTCTCTGAATCAGGAAATCCACAAGGAATGATTTTTTTCTTTCGGAAAAAAAAAGTGAACTTTTCTCCTACCAGCGTGCTTGGAGAGATGATGTGCCTCAGCAGCATCCCATTTGGTGAACTGCTCTCCACACTTGTGGCAAGTTATGGTGGAGATCCCATTAGCGTCAGCATCCAGCGACACTCTACTGCTAGTACGGACGCCGCCGCCGTTGCCTCTGCCACCGAGGCCAACAGACCCTTCTCTCTCGCCCAAAACCAGACCCCCCTTCCTCGGAGTTGTTCCGTTTGCTGAGGTTGTCCTAAACGAAGGATTGAAGTAATGCATAGGCGTCCCCGGCGTCAGAGTCCCCACGAAGGTCGACCCGCCATCGCCCCCTACGCCCCCGCCGGCGCCGGAATCTTGGAACCCGTTGCCAAAGCCGGTGATCTTGAGCTCGCATTTGGTGTTGCTGAGGATGACTTCGTGGGTGAGGGGGTTCAAGAACTCGCTGCTCCCGATGGATCTGGGACTGCAGCTCGGCGGCTTCTCGGCCATGTGCCTCTTGCTTCCATGGATGACGTCCTTGAGGTTGGCGATGGACCTGGAGCAACCTGACCGGCCTGTCTTTTTGGTCAAGATCGTGGTGAGCTGCTTTCTTGTTTTTGGGTCGTGGACATCTGATGGCTCTGATTTGCAGTGTAGTGACTTCTTGAGAGCAAACCACACTGTTGGCATCTCTCTCTCTCTCTCTCTCTCTCTCTCTCTCTCTCTCCCCCGCCTGTTGGTGGGCTGCTTCTTTTTCTTCTCCTCTTGCTTGTGCTTTATCTCAAGGCCTCAAAAGCTTCATCTTCAGAGAGTACGGGCCCTTTTCTTTTTCAGTCCATGGGTTACTCTTACCTTTTAGTTTTGGCCACTACCACTCAAGAAAGGAAGCTAGAGCTAGAGCTTCACCCATGAGCTTCTTTCCACGAGAGACTTCTCAGAATCCCCTCAGGTATCAAAGAAATGCTTGAAGATTCCCCCTTTGAAGAGCCATCTCCTGCCGAAGCGTTTTCTTTTGGAGCTCTGTCGCGGAACGGGCGAACAGACGAATGGAGTTGAGGACCAAAATGTAAGCGCATTAATTTCGAACCCAGGGAAAAGAAAAGGATCGAGAAATGTTGGAGGAACGCAGAAATCCGTTTGGCCTAGTGGGGAAGATGGTGACAAAGGGAGCTTATAAGTTATGACAGAGAGAGGCTGTCTTTAGCGTCGCTCATTAATGATAGTTGCTAGGAAATCCACCTCCAGACACGACACACGGAAACTCTCCCTGCTCTGCCTTGTTGTCCACGAACCTTCGTTACTGTATCGCGTCACTGGTTTATGATTATTCCTCTTTTTCCGTTTAACCCAAAAAGTTAAATAAATTCACAGGTCACCTCCTAGATATTAGGGCAATTCAAATCTTTCCGCCGCTGCATTGGTGTCATTCTTTCTTTAACATTAAAGAATCGTTTCTTTACATTCAAGAACTATATTTTTCTTTCTCTAGTAAGAGTTCAATATAAATTTAGGAGTGAACGTATGCCGCGTTATGTGCTGTGTTTCGTGAGATTTTTAGATGTTTAGAGTTAAAGAAAAAACTCAGAGTCATCATAAGTAAAATTAAAAGTCCGTGCAAACATATCAATGTTCATTGTGAATTAGATAATTGGGATATAAAGGTGAACAATTTTCTAATTGTGCAAGAGCACTTTGTAGATGTGCTGCACTTTGCATGGGGTTGATTCATAAAATAATGTGATATAATACGTCTGTATTTTTAGGCACTCGCTACTTTATGAAATTCATATCGCAAAGTTTACTACTTATTGATTTTTCTTGTTTTACCATCTGGGACATCCGAACTTTATGAAGAGGGTGCAGATAATCAAAGTTAAGAAGGATGGTGAATAATGATTCTTTTTTCTTTTCCTGAAGGGTCAGCAGCAAAAATAAAAAGAACTCTGTCCAGACAAACGTGTCTAATGTTCCGGTCAAAGTGACTAACCTTGTCCGGGCAGACAGGGCAGGCAGCTGGACTAAATCCACTTCACCTGATAAACTCACTTTCATTGATAGCTCTCAAGTACATACCTCTCTTACTTATTGCTTAAATCTGCCCTTCATAAACTATAATATATTCTGCAGTGGGGTAGAGAGAGAGAGAGAGAGAGAGAGAGAGAACCTTTGATGATTCTACCACCTATCCTGTTCCTCTTTTGATTGGTAAAAGATAGTTTTATTGCCTCAAAACATGCGCTTCGACAGAACCCTTCTGTGATTCTAGTCGACATTGCCAAAGGAGTCTACTGTGGGGACTTCCTAGCATATGAAGACCTGCCAAATGGGAGTTAGGATGTCCCTAGAACTAGCTATACATGCACCCTTTCACGTAATCAGCTTCCACAAGCTCGAGAAAGGCGCGAAACCATATCTTACCTGTCTTGTTTTCTCTCCACCTTAGTCAATTACCAAAGTATATGTCAGTAATATTTGGCAATTTCGCCGCAATTGATATTTAAGAGGAACTGAGTTCGCTAGGTTGAGTTTACCAAATGCTCTAGGAAAAAGCAGGGACACATGGAACACCGGTCAATTCATCATCTGTCCCAAAAGGGCATGATGCGCCAGAAGATCTAATTGTCCCATATTCAGCACCCCGGAAAGCTAGTGGATTCGGAAAGGTGTCGATCCGCGCATACTATAATCCTAACCCCAAGAAGTGGTTGGGGAAAGAAGAGCTCGTCATTAAGCTCCGGACCCCCACAAAGGTTCAGGAAGCTTTGAAAACCTAAGAAAACGATGATTTAGTAGAGAAGGTCAAGTCGTGGCTTATTGGCTTTTGCCAATGGAAAGTGGGGTTAATGATTAACCCTTTTGACGCAGTGCTGTGCCCCTGCTTCACCTTTCAGTGAAATAGGCCTAGAGAGAGAGAGAGAGAGAGAGGGGAAAAGGACAGCACTGGAAAGCTTCCTGCGTGCACATGCATGAGGCTGGTGGATAATATCTTCCATCCGCAAATGAATTCGACAATGAATGCTCATCCCACGGTGTCGATGTGGACAGGCTCTTGGGTCGGAAGAAAAAGGCAATTAGCAATCACACAAACATAGGCATATTCGAGGGGAAGAGGGGGTCCATAAATGTACCAACCACCCAATTCAAACCAAAAGTTTCGTGGAGAAGTGAAACAACTATAAATTTGGCTCGATCGTAGCCTAGACGCTGGTCCCCGCTTGTCGATTTGAGGTCGTATGTGATCTTGGACGGACCGATCGAGATGTATAGGCACGGGTCGAACATATCCCGAGGATTCAAAAGGCGGTATAAATGCCCTTCGGCTACTCAAAATCTGATATAGATCAAATGCCAGAACGGACGTAACATGGGGCAACCCTCTTTTGCCAGTCGGTCCAAAGTCTTAAGTTCGGCTCGCTTTGCAATGGGCTAACCATGGGCTTGGAGGAAATCGACCCGCTTGGAAAGTGAAATTAGTAAGCCACGCTACTCTAAACAAAGGGACTCGAGAAGAAAAAGATTTATAGGTCCAGTGGGAATTCGGGTTTACTGGCTCGATTTTCATTCTATTGATCCCTGGGGAGTTTCGACGTTAAATTGCGCGCAACAAAAAAGGAATAAGATTCCCAAGATCTCCCACGCGGTTATTCTGGTCTCGATCGCTCGCATTCATCTTTCGACTCCTGCCTATGGCTTCACCCGACACGCTCGTGTCTCGAGACAGGCCCCGAATATTCAACTCGAGCCCTAGATTTCGAGGGTTCGAAAGAGCATCCAAACGCACAGACCGTATCGAGTTGATTCGGACCAAGTTAACCAATCCGTTCAACCGGGTTAAACATCCGGCGTCGTAAGGAGGCAAGCCGGCGGTGAACAAAAAAGGAAACTCAGCGGCGGAGTAAAGGCCGATTTGCAATGGCACGTTTAAATAATATAAAATTAAATTAAAACTGGGAATGGAAAGGACAACAAGGGGATGTAGCTCAGATGGTAGAGCGCTCGCTTAGCATGCGAGAGGTACGGGGATCGATACCCCGCATCTCCATCCCACGCTCCTTTTTTCCCACGTGATTTCCTTCTTCTTCACTTTAAAGAATCTCTCTTCTCGTTTTGGATCCCATCCACATGGCCCGCGCCTACCTCTCCCGATCTCCCTAGAGGAAAAGGGAACGGCATCACCCTTTACATTGGATTCTCTGAGAACATGGCATGTCACGTGGGTTTAGGGAGAACCACAACATCCCGCACGTGAGTGACCCCGGACAATCTACAATGGCCTTGAATCTTTTTGACATGGGATCCAATGGAGTTAAGAATCTCCATTGCTATCTTCGCGACACGAGGGATTGAGGATCTCGGTGCCCTCGTTTGCGGTTCGGATCTCATTTGTCGGTCCAAGAGCGGAGCTAAGTATCGGATTCGGAGGTTTCTCATTCGAGGTCGATCGTCGGATAATCGAGAAGCTTCTCGATGATTGAATGAAGTAATAAATCACCCACGCAGAATCGAACATATAAAACCCAAAAAGCATATCGCATGCTAGATTCGGCCAAGCCCATCATGTTGCGAGGCCATTGATGACCCATGTGCACGATCCTTCTCCCGAGTCGGGGCGTACCGGAGAGGTCAAATTAGTCGTTGGTCGCGCAAAAACAGACATAAGAAGCTCTCCATATCCGCCGAAAGGAGTGATTAGAGAGGGAGAGGGAGAGGAAGCAGGAAAGATCGCTTTTAACTCCAACTGCGCTTGTTTTTACTTGCGGAGTCCACGGAAAGGAAGCGGCAGCTGCACCAAATTCCCACCCGTGACGACAAAGTCGGTCTTCAGAATACGAAGGTCAGCTCGCTATCCTCTCTCTTTGACCCTTTCGTCCGGCCTTCAAAGCATCGACATTTCTGGCTTTCCGCCTCTCCTGATCCGCCATACGTGCGTCCCTGGATGCCCCCGGAAGAAACAGAGCAGAGACGAACGTCCTTTTTTTTTTTTTTCTTTTTGCCTTCTGACCATGAAGACGGACCCGTCCGCGCACTCGAAAAAGCCCGCGTTTTGCCTTTTCAATTCATTGGGAAATTCAGACCCAAAAAAAAAATAATAGTTCATTGGGAAGCGTCGAGCGTTGACTGTAGAACAACCCCAAGAAACGAAGGAGATTGTCCGGGACTACGGGACTATAGCCGGTCGTGTGACTCACGACACCTCCGCGTAAGCGTGCCATTCATCTACAAAACGAAGGAAAGAAAAAATGAATTTTGTTTGATTTATGTGCCTTTTTTTGGAAAAAAAATTCGCGATAAAGAAATAATTTTTTCGTGAAAATGGTTATCTTTTTTTTTGTTTAGTGATGTGTGATATATATATATATATAAAAACGGCGTTCGAATCCTTCGACTTATCTTGAACAAAAAAAATGAATTTCTAATTTTTTTTCATTTTTATTTTCCTTATCGCCCCTGCCCCTCTACCTCGCATACCACTCCTTCCACCTCTCCACGAGCACTGCCATCTTCAACGACCTCGTCTCCCTTTGCATCATCTCTATCCACCAAAGCTTCGGAGCTCGAAGCATAGGCACGGGCCAGCAAGGCTCAAGCTTGTCGGGATCTAGCCAGCCTTGACCTTCTTAGCCTCATCGACCTTGGTGCTGGCTTGAGTTCGCGCGGGATCTAGTGATCCTTGACTTTGGTGGCCTAGCACGTGGGCTTGAGCTCCTTGGCCGTGCCTATGATCAGTCATCACGGTATAAAAAAAAAGATAAAATAAAATAAGCATTACAATATATAAATTAAATCAAGCGTTTTCATCTTATGACGTTTATGAATTCATTTATTTTGTTCGACGCATGGTATTATTTGTTGATCGGAAGGTGTTATCGGGCCGACTAGTTATTTTGTACGAAATTAAACATCGGGAAAATTTTGAAAAACCGAACTATCAAGAAACCCTCCTGGCAAAACAATCGCGCTCTTTGATCGAGTACGAGATCACAGATGAATAGAAAAAAGGAGTGATCAACAAGTACCGTAGCGCCGGATTTTCCAACACCAAAACGAACGGTGGAGTCCTCGAAATCGATCGATTGACTCGGCCGGCCCCTCGCGCGTGCTTCTCGAATCCAAGAGAGTTGCCGACATCGAAGATGTGCAAATTTCTTCCACAGGACCACAGCTGGGCGAAAAAGGTGGACGAGGGGCAGTTTTGCCCCCGTGGATCGCCGACCTGCAAATCGTCACGTCCATCGCCACCGCTTCCTTTAGTGGAAGTCACGTAATAGACATGGCGCACCCCACCGGGAGTCTACGCTCCCCGCACGTCGCCATCCAACGAACCCGAGCGGCGACAGTCCATCATAGCCGATGGTGGTCCGTCGATGTCGTGAAGGGTTACAGCTGCAAAACCTCCTCTCTTTTCCACATCGCTGCGGGGAGCCATGCTCGCAAAGCTAAGTTTTCGATCCGGGAAAAAGGATAGTTTGGTCTCTATTCCATTTAGGTAATGGAGCCAAATCCCACTACGACGCGACCATCGGATCAATCGCGACGCTCCAAAATGATCGTCTTGTCGTAATCTTATCTCGCGGTGTTTGCGAAATCTCGCGATTAACTGTTTTTTAATATAAAATGATGAAGATAATCGCATCGGCTTGATCAAATTATTCGGGATCGTATGACGATTGTTCTTATCTTCTTCTTCCTTTTTCGAGAGAAGGGAATTATCGATTAGTTCGTGACTAACTAAAGAGGGAGGCTCGAATGGAAAGGGGGACGAGAAAACGACGTCCTAAGAATGCAGCCGAGCACCAATTCGATGAATAGAAAAGGCAACAAACTCGCACCATTTTGAGGTCCATCCGCCTGCCTTTCTTCTTTTTCGCTTATTTTTTTATCAACATGTTCGGTGCTTGCGCTTTACACCACAGAGAGAGATCAGAGAGCGGGGATCGGAATCTTCTTCCCCCGGGGGCAGTAAAGTGGAAAATTCTTGACTCCCTCTTGAAGCAACGGGAACTCGGACTTAACCAATTTATCTATTCGAATCCAATCGAACGGCAACGCCTGGGGATACGGCGAAGCTTCCTCTTTCGTGGGAGAAAAAAGGACACGAATTCACGGGGACAACAAGGAGACAAATCATGTCGTCCTCGTTCCTCTGTAATTCCTTATTAATGGATGAAAAGTGGCGAGCATTTCCAGTAAAAGGGGTCACAAAGTTTTTCGGGTTTGGTGGTCCGTCTCCTTTGGAAAAAAGGAAAAAGGCCGCGGGGGTACCTATTCACGCCATCCTCTAAAGTCTCGAGTTCAAGAAAACATGATTGATGACCACCGAATTGTATTAGATGCGAGCTTTAAGGGTCGGAACCGAACTTCCTTTTGTGGCCTAATTTGTTGGAGGGTGCAACCAACGTGGGTCGTATTGGGCGTCGTCTCCATGATGGGCATATGCGGGTTCCAATCAAGCTCTAATGATTCGGTTTCAAATGCAGCTCCTTCCATGATGACGAGAGTTTGGTGCTTGATTTATTCTTAAGGAGTCCGATGGGAACGTCGTCTCCCGTAGCTTTCGAGGTTTCGGAATTTTTTTTATATTTTTTGTTATGAACGCGCGTCTTTGATGCGTGATCGTGCGATCCTAAAGGATGTCTCGATGTCTATTTCTCTATCCAAGTGAAGATACTCGCTATTGAAAATATTGATAGGAGTTGAACGAGAATCTTGTATCTTGTCATTAATGTCAATTCGCTTTTGCTTCCGTATTAAACCACATACGTCACTAGCGTGTATAGGAATGCCTGGACTTATTGGTTGCAACGAGAATCTTACATGAACGTGGAATTTTTGTGTGCCTATTGCATATATATAGTCCATACGTGTCGTCGTAAAAAGCACGCGGATGTCAATACCGTACCGAATAAACCTATTTTACCATATATTTTGATTTTGTATGTAGAATACGTGGGATCCCAATCGAGATACTCTCATCATTTTGAAAAGTCCAAAATAAAACGATAGACCAATTGAAAGCAACCATAAAAAAGGAAAAATAAACTTTTCGATGTATTGATTTTCACGTACTGTCGTAGGTAATCCCAATAGATAGATTGTTGGACAGCTTGTTGTTCATTTTTAACTGCTAAATGAGATATGCGAATCGAAAGGTTCACTTTAGCATTCTCAAAATAAAGAATTTCATCGGTAATCGTGTTTAGCAAATGTTTTAAAGAGATCAGTTTACAACGATTCATCAAACGATACCACTAAAGTCTTTGCCAAGAAGGTTTCATTCGTTTTCTCATGTTGACTTAATACTTATTCATATTTCTCGTTTTTTACAATTTTCAGATTCCGTGACATTCTTAACTTTTTTTTTTTCACAAACAAAAACCAATTTACCTCTGTTTACGAACGTTTCAAACCTTCGCCTCACGAGGTATTTTTCCCAATCGTCAATACTTAAAAAAAAAAAAGAACCTAATTTTCTGTTTTAAAATTCGACGGCAGGATAAGTTTCAGTGCTTGGAATGAGTGCAACCGAACAAGATATGAAAAGCCAAATTGTCGAAAAGGGCCCCGACGAAGGGGGGCGGACGCGTGCAGGAGCAGGGGCGTTTGGGTAAATAAAATACCCAACGACTCACTACCATAATACCGCCAGATCCCCAATTTAAAAAATTTCAAACTCCACCCCCCCTTCTTTTACCCCAAACCCTAACCGCAGTTAACGCTCACTGGTCCAATATATATATTTTCTTTTTCAAATACACGCAACACTTAAAAAAAAAAAAACCGAAGAAGAAGAAAAAGAACAGGTCGATTTTTAAAAATAAAATCCGTCCGGAATGACTACTTTAGCCCCCGGTCTTCCGTAATTTTGCGGAGGCATACTCAGCTCGCCGTCTCCATCGAGGGTTGATTTCCCACCGATCATTTTTACCGCATCTCGAAGCAACGGCCCTGATCCGTTGAATCCCTTGGGACTCAATCAACGACCGGCCCCACCTTAACACGCACTCTCTCTCTCTCTCTCTCTCTCTCTCTCTCTCTCGTCGTCTCTCAGAAGAGTAAAAAAATAAACTTTTTCTCCGAGCTCTTGAAAATGGCGTCCAAGGACCAAAGCAGACCTCCACTTCAGAACCAGAGTAACACCTCCACCCCAACCAGAAGCCCTCCCGCTGTATCACACTCTCTCTCCTTTTCTCTGTGATCTCCGAAAATATTTTTGTGCATTTCTTTTTTGGCGTCTCCCTTCGGGTGTTCGTTGCGCATGAAGTGAAGATGAAGCGCGAGCGGTTTGCAGTGTGATGTGATTGATTGAGAAGAAGCAAGTAGGTCCGATTAGCTCTAGGTTTTGATCGCACTTCGTGTTTGCTTCTTTTCTCTTGTCTTTTTGTTTTCTTGTTTTTGCTCTGTTTGTGGTTGCGTGTGTGAGAAGTGATGCGAACTTATTTTCCGGGTGACGTGCATGGTTTAGAAGAAGCACAGGGCCCATGAGCTCGGAGTGATCGGGAAGAGACCGGAGATCCGCGTGCCGAGGATGGTTGGCACGACGGCTGCCAGGCTGAGGAGCCGGGAGGCGTTCTCAGTCGTTAACGGTGGGCAAGATCTCTGCCCTAGCAGCGCTCCGGCGAGCAATGCCGGCTCCGAGTGCGGCGGGATAGAGTTCACCAGGGAGGACGTGGACGCATTGCTCAACGAAAAGCCTAAATCGAAGAACAAGTTCAATTACAAGGTCCGTGTTTCCCGTTCTGGCGTTTATGGTTTGTTCGTGCGAATCGATGTGTCAAATGTCGAAACTTCTGTGTTATACTAGTTGATAATTTGCCAGGGCCGGACTCTTTGTGTTTTAGACTGAGAATCTCAGCAAAGCGTTTTCCGCATGAATGTTTTCAAGAGCGCTTTCGGTGTGATGGTTTGCATTCGGCAAATCCTGTGCAGATAAATCCTCTTATTCTTCTTTTTCACCATTCTAGGATCCACACATCTCTCATATTTCACACAGCCATTTTTCATTCAGCTAGTTTCGAGTGTTTAAGATAAAGAAGTACGGAATATGCTGTTTCTTTTAGCAGCTCGACATGTGCTGCAGTTCCAATTTATCAATTGATTTGCTCGTGGTCCAAGGCTACCATGAACTTTCGAGTGTTCTAATGACGCCGGTTTCTTAGCTTTCAATGGGATTTGGCGATAGAGCAGAGCATACCAGTTAAATTAGTGGTCAGCAGATAAAACTAATTTTGTTAAGCAAACCTCTTCATTATGTTTTTGTCTATGGATAGCGTCTGTTTGATTTGGCAGGAGAGATGCGAGAATATGCTGGAGTATATAAAAAGGCTGAGGCTTTGCGTTAAATGGTTTCAAGAGCTTGAGGATAGCTTTCTACAAGAACAGGAGAGGTTAAGAACTGCCTTGAACCATGTTCAGCAAAGGCTTGATGAATTAGGTAAGGGCTTCCTGGGAAATTGTGGATGTTACAGTATTTTCTCCTACATGATTAAAGCGTTCAATTTGTTATGTCAATGCATTTTGTAACAGAGGTTTCATCAAAAAATAAGGAGGAAGAGCTGAGTTCTATAATTGTCGAGCTGAGGAAGAATCTTGCATCGGCTCAGGAGAAACTTGCAAAAGAACAAGCAGATAAGCTGGTAACTGGTTTTGTATTCAAGTCATATTCAGATGGTTGGCTTTCGGGAAGTCTAAAAGTGTTTTGATCATGTTAATCAGGCTGCGGTAGATTCTCTTGCTAAGGAAAGGGAGGGCAGACTCAACAGCGAGAGGTCGCAGGCTTCTCTTTCCGAAGATCTCACCAAAGCTCAACAAGAGCTATCAAGTGCTAATCAGAGAGTATGTTCCGAATTTCATCGGGTCAAAATTCTTAGTTTTTCTGTTATATAAATGGCTTTTTCTTTGGAAAGTATGCTGACAAAACTTGTCTCATATTGCAGATTTCGTCGATTAATGACATGTACAAACGGTTACAAGAATACAATACAAGCTTACAGCAGTACAATTGTAAACTTCAGTCGGATCTTAGTACTGCTAGTGAGAGTCTAAAGAAAAGTGAGAAAGATAAAGCAACATTTTTGGAGGAACTCAGCACCTTAAGAGGTCATCATAACTCGCTCAAGGAGCAGTTTGCTTCAGTGAAAGTGAGGATTTAGTTTACTATGAATCCGATATCGTTTTCATGCTGTATATGTTTTAAACAGCTAACAACAGATCAACTCATTGTTTATCCTCCTTGAATTGATGGCCACTATGCTGTATAAGTACTTTTTGGCTGCCAAGAGTTTTGCTGATTATGATCAGAGTCTAGCATGTACAGGGAGTTTGGTGGCTTCATTGGGATTTGAATTATCAGTCGCGACTTTTCAGACTGTCTTTTGTAACTGTTATATTTTAGATAGCAAACCTGTCAATCTAATGCTAGGTTTATGCAAATTTGCTTAGGTTAATCCCTTCTTGGGTTTAAAATGCTGAACTCTGCTCGGTAATATTGCCAGGCTTCTCAAGATGAGGCTATGAAGCAGAAAGAGGTTTTGTCAAATGAGGCAGTATCTTTGAGGGGGGACTTGCAGCAAGTTAGAGATGAACGTGATAGACATCGCGTGCAAGTGGAGGCTCTAACAGCTGAAGTTGTTAAGTACAAAGAATTTACTGGAAAATCTTGCTCTGAGTTGGATAACTTGACACTAAAATCAAATGAATTGGAGGTTCTCTCTAAAACGCTCAGTTTGTGTGCAAGTATAGTGAATCTTATTACCAAATGATTGTCTGACTAATAGTTGAGATATTTCATTGTAGGCAACGTGTTTGTGTCAGAGTGAGCAAATAAGGACTTTGCAGGACAAGCTGATAGTTGCTGAGAGGAGATTGGAGGTATCTTATCGTTTGCTAAAATTACTCTTAGGAGTGTTTAGCCTCGTGCCTGTTTTCTCAATAGATAATCAGAATTTGTCATGTCGATGGTCCAGTCCATTCTTATAATCCCAAATTTGCTCTGTTAGGCATCTGATTTATCCACCTTGGAAACGAGAGCAGAATCTGAAGAGCAGAAAAAGCTCTTATCTGAATTGCAAATCCGGCTAGCAGACGCAGAATTTAAGCTCATTGAGGGAGAGAAGTTGCGTAAAAAGTTGCACAATACTATCCTGGTATTTGTAGTCACCAGCATGACAACACATTTTATATGATTTACCATGTCATATCCATGACTGATTTTTGTCTGCTACAGGAGTTGAAAGGAAATATCCGCGTATTTTGCAGAGTGCGCCCTCTTTTACCGGATGAGAGCAGTTCAGAAGCAAAGGTGATATCCTACCCCACATCCATGGAGGCTCTTGGACGGGGCATTGATCTCGCTCAAAATGGTGGGAGTCTCGCCGTGTTTTGTTTTTTTCTTTTCTTGGCAATTGGCTATACTGTATGATGTAGAAATTAACGTATCTTTCTGCTCTGAACAGGGCAAAAATATTCTTTCACATATGACAAAGTTTTTATGCCCGACTCTTCACAAGAGGATGTTTTTGTTGAAATTTCACAACTCGTACAAAGTGCTCTTGATGGTTACAAGGTAAATTGTTTCGCAAGTCATAAGATACTGTTCTGCTGTATTATTTATAATATGTTGATCTAGTGCCACATGTAGAACATGGACATGATTTTTCCAGAGGTGAAATAGTTGATGTTCAAGCTAGTCAAGTGTTAATTATTATTACATGTGATCCTAAGTTCATTGCTGAACCTGTTTTGTTGTATTGGTCTTGTCAGAGCTTCTATTAGTTTCAAAATGTGGCCTGAGGAAACAACATGCCTTTTTTTTTCTCTCTCCATATGCTTGTTTCTGCAGGATTGAGTTTTTCCTGTTCTGTCTCCAGGTTTGCATTTTCGCTTATGGTCAAACAGGTTCAGGCAAAACCTACACTATGATGGGTAGGCCAGGCCATGTGGATGAAAAAGGATTAATACCGCGCTCTTTAGAGCAAATATTTCAAACAAAACAATCTCTACAATCTCAAGGCTGGAAATATGAATTGCAGGCATGAAACTTTTCTATGTAGTTTTTTAGGCTGCGTGCTTATTTTCTTGATGTTTTTCATGAGTCTGCTGGTTTAAACCTTTCCAGGTATCAATGTTGGAGATATATAATGAATCAATTCGTGATTTGTTACCATCCAATCGGTCGAGTATTGATTCAACACGGACAGAAAGTGGTAACGCAAAGCAATATGCAATCAAACATGATGCCAATGGAAATACTAATGTTTCTGATCTGACGGTTGTGGATGTTCGTAGCACCAGAGAGGTTTCGTACCTATTAAATCATGCTGCTAATAGCAGGTGAGAATATCATGTTTTACTTCTTTCAAATGCTACCCTCCCCCCAAAGTAATAGAAAGAATGAAGAGAGAGAAGGGAGGAGGCTGCAGAGGAAGAACTGGAAAAGGGAAGAAGAGTGTCTACCCTGTTGAATTTAATCTTTTCATCGTGTTTTTTCAAGGGAGTGCGATTGTCTACTTTTTAGATAAGATTTAGGTATGATATTGACAGCTAAAGAGTACGCAAAGCCAATGCATGCAGCACGTTGACTTAACTCTTTTATTTTTTTTATTTAAACAAATTTAGTGATGTGCAGTATATGGGTAATCATCTAGGCTGTAACCTTTCTTTTTAGGTCTGTTGGCAAGACCCAAATGAACGAGCATTCATCAAGAAGTCATTTTGTTTTCACGTTGCGTATTTCCGGTGTGAATGAGGTATGTTCTCTCCTCCCTTCCTCCCTGTTCTGTGTGTGCGCACATGTGCTTGAGGTGCACTGGACCATATCAAACATTCAAAAAATTGTTTCTATCAATCACTTTTGTAACCTTGAACTTGTGCTGTGATCTGATAGAGCACTGAACAGCAAGTGCAAGGCGTCTTGAATCTCATAGATCTGGCAGGAAGTGAGCGTCTATCTAAAAGTGGTTCAACTGGTGATCGTTTGAAGGAAACTCAAGTATGTATCTCTTTTGAGATGATTGTAGTTTTTTCCTCTGAATATCTTGTCTGAGCTTTTTCCCCCCCTTCATTGTGGAACTTAGGCAATTAACAAGAGTTTATCATCCCTAAGTGATGTCATATTTGCTTTGGCCAAGAAGGAGGAGCATGTACCATTCAGAAATTCGAAACTTACTTATCTTCTTCAGGTAACTGAAAGTTCTTGGTTAGCTCTCTTGTATCTTCTTTTCAGGCAAAGAAGTATGTGCATCTTTCATTTTGCATATAATTATAGATGAATTTTAACTCATCCAAATTACATAAAGACACCTCTTGTGCTTTTTTTAGTAAGTGGATGGTTTCAGCAAAAAACTGGTTATCTTTTTCATTAATAAGATTAAGTTTAGTAGAAGGTGTGCAGTGACAGTAAATGTGTGAAAATCAGGGGAGTACGAGAGCTTTGTGCTGATTGTAGTTTCAGTTGGAATGATTGTATACGCGCCTAAGTTGGCAGTTGTCTTGGACACTGCCGTGGGGATCACATGTTCTCTTGTCTGCTATTGGTGAATTTACTTATCGATGAGCAATACTTTCTTCACCTTTCGTCGTATAACAGTTGATTTTGAAAAAGCACTGATGTTTGAAGTCTTGGTCGACAGCCTTGTCTTGGTGGAGATTCAAAGACACTTATGTTCGTGAATCTCTCTCCCGATCCCTCCTCTGCCGGAGAGTCGCTCTGCTCTCTTCGTTTTGCAGCACGTGTAAACGCTTGTGAGATTGGAGTTCCCCGACGGCAGACAAGCACACGGTCCTTGGATTCTCGATTGAGCTATGGGTGATTTTTTATAGAAGGGGGCAGGCTTTTGGTCAAAAATTGATATATTTATACCTTTTAACTCAAGCTCGCGCGAGTGATATCAATGCTAACATAGGCTGGTTGTATTCTGTATAGTGAAGCATTCACCGGGGTGTATTCGTCCAAAGTAAATTGTACCCATCTGGTTTCTCCTGATTACTGAAAAATACGTTGCATTGGGATTGAGACTTGACACTGTAATGTGGCTATTTCTCGAGTGGATAAAGAGCTTTTTAGTTCTGCTCGAAACTCCACAATTTGACACGCATATGAAAGTAAAATCACTAATCCCTTACTACCATGATTTCGTCCCGAGTATGATTATCATTCTTGTTCCGGTCCATGTTGTATCCGTTCACTTGTTTGGAATCAGAGTTTCTCCGCTATTTTCGGATAGATTTGCGCAACCTGACCAGTTGTGGTAGTTTCGCACTGTATCCTCTCGACAGGCAAAGACGAGTCGCGGCAGCAAAAATCGTGCCTCGACTGCTGGTTTTGCAGCGGCTTATGGTTAGCTACGATCCAGTATTTGGCAGTTCGTAAGGACTTGCTGCGTTCAGACACTGATGCGTTATTTGGAGGAGTTACGTATACTTCGTGTGAATTGCGCATTCTACGATCGCATGTGCTACGGTTCCGAACCTTTCACGTGCTCTAATCGTCGTGTTCATGATGGGGTCCAAGTTTCCTGCGGATGTCAGTGTATCTCGTGAGAAATTATCATCGAACTATTGGGTTTCTCGTGGATTTGGCCAATTTGCACGTGGCGCCTGACAAATGGGGGTGCAGATTTTTGACTGGCTTGAGGATGAGGTGGCTGCGGTCTCTTTTTCTCTTTAGGCCCGATTTGTAAAGGGTTGTCTCTCTTTCGTCCGACGCTAGTCGATAGAAAATAAGACCTGGATGACACTGGAGCTGAGTGGAGATCACATGCGTTCAGCAAAGGAGAGATAGGGTCGTGCCTTGGGCTTGGCACGGGGGTCACATGTTTGTCTTGTTTTTATATCGCAGCGTTACTTGTCCTTTTGCAACTTTTTTTATTGTGATTTTGGACTATCTTGGATATATAAAAAACAAATTAATATCTAGAGATGATGGAGAAATACATGTTGGGAACCGAAAAAAAAAATAAAAAGGAAGAAGAAGAAGAAGAGTGGATGTCGCTTGATGTGACTTTGAATCCGCGGGCGTGGTGCTTTGTTTCCATGGGAAATCTTGATTTCTTTCAATAAAAGAAATGAGGAAGAACTTATTGCTAGGCTGATCACTATCAGGTTAGATATTTCGAGTATCAACAGATGACGATCGGGACTCTGTGTTGATCCTGCAAGAAAGCCCCGGTGGTCACAATTCTTCATGGGAATTCCCTAGTGTATAATTGACCCTTTGGAAGCTTGTCCCCGTGGATAGTGATCGTGATGTGATTTTGGTAGTCATGCCCCGGTTATCATAACTTGGCGAATTGGTGCGCAAGTTTTCCATCTTTTGCGGCACGGGCAATGACCCTTCCGAGACTTCGAAAGGCCGCGCATTTTGTTAGTGATCTGATGTCCCCATCCGAGTCGTTTCAACGACGCGGCTAGGCAACCTCGATCTCCCGTTTGTGCGTGAAACAAAAGAGGGCCACCAAATCTAATCTCAAGATCGATACCATTCTATACAATGATTCGACTCTTTTGCTTTCAGAGGTCAAAAGGGAAGAGATTCCCCACAAATCCACAAAAATCCCCCACCTTCTTCGCATAACATCAAAAGGGCCTCTAGTCCCTCTGCTGATTGTCGGAATCGGAACTTAGGTTGTTGTCCCACCACGCACGTTTATCAAATGAAAGTGGGCGGGGAACCAAAATTAGAATATCGATAGGCGTTTCCAAGCCAATTTGTTAATTTCTCTATATGCATGACACTTAATTGTAGATCACGGAGTACATCGCAAATTGTCCACAATAATATCATGTTATAATGTTCAATCCAAAAATTAGATGATTTTAAGCTAGTCATCAATCTCTCTGTGTGTGTGGCATCTAATCGCAAATCGCTAGGTACCGAGTGAACTGATTCGTGATAATATCGTGTTAGAATGTTCAACCCAAAATTTAGGTGGATAACCACGTCGGCATAATGAATATATAGATTCCCTAAGCAATGCTTTAACACGCACTATCTCGAACATCTAGCTTTACATGAGAACTTTCATTGTACATCATGAAGAGTGCGTGGTCGATATAAGAAGGTAGGCTTGGAGGTGCCGAGAAGCCTCTAATTCTTATATTGACAAAGGCACGTGTACAGAGATCGAATTCATAATGCTGATGTGACCAAAGAAAGAAGAGAAGGGAAAGATGTAAAACAGAGAAGGATGAGCAGAGAGGAAAGAGAGCAGGGACGATTGGAGATGCTCCACCCTTGGAAGGGAAGGGAAGGGAAGTCAACACTCGAACCAATTCATTGGGATCGAATTTGAAATCCCCAAGCAGCGAAATTTGTGCCTTGGGCTCTTCCCTTTTGGCATCAACGCCCTTTCCGAGAGAGAGAGAGAGACAGAGAGAAACAGAGAGCAGAGGATGTAAGGAACCGCATCAACTGTAGGTAAGGATTCACTGGTCCAGGGGCATTGTTGTCCCACCACTGCCTTTTTTTCAATATAGTCATTGCGCGGGCCAATTGGACATTGACAAGTCAGCTTCCGGGTGTACCTCCCATTATATTTCTTTACTCGCTTGACAATTCTTCAAAGGAAATATCACCAAAAATTCAAAATTGTATTTTTTTTATGATACATTTATCTTAAATCTTTTTTAGTGATACCAAAAATTTTGAAATTATATTTGTGTAATACATTTATGTCAATTTTTTTTATACCAAAATCTCGGACTTATTTATTTGCGACACATTTTTCTTAACTTTTTTTTGATATAAAAAATTATAAGCTTGATTCGTTGCGATATATTTACCCAAATTTTTTTTCATCTTTTCTTTTGGCATCTATTTTGCCTTGCGTGGGTCACCAGTGAGGGCAATGAGCCGTAGTTGGCCGCCCGACAAGGGGCTTGTGGCCCTTATTTAGTGGCCAGCAAGCTCTAACGATTATCACTGGCCTTAGTTCACTTGCTAAAGTGGGTTTTCAAAAAAAAAAGGGATAATTATGTAGCAAATATACAAATAAAATATTTTTTGAATCACAAAAAAAGTTTATGATAAATATATTATAATGAGGCAAGTTTGTGAATTTTCGCATCACAAAAAAAAATCAGAATAAATATGTCACCAAATGATATAATTTAGAGTTTTTCGTGATTTTTTCCCTTCATTGAATAGACTCGGGCATATTTTTAACATGTGTTGGCTTAGATGATAGAAGAGTTTGCTCGTCCATTAGTGATTTTGGGTTCAAGTGTTGTTGGATAATTGATGAGTAAAATTTTAAATGTATTAACCCGAGACGAACGCTATTCAACCATTATATGAAAAAGGAATTAGATAGATAAAGTTCCTGATTTTTATAATAAAAATATTTTTTTTGTAATGAGTGCTAGGGCCCGCTTTTATTCACTTAAGAGAAAAGGAAAACTCTAATTGAAAGATTCTAAAATTTTTATTCAGCATAATGGGCTTAATCTATTATAAGTGCCCCCGTCACTTGCAGACCATTAAATAACAGCGTGGAACATACTCAGCATAGTGTTCCCGACAAACCATTTAGAAATTTTATTATGATAACTTAAGTGGTGAATTGGGTGTGCAATCTCCAAATAATCAAAACTTTTGTTTCTTCACTGAAAAGATCCGTAACTTTTTCGAGTCATGAATTAATGAATGATAATGTCAATTTCAATAACTTCTCGCCAAATAATTTCGAAAGATGATATATATATATATATATATATCGGTAGACGAGTCAAATTTACTGATAATTTTCCCCTTGTTCGAATTAGGAGAATATTTGTAGATACTAAAAAGGACATAATTATTTATTTATTCCTAGAAAATGATAGAAGAATTTCAAGGTTTAGTTCGAATGTACAATGTTGTCTCTAAAATTTTAGCTTGTTCAGTGTGATAACTGAACTCTTAATTTCATACAATGTCGTTCTTGAACTCCAATTCATTAGCTAGTATGGGCCCCTAACTTCTAAATATTTTCACATAATTTCAGGGACCATATTAGATATTTATTGATATTTCAGGAATTACGTTGAATGGATTAAGTATTATAGGGACGCAATTACATAATTTAAAAATTTAGGGACGATATTGTAACTTAGTTCAAACTTTAGGTATCGTTGTGCAATTATCCCGTTTTGCCGACCGTCCAAGTTGGCTCCGGAAAAAGCCCCAAATCTCTAAAAATCCCGTTTATTCCACGACTGCCTTCGACGTCTGACCACCACCTTCATTTTCCCCCATCTCTCTCTCTCTCTCTCTCTCTCTCTCTCTAAAGCCGCCTGCGAATTTTCCCAATTGGCCGTCGCAAGAAGGCAATAGCGGCCCGGAAACCCGGTTGGCTTGCCGGCGATTGTCCGAGATGGTGTCTCCGGAGCATACGAACTGGATCTACGACTGCGGCTTGATCGACGATATCGCCGTGGCCGACGGCGATTTCCAGGTCTCCGGCTCCGGCTACTCGTGGCCCGTTCAGCCTCTCAACGGACCTTCCATTTTCAGGTTTTCGTGAGATCCGTTGGTTCCTTATTCTTTTTTTGTTTTTGTTTCCTTCGCTTCGCAAATTAGGGCTTTAAACGGAATGTTGATTTCAATTGAGATGATGTCTCTCCGGTCTCGTGAATGAATGCAAATTTATATTTCGTCGAGGAATTGGTAGCCGTACGCTGTATCGGATTCGGATTTAGTTTGGGTCCTTGTGGCTGATAAGTTGGATGGCCGGTGTTGTATCTCAATTCAATAGGAAAATCACTATTCAGCAAAATTTTAGCCACTAATTTTGGGCTAAACGGGAGGCTCAAAGTTGTTGCTTGTATCTGTTGCCCCTAGCTCAAAAAGGGGCTTATGCGCTCCACTCCTTAGCTTCAGAGGAAGAAGCCAGGAGCTGGAGATGCGACTTGAACCTTTAACTGTAGCCTGGGAAAGCTTACGCTCTGCCGTTGAGCTATTTTCGCTGGCTGCGCTGAGTTTTTTCTGGCACAGCCTTTAAGGCTGTCTTTGCTGCGTTAACAAGAATAAGTGGGAGATCTCCTGAATCCACGGCTTTTGCTGTGTTTGGGTGAGCTCACATTTTGAATATAAGGTTCCTGTTTGGTTCGGGAGATGAGCCTGACTTGCACTATATCCATAGAGTATGTGAAGAACATCATTTTTATACGATTATTAGCCCAGTCCATATCGGTTATCAAAATTTAATTGTTTCAGGGTTAGCTTTCTGTTGCATTCTTTTAACTTGGGTTTTAAGCATTATCCAAAGGAGCTTGCCCTGTCAGGAGTTAACCCTTGCAAATACACCATTTGTTGGTTGAAGTAGACTTCCATTTCAGCTCTTCCAGGTTTTACTATATGTTAGCATTTGGTTGCTTTCTGAAGCTGCATAAAGCCTGCGAAACTCTGAACCTCCTGAGATTCTGCTAGTGTGGAATAACAGGATTCCAAGTTCTTAGGATGCTTAGACACTAATCGGATGAAGATTTATAGATGATTAGTTTCTAGTGGGGCTTGCTGATGTGAAGGATTAATATGAATCCAGTGGATCAAGAAGGCTTGTGCGGGTGTGCATGTATATTTGTAGTACTGAAGTGAGTTGTCTGGGAGCTGAAATTTACTTTGATTTTTGTGAGTTTAGCATGTGAGCTGATTTTATATGATTGAGAATTCACCGTCTTCTGTATGCTTTGTTTGTCTGTTTGATTTCTTACACTTGTATTCATTGTGTAGCACGGAAAATGATGGTTCCTTTGGGGAGTCAGATGGAGTGAAGGAAAATGGCTCAAAAAAGAGGTATCTGTATCTATGTTAAATTGTGGAGCAAGGATTCTAGTCAAAATTTTCTATATTTCCAGTTTTTCTGAGTTATTTGATATATATGTGTTGAACCTTCTGGAAGTGGAGCTGGTCACCATGTAAGAAACTAACTCAAATTATACCTGCATTCAATTCCTTGTTAGGGTTTCACTAACAGCCTGTGAGCATAATCAATGCCAATGTGGAGTACATGGGAGCAGGATGATGTTTATTTTACTCGATATTGACTGATAATTAGTTCTCTCTGTCACGATTGCCTATCTGGATTTTCTTTCTACTGTTGGTAATTGAAGACTTCGAGTCTGGCTGAATTTGGGCTTGGGAAATGAGGATTGTATCATCCTTGTTTCACAATTTGGACTTTGTTTTTTTTTGTCAGTTGGGTGCATGTTATGTACTTTGCTTTGCTTCGGGAGGCTATTGCAGGGATTGGTTTATGCGGGACTCTTGCTTTACTAATTTGGAGATGTTGCTGCAGGGTTAGAACTGAATCATGCAGTGCTTCTAGTTCCAAGGCATGTAGGGAGAAGTTGCGTAGAGATCGACTAAATGACAAGTAAATCTCTCTTCAACCCCCTCTACACCCTTGCATGCATATACGTACGTGTTGTCCTTGTCACAATCACTTGCATGCACTTGCCCTCTCCTTGATCTTTTTTCAGAAAGAAAACAGAGCCATCTCATGTTCGTAATGTAGAACAATGGTATAACTGGTAGGTTTTTGGAATTGGCATCTATCCTTGAACCTGGAAGGCCTCCTAAGTCAGACAAGGCTGCCATATTGATAGATGCAGTTCGAATGGTGACCCAGTTGCGCGGTGAAGCTCAGAAATTGAAGGACTCCAATAGTAGTCTCCAAGAGAAAATCAAAGAGTTGAAAGTGAGTCTGTTATGTTCTATAACCATTTGTAGGCATGTTTTCCGCCTTTGTTCAGTTTGAGTGTTTTAATTTAATCAAAGTTTATAGGCTTTTCTCCCTCACTTCCATGAAGATGTTTGGGCGATTGACCATTATTTGAAATGGTTAATTAAAGCTGTTCGGTGTCTTACAGTTGCTTTTGCATTTGTAGGCTGAGAAAAATGAGCTTCGCGACGAGAAGCAAAGACTCAAAGCGGAGAAGGAGAAGTTGGAACACCAATTGAAGGCCACGAGCGCACAACCCAGCTTCTTGCCTCCGCCTACTGCAATTCCTGCGGCATTTGCCACCCAAGGCCAAGCCCCAGGAAACAAGTTGGTGCCTTTCCTTGGTTACCCTGGTGTTGCCATGTGGCAGTTCATGCCTCCAGCGGCTGTGGATACCTCGCAAGATCATGTTCTCCGCCCACCAGTTGCTTAAGTTGGCAACCTCGGATCATATGGGCTGGCTTTCATTTGATCCTGAATATTTTAATCGGTTTGTCATGTTTATTGGCTGTGTTAGCTTTTGCTGGAAGTCTACTGACTACTTTTTGTTTGACTTGTACCAGTTGTCCAATCAGAACTATCATGACTTATGATGGTTTTCACTTGTAAATTTCGCCAAATCTTATAATGTAGCTATTTTAAGTTCCAGTTCCTGGTGGGATTCTTCTCTGCATTTTCATCTCGTAGCTGCCCTTTAGGCTTCTTTATCATGGGTATGTTTACCCATAAGATTTTTCAGCCTAAAAAATGGATGTCAGTGAAGTCCTGGAAGTTACATTATCGGGTAGCTGTCGAGGAGTTGATATGTCTAAGAAAATTTTCACGGGAATTGCGGTTTCACTTTAGTCGTAGCATCGCTTTGTAAAAATATTTTAGGGCCTCTTCTTGTAATCAAGGGAGGATATGACAGAAGCGGTAAAAGAAGAGGAAATGCCTTGTCGGAACCATGTCATAGGTTACTTTGTCGACCTTCACAGGAATAATCGATGAGAGTATTATCGGTATCATCGCTACTTTGCTATTCTGGTAAACTGGTCTCAATGATGCAACACGCTGCTTTCAGTTAGCTGGTGCCGATGGAGTAAGAGGAAGTCCAAAGTTGTTTTTCTTCTGTCAATTCCGCCTTCCAGAGAAATCTTTTCTTTACTAGGTAAGGAAGAAAAAGAACAAACTATGGACGTCTGGTTGCTTACGCTCTTGGCCACGAGGATGGTCATGGGCTTTTGTCAATCTCTTTACATGTTCAATCTCCTCTTTTCTATTTCCATGCGCTGTTTTTTCGGACATATGCCAACCCCCAAGCTGCATAATAACCTTTTCCCAGGGTCTTGCCTTCCCTCCTTAGCCATGGACGTCATAGCCCCGGTAATTGCTGAAATGGCTAGATTTTGTCATCTCGAGATTCAAAACCCTCCTGAAGTTCCACAGAAATTTCAGGACACTACAGGACGAAATGAAGAAGCACACTGAGCAAAACAATAGCATCAGCGGTAAAATCGCTCGAAGAGGAGGTAAGTCTCCTACTTAACAAGTGGCTCCAGGATGTTGAGGAGCTCGAGCGTGTGACGTGGATTCTATGCTGGTTGATGGCCCTGCTCGTTCTTCTGCTGCTCCTTCCGATACAGGCAAAGCGGATGCGTTTTAGAGAGAATGAAATGGGATTACAGAATCAATCAGCTCATGCAATTCCCTAGTGCTGTTAGCCTAGCTGTTTATAGAATGGCAGCAGTATCTCCAGCAGGTCAAGAAGTAGCTTTGGAGAGTCTGAAGGGGCCCATCGAATTCACACGCGATGACAGCATCGATAGGATCACGGTTCGAGAAAAGGTGTCAATATTGTTTAGCCTTACTTCTGTTCATTAGGAGAGCAGCACAAAATTCCACTATAGATGAAGCGATACAATAAAATTTTACAATCATACTCGAGTAATTAAAGTGCTTTCGGTATTTTCCAATCTCCAATTACATCAATCATCTCCCATAGTATTAAAATTTTAGAATCCGTGAGATAAATTTATGCATGATAATTAATAGAATTAGCTATTATCATTTAATGAAAATATTTTTCGTTCATGGTAAAATAATAGCTCGATGTATGAAAAGAAATTTATCTCAAATATATTGGAAAATATTATTTGTCATAGTAATGGGTTATCATACAAAATGATTGGACGAGAATACTAAAGTTGATGTCGCATGAATATAATTAATTACAAAAGTATGATCAGTACTTTATAAAACAAATCAGTTTTTTTTCTTTTTATTATTTCTCGTCGCGGGGATCAGATCACATCGTCCAGGTAAAAGGATCGGATAAGTGACACGAACCAAGGGACGACACAAACTCAGGCGATGGATCTGCTACGCGATGCTTACTCAAATGCCTCCGACGAAGAACCGGAACCGGAACCGGAACCCGAATCCGCACCTCCCTTCCACCCGCGTCCGAAGCGACCCAGACCCGAAAGCCATACGACCTCCATCCCCACATCGATCAAACGCTCGTATCCTCCTCCGACCGAAGCTCCTGTCCATGGCAGATATGTGTCCAAAAGGGAGCGAGCCCTCCTGGGTTTGCGTTCACCATCCACTGACGTTCTTGACCCATCGACCGCTGATCCTTCAGCTTCAACTTCTGCCGCTGGTAGGCGTCATAACTTTGTCCCCGGCCTCTCTTTTTTCCCCACCTGTTCTTGGTTGTGTTTTGTTAGTAATCTCTGTTTGGTTGAGCATGCGTGGGGACGAAGTTTTTGTTCGAGTTATTGCTATCTATTTTAGTTGTGCGAGCACAGGGAATGATGATGGATGGTTGAGTATAGGATGATTCCCATATTAGGTGATTTAATGACCAAAACCCGGGTTCAGTGACAAATACTGCCCTGCATTGTCAACTGTCAGGCTATTCAAACTTCCCATTTGAAGATGACAGCTTTCTAGAGTGCTTAAGCTCACTTGTCATGCCACGAAGCTGCGGCGAAGAGTAACCGAGGTTAAAAGGAAGGGACTCATTTTGATGAGATTCGATTTGGTTTGCGTAGTTGTCAAAGTGCTATTTATCTGTCAGGATTAGTAAAGAGATTTGGTTAATTCTAGATAGGGAGAGACCGTGCTGTGGACTTCTTAGAGATGTTTGTAGAGGACTTTGGGTAAGAAAGGCTTACGAGCTACATATATCTGAGAAATAAAGGACATCTTTAAATGCTTTCACGCTGAACATGCTTTGCAAACTTCACATACTGTTCATTTTGATCAATCGCAAATTTCTAAGTGATGGACTAAATTGTCTAAGATAAAATATTCGACTTAGTGTGCACTTTATGCGTGGATTTTTTAAATTTACTCCCCTTGAATGGCACCATGAAGGATTAAGATGAATGTAAAGCAATTCTTACGCAGCGTTTTCTCTTTGGTGGTAATTCACATCATATATGAATATCAGTTTCTGTTATTGCATCTCTAGCTTGTATGAATCTTATCTATTTCACTGATGGAAACATGGGACCCTGACTATATGCTTTTCTGCTGTCAGTCTCATGTATGGGAAGTTTATTGGATTCAGACATGCCATCTGATGTTCTAACACTGTTGAGGCATCAAAGAAAGGGCCATGGGCGTCTTGGTCAAATAGAAGGAAGGCTTTCTGTAGCTCTAAAGGGTCATACAAAGGCTGTCAACACTATCCAATGGTCAGAAAGCCATGGTAAGATCTGGCTATGTCAGTGTTTCTGCCTCATGTGCTTCTATTGTGGTTGCTACCCATCTTTCTATTTGTTGCTTCAATTATTACATAGTAGTATTCAATCTTTACTATTTCTCGAAAAGATGGTTGGTCTGTCACTGTGATATTTTGAGCTTACTTTGGTATGCACTGATCAATAAATCATGCTTCACAAGCTGACTTGTTTGCACATGTTACCTGAACTCAATCCCAGAAGCATCTTCAATTGTGACTCCTTAAGCCATAGCTTGTACGTGAGTTCAAAAATAGGAAACTTCTAATTTGTCTATCCCATTTTATCCACTATTTCATTAAGCTGTTGTGTTAGTGACACCAAGGATCAGGTGATGGATCTCAAACTCAGATTGAGCATGCAAACAGAGTGAAGAACAGAATGGAATAGAAGAAATTTGGTTATCTGATGATAATGTTATCCTCGTTTTTCTCGAAATTCCCTATGATCGATTGTGGTTTCATATCTGAGACCATTGATTCATGTTGAAATCCCTGTGCTCATAGGCCAAATTGGAGGGAATTTGCAAATGCAAGATCCATGTGGTGCATCTTGGCACACGATGAAGAACATTTTTCAAGAGACCTGCTTTGCCCTACTATGAGAGTCTGTCATGGCTATTGTATGAATAAATTTGCATTAGTTCATGTCAAGGTTGATACAGGAGTTGCAGTAACTTGCATTCTTAGGTGGTCTCAATGTAAAAACCAAACGTGAAACAGCCACATATTGATGAGGCCTCCCACATCATGTGCATGCACACAATGATTTGTTCATTCCTGTTCTGTCATTTCTCTGTTTTTATAATGATAATTTCTTTTTACCCATGATCTCCCAATTAATCTGGTTACTGGAGTTAGTTTACAGCTCATCTTCTTGCATCGGCTGGCATGGATCATAAGGTCCTCATATGGAATGTGTGGAGCAAAGATCACAAGATATCACGCATCCTGAGCCACCACAATGCCGCAGTGAAGGATGTGAAGTGGTCAAAGCTTGGTTGGCATGTACTGTCTTGTGGATATGACTGCACATCAAGGTTGGTTGATATTGAAAAAGGGATAGAGACTCAGGTATTCAAGGAGGACCAAGTTGTCAACGTTGTGAAGTATCACCCGGACAATTTCAACCTTTTCCTTTCTGGAGGAGAAAAGGGCCAGCTCAGGTTGTGGGATGTGAGAACTGGCAGAGCAACACACCAGTATATACGTCCACTCGGTCCGGTCCTTGATTTGGAGTTTTCTCTAGATGGCAAGCAATTCATCTCTTCCAGTGATGTCTCCTTCAGCAATATCAGCGAAAATGCGATAATGGTTTGGGATGTTTCCCGGCAGGTTCCTCTTTCCAATCAGGTCAGCATTCACTAATTATGACTGGTTTGCTATAGTTGTTTGAGTTTCTTTTAAAGAGCAAGTCTTATTTTGATTTGCAAGTTGCTTGTAAAGCTCTTATGAGTTTGAGCTTTTGAAGTGGTATATACATTTAGTGAGTATTGCTAGTGTTTTATGTAAGCAATGACAAGGCAGAGCAAAGCTTGCTGAAGATTGTTGTCAAGAATCAAACCTGAAATTTGTCTTTTGGCATGGGGATTTGACCATTTACATTTATCCCAAGCCAGTTTTGTTGTCACTTTCACTTTAAATGATGAACTTCGCAGAATAGAAACCAGACTATGAATTTTCTTTTTCCATACCAAATGATGTAGTCCTTTTTTTGGGCAAATGATAATATTCCAATAGAATAACCCTAGACATGCTAGGATTCTTCTCCAATGTTTGGTTACTAATGATATGTCAGATTCCTGTCGGATGCTTAAATGGGCCCACTAACTTAAATAGCCACTACAGACAGTCTAATTCAATATAGTGGATGAGTCTTAGTATGTCAAGCATTGCCTAATTCAATATAATTTCCTGGACCATGGCGATAGATGTGGCCTCATTGTATGTTGGATTAGACTGTTTAAGGAGGACACTGCTTCATAATAGTCATGCAGCTTATTGCCATATAAGCCAATTGGTTTGGTCGGCTAGTCATGGAGAAATGTATCTATTGCTTCTGTACATCATGTCCCCAGAAGTATCTTTCCTCAACTTGAGTTATTGGAGTCATGACTCATAGACGATATTTTTGGTCTGCCGGAGTAGATACTTTACCATATCCAGGACTCATATAATTTGCCTATCCATTCTTATGTGGGTCCCACTTGGCTCCTGGTCTTGAAGTGCCTACAACATTTGCTAATGGAGAACCTAATATATGAGTGCTCATGGGTTGAAGCCCTAAGTTTTTGCCCCCTTTAGTAAGCATAGACATATCAATAAAAGAAGCAGATAGTATGTTGTTCTCTAAGGAACTTAATTACAACCAAACAAAGATGAGGGAAATGATAGGAAGGAAAGAAGTGAAACTTTACAAAGTTTACCGTCAGGTCAATCCTGAGTCTATCTCAGTCTTTGATGAAATTGGACCCAATGGATTTGTATGCGACAAAGATTTAAGGGATTTTCAAAACCAACCAGAGTAGTGTTGATTTATAACCTATGTTCTAATTAGGAAGAAAGATTTATAGCGCCAACATTAGAAGATGGCCTAAAAAACTGCAATTGCTCTTTACCTAAAAAATATTCTGGTAATCTCATGCTTCAAGTATTAGCTATACATGACCTTAACCGATAATATCATTGGTTTAAATGGTGGATCTTATTTACATCAGGTCTGCAAATTTCTTTATGCATATCTGCTAATGTAGTGCTAGTAAATCCCCACGTCACTGTCACAGGTTTATGGAGAGGCCTATACCTGCACCTGTATTAGGCATCATCCAACTGAGCCTTGTTTTGTTGCCCAGTCAAATGGAAATTATATTGCCCTTTTCTCTTCAAACCCCCCTTTCCGGCTTGACAAGTATAAAAGGTACGAGGGTCATGGAGTCTCTGGGTTCCCCATCAAGTGCAACTTCAGCTTAGATGGTGAAATTCTTGCAACAGGCTCATCAGAAGGTTCCATATACTTTTACAAGTATGGGTCGTCTGACCTTCTACAGAAAACTAAGGCGTTCACCTCACCATGCGTGGATGTGGCTTTCCACCCTATCATGTCGAATTTTATTGCGGTCTGCAGTTGGGCAGGAGATATATTGGTGTTTGAGTAGCTTGCTGTATTTCCAAACTCACACAAGCTCATAATGTTTTTCTCCTCATTTTCGGCAGTAAATAGAGAAGGTGCCCCCTGACTAACCGCATGTGATTGCTGAAAAACGTGCAAGACCATCGGTTTTGGATTTTCATTCATTTATCATGTAATTCTCAACTTCTAATCTGGTTGCTCCATGGAATTCTTGAAATTTGTGGGAAGTTGTTTGTTTTCTCTCTTTAGGAACGATTGTGATGACTCGCTTATTTGCCGTAGGATTGCAAATATTTCGTCGAGTTGTTTTCTTTTCAAATTTAAGAAGCATAAATGTGGAGTACATTTGTGAGGTTTGCCACATTTGGATCCAATATGATATGATCTGAGACTATGGGGACTCCAGTTGTGAGGTTTGCCACACTTGGACCTGATATGATAAGATCTGAGACATGACGCAAATTAACTAATTAGTTGCCATCTGAAACATAGTCAAGTTGCACAATGTGCGTTGGTGATTAATAGTGGAGATGAACTATCTATATCAAGGGGGGTTACCCTTTTCAGATGATAGAAGGTAAATCCATTTCATCTCTCTTTGAGAAAAAGAACATGCACTGAAAGTGGAGATCAAATGGCAGAATCAAATTGAGATTCTTCCCCGTGTGGGTGTACCGGCTTAGTGATTTCTGGACATTCGAAGCGGAGTAATTGTAATTGGTGGGGGACTGTAGGTAGAATTCTCAATCCCGTGGATGCATTTCAATATTTTCAAATATATGGAAGACAAAGATAGGAAAATCTCATGGGGGTCGATTTCAATTTGTGTTAGGAGACGGAATATTTGAGGTTATTAGAAACGACATAATCTTGGTAATAATAATAGTAAACCAAATCGAGAGTCCGACCCGCATATCATCCGAGTGGGCCCCGGAAAAAAAGCCCATATTCTCTTGGAACCCGTTCACTCGGCGACTGGCTTTGACGCACGACCACGTCCACCACTCTTCTCATTTTCCCCGTTCTCTTATTCTTCTCTCTGTACAGCCTTAGCTCGTGCTAATTCCCCTGCTTGGCGCCCGTGGAAGGGAATCCTCCGGCGGTCGTCCCCATCGAGATGGTGTCCCCGGAGCATGCGAATTGGATCTACGACTGCGGCTTGATCGACGATGTCGCCGTGGCGGACGGCCCTTTCCAGGTCTCCGGCTCCGGATTTTCGTGGCCCGATCAGCCTCCGAACGGATCCTCCGTTTTCGGGTACTCGCGCAATGTGCTCATCCTTTTTTCCTTCTTTATTATTTGTTTCTCCAATTAGGGCTTTAAACGGAGCGGTGATTTCAATCTGGATGGTGTCTCCGGTCCCATGTGATGGGATGCTAATGCCGTTGACTTTGAGGAGTTCGTAGCTGTATGCCGTGTGGTTGATAAGGTGGAGGGCCTGTGTTGGGGTAAAGTGAGCGCTTTCGAGAAATTAGGAGAATTACCCCAGGGTAGAGAAAAGTAATTTGCAAAACGCTGAGACATATTATGAGGATGGTCAACGATTCTCAATTTCGTTGGCAAATCCCTTCTTGGCAGATTAGGCCACTAATCTTGGGGAAGTTCAAAATTTTTTTAATTATATCCTTCAGCTCCATCTCTAAAGGGGCTTGTGCACTGGACCCCTTGGCTTCAGACAAAGTCTGAGGATCAGAAGGTGGGACCTGAACCCTTAACTGTGGCCTGGACAAGGTTTTTCCCTGCCATTGAGCTATTTTCACCAGCTGCCCAAGTGTTTGGTGGCGCAGCCGTTTGGGTTTTCTATGCTGCGTAAACAAGGATAAGTGGGAAATCTCCTCACGCCTTAATATTAGTTGTATATTGTTTATGTGAAGGAATGAACAGATATAAGGTTCTTGTTTTGCTTGAGAAGATGACCTTTCCTTGCATTGCATCCGTCAAGTATCTGAAGAATGTCCTTTTCTATATGATCATTAGCCCAATCCCTTGTTGGATTTCCATGGCCGAACGTCCTTTTCCATATGATTATTAGCCCAATTCCTGTTGGATTTCCATGGCCATCTTTAGACTTGTATTTTTCAGCATTACTTAAAAGGAGCTTGCTCTATCAGGTATTTAACCCTTGAAAATCCATTACTGGTTGGTGGAAGTAGACTTTCCTTCGCAACTCTTCGAGGGTTTACTAATATCTTTGCTTTCTGAAAACTGCGTAAAGTCTGTGAATCTGTGAAATTTTGGAGATTCCACTAATTAAAAATGTCCGGATATTCTTAGGATGCTTAGGCACTAATTGGGTGAAGATTTGTAGAAGATTAGTTTCTTTTTGGGCTTGCTAATGTGAATGATTAATGTACATGGTAAGACCACGAAGGCTTGTGCTGTTGCTGTATGTATTTTTGTAGTATTCTAGTGAGGTGTCTGGTAAATGAAGTTTACGCTGATTTTTTTGGGGTGTAGCAAGTGAGCTTTTTTTATACGATTGATAATTCACCATCTTCTATTGATTGTATTTATCTTTTTGATTTTTTATGCCTGTACTTATTCTGTAGCACGGAAATTGATGGTTCTTTTGGGGAATCAGATGGAGTGAAGGAAAATAGCTCAAAAAAGAGGTATTTGTTTCTATGTTAAACTGCAAAGTGACAATTGTTTGTTTCTATGTTAAACTGCAAAGTGACAATTGTTTGTTTCTATGTTAAACTGCAAAGGGACAATTGGAGGGTAAATTGTTAACGCTTCCACTTTTTCTGAGTCATTTGGAAAATTTGTGTTGAACTTCTTGGTAGTGGAGATGGCCATCGTGTAAGAGACTAAACTCCAATTGTGCTGCATTGTAAAGTTTCCTTGTTATGGTTGCAGTAGTAGCCTGTGAGCATGATCAATGCTAATGTCGAGGGCATGTGAGCAGAATGCTATATATTTTAGTTGATGTTGACTAATAATGAGTTCTCTTTGTCGTGATTGCCTATCGAAATTTGGTTTCTACTGTTGGTATTTGATGACTTTAAGTCTGGCTGAATTTGGGCTTAGTAAGTGATGATTGTCCAATCCTTGTTTTCTGGCTGAATTTGGGTTTAAGAAGCGAAGATTCTCCTATCCTTGTTTGAAATCTGAAACTTGGATTTTTGTCAGTTTGACGCATTTTGACTTGCTTTAGGAGGTCATTGCAGGTGATCGGTTTATGTAGGACTCGTGTTTTTATAATTTGGAGATGTTGCTGCAGGGTTAGAACTGAATCATGCAGTGCTTCTGGCTCAAAGGCATGTAGGGAGAAGTTGCGGAGAGATAGACTAAATGACAAGTAAATCTCTCTTCCCTTCATGTCACAATCACTTGCATACCCTTGCCCTCTTGCATAAACTTTTTGCTGAAAGGAAATAGAACCATTCCATGCTTTTAACTGAGCACGTTGGTATAACTGGCAGATTTTTGGAATTGGCATCTATCCTTGAACCTGGAAGGCCTCCTAAGACGGACAAGGCCGTGATATTGATAGATGTGGTTCGAATGGTTACGCACTTGCGTGGTGAAGCTCAGAAATTGAAGGACTCAAACAGCAGTCTCCAGGAGAAAATCAAAGAGTTGAAAGTGAGTCTGATATCTTATATAATCATTTGAAGAAATTATCTAAGGCGTGTTTTCCTGCCTTTGTATAATTTGAGTATTTTAACTCTGTCAATATTTGAAGATTTTTCTACATCAATCCCTTGAATATGTTGGGCACTGACCATAATTTGAATTGATTGATTAAAATAAATCGGTGGCTTACTGTTGCTTTGACATTTTCAGACTGAGAAAAATGAGCTTCGTGATGAGAAGCAAAGATTGAAAGCAGAGAAGGAGAAGTTGGAAAACCAATTGAAGGCCATGAACGCACAACCAAGCTTCTTGCCTCCACCTCCTGCAATTCCTGCGGCATTCGCCACCCAAGGTCAAGCCCCCGGAAACAAATTGGTGCCTTTCATTGGTTACCCTGGTGTTGCCATGTGGCAATTCATGCCTCCACCAGCTGTGGATACCTCACAAGATCATGTTCTCCGCCCACCAGTTGCTTAAGCTGGCGACATCGGATCATATGGGCTGGGTTTCATTTGATATGTGATTCAAATTGTCATGTTTATTGGCTGATTTAGCTTTTTCTGGGAGTCTACTGACAGCTTTTTGTTGACGAGTGTCATGTATAAGATCACAGCTGTCATGGCTTATGCTGATTTCACTTGTAAATTTCGCCAAATTTTATAAGGTAGCTATCTTCCAAGTTTCATTTCCTAGTGGATCTCTAGGCCTCGTTATCATACATATGTTTCTGATAGGATTTTTCAGTAACGAAACGCAACTCAGTGAAGTCTTGGTTGGATTTAATTACCAACCTATATTAGTGAAATTTTGTGAAGATGCATTCACGCCAGTGGGGTTTGCTGCAAATATCTGCAATTTTGATAGTTCTTGATGGTTTCATTGGAGATTTCGACGTCATACTCGGTCTATAATGGCCACAAATCAAGGGTAGCCTATCCTCAGCCAAGGTTTCGCTCTGCCGCTGTCCATAGAGGTTACAAATATTCTCCTGACAATCCAATATTTTGTGGCTGTCCAGGTCTATGCATGTATCTTGCAATGGCAAATAATAAAGGCTGAAGATTTGTATGAAACTGTCCTTGGCCCTTATTAATGGCATTTCACGCATGTATTTTCCTTCTTGGAACGAAGGGAAAAGATCTTCTAATGTTGCAATTGATGTTTAGCTTTTGCCTCCCTCCCGTGACTTGGAACTTTTCCAGCATGAATCCAGAAAGAAAAGGAATTTGGAGCAATTGCAATAACGGTGGCTGCTTATGCTATTTGCATTGCACAGAACTAGAGCAAGATAAGAAGCAGACTGCGAAGTTGGCCATTTTCTATTCGGATGGAGACTCTCCATGAGTGGAGTGAGCGACGAAATCTCGACATGGATCTGTGTAATCATCTTGGAGTTGAAGAAGGTATTACAGTGAGTTTCCAAGATGGGGTTTTTGGACTCTTCCTGTTAGCTCCTTGTGACTTTAAATAGTATCTGACAAAACCAAGTCTTGGAGATCAACTTCTGTTTGGAACAAAGCGGTCATAGGCCAGCTTGAAGTTTGCATGCCAGGACAATGGAAAGTCTCCCACAACGACAACAGTGACATACTTGTTTAGCACCTAAGTTTGTCCCCCCTCTTCGATTCTGTCGATGAATTTTCTAGATCTCAAACGTTGGCTTGTGCTCCGAGCAAATGACAGATACCACAAATTGTGTGAGGTAGATCCACGGGCCTCGGAAAAAACTTGATGGGAACTTTTGGTTCCACTCTCTGCTGACTTGACCTCTAGGCTGGGCATGGTCTTGCTTGTCATCAATCTCCTCGGGTTTGGACACCATTTAATCAATCCGAGACTTTTGGTCCATGAAAATTAGAGGTGGCAAAATGTGTTGAAAGTTTTCATTTTAACTCGTATTGAATAATGTGAGTCATAAATTGATCTTTAAACGAGTCCACTTAATAACCTAATAGGTCTTGAGAGTGTTTAAAAGTGTCACCTAATTAGTTTTAAGTGTCATTAACAAATCATTATTAGACTATAAAATTTTTGATAAATTATTTTTATTTTCCATTTTTATCTCACATTTTCCCTCTTTATCAACTAGTCGCTTGGCCAAGAGGCGAGAGACAAGCTCACTAGACTCTAGAAAGGCCAAGACCTTGACAAATTATCAAGCTTGGGCCTCGTTGAGGTCAGTGAGCACAAGCTCACCGTTGGTTGACGGGGCTCGATCCTCACCTCGAGCAAGCTGGAGAGGTTAGGTCATGAGGTGCAAGGTACCAATTCAACCTTGCCGGATCTAGCGGCAAGGTCGAGCTTACCTGAGGCGGTCGAGCTTACCTGAGGCTGTCGAGAATTCCAACAAGCTCAACTTCATCTTGATGAGTCTCAAGTTTTGCTTAAGGTCAGTGAGATCAAGTTTGTCGAAATTTGGCGAACTAGAGCCTCGTCGACAACTGGAAGAGGAAAAACAATAAAATAAATACAAATTTAAGAAATTTTAAAACTACAGAAAAATAAAGAAATGAACGAAATTGTATTGCATAAAATTGTTTTAACAATACATCTTTAAAGAAAATCATGAAAGCCAATTTACCTAGAATCAGTTAAATATGGAAGTGTTTTAATAATATGAGTCGAGTTGGATATGAGTGGAGTATATGTCAGGACAAGTATGGGTTGCTAGACGTCTATTATATGACAATGAGTTAAAATGAGTTAAATGAGTTAATATGAGTCGGACCATTTTTGACTCAAGCGCCAAAAAAAAAAAAAAAACACACCGGTATTAATTGCGTATCTCTATTGAGGAGCTGGCATGTCAGATATTTCTACGGGAATTGCAGTTTCACTTTGGTTGCACCTACGTTTTATAGAACTAATCTTAGGACCTCTTGGTTTGATTAAGGAAGGATATGCCAGATGACTTAACACAAAAGGAAATACCTTATCGGTGATCTCCAGGCAATTGGAACTTTGGAACCGCAACATAGATCATTCACGTCGACATTCTTTGGAATAATCGTGAGAATATTATCGATATCAACACTTTTGTGCTATATTGCCAGCTTAAATGATGAAATGTACTGCTTTTGGTTGACTAGGGGTTTGGAGTAATCGAAAATCCTGAGGTTGTAAGTGATAATTTCAGTATCCTTCCCAGAGATCCTTCAAAGTTATTTACAAGGTAAGTCGCAATCAAACAAAGTAAGGATGTCCATGGTTGCTTCTACTCAATTTCTTTCTGGGATGGTGACAAGCTCTTGTCAATCTCTTTTCTTGTTGTATCCCTTCTGCCCTCTTTCCATCCGCTGTTTCCTTTTGGACATATACGTACCTTCAAACTGCATAAAACCTTCTCTAGTGTATTGCCTTCTCCTCCGTAGCCATGGAGATCATAGCCGTGGCTGCTGCAGAAATCACTAGACCCTTTACCACCTCTGTCATCTCCAGAATCAAAGCCATACTGAAGTTCCACAAAAATGTCAAGACGCTCCAGGATGAAATGAAGAAGCTGACAGAGCATAAAAACAGCATCAGAGAGGACATTGAATTCGCTCGAAGAGAAGGGAAGTCTCCTACTTTACAAGTTAAGAAGTGGCTCCAGGATGTTGAGGAGCTCGAGCGTGACATGGACTCAATGCTTGACGATGGCCCTGCTAATTCCTCCACAGCTTCTGGCTGGAACATCTCCCTCCGATACCACCAAAGCAGATGCGCAGTGAAGAGACTGAAAAGGGTTAAAGAATTGATCAGCTCTTGCAATTTCCAAGTGATGTTAGCCGATAGGAAGTCTCCAAGTAAAGCTGTTCAGAGAATGGCGGCAGAATCTCTGGCAGGTCAAGAAGCAGCCCTGGAGACTCTCAAGAGGCTCATGGAATTCCTAAATGACAACCATATCAACAGGATTGCGGTTTGGGGAATGGGAGGAGTAGGGAAGACGACACTGCTGGCGAATCTGAACAACATCTATGAATGTTCCTTGACTGAATCCTTCGTTATAGTCATCTGGGTAACAGTTTCCAGAGACTCGGACTTGGCTACAATTCAGTCTGTACTTGCTGAGAGGCTGAACCTAGAGTTTGAGCCTGAGGAGAGTATGCAACGCAGGGCTAGCAGGATCTACCGAAGACTTATGCTGAAAAGGAGGTCCCTCCTTATATTGGATGACGTCTGGGAGAAAATTGACTTGAAGGACGTGGGGATCCCACATGGAGATGATCAGGCCAAGTGTAAGATCATTCTGACCACTAGATCCTTTAATGTGTGCAGGTACATGATGACTGATATAGAAATCAAGGTAGAATTACTGAGGGAAGAAGCAGCTTGGGATTTGTTCGTGCAAAGTGCCGGTGATGCTTCCAAAGTAAGTGACATCGAGCCTATTGCACGAGAAATCTGCAAAAGATGTTGTGGATTGCCATTGGCCATTAAGACGGTGGGGAAGTCTATGAGGAACAAGATAATGATTGAGCTGTGGAAGGATACGCTCCGCTGCTTGAAGCTGGTGTTGCCTAGTGGTGGAAGCAGTATTGAGAGAGATGTCTATTTGCCAATGAAGCTGAGCTATGACTCCTTGCCAAGTAAGATACATCAGTCCTGCTTCCTATTTTGCTGTTTGTATCCAGGAAATTTCTCTATCAAAGAGAGCGAGCTGATACAATGTTGGTTAGCGGATGGACTAATAGACAAACATCAAACAATTGAGGAATCCTTCAACAATGGGATCGCTATGATCGAAAATCTGAAAGATTTTTGCATGCTAGAACAGGGAGATGGGATCGGAACCGTGAAGATGCACAATGTTTGGAGGGACATTGCTGTTTACATATCCTTAGTTGAGAAGGAAAGTGGGTTCTTCCCTCAGTCCAGAATCTCAATCTATGAATTGCCTGAGAAGCCCGAGAAGTTGCAATATGCTAGGAGACAGATATCGCAAATGAACAGCAATATTCATAAGCTGCCTACTCGGGTCCTGGGTTGCTCTGAGCTCACGGTTTTCTTCCTCCAGGGAAATCCTCTAAAGAAGATTCCGGATGGATTTATACGGGAAATGAAGGCACTGAGGTACCTAAATTTGAGCTGCACTTCAATACGTTCACTGCCTCTTTCCCTTTTTCAGCTAAGTGAACTGCACACTCTTCTTTTGAGAGACTGTCGGTATCTAGAAGATCTACCTCCTGTTGGCGCTCTTTGCAAACTTGAAGTGCTAGATCTCTCTGGCACCCTATTGGGACAGCTGCCTACAGAGATGGACAAGCTTGATTGTTTAAGAGTGTTGCACTTAGCCAGCACCCATCACTTAGAATATATTAAAGCCGGAACTTTCTCGGTTTTATCTAATCTCGAGGAGTTGGACATGTCTTTCAGTGCTTATAACTGGGATATGGAACAAATTTTAGGAGGAGAAAGAGCGGCGTTAGATGAGTTGGTTCTGCTGGAGAAACTTTCCAACCTCCAGATAAGGCTAGGCACTGTCCAATGTCTTGTCCCATGCCGTGATTGGCTGGGAAGACTGAAAAGATTCCGGATATGGGTTAGTCCAAGTATACACGAGTCAAGTTATCGGCCCATTCAGCATGATGAGAAGAGGGCGATCCTTAGAGGCGTTGACCTCATGGTCCTGGAGAGAGGCTTTGAGGTATTATTGCACAATGCAAGTGCCCTGGACCTCGTAAATTGCGGGGGCGTAAGTGAACTATCTGGAATAGTCAGCAAGATGAGTCTGTGTGGCCTGCAGAACGTGAAATCACTAAGCATAGCAGGTTGTTCTTGGATCAAGGTGATCTTGGGCGGGGAGAAGATCCAGCACAGTGTCTTGCCAAACTTAGAAAACTTGACATTGAGTCGTTTAGAGAACTTGGTGAAAATAGTCGATGGAATAATACCGAAAGGATGCCTTAGCAAATTAAAAACCATCGAGGTGGTTGACTGCCCAAAGCTGAAAAAACTAATCTCATACGCTTTTCTGCGCCAGCTCCATAATCTCAACGAGATCAAGATCGTGGGCTGCGAGAAAATGAAGGTCGTCATCTCGGGAAAACTATCGGGTGCAGTACTTCCAAAACTCAGGGTTCTGGAGATGAGGGATCTGACAAGTTTGAGGATGATATATACTGGAATGTCAGATTGGCCATCTTTAGAGAGGATTGAGGTAAGCAACTGTCCCAAGCTGGACAGGCTTCCTTTCGGATTCCAAAATGGGTTTTCAATCCGAGAAATAAGGGGAGATCTGGTGTGGTGGAACAACATCAAATGGCCAAGTGATGACATTAAGATCAGCCTACAGGAAAGGTTCCGAGTGTTCGTTGCTACTCCATCAACAAGAGGAGATAGCGAGGTAGAAAGAATTTTCTCGCTCTAGCTCTGTGTCCTGCTTTCTAATCAATACTTAGAATTTCCTTGATATGGTGTCTCTCCCACTATTGTGGTGGTTTTTTTTTTTCTTTTCCAATTACTCTGAAGTATAGTTTCCTTTGAAGCCCTGAAGAGGATGATGAGCACTTGTGCCGTTGTTGGCAGTTGATTCATACAGAGAGATCGCGCAAGGTTCCGAATGTTCTACAATAAGACCATGAACTAGATCATCTGATCGTCTCATGCTGTCACTCGCTTTTCTATGCATGTGCGCCCCTTGGGCAGTTGTCTTTCAGACATTGTGTTCGGAACGATACTTGTAAGAATAAAAGTTAAAATGAACTTGAATTCACGATCTGTTTCCGATGAACCGTTCAAACATGTCACATTAAACGTATCCTCGACTCAGTCTTCCCCTTTTTCTCCACCTTATCATATTAAACGTCCCGTAGGCCGTCGGGCCACAGGTGGTAAACACCCATCAAATTTGATAAACGTGCTTTATTTTCTGTGGACAATACTAATGTTGTCAGTTTACTATCAGAAAGTGATCTACCACGCATTGATTTTACCATCATGGAACAAGTTTTCCCAGATGTCTACCACCAGGCACCGCATTCATGCGCCCTTTCCTCCCGAACTTATTTCGTGGCTTCCTTATTGGTCAAGAAATTAAGGTCCCCATCACGGTGCTCACCAACACAAACATGACTAAAGCAGTCCCGCAGAACTGTGATTTCATCATTTTACTCCCAATTGTCGGAAACTCAGAAAGAACCAACATAAGACGACTGCATGAATTTGCTGCATCAAGCAAAAGCATCTAAAAGAAGTGGTCGTCTATATATTTTACAACTGATTATGTACTGTCAGTTATGTACAAAGTCTACTTAGAATTAGAAACCCACAGCCATACTATGTACAATTTCCTTCCGTCATTTGCCTGTGTCTTCCACAACCCACAAATATTAACATTGGACAAGTCTCCCAGAGGAATAAAAGAATAGTTTCACACCTGCATGTGAAGAAAAGTGAACACAAAAAATTTCTGGAATTAGACGCAGCAGCCACAAAAGAATTGATTCCAAGAATCAAGTTTCGCTATGAAGGCCCCAACTAGATAGACCCTGTTTTTCCTAATCCAGGATAGTGTACAAGAAACAACTAGTATCTCATTTAAGTAACGACCTAAATCAACTGCTTTCTCCAGGCACGAATGCTGATGTCATACAATTCATATTAATCTTTCCCTTAAAGGCTAAGCTGACGAACATTAGCCTGAACCAAGAAGACTAAAAAAATTTGTTCATAAGAGTGTTCTGTCCTAATGTTAATAAAGCTACACAGTTACAATAACGAGATCTGTCAAAACTCTAACCACCAAAGTCAAATCATTGTGAACAACTTTCGATAAGCTAAGCATAGGAGTGATGTCTTACCTTAATCAAGCTCATCGCCTTCATCTTCAAAATTATTCTCCATCCTCGAGCCTTCGTTGTTACTATTTACATTTTCAAGAGGATCCTCCAATTTCACGCTCTCCCTTTTATTTACAGTCTCAACCCCGGTCTTGGGATTCATGCTAACAGTACTATTTACGAATTCCTTACTTTCTTTGGGCATCATGAAACCATATGAAGCAGTCTCTTCAACATTATCATGTTGTGCCACCGCAAAGTTACTACCCTTAAGGCTGCTCCTGCAAGAAAGCTTGCCTTTCTCCAACAGTGCAGATGTCTGATGCTGTACTCGTTCATTAGTGTTGCTGCTCGAGTTAACCATTCTGATTAAGAAAATCAAACCGTCAGAAAACCTAACCCTTAAGATAAATAGACAAAGCACCAACCAAACTATAAACTCTAAAAAGACAGGAAATGCACATGCCGCAAGAAGCTTTATGATACATCCATCTAAAACAGATAACTTATAATAACGCTAGCAAGTAATGTGCGCAAAGAAACGTATAGAGAGGTTGAGATTGCAAAATTGGAAAAAGAGGAAGAAAGCCAATGGAAACCTGGCATGTTGATTCTTGGACATTTGAAGATAGTCAAAAACTGGAACCAGGTCCTTTGACCTTGCTTCAATTATGTGGGTTGAGATCTTTTCAATCTCAATCTCCCCTTCTGAAGCATTTTCTTCATCCAATTTAACATCTTCTGCCAACATGGACTGGAAGATGATCTGGCAAGATATTCAAGGAAACAACAAGAAGTTACAACCGCAAAGCAAACAATAAAGCAAAAGTCACAAAAAAATTCAGCAGCAGCCAATCATCTAAATCCAGAAGGATGCACGGTACCCCGGGTTTTGCCCACAATGGTATCTGAGCTTGGTGCATCTGAAGTTCAGCTTCTGAAATATATAAATGATGCTTTTCCTCGGAACTAATCCTTATCTTTGCTGTACCATCTATTCCAACAACTGAATTGCAACTTCCCTTGATGATTCCTTCAGGATATATCTTCTTGCTATCTCCACTTCCATTCTCACCATATATGTCGATGTTGTCCTCCCGTTCTCTCCTGGTATGCTTCTGACATATATTCCATTTCTGAATTGCCTCCACCACCATTCTTCCATCACAATCTGCTGCTGATTCATATGCATTTCCCACTTCAGTCAGTGTTGACATGGAATCCAGTCCAGTTGATATTTGCAATGCATATTGTGTCATACAACCAGAAGGGGAGAATACCAGTAGATGGTACTTAGCCTTTGAGGAATTTCCATCTGCATAAGAGTCGCTCCTTTTGCAAATGTAAAAGCATGACGCAATAGCCCCCGGCAGGGAATGAAACCTTCCAGTTGCAACTGCAGCTGCGCCACTTACAGTGCCTCTCCATCCATTGTTTCCATTTCTTATTCTGCTTATAGCAGAGAGTGTAACTGGATTACCTGCCCCACAAATATTTTGTTGACTAGGCATTTGTAAGTCTGCAGTAGGTGGCCATCGAACTGCTGATTTAGTTGCAACGCCCAATCCACCATTCTGAGCAGCAAAAGTTGATTCGGCCAACTGAAAACTAATTGATCCTCCAGTAGGATCTATAGCAAACAGGTGGCTTGTTCCCCTTGAGGAACTAATCATAATCCAACAGCTGTCATCACTAAAACTTATATCCTGGATAACCTGAGAAAGGAACCATGAAACTAACATCAGTGAACACAAACTCCCTATTTGACTAACTTTTTGGTTAAGCTAGTAAATCATACTTGATATCAGCTAAAAGTGGCAGGTTAAGCTAGTAAGTCATACTTGCTAATAGCTGAAATTCAACAGGAAGAAATAACATTGCTCACAGCATTGGTGAAACCACGTTGCAACCGGTAGAGGTGTACAAAAGATGATCCCACATCAAAAGAAGTGGAGGTTCCAGCTGGCATTATTTTGAAGACATTTATGTTGTGACCCGTGACTGAAGCGGTCACTAGAATGGTCCCGCTAGGATCAAAGCATAATGCAGAAACATGGCTCTTGTGCGCCTTAAACTGTGCAACCACGGATTTACTTATGATATCCCTGACTATGACCTGGAAAATTATAATGAAAAACAAGAGGAGAAACATCATAATCATCATGCCAGGAACCATCCATTGGACAATTAAAATGTTCAACAAAAACAAAGAAGCTAATCCGGATACTTAAACCTACAAGAGAAACTGCACATACCATCCCAACATAATTGGCATCTTGAGGATGACCATTGACCACTCCAGCACCTTTCAAGCCACAATTCCCAGACTGTGGAGAGCTGTTATCCGGTAGAAGCTCCGAATAATATCTCGATAGCTTCTTATAACCCATGTCTCCAAGAGTCACAATCCCAGCTGCGAGATGCTTGCTTGATTCTTTGGCATAGTGTGCTGCCAGGCTGCCATTTGAAACCAAACCAGAAAAGCTCATAGAAGATTGGAGAGGCTGAGGAGTGACACGTCCACTGTTTGAAACTATAACTGGACTTCCACTATAAGCCAACCACCTAGGACCCACAGCCAGAGGCCCGTAGCCTACACCACTAAACCCAGGAGAGCCCGGGATGACAGGATTTGTAAGAATAGTATATACCCTTTCTAGAGACGCGGCGTGAAAACAGTGTATCTGCAATTCATTGAGTCTTCTATGAGGAATCAGTAAAGTAAGAGGCTACAGATTATATTTTTAATTCTAGAAGTGTACCTGAGCTGCTTGAGAAATAGCAACAACCCGAGAGCTGCACCTCACAGAATAAACAGCCGATCTGAACTTTAGAATGTGTACATATGATTGAGACCTCAAGGAATAGAACCGAACAGTGGTAGGTACAAAAGTGTTATCATTGTTGTTAGGTATGTTTCCATTATGGTGAGTGGTGAACCCATCCTGGGAGTTAGTGCCTCCAGAACTGTCACCACAGACTACCAGCAGGGGTCGGCTCTCATTAAACTTGTCCTCCAAATTAGTTGATGAAATTGGGTTTGGTAACACTTGCATGAATGAGACAGGACCGTCATGTCTAGACACTAGGTCGCGCACATCATCAGCTTCTTCGACATCCCAAACTTGGAAGCCGGATTGGTATCCGAGCAGGAGAACTCTCCTATTAACATCGCCTTTGCCCTCTAACTTGTCAAATCCAGCCCAAAGCACCTTTATTACACCCAAAAAAAAAAAGGATGAGACATTTGACCCTCATAACTGCGTTCTCAAGTTACAATAGAGAAGCTTCCAGGGCTAGCCACAAAAGAGGCAATGACTGAAACTAGAAGTTACCAAGAAAAAGTGAAAGGAGATTAATAGGTAAGCTCTTTTCAAAATAGGAAAATGAGGTTAGCATAACAGTTAAGACAGAGCCACTGTCAAAACTTCTCACAGCCCCAACATGAAGATCAAGCTTACTTTTTTCTTCGCAATGCAGAAAGGCACAGTAGAAGCATATCTTTACAAAATTCACTAAAGATCAAGTAGTAGCTGTCATTTCTCTTGCAGGCATGAGACATCTCTCCTCCAGCAGCTATACATGATGACAAATACAAGGTGGAAATGACAACTGCAATTATCTCTCCCGGCAAACTTACTGGAACTGTTAATTCCTTAAGAAAAGGTAACATCTATAGTTTCCAAATACTTCCATTAATTTTCACATGAAAAAAAAAAACCAAACATGATATCTCCGTAGCAGTAAGTAACGTGGCACCACTTACTAGAATTGGACATGAGCATTTAATTCCATATATATTCTATCAGCAATAAGTCCTCCTGGTCTAACTTGTCACTTAGAGTTCAGTCCAAAAAAGCTTAGAACTAGCCCTTCAATTAGGAAAAAGGTAGCAACAAAAAGTAAGATGAAGTGTCACACTTATCCCCATCTTCTAAAACGTTCACCTAAAGGAAAAATCTTATCTTGCTTTATGATTTTCATGTTTTAAAAATTGGGACTCAAAGAATTTCCACCTCTCCTGCCACCAAGCAAGTAAAAAGGCGATCTCCTCAAGCCAATGGTAGTAACAATACACTCAGCCCTTCACTGGTGAAATAACCAAAAATTTAGACGCAGAACACAGCGCACTTTTTTAATTAAGAAGGCAATTTACCCAAATGTGCTCCCTCTTACTATTACCAAGATCATAATCTATTTGAGCTCTTTGCCAGTACACATGTAGCCCTAATGCATCTAACAACCTTCACTTATAGGATTTTCCAGAAAAAAGAAAAGGAAATAAACATAATTGGCCAAGCACAAATCGAGTAAAGTGGAATTAAAAAACAATAGACAGCTGACAAGCACGCGATACAATCCTAACAATATCTACATCCGTACTATCGTTTGCCACAAGAGAAGCAGAAATGACATCACAATAACAACAAAAAATCTCTGGCCAACTTATCTCAACTGTCATGCGGATCCTCAGGGGCCCAATCAAACATTTGCCATCATGAATGACTAGAAAATAAGCATGCTCCATGTCAAAAAAGACAAACCTACTATGAGGTCAAGGTACAGCATAAGAACTTCAAATAGACAACAACAGATGAATAACACAGTCGACCATTGTAGTAGTCTTCTGGTAATACATAATCTGAATTCTTACATGAGATTAACAATAACAACTAATGATAAAAGGGCGTATGTTTTGCGGAAACAACAGTGCTCTCATCCTGCATCAGCTAGATATTATAACTGGAGAATTATATCAAATGCAGCATTTAAGGAATATACAACAGAAAAGTCAAGTAATGACAGGTGGTCGGCCACTGTCCCGATGAAAATGAATATATCAAAAGAAATAAATTATCCATCCTAGTTCTATGATATCTTTCTACAAGGTTACTAAAGCTTCATTTGGCCAAATTTTTTAATACTAAAAAACTTAGATGCTGCATGATCATATGAGACAACCAAAAGATCAGCTCACTCGTCTGCACATTCTCGAATTTGACTTGGGGTCAGCCACTGGCTCCCCAATTTTCTCACCCGGTCACACCATCCCAGACTGCTCCCTCCCAAAAATTTTGCTACCCCTTTCAATGTACTACGTCCATAATGCAATAACCCTACACCTACTACAAGGTAAGCCACCAAGCTCAAGAATGCAGCATTCCAAAGGACGTCTTTCTTAACCTCCGCATACTGATAATGCTATCCCTATTAGTTATTACCCCTCAATGAAAAGAAAAATTAGATAGAGTACAAAACTAGATCATGGAAAAGCTAAAACTTCAACAAAACATGCGGGCTATCGTAAATTCTGCAACTTATACCAGATCATGGCTGGAATCATCCTCCCTTTCCACAATTGATGATGCCACCGATGCTGCAGACCGTGCGACAGTCGAAGCTCCAGACGAAACGATCCTCAAGTAACTTGAAAGAGCGCGAAATGAGCTAGGGATGAAGCCATTAACCCGTCCAGATCGCGGTGAATTGTCACCGCGGGTCTTCTGGCCATCACCATTCCTCATCCCCAAGGAGATCAAAGTCAACAATAACCAGGGCACAAAAACCACAGCTGATTCTCCGGATTCTGCTATAATCATAACCCCAGGCTGTTTCTTCTTCTTCACCCCAGAGAAAAAAAAAACCCTAAACTTCAAGAAACAGCCCAAAGGGATTCGATTTCAGGTAACAAATTTCTCCATCTCTCCCTTATATCTTCGATGACACACAAAAATTCAAAGCATGCAAAAAAAAAAAAAAAGAACCAAACCAACTCGAATCGGAATCGAAACAATCGGAAAACAAAACCCAAGAACAACGCTTCGGGATTCCTGTCGCGTTCCCGACTTCGATGCAACGAAGGCGAAAACCCAAAAAACAATAAAAAAAGGACGAAAATCGAAGCTCTTTTGTTCACGAAATTCGCCAAGTCTCCGGCTTTCCTTTCACTTCCCCTGTCCGCGATCAATCAATGGACAAGTGATATGATACAAAAATTCAATCAAATTAATCAAAAAATCATAGGAAATAAAAAAAGCTGGGTCCTGTCGGGGTGGGGGCTGCGAAATGAATAGTTCAATTAATCAGATAAAAAGGCATCGAACTCCGGAGGCGAGAGAATATAGGATTCATCACAAAACAGGGAGAGAGACCACAGGCGACGGAGAAACAACATAGGAAGAGAGACAGAGAGAGGGAGAGAGAGAGAAGGGATAATGAAAGAGGAGTGACGTCATAAATGAAGAAAATGAAAGTGAGACTTTTGTTTACGTGTCGCGGGTTTCCATTTCTTAATCCTGAATTCTTCCCTTGCGGTGTAAGTATTACTAAATTGCTGAAAATCAGAACAATTTGTTTTTCTTTTAGGGAAAATAATACATTTACGTTCGACATTTTATTCATAACACTAAAGATTCTAAATTTTTAACTGTGTGACACGCTTATCATTTATTAAAATTTTCTTAAGAAGACCATTAAAAATCCGCTTTATATTGATGCTGGAATTAAAAACGTTGTTAACATGAAATTCTTGTTGACGTTGCTCAAAATTATAATGAAGAGTAAATGTGTCGTGTGTGTGTGTATATATATATATATATATATATATATATATATATTATTTGGATTTAAGGGCAAATGCATCATAATAGCATAAATTATGAGTATTTGATGTGAAAAAAAAGGATTAATATAAAATGGTGATTGCAATATGGAGTATTTTCGTGAATTTATATTATTATTATTATTATTATCGTTGTTGTTATTATTATTATTAAAGAGGTTTGTGTTTGTCCATTGACGTGGCGGTGAGGGAGGGGCTTCTCGCCGTTGAACCAAAACGACGACTTTCCTGGCACGTCTCGTAGCTGTACGTACGGGTGGGTCGCATTGAATTTGCGTCTGTCGGGTTTTTGCTGGCCGCGGTTTCCTCTTTCTCGCTGGATGCAGAAAATTAATTTGCTGATATTAAATTTGAGATTAGAACGAATTAAAATTAATCTGCAATCAACCTGATTCGCCACGTTCCATCCCGAAAAGATAAAAGAAAAACCCCTACCTCGAACATATACTATTTTTTCATGGATACAAAATCATATGAATATCACTCTCGACTCAGACCGTTATATGATATGTGTATATTTATTTATGCTCGCTTTTAAGCACGCGGCTCTTTTTTATTACGTTACAGTTTCGTATAATTCAATGTATAAAAACGGTGTATCACGCTCGATGAAAATGATTCAAATCCTACGGCTCTGATCACGAGAGTACTGGCGCTATGATCTTCTTCTTTTATTTCGGCACGGAATTGACCATTTCGCTGCGACTAAAAGAATCCAAGAGGAAGAAGAAGACGACTTGTCCTACTTTTCTTGCAACGGAAAGGTCCTTTCTTGCCTGTCAAGGGTGCGACCAGGACATGCACATCCCAAGCTTCGTCCAACTTGGATGGCACGGCAGAATCCGATGTCTCAAACCGTGCTTCGACTCCGCCCGAATCGTCCCGACCTTTTTCTCGCGAAACCTCGGATCATCAAATATTCATGTCAATTATGTCTCGAGCTTGCCATCGGAGCCTTCATCCGTTCATGCACGCCGTTAAATCATGCGAAGCTTATTATATCTAGGGAAATTCAATACGAGAAGCAATTCGAGAAACAGATTTGATTTTTCCTTCACGCAGGTTAGTCATGCAGAAGGTGAAGCTCGTCAATTCACCGGAATTGGACGGATTTGGTCAAAAAGGCCCCGCTATGATTGGCCCCTTCTGGAAAATGTCCGCAAAGGAAAACAAGCGAACGAAGGAAACCTATGGGATTGCCTCAATGATTGCTTGCAGAACGTGCAAATCTGACGATGAAACGCAAACGCACGAGCATTGCCTACCATGCCCCAACTGGACCGTTCATATCTAAATTGTCTAAGCATTTTTACCATCTTAAAAAGTCGCAATTTTTGTATATTCGGTACATCAAGATTGATTTTATCTATCCCGTGTCGTGTCGCTGAAGAATTAAGCTCACATTGAGTTTTGCTCTATTATACAACAAAAATGCTTCAGGGTGATCCCGACTGCGCCCCGAACTTGATTCAAGTGGGGTTGGGCTTTCTCCTTGAACACACTCCCCCTAAGCTCGACGAGAAAAGCATTCAAGTCGTCGTGGCTCGAGCTGTCAAGCCCATGATCAGGTCTTACCTCAGAAACAGACCGAGCCATTATGTCTTTGGAGGTAGCGGAGAAGAGAAATGGATGACTTATCCATCGTTCAAATCCTTTACATTCATTCCAAGTTAGAAAAGCCTTGGCTAAATGGAATGTCGGACGAGTGCTTTAGGGTGTGAATGGTAACGATTCTGTTCCCAATAAGAGTTTTTTTTTAGAAACATTTCTTTCCAATTTCTACTCGTTGAAACAATTTTTGAGTAAAATAAGGCGTGCGACATTTATACTCTTGAAATGAAAAAGGATAGGAATGCGTTTAATACGATACATAATTTCTTTATTTTTTTTATTTTTTAATGCTCAATAACGGTGGACTACCGCCCGCCACCCATCCCTTGTTGCCACACTAACCACCCAAAGACCACCAGGATCGCCGCCCACCAGCCGGCAGCGGGGCGGTGAGCGGCCGTGGGCGGCGACGGCTGCAATAGATAAAAAGAAAAAAAAAGAAATATAGCTTATTCTCAAATTGACTCGAGAACAGGAAACTACTTTTTTTTGTTTCTCGTTTCTAGCCCAAACCTATTCCCGGGAACAAAAAAACAAGTTGGCATTATCAAACGAGTTTATGTTCTTTTTTTATTATGGGAAACAAAAAAACAGAAATTGAAACGTCATCATGCGCATCCTTAATGATCATATGGCCATGCACCGGCCCATACAAGCAAACCAAGGTCTCGCAGTAAGTCGAATGAATGCATTTTTCATTAAAAATATAAAATAAATCATTTAATTTATTCCCGATAAATATGACCCGCTTCTTTAATATCTACTTACGGTTCGCACAAGTCTGGTGGATTAATTTAGTAAAGCATTTTTTCCGTATCCCCAAGATTCTCAAAAGTACAATTAAGATGAAGTCACGTATCAATATTATCGTTTCATAACTAATGTCAATATAAGGGTATATGTTCTCTTTTTATTGTCATTTTGCGAGTGGTTGCTCTAGATCACGAGCATTTGCATATGGAAAGCTTTCTTTGCCAGCAAAATGCCTTTCAGCTGTCCTGTACATCGTCGTGATAATCGTCATGAAAATTACTTTATAGCTTTCACTTTCACATGCTCATTGGGAAAATCGGATCGCGATCGTAAATATGCTTGTTTTGGGAAAAGTCGAATGATTTGATTAATTAAAAATTAATACTTGTATGACTTGAAGTAATTAATCAAAATAGTAGAGATTTTTTTATAACATTCATTTTTGCGATATAAAGCGATTATTTTTAGAAAAGTACTTTTCGAATCATTTATTCATTGCGAAACGAACGGAGCATATGCTATCTTCTCTACTACCTATACTGTGTCTCGAGAAGGATAGGCACTTGAGAACATCTCCCGTGTATATCTTTGATTTTTCCATTGAAATTCCTAATTATAATGACAGTTATCGTCGTGGAATCATTATCCGGCCACCACTCTTTAACACAATAGTCAAAAAGATCAAGCCCAATACCGAAGTTCAGCGAACGGTACATGCCTTCCCTTTCACCAAACAAATAAAGAAAAGAAAGGGGAGGGGGGGGGGGGGGGGGGGGGGGGGAGAAAGGGAAAGATTTCCCCTTATCTTCTCAATCAATTCGGTCGCCCATCAACTTTCACAGTTTCGAAAACCAATCTCTCTAGCCGTACATCATCATGAGAGCGTGAATTAAAGGGGAAAGGGCTTCTACATGTCGAGCGGGCCATATGGAAAACGATCGCTCTCCCTCTAGCCCCGCGTGCCATGTACTTCACCACCAACGCAAAACAGCGGGTGCTGTGTGCGGCGGCTCGTATTCAAGTAACGAATGGACACGCGCGACTTGAATTTGGATTCGAGGTCGCAGTTGGAAACGATCTTGAACTGTTGATATAAACAAATTTCATGTTTGTATCACGTATCGAATTTGTCATGAGCAAAAATTAGCTTGTATTTCACCCCAAATGTTGTCTTGACAAAGGAAAATTTCGCGCTAACGAATTTGTTGCCTCCAGTGAAATTATCCGAACTTACAAAATCGCACCATTGATTTTTTTTTTTGTTTATTTTGGGTATTTTCCTTAAAAGGGATCATTCCGAGTTTGGTGAGGGAATATATTTATACCGTGAACGTGGGCTCGATATGGGCTCAGCCTCGTGGACATGGTGGGGTCCATGTGATTGCTGTCCATTTGCGTTGATTAGGCCGAGCCTTGATTTCCAGCGCATGAGACAGGCGCTTTTGTCGTCTTCTTCTTCTTCTTTCCCTTTTATTTTTATTTTTATTTTTTTGAGTTTCCTGTGGCCTGGAAAAGGCCGAATGTAATGGACGCGGATCGCTTGACGTATGGCAAAAGCAAAAAAAAAAAAAAAATCCCTCTATTAGCGAGTGCCATTTAATCTGAAAATCGGATAACCACCAAGCCACATCACCTCTTATAAAGGCAAGTGATCCGGACTTGAACGTGAAAGGTTTACAAAATCAAACATTTACGATTAAATGGAATAGTTTGTATTTACTGGTTCTTCTTTTTTTTTTTCCCTTAACATGAATGAATTGTCTTGAAGTTCTTTGTGCGTTCTATTAATTCCTCGTGTTTATATGATGCGTCGGGTCCCAATCCAACATGTGTAAAAAAATCACGTTTTTGTACTCTGCGCCTGCCTCAGAGAGTATCTACATGTGGTTCCTTGAATCCAGACTTTGAGCGAAGAAAACAAACATGCTTACCACTTGAGCAACTCCTTAGGGCCAATTGAGCAGTTACTCGCCGGTTGAATCGATAGTGAGCATTTAGCCTAAATATATGTAGGCCTCAGGAACAAAACTAACGTTTGGTTGATTAAATCTTCAAATTCTCACCCTTTAAGATATGCAAATGTCAAAATCTCACATATACATCATCCTAACGAGTTTTGCGGAAATTTTTATGATCGTATTATTATTAATTGTAGGGGCGAGTAATACGGACTGATCAGGTAGAAAACTCTCTAATCCATACCAAATTGGCCAATTCTAGATGATTCCTTGGGTATGCCGGTTTAAATCCTAGTTTCATCATATTGAAACTATTGATTTTACATGGTTCCTAGTTCTAGGGGGAATTGGACAGCCCGATCAATAATTGATAGCCTATGGCAAAGCTCGCCCCTTCTTGGTATGGTTGGCCTCGACCTTGCTAGGCAAGCCTCATTGAAGGCCATCCAGAAGCCCAGGTTGAGGTCATTGCAATGGTGCCCGAAAAAAGCATGAGTCAAGGTAATCCATGGCTTATGCAACATAAAATCCAAGATTATCGAGGTGGTAAACATAGTAACGATCTAGATATGAGGTCACTAGGTTCTTTCATAGTCTCAACGGCTACAACGAATGCAAATTGAGAGCACTGGACAATGATGGATTGGAGGATATGGGAGGAGAGGGAGATGGGGATCACAATGTTAAGGTTGAGTGAGGCTTGACTTTGCCTAGCAACAGTGAGGTCGAGCCTTACTAGGTGAGGGTAGGCGCCACTATCACTCTTGCTAGTGGCTAATGGGGGCGAGCTTCACCAAAGGCTAGTGAGGTCAAACTTGCCAGCCCTTGCCTCTAGCCAATCATCAAGGAAGGAGGGTAGGGGGGGAAAAAAGAAAGAGAACAAGAAAACGGGATAAAATAAAATAAAATACAAATACATACAAATTTCTTATAAAAGACTGTTAAAATATCATTAAAATTTGTTCAAATTAATACTGATCGCACTTCGTGAGATGATTAGAGTTCATGTTAGTAATTTCCTATTAAAATTGATCGGATAGATTGAATTGACATAAATACAAAATTTTTAGGTTTTAAATAACATAATTACAATATATTCATAATTTTTAAGATAATTCTCCCAAAAAACGACGGTTTGTGTTCATTGATTAGAGGCCCGTGTTTTTTTGGTAATACCCAACCTGCTCGAAGTTATCAAGGGAGACTGCTCCATTGAAAAAGTAAAAACAAAAAACGAAGAAGATAACTTTTTGCTCGAGGAACGCAAACCGCTCTTTTTCTTTAGGAGTTAAAAAAAAAAAAGTTATTGACAGGCGGTGAAATCGGCTTTGGAAATTGCATGGCGTGGTCGTCCTATTATCGAGTTGACTTTCGTGAATTCCGGTCCTCAAGTTTCGATGCAGAGCTAGTGTATACATCAAGTTTGCTTACAAAAAGATAGCCATAGTGTAAAGAGCAAGGTCACTTGCAACAAAAGTAACGCGATATAAATCGAAATACCAAACTTCATTATTCAGGAAGTAAGAGAAGGTCAGCAACATGCGGTAATAGATTGAAAATAAAAACGAATAACCAAAAGAGTCCATCACTTTCCAATCCGTTTTAAGATCGGACGGAGCACATGTAGCGACGGACGCTTAAGATTTCCTTCCTCTTGAGTGAGGGCGAGCCCTCGCATTACATGAATATAGTAATTTCGCTCCTCAAGACGATGGTGTAACGATAGTAGGTCAAATAATTGAATCTCAATAAGTTCATAATAGCTTGCTCTTTTGTTATATATTGATGGTGAAAAGGGGGTGCCTTAAATAATTCTCGGGATTTGTGAACGAGGAAAACTCAAGCATATGCCACTCTTCTGACGGTACGTACGTGCATCTACTAAACTTAATTTATTGCCCCGTGGAAAAAAAAATCTGATGTTAGGAACATGTGAATCCCACATTTACGGCCAAACTATTCCAATTTCCTATTCTACTTAATCTCACAATTGTGCGAATTTTTTTAAAGGTATGAGATATCGCAAATAATAAAAAATTTGTATAAAAATCATAAAACTTATTACATAATGGTCAATTCAGTGTTAAAATTTTTAATCGTGCTAATGTAGTCTTGAACTTTTTGATATCAATTTTAGTTATTCTGGCTAATTTAGATCATAAACATCTAAACTGGATAGTGACCATTCTCCATAGATTAGCTAGCGTCGACGTGGATAATTTTTTGCATTTACCTTTTTGCCTTAGGCAACAATCAATCGTGGATGAGGTTTCCTCTCGCTCACGCTGGTCAAGCCCTCGCTAGATCTAGTGAGGGGGAAAGGAAAAAATAAATTAAAATTTATTTAAAAAATGCAAAAGTTATTTGCGTCTAGGATTTCGATAAGGGAAAATCGTTAATAAGTTTATAACAAAATCAACATGATTAAAATATTTATAATTGAATTTTCCATCGTATCACGAGTTTATGATTGTTTTCGAGTAATCTTCCCTCACAAAAAGGCTTGTATGAGTTGTCATATTGGCCTAATGAAACTTTAATGTCTCCTCCTCCTTTTTATTTATTTATTTTAAAACCTAGAGGCCAGTCCCATTCTCTCACATATAATTAATTTACAAAAGCACACCAACGGAATCTAAATTAAAGGAACTTACTTTGATAAATAAATACATCAATGAATGAATAAATAAAGCCAATGTTGGCGGGCCGTACATACAGATCGTGGTCGTTCTCATGCGCGTTCGCGCATCACCCTGCGCTCCACCGTACGCTAATTATTCCCGACAACTCATCGCCATCAACTGCTAAGCGTCGGCGTAATTGCAGCTCAGTCGTCGGAAAAAAAAGTGGAGTCGACGCCTTACGCCTCACTGCTAAGCTTTCTTTAATCACGCAAATGGTATTTTTCACAATCCTTCATACACAAATATTTTTTTTCCCGACCCTTCGTGTTGTGATAGCCAAGCACACTCGTTATTTCCTGTTAGATGCTCGATGTAATTATACTATAAAGTTTGATGTATGATTGATTACTCTCCCTCTCTTAGATTTTTTTTTTAAATTTGAGGTTTGCTTTTGATATTTGCTTCCGCCATGGATGCATGCAAGAAATTCACGCTTTATGCTTAGGTTAGTATCATGGCATATTAGCCGGATGTTGATTCGAAACATAAGTTCAATAAAAGCTAGGTGGTTAAATAAGCAAATTATTTTTGTATAGTCTAAGATGTTTGGATGTAAGTTCATCGGATATGGTATTAGCCCTGATTCTGAAATAAACTATTAACTATAGATGTAATCATAATTATATTTTAGTTTCAAAAAAAGAAACTCTTAACTTTTATCTAATTTCAAATCCGTTAATGCATAAAAGAATCGCCACTATTTTTTAAAAATTTTCATTGTATCCTCATATTTTTATGGAATAATAATTGCCTCCTGATATTGATAATTTAGAAATTATCGATGAGTCTTGTATGCGTGGATAAATTTAGGAGGAGAGTGAAAATTGAAAATTACTTTTTGAAACAAAAATTTCTCGAAAGAATTAGAATTAAAGTCGATGGCTCTTCAGAGAATTTCCAGCCAACTGCTACTCTTCATTAATTTTCATTTTTTTTTTTGCCAAAAGGAGGGCAGACAAAACCGACAAATCCTCCCTCCTGACAAATCCCCCGCGATCCAACGCACTGCTTCTCTTCGGACTGTCAAACAGTGGTCCGAACGCATCCCTCCTCTCACGTGCCGCCCGCTCCGCACGTGCCTCGGATTCCGTCCTCCCTCCTTTTCCCTCCCTCCCCCTCCCTATCTCCGGCCCTTCCGAGATTCTAACGTGCCAGCTGAGAAATTAGAGAGAGAGAAAGGTAGAGAGAGACAATCTCATTTCTCTCCTTAAACCAGACGTTCCAGGGAAGCATTCTCCGCTCAGGATACCCCGGCCCGAACCCGATTAGCCCCCCCCCCCCCCCCCCCCCCCCCCCCCCCCCGGGTGAATGCTCGATCGCGGATCCGGAAGTTCCCCGGAGCTCGTATAGGTTTTCTCGGAGGTGGCGATCGCGGCGAGCTCGGCGAGATGGAGTCGATACTGGCTCGGGCCCTGGAGTACACTCTCAAGTACTGGCTCAAGTCCTTCTCCAGAGATCAGTTCAAGTTGCAAGGTCGCACCGCTCAGCTCTCTAATTTAGGTAAATCTCTGCAACTTTGTTGTTCACCGCCTTTGCAATTGGGCTGGATTAGATCAGTTTGCTGTTTGTTTTCTTGATTCTGCTGGCTTGTTAAGTTTTGTATTGCCAATTGCGTTGGTATGTCTTGTTGGAATACTTGATAAGCTGGCGGATTGATGATCTGCTTCGGCATTTTAGATATTAACGGAGATGCTCTGCATTCGAGTGTCGGACTGCCACCGGCGTTGAATGTGACGATGGCAAAGGTTGGCAAGTTGACGATAACTGTAAGTGTTCTCTTCCTTGGACTTGTTTATTTATTTAATGAATTGGGAATTGCTGTGTTTACTGCAGTGGAAGTCTAGTAGATTGCGGCTAACTTGGTGCCCCTGCAGTCCTTTAATGACTAGTTTTATGGTTAAAAGCCCTGGATTAGGACGTTTTCGGGTCCAGTGCAGTCTGATTTTGAGTTGTTTGATTTGTTTTCCTATAGCTTCCATCTGTAAGCAACGTCCAGGTGGAGCCAATTGTTGTGCAAATTGACAGGCTTGATCTGGTTCTGGAGGAGAATCCAGATGCTGAAGCGTCTAGGACTTCATGTAGGTAATGCGGATGTCATTATGCGTGAGATATTGCATCATGCTTCTTGTCGATCTAGATCTTCCGGATGACTTCAACTTTTGATTTCAATTCTTCTGCAGTACGCCATCATCTGCTGGCTCTGGATGGAGTAGTGGCTATGGATTTGCGGATAAGGTCAGGCTTGCTTTGATACAAAAGTTTTCCTAGCATTCAAGTACTTCTTTATCTGGAGAAATTGGACATAATTTATCGGTCCACTCCAACTTCTTGTTTGCCGACTGCATTTAGCTATTATGTGCATGATTAGCGATGTATTCTGAGACAGCATTTTACCCTAGTATTTTGGGATCTAAAAATCAGGCGAGGCACCGACAGCCAAAAGCTTTTCGTTTCATGACAAATGACAAGTCTAGAATGTGAGCACTTGTGGTTTTTTTTTTTTTTTGTGTGAGGGGGGGGGGTTTGTGGACTGGGTTTTTCCGTGTCTTTATATTCTTCTTGTGAATGTGCCTGATTTAGGGATGTGCATCTCATTGCCTTGTATAGAATGAATTCCGTTTGTCATTTTATGTTTCCTTGTCCCTTCTTTCCCTCTCCTGTCTGATAAGTTTCTTCGTAGTACTGAGTCAACTTTGCAAGATACTTCATTTTCCATCTCTCTAGGTCCTCCTTCATCTCATTCAGCTAAAGTTCTTCTAGATCCATGCAGCTCGAGTGCTTAAATTGTTTATGAATGTTGCTGAATGTAGAAATACTGCTCCTAAAAATATTTACTTTGTGCTTGTAAATTTCTAGATTGCAGATGGAATGACTTTGGAGGTTACCACTGTCAACCTTCTTCTTGAAACTCGAGGAGGTGGCAAGAGACAAGGAGGAGCTGCATGGTGAGTTATTCACTTTCCTTGGGAGGTGTAGTGCAGAACTTATCCATCAGCTATGTCAATTATTTTTGGAATACAATCTATATCAGTAAAATGGGATGGTATACCCAGAGTTGTTTGCAAACCTACTCTCACAAGATCACTTCATCAGCAACTCCGACCGTTAAGCACTTTTTTATGTATCCTCCCTCATTTTTGTGTTTAATAGTTTTTATTTTGCGCATATTAGCCAATCCTTGGCACAGGACAATGCAGTATACATTACATGAGAACACAACTTGATCTTGACACGAAATTTGCATATTTAGATCTGCAGTAATCATAATTGTGTTGAAAAAATATATTTTTCTGTACAATTAATCTCTGTCCAATACACATTTAATTTTTGAATTTGAAAGTAAAAAAGCGCATCGTAACATGGATTTACCAAGAAGTGTTCTGTAGTAATCCTTTACATGTCAATTTTGTGGGTTGATCATGCGTTAATTTGGTGTCTTATAGTAATTTTTGGACTTCGAAACTCATCACTTGAGAAGGCAACAATATTTTTTAAGAGAAAGTAGATTATTGACAACACAACATTGAATTATCAATTTAAATAACTGGTGCCTTGAACTTTTTTTCTTTAAATGACTCATGTCTTACGAAAATTTGTGCAAAGTGTTAAAATAAACTGCGTGCTTAATATATATCCACTTGCCTACTTTTTTCAAGGTGTTTACTGGAAGAATATTCTTTATACAACTATTAATCCTAGACAAAAGTCCATTGAACTAGTAGTATATTTACTATTCTCATCGTGCTGAACTCATTATATAGTAGCTCATCATATGCTTTTGATGACATGCCATATTATTGGTGTCTTGACATAATCAGTCTATGTTACTTCGTGACACAATTGGATTGCTGAAATGAAACAGGTAGTCTATTTCCAAAATGATAGTTTTCATCTGCTGATGGTGTGACCTTATAGTTCATGCAATAGGCCAAAGGAAATGATGTTGAGCTCTCAGTTTATAACAGTGATAGACTGTAGGAGAGTGAGTGGCAATGTAGATGGGCACAAAAATATGCAATATGCAGATGCAGTTTGAATAAAGCAACTTTTTATTTGGAGTAGAGATCTGCATATGTAGATCTTAGTCAACTATCATTGAAGTTCAGCGATAACACGTTACTATCTTTTCTTTCCAATTTGTACCATCCACTCTATTTTTTTTTTTGGTTAACTCGGCACATTCTGGTACTTTTTTTGGTTGTTGGTACTTTTATCTCAATTGTTTATTAGAGTTCCCTAGAGATATTTGTTTGGCTATTTGGGATAAAATCTTCTGATTTATGGTCTATATAAACTCTAAATGGATTTGCTTCAGGTTATCCCTGACTAGTGCTAATCCCAGCCATTTCCAATCTATGTTTTTCTTCATTCTGGATTGGCATGTGTTTTTGCTGCTTGTCAATACTAATTATTTGTCTACACAGGGCGTCACCTTTGGCATCTATAACTATACGCAATCTTCTGCTTTACACCACGAATGAAAGCTGGCAGGTGGTCTGCTTGTCATAAACAATTTATAATTAGCTTCTTATGTTTCACGCCCATTCTGACAATATTATCGCAGGTTGTTAATCTCAAGGAAGCACGTGAATTCTTCAGTAACAGTAAATATATCTACGTGTTCAAGGTAATTTACTTGCTTAAATAATCTTCAAATGCTGCAGTGCACAACTTGTTCCGTGATTTTGTCAAAGGGAGTTATGTGAGATTATCATCTGGACTTGTTTGCCACATTTATAGGCATATGTTAGATGTAGCTATTGAATGTTCTGAAGTGCCCATTTGTACATGTGCCTGTGTTTGTGTGAGGTCAAATGCTCTTGTGTGCATTCATATACACTTTTTCAATAAATTTGAAAGCTTAGGATGTTATCTGTTTCAATTGAGTGGTAGTGTATTCTGCTCCAATGACTAATGATGTTTGGTGATTATTAAGCAGAAACTTGAATGGGAATCTTTATCTATCGATCTTCTTCCTCATCCTGATATGTTTTCGGAGGCCAATCTGGCACGTGCACAAGAAGGAGCAGATCAAAGAGATGATGATGGGGCAAAGCGAGCTTTCTTTGGGGGGGAGCGTTTTATTGAAGGAATATCAGGAGAGGCTTATGTAATACAACTTTGACTTTGCTAGAAATTGATGAATTTTTCCCCTATATTGTTTGTTGGTTCTGTGAGTTCAACGAGGTACTTTGTGTGACAATTACAAAGTTGATGCATTTTCTATGACTTTATGATAGATCACAGTGAAGAGGACAGAACTAAATACACCTCTTGGCCTTGAGGTTCAATTACACATTACAGAGGCTGTTTGTCCTGCACTAAGCGAACCAGGTAACTAGGTTTTTCTTTCTTTGATCTTATTTCCAGGTGATACTTGTCTCATAAATAGCCAATAGTTGATATATAGCATCATATGAGCAGGACTTCGTGCTCTTCTCCGCTTCTTGACTGGACTGTACATCTGCCTCAATAGAGGAGATGTGGATTTAAAGGCTCAACAGGTTTCAAATTTCACCACTTTTTTGTTTTGAGCAAGCTTGAGACTGTTGCTAGTCTCTGCTGAAAATCTCCATCTCTTCTTTCATATATTATCTTGACAGCGATCTGTAGAAGCAGCTGGTCACTCTCTGGTATCGATTATAGTGGACCACATATTTTTATGCATTAAAGATGCTGGTTTGTTCTGCTACAACCCTCCAGTTCTTTTCCTATCTAAGTTTTCTCAGAAATGATGACTCAAGTCTCAATGCATTCCAGCTTTAGATGTGCTCCTTGAACTTGAGATGATTCTTACATCTATATCTACATGCAGGGTTTCAGCTGGAACTTTTGATGCAGTCACTCCATTTTTCTCGAGTATGTCTTGTGGCACTACAATTGATTTCTTTTTTTCCTTTCGTATTAAATTTTATACTAAGAGATGCTGTTTTTTTATTGCATAACTCAAGCCGAAATTTAATCTAGCGAAGTACTCTTATTGTGAGATATGACATCACAATTAAACTCTAGGCATTTTTTGATACCATTTTTATATTTTTTTTTATACCGATTAAACTCTAGGCATTTTGTTCTCTAATTGTTGAAATTGAACAAGGACGAGAACCTTATTGCAACTTTAATTATTTTCCTTCTATTTTTCATGTCTTTTGCCTAAGTTGTCCTGTACATTAAAACATCTTGGATCAGCAATTTGAGGAGCTATTAAGTAACATTGTATTGGCAATATATTGGTTATTACTTTGTTCCGTGAACTCCAAAAGTTTTAATTCTAGGGAACTGGTGCTGTTGGTGTGTTTAATTAAATATATACTGTTAAAAGCTTAAGTGTGATTGGAATTGCTCAATCAATGGAGGTTTCTGTATTTTGCCAAAATGGGCCAAATTCTGCAGTAAGTTTGGCCTTTGTCAAGTGTAGTGTAAAGTTGTAGCATTTTGGTGATGGATGTTGTTGGACGTAATAGCTCTCATTTAGCTGAAAAACTTTAGCGGAAGACCAATCTTTGATTAAAAGGGGGAGCGACAAATGATGTTCTATAGTTGGCCAGCAAAAGAAAGTCACATACTAAATATTTGATGATATAAGTCCTAGCCCTTTCCCATGAACACTGGTTATTTCGCATTCTCGTTGAAGCATGGCAGTGTTTGGCAAATTGTTAAACATGTTCTTGAAGGTTGCACTTCAACAATTTGGGGTGCATGTTTTTAGGACACTGGCACTTCTATTATGTTTGTTCTCTCTGTGGTTTCTGGTTATCTCTTAAGTGCTTGACTAAACATAGAATTTTTTTTCTTTTCCAGTTTAGACAAGTATAACAGCCCATTTCTGTCCTTACCAAAAAAAAAAAAACAGCCCATTTCTGTATTTTTTCCATAGATCTTATTTTGGATTGCTCACCTTCAAATAATTTATGTTGGATCATGCAGGCCAGTGTTTCTGACGGAGAAAGTGCCAATAACTTGACAAGATTGATGGTTGGTGGTCTTTTCTTAAGGTTAGCACCTGTATTTCTTTTGATTATTCTTGTTGCAAATAGCTTCTTCTTGGAGGAATGTTTCTGTTGTGAAATGCTATTCAACTTTTGCATTTACAGTTCACTTGCTAGATAAAGGTGGAACATCAATTCCTTGTCTCAGTGGTTTTGACATTATTTGTCATTTTTCATAACATATTCTGAAAGTAATTCTACTTTTCAGGCAGACTTCCATTATTGACTTCATTCATATAATTTGGAAACAGGAAATACACAATGACAATCCTCAAAATCATTTTGCCTTGAAATGAGAAAATATCGTGTTTGAAATTTTCTTACCAATATCTTCAAAATTTCTATAGAACTTCCAGTCCTAGATTAAGAAGAGATGCTGTTAATATTTTTCAAGTATGGAGAAGGATAAATTTGCAGTATGGAGCATAAGGCCTTGTTTGGGAGAGTGGAAGGGGAGAGGTTTATTGAGGGAGGGAGAGAAAATAAGTCATAATTACTCTTTCCTTCCATTTTTCCTCACCACCCTGACAAGGGAAAATTTCTTCACCTTCAGCTTTTGTTAAGAGAATAGTTTGATAATAGCTTTGCTCTTCCAAAACAATTTGTTTCCTCGGACTCTACTCTAAAAAATGACTAAGAACTTGAATGATGTCTTGTGTCCCTAAGTTGATTCAATGCACTTTTGGATGATGGAAACAGTGCCTTATATTAGCAAGTATATTGCAGGGACACCTTTTCGCGCCCTCCATGCACTTTGGTTCAACCATCAATGCTGACTGTTGCAAAAGATATTGAGGACATTCCTGACTTTGGTACCTGTTATTTTGTCATGTACTTGCAGATTATCGTGGACATCAGGCTGTTAGTTGTCATTTTAAGTCGGCTTTTTATATTGCAGCTAAAAATTTTTGTCCTCCAATTTATCCTTTGGGAGAACATCAATGGCAGAGAAGTGTAGGTGTTCCTTTGATATGCTTGTATTCTCTCCAGGTCAATCCGACCCCTGCCCCACCCTGCTTTGCGTCTGAGACAGTCATTAACTGTCAGCCTCTCATGGTATTCATCAGTCATTTGTAGTTTTGAGTGCTATAGTTTACTTGCTGCAGGTGCATATAGACCTTTGTATTTCTAAAGTATGACTTGAACCATTCTGTTGGCAGATTTTTCTTCAAGAAGATTCCTGTTTAAGGATATGTTCCTTTCTGGCAGATGGAATTGTTGTTAGTCCAGGAGCTGTTTTACCTGATTCTTCCATAAACTCCCTTTCATTTATGCTCAAGGAGTTAGAACTTACTGTTCCATTGGAGTTTGGGAAACATTTAACTTCTGCGAATGGGAAAGACATTGTCCAGAGATCTTTGACTGGAGCAAAGCTTCGTATTGAAAACTTATCATTTTCAGAATCACCTTGTCAGAAAACACGGCTACTGAACCTGGAAAAAGATCCCGCTTGTTTTTGTTTATGGGATGACCAACCCGTTGATGCTAGCCAGAAGAAATGGACCACTGAAGCATCACTGTTGAGTTTGTCTCTAGAAGCATGTGCTGCTGTCACCGAGGCACCCTGTTCTCATAACAATATATCAGACTCATGGCCATGTGTTGAGGTTAAAGATGCTCTCTTTGAAGCAGCAATGGCTACTTCGGATGGGAAACCCTTGACGGATGTCCCTCCTCCAGGTGGTATTGTCAGAGTGGGAGTTGCATGCCAACAGTATCTATCCAACACTTCTGTTGAGCAGTTGTTCTCTGTGCTGGATCTTTACGCCTATATTGGAAGAGTAAGTGACAAGATTGCTCTAGTTGGAAGAAACAGCAGAGCAAGGAAAGTGAGAACTGAAGCTGTTAGTGGAAGGCTAGTGGACAGGGTTCCCAGTGACACTGCTGTGAATTTAGCTGTAAAGGATCTGCAGCTTAGATTTCTAGAGTCTTCTTCCTTGGTGATGGAGGACAGACCACTGGTTCAATTTATTGGAGATAATATCTTCATCAAAGTTACTCATAGAACCCTTGGAGGTGCTATTGCTGTTTCATCCTCTTTACGGTGGGAGAGCATTCAGGTCGATTGTGTAGATACTCCAAGAAATTTGGGTGATGAGAACGGCTTGGTGTTGAGTACTGTGGACAATGATAATCTGGTTTTGGGGAGTGAAACCCCTAAGCTAAGAGCTGTCTTGTGGATAAATAATAAAAGCAAGTATCAGCCATATGGCCGTGTTATTGCGGTCCCATTTCTCGACATAAATACTGTACAAGTGATTCCGTTTAATGAGGATGACCTAGAGTGTCATAGTTTGAATGTGTCAGCTCGCATTTCTGGTGTTCATCTTGGTGGTGGAATGAACTATGCTGAGTCCTTGCTGCATCAATTCGGAATACTTGGTCCAGATGGTGGTCCTGGCGAGGGACTGTTGAAAGGGTTGGATAATTTGTCCTCAGGGCCTCTAGCCAAACTTCTTAAAGCATCACCCCTTAATGCAGATGATCTAGAAAAGAGTATGAAAATATGTTTCAATTGGTTATCCTTTTACCTTATCATATGTTTCTGACTAATAATTATGGCACTTGACTTAAATCTTGTCTATCTGCATCGTTGGTATTTCAGGAGATGGAAAACATAATGGTTTTCTGCACTCAGCAAAGCCAGATAACTTTGACATATCTGTAGAGTTGAAAGACTGGCTTTTTGCTTTAGAAGGTCCTCAAGAGATGGCTGAAAGTTGGCAGTATAGTGACCTCACAGATGTTGGAAGAGAAGAGAGGTCTTGGCACACGTCTTTTAAGAGTTTGCGAATAGAAGCTAAAAGCGAATCCAAGAGTGGAATCAGTTGCAAAGAAAGATCTAATCCAGTGTGGAAGTTTCCTTTGGAGTCAGTCATTGTAAGTAAATATATAGACTTTTCAACTTGTACTGACAGTTCATTAATGAGCTGTTAGTTGCTAGCTGAAAGAAAATTAAGTACCATTTTGACTTTTATATTATTGTGCAATTTCTCCTGTTTGATTCAAGCCTTTCGTGCTAACATTGGCTGGGCAAGTACTTTTTAGAGAAACCTGAACTTGTCTGTTGGGTCATGATGCATCTGAGATATCTTATCGAAACTTTCTAGGTGCCTTGATTAGAACTGCCTTTTCACATATATATTGCATGAAATAGGTATCAGAGTCTAGTGTTAAAAACGAACTTGGTCCACTCTCTGTCTTGTAATGCTTACATTTGTCTGTTATGGGTGAGGTCAACTTGCTTTAGCTGGAGCTCTAGCTATCTGTTTCCTTTATCTATTATATTATTTGGTGATGCCATAGTTGGCAATTCTCTGTTATAAGGTTAATCGTCTATGGGAAGACTTAGGTCAAGTCAGCTTATTATGTGCTTGTACATTTTTCCATTCTTGAAATTTCCTTAAATTGGGATCCATCCTAGAGTATTGGAATACGATATGTTCCTTGTACCTTCTAGGACAAAAATGAGTAAATTCACAGTGGACTGGTTCTAATTCATTAGAGGGGGAAGTCCTTCTTAGATTTTTTTTTTTTTGAACACAAGTCCTTCTTAGATTAAAGATGTTAGAATGGCACAACTTATCATGAGAACATCTAGTTTGATAAGTATTTGAGAACTGGGAAATCACTCTGGCTTAAGATCATGAAAAATGATTTAGTGTTTAGCTAGGCTGTAAATGGTCCATAGGTGGCTATACATTTTCTATCTGTTCTTGATTTCAGATGTGATTATCTAATCTAGTGGACTGCTTGTAGAAAATCTGCATGAAGTTTATTATGTTGCCAATGACTCTGATTGCCCTTGCAGATAGATATTGAAGGTTTGCAGACCCTGAAGCCCCAATACCAGGGGGAAATCCTTTTGGCTGGCGTACATTCAAATGGGATTAAAGAAACTTTGCAAATGAACGAGGGGATAAATCTTGAAGTTCGCATGGTAATCTCTGAGGATGATGTAGATAGTGAAATGCCCAAGTGGATGGTTGAAAATGTGAAGTTTTCAGTCAAGAAACCGGTAAATATACTGAACCACACCTCTTTCGGTTTTCCATACTTTTCTGCTGAGATGCGCCTTTTTTAGATTGAAGCAGTCGTCTCCCGGGATGAGCTTCAACATCTCGCCTTTCTGTGCAAATCTGAAATTGATTCAATGGGACGAATTACTGCCGGAGTCCTGCGTCTGCTGAAACTGGAAGATTCTGTTGGTCAGGCTGCCATAGACCAGCTAAGCAACCTTGGTAATATTAATTGAAGTCCTCTAAAGCTTATATTAGTCTAAGTTTCCCTCTCAGGAGTCCTACTATCTTCTTAATTTCGGATATTGTGCAAGGCCACTCTTCTCTCTCTCTCTTGCTCAAGCCCATGCGCATAAAAAAGGGATGTTCTTAGGGGCTTCTTTAAGATGGGACGTGGCAAGAAGAGGTCATTGTCTTTGGAAATCCACAATTTGGGATGTTCTATGGGGCTTCTTTAAGATGGGACGTGGCAAGAGGCAAGAAGAGTTCATTATGTTTGGAAATTCACAATTTAACTTGGACTCTTATCTCCTTGTACTTCAGAAGTCCTACTCATACGGAGTTGTAAGATAGAGGACAAATAGGGGGCCAGTGCTCTGAATTAGCGGTTATCAGAAATTGAATCTGGGGATCAGACTATCCTGAATATTCAAGAGTAGCATGTAAAGATGCTGCTTTGACAAAATGAGATAGATCGAATCTTTATCATCCTAGTGGCAAAAGAAAGTCAAGACGGAAACTAGTGTGTTGCTTTGTGATAGTAGCATGGACATCATGTTTGTGTACACATTAGTGCGGCATCTTTATCATCCTCTTCAAAATGCTGATATTCTCAGAGAACTTGTATAACTGATCTTATAGTTTGAAATTGGGCAATATCTAATTGAGGCATGAATCTTTAGGGCTGAACCAGGTTGTATCATGCAATGCTACATAGGCACACAGTTTGCTTGCACCATTTTTCGGACGTGCTTGTGTTGATTTCAGCACTTTGATTTGCAGGAAGTCAGGGTCTTGAAAGGATCCTTACTCCAGACAGGCTCAGCCGGGGTAGTAGTGCTGCCAGCATCGGTCTTGCTTCTCCATCTCCTATGATTGACGAATATCCTTCAATTCCCTCGACAGTGGCTTCACTTGAGGAGACAGTTTTGGAGTCCCAAGCTAAATGCGCCGCTCTCCTGACTGCTTTGGGTAATCCAGGTGCTTCTACCCAACACGTCGCCGATGTTGAACAACTCACTCAGAATCTCGAACATATCCAGAGATTATTGAAGCAATTGAGGAAGAATATTTAATCAGCACTTTCACTCCTTTGCTTTGCAATTTTGATGGAAGAGGACTTAAGTGTATAGTATATGCCCATTCTTTTTGTGTACAGTATTCAAATTTGTTGCCCTGCACATGTCTAGTCTACGCATGGAATTACAATTGGGCCGAGTTAAATGTGAGATATGTATCCATAATTTTGTCATGAGGAGGACTGTCTTCTGAGACAGAAAGGAACCGCGTTCCAATTTTGTCCTCTCGATTTGGCTAACATTGAAAAACTCCGCTTATTACCTCATACCCTATGTTTCGCTCTTTTGGAGTAATAGATCATATAATATATTTGCAAAACTTGTAGTATCCTCTAGCTTCAGCGTTCCCAGCTATATTTCTAGCATGTAATGGCATTACAAAGAGAGATGTTCTTTTGGAGAGATGTTCTTCTGGGCCATCGTCTCTGGCATCCTTATATCCTGGTCATTTGCTGAATAATTGTGCATTGCCCACATTAGGGTATTTGACCATGCGTAACGATTTTCTGGTGTTCAAAGTAACGTTGGGCATGGTTTGTCACTCACAACCAGCCTGGCTATATTTGTTAAGAGCCTACCAATGAGGATAAGATTGCATTTTACTGAAGATTAGATAAGCGTTCTTCCTGATTGGTTTGACACGGCTGTACCTGCCCTACCCAAAAAATGTAAGCCAACACAACCATGTCTTTGTGATGGGCGCGAGTCTGTTCATCTTTTGGTGCTCTTGGCCTGCGGCTTTGTTCATTTTCATCACAGCAAAAGTGAATTGGGCAAAGGCCCCTCTGGGAAGTGATAATAGATTAAGCTTGCATGTTTCTAGGGCAAAAGTCCCAGTTTGCGAAGCGAAATGATTCGCAGAGAATTCATTCAACACCAAAAAGTAACCTTATAAATCGTTCACACTGATGCACTACCAAATCATCTACTTGCTCTCTTCATTACCAAGAAGCGTGGTCTGCTTGCACTCGTGCTGTGATGCTAGTAGAGTCTCCATCGAGCTTAGAGGTTGAAGCAGCTCCCATTTAGCTGGTACATAGTAGAGGACATGCCCACACAAGAGGGATTCACAATTAGTTATCCGATCCATGTCCAATGAAAGGCTTAGGATGGTGATGCTGCAATCGCGTCCCAGCGCCATATAGTACCATCCTCGCAGCAGCTCAGGATTGTGCTGTAAACAAGAAAAGGGGACAAAAAAAAAACCTCTGACAAGTCAAGATCACCAGAGAGATTTCTGGCATTTCTGCGTAATGGTATTTCTGAGTTACCTCCCGTCAAAAGACATGGCAGTCTGTCTGATTGGGGATTTTGATTGAGGATGAGACAACCTGACACATGATTGACCAGTGGGAAAAGATGTGAGTGCCAATCAGGAATCCTTAATCATGGGTAAATGAAACAAAGAGAAGCCATCCATACTTTGCAATTAGAACCGGAGGGCTACTCTGCAGCTCCCATACGTAGATCTTCCCTTCCCTATTTCCTGGAATGTGATCGAGACAGAGTGATCCCCATTGTTGTATAAAATCTTGAAAGTTAGTTACACTTGAAAAGTATAGAGTGAAGCATGATAAATCAGTTGTGTACACCCATGCTAAAGATTATTGACCAACTAAAGGAGCAGCAAGATTGCAAATGGAACTCAAATATGCTGAAGATGAAGGATGATGGGCTCAAGGTACCTATAGCAATGGAGTGATAATGAAAGTCGCAGGAAAATTTGATGAACCAGATGTCACACTCTGGAACTGGATATTTCTGAAGGACATCGACCGACCCCTGAGCCCACCACATAGAGAGATAATCAATGATAAAGTTATCTATTGATTTAGAGGGAAACAATTTCAGCAAGTGCGAGCTAACCTCCCCTGGAGATTGTTCCTTCATTTTAGGTTCCCAAAGCACAATCTCATTGTCAACACTCTAGAGGCACAAGGGGAAAAGATAAAACACAGAGTCCAATAGATTAGAATTGGCACATTAGTGTAAAAATCAATCAAAGAAAATCAAATGGAATGGAATTCAAAGAGAGGGTGAAGAGAAGAACATGAAAATGACTCAAATAGGCAGGACCAGGTTCATCAGAGCTTTGACCATGTGTGGCACATGAAGTTTACACGAAATGAAAGATTATCAAGAGAAAAGAGGAGCATGCTCCCAAGCTCTCTTGGCTCATTTCATTGTTTTTGCAGCAGAAAATGCAACATAAACTATAAGGTGCATTTTAATTGATAGTGATGCCCGTAAGGTGCATTTTAATTGCTAGCGATGCCCAGACTTTACATCCCAAATGTCGAGAAAGGATGATCCTTGAGACTCTGATCAAAGATTGGTTAGCTTTAATTAAGTATTCACCTTTGACAGAACAAAATCACCAAGCCACCTGTTGCAGTCAACATAGTTTGAATGAACTGGAGCTATGAAAACCTGAGATATAATTACAAACAAGTCAAATTGAATCACATGTTGTCATGTTGCACACAAAAAAAAAAAAAAAAAAAACTAGAAAAGCTCCTCACTGGAAACTGCACATATTTTGTGGGAAACTTTGAAGGAAGATCTGTCCATGTAAATGACTTCTCCACATATGTCCAGAACTCTGCAGCAAGGTTGATAAAATGATTTGAGTAGGTTTAAAGGTCCAGGCAGAGTGCACTATATCGTAATTATACATTTTGAGGAGCTCGAAAAACTCCTATGAAATAGAACAGATGAATGATATTGGAAGTGTTCCAACCTGAGCTGAAATCCCTACAACTTCCAATGAAACTGGAAGAATGCACTACTCTAGCTTGCAAATATAACTTCTTTTGAGCTTAAGAGCTACTATCTCTACGTGGTACGACAACACGTATAATGTCAGATCTATCAGTATACAACATTGGGAACATATTTCTCCTTAAATCAAAAGCAGCTAACACAAAAAACTGCATTACCCATCTCTCATGTTCAACATATGGAGGTCCTGCGGTTTTAAGGATCACCAATGAGGAGCAAACTATACATAGCCAGCATGAACTTTACCTTGCATTGACCAGATTTTCACTGTGTTGTCCATACCACAACTTGCAATACGATACCTGTCGGAAGGATGGAAGTCCTACAAAAGCCAACATAATACCACAACAACATAGTAAAAGAACAAGTAAATTGATTTTCAAATCTCTTTTGACTTGTGGGGCCTGCAGAAGAATAGAACATAAGAATCTGTGCAGTCGAGACTTACCACACTCAAAACTTCATTGCGATGACCCCCAGCTCCAGCAAATATCAGGATACAAATTCCCGTATGAACATTCCAGAGCCTAACGGATTCATCCTAGACAGTTCAGATGAAGGCTATAAGCAATAACCAGCATAATGTACACTTACACAGGATCCTCAACAGGTCAAGATTGAATCTTGCAAGAAAAGACGTTTCCCATAGAACAGTAACCAATTAGACTAAAAGAAAAAGAATCCCGCATGTCAAAATACAGAGATCCGTGACATTACTTTGCTAGCGGACACGATGAGGGATGGTCTCAATGGTTGAGTCCTGATTTCATTTATTGAATCCCCATGGCCTACAAAACTCTGCACAGAAGCGACATAGCAAAGATAAACGAAGAGCAAATGAGTATCTGTATTTGTCCATAAACTACAATGTTTTGTGAATCATTGCCACCAAGTATGGTCGTCTGACAGACTTCTAGGTTCCAGCAGGGCTACCAAATCATGTATGGATCTTCAAGAGAATGACTTCATTCATGTTCATGTTGAGATTCTGTAGGTTTATTTGGTTCGTAAATAAGGAAACAAAAGTACCCTGTGTATCTTCTCATTGCCAGCATCAATTACACGGATGATACCATTGATTCCTCCAGCGACCACGTACGGGATTTTGTCAATATTGCACGCCCAGCTGACTGTGTAAAACGACTCGTCCTTCTGATCTACATAGCACATGGAAGTCCCAAGGCTCCGTTAGATAGCTTATTCACATGGAATGCCCATTACCAACAAACGGTAAACCACCAAGAAATGACTACAAGTTGTTTGGCCTTACATCTTCATCAATATATGACTGCAGCACGGCTATTACTCCACCTTCCAGACACTGATAAACAGTAACCTGGGAAAAGAAGCAGGAGCAGATAAAGTAAAACACCTTTTTTCCGCTGCACAGTGATTGTCCACAAACTAAGAATAAAACACGATTTTCCTACCCAATTTGTATACTAGGTCACAATTAAAAATGCCATGAAAAGCCCAGTTCAGTTAAGCTGCTGTAGATGCTCAAGAGAAGACAAAAACACGCATAAAGCTGAAAGCTTGGGAAATACCCGGTTGCCGCCGACGGTGGCGAAGACATTGAAGTATCGAGAGTCTATGAAGTTGAAGACGACGGCATAGAGGGGGCGCTTCCCCTCCTGGAGTCTGTTGGTGACCCGGTAGTCCCTCTTCTTCGACGGGGTCAGAGACCCGACCACCGGCTCGCAACCGAGCGCGGTCTTCGCCATCGTCTGATCCGCCGCCGATCCCCACCTCCCCGCGCTCGATTCGCGGAAGCGGGAGCCGGCGGGACGCAGTGCAATGCGCGCTGCAGAGAGCACCCGAGGGAAGTTTTGTTATTTTGCACAAAAGACAGAAAGGGAAGGCGAGTGTTGTCTGTAGCAAAGACTCGCCCCCTAAAAAATTCATCCATGCATCCTTCTTATCTCTGGTCTTTAAAAACTTTCATTTATTCTTTTCCAGAGTTCAAAATTTTGCCTCTGTAAAAATTTTCCAACTTTATTATACTCCACAAATTAAACGAGTTTACATTTTAGAAATTTAGTTTCGTCTACATCTGACTTGGCAATGCGACATAATCGTGAATTTACTCGTCATGATACATATCGATATAATAGTGAAAATTTAAATGGGGTATTTTTCATAATACATATCGATATAATTTTTTACATTAGCGAGTCACTAATTTCAACAAAAAGCTCAAATATTAAGTTTGCTTTGGACTTTGACAAGTAACTATATACATTTTAAAATTATTGATTATCGATGAAAGGAAAATTAAATTTAAACGATAGAAAGAGTTGACAAATGGATTCGAATAAATAAGCAGCAACCTTACATTTTTATATGGGAAAGCACTAATCAACATCTAGTAAATTTTTATAATAAAAGGTTAATTTTGATTAGTATTTTAGATATTTATCACATGAAGAGGGGTCAGCAATTTGTTCACGATAAATCGATTATTGCCCAAAATACCAAATATTTAACTGAACGGAAGTGTCCCGAAGAGGAGAGGGACAAAAAGTAAGGAAGAGCTTATCCATCTCCTTCGAGCTTTCCCAAGCTCTCTCCCATGGCAACTCTCTGCAACTCGGCTCTCCTTCTCACACCACGCCCACCGCTCCATCACCGTAACCGCTGCCTCCGTCTCCTCACCCTCAAATGCACTTCCGATTCGGCCCCGCCGGACTTCCCTTCGCCGGCCTCCGACACCACTATCGCCCCGGACAAGTTCCCCATCGAGAGGCGACGGCCCTCCGAGATCGTCCGCGACCGCCGGTCCCGGCCTTCCCTGGCCCCGCTGGAGCCGCCGAACATGGAGGTCGGGTGGAGTCGGACGAAGGAGATCGACACGTCGAAGCCGAAGGGCTACGTGATCGCGGACTTCCTGGAGAAGCTGGAGGGGCTGATGGGGAGGGAGTTCGGGTCGGCGGACCTGCTGGCGAAGGCCGGGGAGATGGTGGCGGAGAGGGCGAGGGAGGAGGCGGAGGTGCTGAGGGAAGAAGGGGAGGTGGAGGAGAGGATGGTGACGGAGCTGTTCAGGGTGCTGAGGCTCATGGAGATGGACCTGGCGATGGTGAGGGCGGCGGTGAAGGAGGAGACGCTGGCGGAGAGGGTGGAGCAGGCGAGGGCCCGGTGTCGCCAGGCCATCCTCGTCGCCAATTCCTTTTGACCGTCCGATGAATCAAGCCGACGAGAACGAATTACGAAGTTTTTGACAGAATTCAAGGTTCGCAGTCCAAAAAAAAAAAAATAAGATTACGAATTTAAGGTTGGTGCTTGTCGATATGTATTTTTCCTTTTTGGTCAGAATTTGTCAATATGCATTCCAAACAAAGTGATTTTTCCGGTTGGACTGTGCAAAGATTTTCCATCGGATGGTGATTTAAAGCTAATTCCTGTAACGGATTCGACTTAGGCTTCATTTATTTTCTATACAATAAAATGACTTCAAAATTATTTTTTGAGAATAATTGATTATATCGCTTAAAATAATTAATTAGTAAAAAATATTTTCCTTACTAATAATAATAAGGAGCGTCAAAACATTTTTTTTTTGTGAATAGTGAAATAATTTTTTAAAAAGCGATATAATTAATTATTTTTTAAATCATTTATTTATTATCAAATCAAAATTTTAATTTGGTTAATCAATTACACTTCACGTGAACCAATTTTCACATCTCATTTCCAGCAAGATGGCATGTCACCTTCCTAAGATTATTTATAATTATCTATTCATTCTTTTTTGTTTTTGTTGGTGATTTAGCATTCAGCGCTCAACACTTCGTAAGTCAACCCCGATAGTCTGAATTTTCGACCCCGATAGTCTGAATTTAATAAAAGGATTACATGTGGATTTTTTCTACCGTTTCATTTGGTAAATCAGACCGTAGATTAATTATGGTAAATCATCAAAGCATAGATTAACGAAGGTATACGATGCAACGGAACATTACATTCACATTTTCATTCCAAATGACAATCGTTTTTACAAGTATCTATTGGTGAATTGAATACCCCGTGACTGAATAAATTCTCAAAATTGGTAGATAGTATATTGTTACAAAAGGCAGATGCTGAGATGTGACGAGTTATGTAAGTACTCAGATATATCGATAAATAATCAACTTCACACCATTAGTTGGTGAATTTGCAATCCCTCTCCTCCTTTGATGAAAGGGCCAACACGAAATTATAGTGAAATGAAGAGAGGAAGAATTCAAAGATGATATTGCACAAATGAAAAGAGTTCTCGGATCTCCCGTGCTACTATCCCCAACTTTTTGATATATCAATAACCTTAAGGTTAGAAGACCGAAGGTGTCCAAGGATGATGCTACTCTAAAATCACTTAAGAGGCATATATGGACAAGAGGCTATTAATTACAAAAGTACTAAATCGGGAATGAGGTTAGTCCTTAATACTTACTTTTTCACCTTCAACATTTTATGATTTGTTGCCTTTGTTTTTTGGTTTTTCACCGTCTTTTTCTCAGATGCCACCTTGGCATATGCCCTTAGGGATTCTCGGATGATGAGGCGCACATGTGGATCATTCTTGGGTATCTTGCGTAGCAAAATCCGTGCTGACTTGAGGTCTCCTGCAGCCAGAAGAGCTTGATGCATCCTACCAATGTACATAAAGTAGAGATGTCCACATCAAGCTTGAAAAACTCGCCAAATACCATTGGTAACTCGTATGATAGCCAAGGATTAAACACCCTAAATGAGGATTTGCTTGAGGAGACGGAGTAAAGGGAGCTTGAGAGAGTAATTAAAAAAATCACCTCAAGAAACTCAAAATATTGTATGGGAGGTTAGCTGCTTCATATTCTTTCCAAATCAACAAAGACTTGTCTAGGTCTTTTGCACTGACACAAGCACTAAGGAGTACATCAAGAACCTTTCGTGAAGGGGCAAGGCCAAGATCATTCTTGATTACTTGAAGCAAGTCCAAGCCCATCTGCAGACGGGTTGCCTCCTTCCCAATGCTAAAGAACACCTGCACATGCGCAGGAAGAAGATACAGAGGTGATGATTGTTCCAGCTTTTTCACATGCATCAGTCAAATTTTGCATCTTTTGCAAGCTAGAGGCAATTGCTACTGATGACAAAGAAGGCCATTTCTGTATTTAACTCATATGACCCTATAGAGAGAGGGGTGGGTCAGAAGACAGAGGGAGAGGACAAACAAAACCACTTATCCAGTTGACTCCCAATAGAATGATGCTCAAAAAGCACCCTAAGCATAAATAACCCTCAGCTTCTAGCATATATGAATTGTGATTCTCTATTATCTTTTGCATTTACATTCTCAGAAACCAACTTCCTGATTGTAGCTGTTAAGAGTTTCCAACATAGTAAAATGGAATAGGTTTGAACCTCATCGAAAACTGCTTCCATGGCCAATTCATCATGGCTGATACGATCTTTGAGTTGCTTTAGCAAATCAACAGCAGCACTGAATCAAATAAAGAAAATGGTATAAGCAAAAGAATGCATCAGTGACACATCTGAGAACCAAAAAATAACGTATGGGACCTTAAATGATTGAATCTGACAGAATACAGGAGAATTCTGTAACATCCATCAAGCCAGAAGTTCTGATCAGTTAACTCCTCAAGCAGCTTAAGCAATCTACTCAGCTGTCCATCTGATTGAAGGGACTCCTGCGAGATTATGAAACAATGTCATCACCTTTTCATAGTATAACAACCTAAAACAGCCTTGTGAGACTTACGATCAGAGCGATAACAGCTTTAGGCTCCATATTGCAGCCATCCTGCTTGAATTCCTCATACATTTCAAGAGCATCACAGATTTGCCCATTTGACGCAAGAGATGAGATAAGCGCGCTCTTCATTTCCTTCGAACCTTTCACGAGTAATGCCTCCTCTTTAAGTACCTATTGTGGTAACATTAATCTTACATATGAACTTCATATAAACAACTATGCAACTTTCGCCAACAGTCCCAGAAAGGAAACATGTATTTAAATTGGAAACTATTGCAACACCTAAAATGCTAAAAGAAAGTAGGGAGAGAGAATTAATAAATTTAATTTTTTCTTTTGTTTTCCCCTAAGCAAGAGTTCCCACATAGATTAGCTTAGCATCTTTTAAGGTGCATATGAATGCTACAAAAAAGATGAAGAGGATGAAAACACCACCCACCCACAAACAAGATATCAGTCAAAGTATACCCCATGAAAAGAAGGTAAAACAATATGCCAAGGATATATTAACTCCTATACTTAGTTAGCTGGCGAGACATACAGGAGATCAATGGACTGGGTACAATGCATTTATTACATAACGATGAATCCCAACATTTTTAACTTTATCAATAGCAAAATTAGCACTTATATCCTTATTTGCATTAACATCTAAATATACAGAACTCTTGGATATCATAACAATTTAACTTTCAGTGTTTTTCAGTTCAGGTATGTATAGGAATACTGAGTTTAAGAGTAGTGAGAATCCCGCAAAAGAAATTACTCTGCACAAAGTCACCTTTTTGGCCTTCTCAAACTGCCCGCAAGCTGCATATGCACTAATAAGGGCCATGCAAGTATACTTCGTTATTGGCAACTCACTGCGCTTGAAATCCAAATAGTACTGCAAGTAGATGAGGAAATTTTCATGCAAGAAGCATCAACATACAGCCTCTGAGGAAAACCATCTATTAACATGTAACATAATGAAACCACACGAATCAAGGCTTTCTAATTGACTCGAGAGAAAATGTGCTTTCACTATTCAGTTACCCTCTCCTTATCCAATATATAGCAATTGATCCGTGTGCCGAAGAAATAATATACTACAGTATGTCCAACCCATGTATTATCTTGGGGGGAAAAAGGGAAAAATTCAATAAAAGACCCCACACTACTATCAAATGTGTCCCATTTCACATGATTTTAGACCAGCAATTACATTTTGTCCAATGTTGTACAAGACCCCTCTAAAATACCTTCAATATATACAAAGCAGTCAAAATGTCCGATTAAGTTGTAGCCAATTAAGAAATCCTTAGGGTTGTAACATATAAGAGTAACAATAGTACACAATCTCCCAGTGTGCTATAGGCAGACATCAGAGGCTAGTTACGTACTCATGACAAGATTAATGGGAGGGGAAAAAAAAGATCTAGTACAAGGTAAATGATGCGATAAGTTCCAAAGCACCAACTCGTCCATGGTGGAAAATGAATTGTAGGGAAACATCAAGATGGATTTTATCAACAAAGCATACAATTCCATTTGTCCCAAACATTGCTTACTAAATTATGTAGCTTAAGTAGCATGTGTTGTATGTTGTCAAAACTTTAATGTACAAAAAATTTATAACCAGCACCTGCCTTTTACCATGTATCATAGAAAATAACAAATATCAATTGTGAAAAGACTGTTGAGTACCCACCAGAGGTACAGATTCAAAGTCAATTCATTGTGCCTGAATCTTAAAACTCTTCCTAGTTGGCATGTCATCCAAAATACATGATCTTGTTGAAAAGAATGTCAAGAGGGAAACGTTATTTTGCGCTATCAGTTTCATAGAAAAACATCACACAAAAAACAACCAAACTGCACTTCGGTTTGTACATATTGACATATTACTATAAAAGTACACATCCACATACATATATATGAGTTTTGTCATATAGCATTTCTTCTTTAGAGTTCAGATTTTAATTAGAAGTAATCATTCTGAACGTTCTCTTCATCACTTGTTTTACCAGAAGCATGGTTAGTCTCTCCTTCTCGTCACAATCAATACTGACTAGAGGTGATTGAAAATCATTTTGAACTCACATAAATTGGGGTTTTATTAAATTGATTACTGAGCAGATATAAAAAGAAAAAAAAGGTTGAAGTGGAGAGCGCTCAGAATATTGTCTAATACACTTAACCCTATCGTTGCTTTTCTTATCCACTGTTTCATTTATTTCAACACGTGCAGCATGAACATGCGTGTGCACGCGGTACCACGTGCTTTCACCTTATGCACTGAAAGGGTTGAAGTTACGACTAAAATCTTATCCACAAAATGTTACAGGAAAAACTAAGAAAATTATGCATAAATCTACCTATTAGAACAGTAGCAAATTCCTTGCCAGCAAAAGAACTTCCACTCATTCAAAGTTCACAAGGAGTTAAGAACAAGCATGGCTTTCACCAATGAAAAAATTTCACAACAGCTTAATTTAAAACTAGAAAGAAATAATTTATTAATGTACATAAGGCCTACTAAAATGCAGGAACAAGCCTGACTTTCACCAATGAAACATGAACAGCAGTTTCCAGCAACAGACTTAAATATATTGGAAGAAAAACTAGATAAGTAGGAGCTGAGAACAAAGATAGGACATTAATACCTTATTTATATCCTCTTCAGTATCGCAATTCAATATCAGATAGCTATAAGTATAACCATCTGGTCTCACATTTGCCTTTTCCATTTGCTTTAGAACCATCAATGCACGGTGAGGGTCTTTCTGCAAATATCCTTATTTTAGCTTTATTTTTTTTCAAATTCCTCAAGGTGTATGCCGGCATGGCTCCAGCAAGGAAGAACAAAAATTTCTTACAAATGCATTGTCCTTGTAAGTGTGCATGTCTGCGTGCACACGCAAGAGAGAGAGAGAGCTTACAAACCATATCTATGATTTTTTTTTTGGTAAAGAACCATATCTATGAATTTAACAGTACCTAAAACCAAAATCATACCCTTTACAAATTAAGCAGGAGTAAGTAGCAAACTTTGTCACAGAAATGAAAGCGAGGAAAGAAACAAATTTGTCATTAACAAGGGAAGACTGCACAAATCTTACTCGACAGTTATTACTTTAATCAACTTTTAATGCCATATTATTCTAAATCTGTAAGCCATTTCTCATATTAGTAGGGCTATATCACTGGTTATAGGTGCAAAAACCTCTGGGAATCATTCACCAATGAACTCTAATATTTATCAGTTATGTTACCTAGACTTGGTTGCTGGTATCATATAGTACAAATCTAAGCGTCCAACTTGCCTAGCCTCACACTTTAGGTTATGGGCGGTGGGCTGAAAAGAATTAAAAAATAACTAGCAAACATCCTTTTAAAAAAGGTCAATATTATGCAAAAAAGGTAAATTTTGCAAGGGAAACATCAATTATTTGGCCATCTCTTGCAATTACAGTTTAGTTGTAACGTGAGCTTTTAATATCTTAATCCCCTTTTTTTTTGTTTAATGGCCATGTAAAATGTTAATACGGGCCTCTCTTTTTCATAAACTTAATGGGTTTTCCATATGTTAATTTTTGCAATAGTATATAATTCAGCCAGAGCCCATATACAGAGGTCAAGAAACAGCCCAACAGCAGTCACTAACGCCTGCTCTCACTTGCTTTGAGACATGGCATATGGACATGATTGGAAAACTTTGAAATGCTTGTGAAGAAACAATACAAGGAACTCACCTCACGATAGTATCCCACCATTATTGTGTTATACATAGTAGATGTAGGCGCCAAATTCATTTTCTGTGCATCCTCAATCATGTTATAAGCAGAATCAAACTGCATGAAGCAATTCCAACATGAACTAACATAAGATACAACAACAAATGACATTCATCAAGTAGATGCTGCAGTGAAGTAAACAGGAAAAACTTACATCTCTCATTCTCACAGACAAATTTATCATGCTTATGAAGGTATCAGTATTTGGACTGACATTGTGGCGATGCATCATTGAGTAGATTTGGTGCACCTTAAAGTTGAATAAAATAAAGAAAGGGCAGAAATCAGAAACACAGATATAATCCAGCAGTACTAATTCCTAATGCAAAACATGCATTATATTGAGGTTTGATTCACCTCATTTAAAGACTTTAAGTATACAGCACTATTAGAGTGGCGATGTATGCAAAAAGGATATTGACATAAACAAATTACAAAGGAAAATTCATCAATCAAAAAGTACGAGAGCTTTGTGCCATTGGAAAAGTATAATGGAAAAAGGAAAAGACCCAGTGAAAGTTACTATCATCAAGAATTATGAAGATACAATTAGGCTAACCAACCGTTGTTACAACAAAAACCGCCCCATAGAATGACAAACACACAAAACATAAACAAGCTCGCGAGGCAGGGGATTTGCTTCATCAAGATACAAAAAGTGGGCCTCATTTTATCCAGAAATTTTATCCTTTCGGAGGGGGTTGGCCCTAAGATTCTCCCCAAATCATAATCCAAAGGGAAAGAAAATGGGGGTAAAACGAAGGGAGGGGTGTTGTTTTGGGGGGGGGGGGGGGTTTAGACTTAAGATAGTCATCCATCATAAATGTCACATGTCAAAAATCAATGAGTCAATGCAGGAAGAACACTAAAAAACATGACGTGCAGAAGAGAAATAATAAATCCATACCAAATTGAAGTCCTGGCTCTCGTCAATAGCTTGTAAAATAGAATGTACTAACTCTATGGACAAGGAGAAACCGGCATCACACATTTCTTTCACGATATCCAAAGCGGTGTGCACCTGCAGCCAAATTAGGTATTACAATGAAGGCACCCTTTATTTTTCTATTTCAATGTCCTTCAAGTCCAATTATATGTAACAATCAATCTTACCTCGAGTGAAGCACAACAATAATTAATGAGACTTCCATATGAAGTAGAAGAAGGTTTCACCTTCAGCTTCTCATGAAGACTGCGGAACTTAGAAATGACATCCGCAACCTTAAAAGAAGTATATAATAATTAGTTGAAAAGTATATTATAAGAAATAAATAAACCCTGTCATCATATACATAAGTGACTCACTAGGAAGGGATTTAAGCTAAACTAAACTAATTTTCAGATTATAAAAGACAAAATCCATATACATCAACCCTATATTGCTAGAACACGATGTTATCAAAGTGGTTACAACAATATTGTGGGAAAAAGATAAGTTCCTCAGAATATTAGATTTTGAAACCGATATACTAAAGAAATCTATTCATATTTGCTTATAAACCTCTTGCATTTGCATCACTGACATATTTAACCAACGCTTTTAGAATTTTTTCAATTTTGCTCCTCAATCACTTATTGGATGTACTAGCATAACAATTAACAAGGGGTCCTTATTAAACTATAGATCTGCTCATGTGGACAGTAAACAGTAGATTATCAAGAGAATATCTTCCTGGTATGCACTGTACACTTTAATATCATAATGGAGACTTGTGGTCAAGATGAAGATCATTCAGAACTCACCACCCATGTGTTGACCAAGAAAAATGGGGGAAAAGGAGCTGGCAGAAACAACTGAATATCCTAGGGAGACTTTCTGTTGGCAAATATTTTAAAACTTTCCCCTCATAGTCCAGCGCAAAGTTTACAATGGTTACTAAAATCAAGAAAGACTCATATTTGAACCAAAAAAGTACACAAAATATTTTGGAAACTTGCACAGATAAAAATTGAATCAAACATTTCCCAATAACTCAGAAAGGCATGCACTCATAGGCATGCATGCATGTAAAATCTCATAAGTTTTAGCATAAAGAGGTGGTATGGATAATCAATTATTTGGCAACATACCTCATAATGACTATTATGCAAACATTTATACCGAACTCAACCAAAGCATGACCATAGATGATATGCCATCAAAAGGAATGGTTATTATGATTTTAACATACTGACAAAGTCAAGCAACCCAAAACCTACTTAACTTGCAAACCCATAAGTTTGGAGCTCTAAATCTTACTGACGATAACATTGAACTACTATAGCAAAAATCAGAATAATTTCCATCTGGCTTTCAAATGTTTGCTCCCTTAATTCAAATCATAAAAGAGAATGACTATGTCACTGTCTTCACGACATCTATCTTTTGTCTAATATCTGTAGCGGTAACATTCATATTAAAAAGCATATCCCAGTAAGTCATACAGATCTTCGCAGCAAATTAAGACTCGAAGTGTACCAAAAGTGGGAGCCTCCATTTGTGTTCCATTTAAATAGATTCACGGATTTTTTTTTTCTGGTCCCCATCCCCTATTAAAATGAATCATCCAGCTGTTGTGTGGGTGTTAAACGATGCCCCCCCCCCCCCCCCCCCCCGCGGGGGCCTTGGGTTGGGGTGGGGTTTTTTTTTTGTGGGAGGGGAGAGGGAGGAACCCGTTAAATTAACTACTAAATTAAACAAATAAAAGAGTGTTAGTCCACTTGGAGTATCATAAAAAGTCTGTGCAAGCAAAAAGATAGCTAGGAGATGCAGGTGCATCTAAGAATAATGGACCCAAAGAATTACCAGCCGCAATCATGAGAATCCTCACCACTAAATCTGGCATATAAGCAACGAAATCAAAAATGAACTTTGTAACATGCTCCGCTCTATCATCTGCAGCATATTTCAAACCATCAATTCTAGATAAAGTCCTCACTTGCAAGGAAATAAATAGTTTAAGAAAATATTAGTTGTTCAGTATTGTCCCAAAACCCAAGAGTTGCCTTGAACAAAAAGTTTGCAAAATCAAACAGTAATATAACATTTGAGAATCATCTACTGATGGAATCCAATTCCAACTAGTTTGAATGGCCCAAAATAGTAATCGACTTAAAACAATTTAACCAATTTTTATCGTTCCTGTTTGACACTAGTCTCTGAAAGATGTCAGGAAAGTTTTTTTTTTTTTAAGTGGACAGAACTGAAATAGTTTATTAATCCAGCTATATATAACAAGCCCCACTTTCCTAAAAATTGAAAATACCTACGTCTAATAAGACAATTTTGCATCTAAAGGCTCATCATACACAAAGTACAAGAGCACAAACTTACGATGATCTTTAAGTGCCAGAAGTAATAGTTCTGCATAGAAATCCAGCTTTGACTTTCCCAAAGAGGTAAAGATGCTTGTTAGACAATCCAAGGATGATATATTCCGGATGTCTATGACTTGTAAAAAATGCAAGAGCTCCTCTCGGTCACTTCCACATAAAGCTAACAAGTAGTTTCCTGTAACAAGAAATAAGAAAAAACCTAGTAACGAATCAAAATCACCAATTAAATGAGGTGAGCATATACAACCTGAACCTATCGATATTACAAGCAATAAAAATTAGCAAGCAGCAGTGATATAAATACATGTTGGAAAGACAGCATCTACAATTGGTCAATACTTAAGGCAAATATCTCTTAGATGGAACCGTAATATTATGTCAGTGGGGCAATGTAGCAAGTGCAGAACCAACATTAAACATATCTTTCTTTGCTGTCTTTAAATCACTGAAACACGTTCTCAATTTTCCCTTGCACAAATGTATGATTTTGTCTTAGGCAAGACTCCAGAATTATGCCACCAGAATTTTACAGTCCTATATCTTTCTTATCATGTCACAAAACTTTCAGGTTAGGTTGCAAAAGGAACACGACATTGACCATGCCATCCATTGTTGAGCGATAAAAATCTTACTATCTTGCTACTGATGACACATCCCAATGCAACAAGTCTAATCAAGAAATCTAGCAAATGTTTTAGAAAAAGAGCCAAATGGCGTACCTGCTAAGTCATATTTGTCTTCTCCATCATGACATGCTACATGGTTAAGGAGTTTTCGAATCTTTTCTCCTTGATTCGTTCTAACATAAAGCAGCATCTCGTAATAACCAAACTTTGATATAGAGCTGGGATTATCATCTTTGATGAGTTTGCCAAAGAAATGGAATTCTTCTACCATCTCCATCTCAATCAAGTACATCAGAAATGGACCATAAGTATCCTCCCCTATCCGGAACCCTTGTTCCCTCATTGATTCGAATAGTCTGAAAGCCTTGTGAATTTCTTGCAAGGCAACCTCCTCCTCATCACTTTCCCTAGCCCTATCTATGCAAATAGCTATCAACGAATTGTATTCTTTTACTCCAGTTTCACGTCCCAATTTACCAAATACCTGCAACGTAGTTTCGGTACCTAGCACCTGTGCACAAATCTTGACCAAATGGTCATATCGCCTAACTTGAGTACTTTTGTAGACCCATTTTTGCTTTCTTTCACGTAAAATTTCCTTATGCAATAATGCTTTTGTCTGAGACACATCGGCAAACAATGGTTTACTCAATACTACCTCTAGAGACTTCAGGTTACAATCTTCTGAATCAGGTGAACCAATGGAAGAATCACCTAAGAAAGATAATGCAACCATATGAGCCACATAAATATAAGAGAGGCTGTAATCAGCTTTTTCAAGAAAGATAAAAGAGCACTTCTTATGCAATAACCCGGCACAATCCGGATAGTGCTATGCAGAAGAAGCCAGTGCTTTTCTTGCAGGTATCATCATTATAAAAATGAAGCAACAGTTCAAATGAATTACTCAGTACTGGATAAGTAACACTTCTGAAAGCCTAACCAATAAGCTTGCATGGGCAACACAATTCATTCATGCTTCATTCAGAATTTATGACAGACGTCTTCTTGGCACCACAACCAATCTCGAAATTCTTTAATTTTATTCATCTTTTACAGACAGAAACTACAAATGCAAGCCAAACCAGATCCAAAATAGTATTTAATAACAGCAAAATCAACGAACACTTACTGCGCAGGACGTATGAAATCTCACTTGACATCTCATTTGACAGCTGCTTCCCCAGCAAAGCATCTGAGGAACACCAACACATAACAATCAAACCAGAAGGCGAACTAAAACCACAAAAAAAGCAATTAAAAGGCACTACAGGTTCAGCTATACTCTGTCAACGGTGAAAAATCAAGAGTAAATAAAGCATGCTAATTGGACACAGGAACCATATAACCTTCCGCATCAAGCTACACAACCGTTAAGGGGTGGATTTAAATTGCCTCATCATATAAGAGCTCAACTTTTCAGTTACACCACGAAAATTCAGTCTTTGCAACAAACGATTGAGATTTTTCTCAGTAGCTTATCCTCCCATTTGGGTAATTTCGATAATATTCCAGCCTCCAGACACGAACAATCACCCTTAGATCATTCCGACAAAACCCAACCACAAACACTACTCCATCTCCACCACGTTGTACACTCCCCAGCAATTAAAACAACCAACGTACCAAACGGGTCGGCTGCCTTCGCCTCCGTACTGGACACCGACTTGCTCCAAGTTAGCTTCGGAGAGGACCTGTCTGAGCGCGAATGCCGTGCGGCAGGACCGTCAGAGAGCCTCCGGAGAGTGTCGGTGACGGTGGAGGACGTCGACGGAGACGAGGAGGAGGAGGCGATGGAGGAGAGGACGCTCTTGAGAGACGCGTCCTCGGCAGAGGCGGCGACTTTGTTGGCGGATTTGACGGCTGATCGGAATAGCGCGCTCAATTTGAAGGAGGAGGAAGAAGACATTTGAGCTGCGAGCTGCGACTCCGTCCTCCGTCGTCCTCTACCTTCGACAATTCCAGACCGACAAGAGGTTTGGAGAGGTTTTACGTTGAACGCCTTTTCGCTTTGCTTTGCTTGTCCTCAGCTCGCTCTTACCTGTACAGTGTAGAATATCAGAATACTGAGGTTGCAATGACATTGTTTCAGGCGATTGCCCGTTCCTTTCCTGACTCGGAAGGTCCATTTCGACTTGTGGGCCCGAAGAGCCCGAAACCCCCTTGGTGGGCCGGGCCAAGTCCGGCCCGATTTGGAGGAAAGTGGTCCGCAGTCAGCTTCAAAGCTTCGCTACCCTAGACAGACCCCGCGGGAAAATATCCGCGAGAAGATTCATCAAAAACCCGAGAACCAATTAAAACTCTTCAGAAAAATATTTGACCCTAAATAGTTGGCTCCACTAATAGTTTGGATTTCCATGATACCCGAATTAAACAGATCCAGATCCCCTGATGTACGTCAGTGGATCCGGCCTTGGTAACCAGATCGAATGGCTTCCATTTTCATAGGGAGAATGTACTTTTTTTTTAAAAAAAATCACAATCGTTCGATTTATGGCATAGGGAACGGCACCCCTGCAGTACTACAGGAGATTTGTTTCCAAATTAAACCGAATTAAAATAGAAATATACTTGCATTGACTTGACCTAGCTCAATATGATACCGGAACTACATGTAACTCAAGTAACCGAGTCGGGCCGTTTCTTTTCTTTCATCTCTAGGCTTCGCTAGATAAGGGAGGACTCCACATTGCGCGTTCGACCCCTCTATCTGTGAAATGCTTCCAATTCCTCACGGCACACCTACTCGGTTGAAGACTGCGACTTAACTAGGCCATGGGTTACAAGAGAAAGTCACGAATCTTAGGAAATTAGTCGGGCAAAACCTGATTCATGCAAAAATGAAATAGACTCGTGCTTAATTAGTCAGGGAAAATGTAGTTTTTCCAACAGGATATTATCGTAATTTATAAAAATGAAATTTTAGTTTTCCACTGCTATATTAATTTATTTGTGTGATAATTACTTAAAAAAATTAATATCAATTTAATATTAAACCTTTCGATCTAGCCAATTGAATACCGACTGCTTTGACGATCTGTCCATATAATCCAGTGAATTTTGAACGACAACCGTTAATGTGGACGGAAGGTTGAAATGGATAATTTTTTATAAAATTTTCTCTTTCTTTTCTTTTCCTTCTCCCTCATTGCTTGACCTTGCCAGCTTTGCCCGAAGCTGGAGAGGTTGACCCTAGCTTGCCCTCGTCCATGGCTAGTTGTCGACCATTTGTCAAGGTTTTGCAACCAATTGAGGAAGAGAAAAATAAAAAAAGGAGGAAAATTATAAAAAAAATTAAATATTGTTCACATTAACACCAGTTGCATCACATAGCATTACATAGGATGACCAGCACCCACGTCGGTGATTGGAGATCAAAATTGGCCAAATGATTACACTGATAAATTGTCAAAAGATTCAAGACACAATTGACATCTACACGATATGTTAATGTATTTTTTGGTAATTTCCTCTTATTTGTAGATGAAATTGACAAAACTTGAAACTAAGCGAGTTTATGGAAGAGTACATGTCTTGTGCAACTTCCCAATCGGAATATTGGTCGTGATTTACCCTTTGAATTGATGTCTCACAGGCCAAATGACCTAGGCAGAACTTCCGCTTGAACAAAACATGGCCATCCGTGATGGACTCGTTCTTCCCTCGACGTCTTCTTCATCAACCTCATTCTCCGGTGTTCTCTTTTGTTCACAAGTTGGAAGTCCCAAAATCTCTCTCTTCACTTATTCAAGAAATTCTTCGGGCAACGTCTGTACAAAATTCTCAGCTGATACTGAATCGACATACAAGTCTGCCCGTGTACATCACGTGAATGTTGTCCTCAAAGGCCATCAAAGCTGATTGATCAGTGCGTTCAAATGACGACGATGTCTAGAGAGAGAGAGAGAGAGAGAGAGAGAGAGAGAGAGTTAACGCAGAGAAGTGATTGGTCTATGCATGCCTCGGATCCAAACCCCACTCCAAGAGAGAGAGTTAACGCAGAGAAGTGATTGGTCTATGCATGCCTCGGATCCAGACCCCACTCCAGAGAAACCTTATCTGAAAATCGATGGCAAGTACAATAATTAACTCAAATCTGCAAGTACTACACAAGCAAAGCTTGTCCGCGTGCAGAGTATGGCATTCGTGGGGCTTGCCAAGCAATTGGAGGCATTGCTGGATGGCGAGCAACTACTGAGGGTTTCGACCCCAGATGTCCATTCATGGTTCAACCCAGAAGGACGCCTCATCACGCCCCAAGCCCCACGCCGCTTGGGCCTCCACCTTTCAAAAACAAGTAAGTGCCTTTCGCAAAAACAGAAGGTAACTTTCCCTGAGGAATTACTACCCAACTGCTACGCTCGACCCGCTATTTCAAGCTGTTTATACATCCAAATAGCGCGCTTCATGTAAGGCCACCGACGAATACACACATTTCAACTCCCCGTTTAATTTGTAAGACTGCGATTGAATCTGTCCCTATCCGATGTCCTTTTTTTTTTTTTTTTGGGTGATTCAAGAGACATTTTGGCTTTTAGGGCATGTTATAGTTCTGAAGCGGGTGTTGCCGTAGGGACCCTGAAAGAGATGAAGCGTGTACGACGACAGACGTGGCTGGATGGAGATAACTCACATGGGCTTTGTCTGCAAGATACTGGGCAAAATCTATCTGGAACTTGGAGGGGATTCTTCTTCCTCTCGCAAGCTATTATTGCAGTCTTTTCTTCATCCCCTTCACGACCCGCCATGTATGCACGTGGTATGGGAAATCAATTTCATGGAACGACGAAGGGATGATACGAGGGCTATAGATCATCATTCCATGTGGGATAATACTAGGGCCATAAACAAATATGCGCCTTTTCTTTTCTTTTTGTTTTTGTGGAAAATACTCCATGCGTTTTTGGCGTGACATAGATCATTGTTCTCTCTCTTTCTCCTTTTCTTCTTTGGATGATTTGAGATTGTCGATAAATAGTCGACTCCACTATTCCCTCATATGCAGGCACATGTAGTAAGGATTCACTCGAATGATCTACCAAATTGGTTAAATGATGTAACGGTTTGCAAGTGAGGAAAATAGTTTAAAAGGTGTTAAACTTATTGTACATTGACCAAGTTAATCCTAAACTTATTATGTAGTGGCTGATTCAATCCTTTACATTTTGACGATTTGCCAATTTAGTCCTCAAACTTTTAATGATTTGTCAATATAGTCGTTCAAGGGGTAATAGTCCAAAAAGTCATCGACCTATTGCATTTTTGCCTATTCAATCCCAAATGTTTCATTTTTACCAATTCAGTTCTAAACCTTTTGGAACATTGCCATTTCAGTTCTTTCGATGACTTTTGTGTCGAAAAATATCTACATGGATGTCCGGTCAATATTATATAAGATACATCCAAGTAGACTTTTTCAGGTAGAAAGTTACTGGAATGACTGAAATGACAAAGTTTTAAACGGTTTATTACTGAATTGGCAAAAACAAAAGGTTTATGACTGAATCAACAAAAATGCAATATGTTTAGGATTTTTTAGACCCAGTCGATGATTTCCAACCACACTTACCTGGAAAGACAATATTTTCAACTTGTTGATAGCTTTAGGATTAAATTAACACAATTGAAAGGTTTATGCTTAAATTTTTTGCCATGCAATAGGTTTAGGAAAATTAGCATAATTAAAAAATTTAGGACTAAATTGGCTACCGAACAATAGGTTTAGGAGTTTTTGGACCATTATCAATTGCAAGTGAGTACTTATAAACTTGTGCCATAGAACATGAATGATCGCGGAATTCTTGGGATTCTCTCATCAAATAAAATTCATTGGTATTGAAGAACTTCTTTGCAAATACCATCAATTGGTCATAAGTTTAAAGTTTTGATTGCCATGTAAATTTATTGTGCAAGGTAAAAATAACCTAAGTCTAGGTAATCTGTCAAACATTTGGCTATTTAAGCACGAAGATGCGAGAGTCAAACTTGCATAGATTTGCTTGAACTATACTGGTCTTTTTTACCTCGGAAAGGCCTAGGCTGCAAGCCACGTAATTTCTTAGACATAGATTATTTGCGGTCGATGATGTGAGATTTGGATATGTTCCCAGGAAGAGAGAGAGAGAGGGAGAGGGAGAGGGAGAGAGAGGGAGAGAGAGAGAGAGTCGCTTTTGTGCTCCATCGGGCGCCATCATTCATGAGAGAGAAGAGGACAAAGACAGTTCACAACACAATCAAGGCGTACCAATTTGAGTGCAGTCCAGCCCCTCATAGCTTCCCAACTCCAAAGAGAACAAAGCGAGGAAAAGATGGCATGTGCCGTCTCTCCATGTACTTTGGAAGAGAGGTACAAGATTCGATTAACAAAGAAAGAGAACGACCAACTTCCCTGACCCCCCAGCTCATATAAATACGGACAGAGACAACCAAAATTCTATCTGCTATAGGGAGAGGGCATGTGAACTTAAACTCGCAAGCAAAATGACCACAAAAAATCACCACCTACATAAGAATAGACACTTAAGAGTAGTATAGTATACTTTCACTGAATTAGGAACCGAGAGAGGCCGACTTTGTCACCTGTGGCCTGAACATCCCTGCGAACTTGCGCCATGTATTCTTCGAAGCTAAAGCTTCTATAGAGGGCTGGCCTGAGAGGGCTCTCGATTAACGTGTGGTTGAAGGGGCAATAGAAGAACGCCATTGAGAACCTTTCCACTTCTTGGCTGGCCACCACTCGGTGCTTCACGCTCTTGTATACACCGCTGCTCCAAGCCTGCACTATAGGAGAACTCCATATGCTGATCAGTGAAAACCAAATAGTTTTACTTTCAATTCCATTGCAATGAGAGAGTTCAGTTATTGTAAATCCCGGGGATGATCTTGTATTATGAATTTCGCAATGCCCATTATAATTAGCTTGAGAAAATGGAGTAGCTTTGAGAGTCAGAGAGCCATTTGCACGGAGTCTTTTACGAACCACCAAAGTTGAGCCCATTTCTACACCAGGAAATGACCTAGTGATTGGTATTGGAGCGTGGGTAACCAAGCTGCCTAACATAGATGGAGATCCTCCACATATTTCATTATAGCGTCTTAACCTAATCTCACACTTTCCCTGTATATAATTACTTTAGACTGATGACTACGTCTCATCAACAATGCTACAAAACCAGCCTAACCATAAAAACTCTGACAGATTAAAGGGATGGATAATCACACAATGTACCGGGTAGAGTTGGATGTACCGGTGTGCCTACAGAATGTTCCTAGCTACAGAAACACACATTCAAGCATGTAGTGTGTGTGTGTGTGTGTGTGTGTGTGAGAGAGAGAGAGAGAGAGAGAAGCTTCATTCAAAAGATGATTAATTTAGAACAGTCCATTTTAAAGGGGAAGCATATGCATATGTACTTCGAATGACCTGTACTTGCCTCAAATAAGTCACCAATGTTGATGAGGAGGGCATTTGGATCAGGGTTAACATTAACCCATCTCTCACCTTCCATCAGCTGCAACCCTCCAACCTTATCTTGACACAAGACCGTGATGAAATCAGAGTCTGTGTGAGGCATCAATCCAAAGACTTGGGAAGAAAGTGGGCATGGAGGATATCTGTTCATCCGAAGGAAACAAGTACTTGACTTGCAATTCCCTTTAAAGTAGTCGGTGCCTTTGATGCCCAAACCCTCCGCTAGAATTTCTACTATTGATGCCGCAAGCTTAGTAACAGACATCCCGTACGTCTCGGTGGCGACTCTGAAGGGGAGAGAGCATCATCAGTTAGCGAGCATCAAACTGTGATGTAGTAGTAAACAGGGCTTATCGGTCTAACACATAACAATGTAGCTGTATCTGCAAGGACCAATTAATTCATCCATTTCCTTTATATCTCGATATATGATTGACTGATTAACCAAAATGGACTTTGTGCAAATGTTCCTTTTTTCGCCATTATACCGTTGCTAATGCTCTTGACTGAACAAATGACTATTCATGATTTCCTAATTGAATCAATTACATATTAGTTCCAAACTAGAGGAATGTTATGGTAAAACTTCGTTTGAAACGATGTGGTAGAAAGCAATGTCCGACTTGAAGTACATGATCAGTTGTGGATTCTTACACCCACCCCTTTCATTATATTAGATAGGAATGAAGGTGCTCTTGGCTCGACATCCTTTGTTCTGTTCCACTAAAACCCTCACCTTGTCTTGGGTTATAGTGTAAACAGTATGTGATGTAGCTTGAGTAGAAAGATTGGATTATCTATTTGCATATGCAAATGTTGATAGTGCAGATCTAATTCTTGAAATTCATGGACTAAGGGTGATCTTTTGCCCCTCCATACCGACTTGAAATCAGGGAAGATAGTCCTCTTCATGTTTCCTGTAACCCTAACTTATCTATTAGCAACCTTGCTATTGCCACTCATGTATCTATTGTTGGTGTTTTTGCTGGCCCTCCTTTTCTGGCCATGCGGTTGTAATTGACAATGGTTAAGTTCAGTAACTCTAGTCATCTGGTTTAGCAAGGGAAAAAAAGGACAAGTGTCGCTGCATTAGTGCTCTACTTATTAGCCTTTAAAAACTAAACATTGCTACACTTTGTCATTTTGGTATGAATTGTGGGTTAAGATCGACCAGTATCTTGTCAACTTGCGCAATTACTACAAGCACAATGGACTTTCTCCTAGTCAGGAAGATTACTACCTTCATGTGCATCGACCAAAGTACATGTTCTATATAAATTATGATCAAGTCATATCACATCATATGTCTAATGGTATAAACACTATTAATAGTCTTTTTCCCTGACTCAGAGTGGGCGAACTGAAGCATGTGCTCTTCGTGTGATTAGGATCATTAGTAACATGACAGAAAATTGAAGTATATCGAACATTTTCCTTTTTTTTTTGGCAAATGGTAATTATGCTAAGATTTGTCGCGTCAAATTTGTAACTTGCTCTTCATCTTCGACATATATGATTTCTGAAATAATTGGCAAAAGACTTTCTAGCCACAGACCCACGTGAAGAATACCGTTTATGGAGTGACATCTATGTGATACATCGATGTGTTTTAAAAGAGGACAAAAAGAAGTGGAAGCCAAGCAAAGTGCAAAAACTTCAGCGGGCATTTGCATGGAGTTTCCACAATTGAATGTTCGTACAGGGATTGATCTGTCGGATTGAAAAACAAAAGACCGCCGCTATCCCAATCAAAACTGACTGAACGGTTGGAGTCTATCGCATCCCAATCCGACGGTGAAAAATTATTAGGGTTTGGACCTTTTTTGAGCACTATACAATCAACATGTACTGTTTATAGCACCTCGATTGGGAGAGTGCCCCCCACAGTGCTTTTGGATTCCCTGAAAAGGAAAAACGAAAAGACGAGCGTGCACATCACAAAAAGATGTTTGGGCACAAAAAAGATAGTGCAATTTTTTGAAATTCTGAGACAAACTTGATCGACCCCATGACTTCAGTCCTCATGCACTTTAGCTTCTTTAATCTTTCAAGTTGGCTATAGTATATTATTCTTTCGAAATCCTCTTGATGGACCACAATTGATAATATTGTGGGATATAATCTCAAAGTTCAAAAGGAAATCAACTTAATTCAAACTTCTTAATCACTGTAGTTATGATGGAATATTTATTTTGTGTGTGTATATGTATACATACATATCAATCGCACACATATTTTTCAAGTGATGATTTCCCATCCTATTTGCACACGTCACATTCAAGGTCTCCTCTTTGAAATTAACTATCCGCATCACCATTGAGATCATTCTAAAAAACTTAATTTAGATTTTGAAATAATGCAACTAATCATCCACATGGATATCTTATTTAATCCATGGTGGTTCAAATAGATAATTCCTCGAGTAGCTAGGTCAACCATTTCTCATTGGCCAATACAGATAGGTCTACTTCATGTAAGGGTAGATTACATTAATTTTCTTTTTACCTATGTACTCTTGTTAATTAACATTTCCATTCCCAAATTATTAGGACTTTCCTTCACATGAAATGAACCAGACTCAGTTATTCAATATAATTAATCAAATCTATTGACAAAATAATATTTTTATTTAAACTGAATAACGGAATATTTCATGATTGCTTTTAGAAAGATCTCTCTTTTTTATTAACGTTCGAAATTCATTTTATTTACCTTAAAATTTCAACGAATACACTATTAATCCGTATACGACTTTAAGTGTAGTTTTATATTTAAATACTCCGACTTCTGTATATAGCCACAAAGAAACGCTACACAAAGAAAAAGGAAGATTAACTCGTTGTGTGTCTAGAACAGATATTCCATACCTGAAATTGTCATTCCCCTTCATTCTCGAGATCCTTGCAAGAGGTACATGGAAGGCTTCGGACCAAGGAAGCTGCGTCAAGCAAGTGGCCTGCGGGTTTCCCCAACGGTAACTTTTGGTCGGTGACGACGACGACGACAAATTTAAGAAACTGAGCTCAGCTTTCTTCTTAAATGGCAATCTGAAGAGCTTTATCTGCTCGTGCTTCATGTTCTCCAGTGTCTCTGTTGGGACCCCATGATTCACTATTTGAAAAAAACCCCATCTTCGTGCAGCTTCCACAATGTCCTGCCTGCACTTTGCTTCCACGACTGATGATCCTCGAGTTTGTAGATGGCTCAGGTCAATGAGAGGCAACTCACAGTTCTCATTAAGCATGATTTGTGGTGGTTGTTGTCTGTCACCATCTTCATCATCTAATTTGTCAGATTTGATCTGCAAAAGGGTCTTATAGCTCTCCTGAAATGGTGGCTCAAATTCCATCGTGATGGTTTCTTCTTGTTCCGCTTCAATTACATAATTAACTACCCAGATCGTTCTTTTGATTAATTTTGTTTTGGTTCTTAGTTGGAGCACTCCACTTGTCACTTCAGAAATGCAGTCTCCCTGTTTCCTAATTTCACGCACCAAACACACGATTGATATATGTTATCAGTCTCTAATGCTGAACTCGTCCAAAACATACTCTACTTTTATCATCAATGCATAAAGTTCCGCACAAAAATACTTGTTTGTCTTGTTACATCTCAGAAGAACATGATTTTCATTGTTGATAATCTTCTTTAGTTCCCCAGACTTATCATACTAAACTGATACTGACGTAAGCATGGAAATTCTTCATCGAAAACTCATCTAGCTGTAACATGAAAAACTACAACCCAATCAAAATCCAAGAAAAAATAAGCTCCATTTATGAAGGTTCCATTCATGTGCTTCTTACCTGCGATTTTAAGTCTATACTATGCACTAGAAGAAACATGGATTTGCTTCATATGCATCCTGATTATTTAGCTTTTCGCAGTTATTTTACTTGCTGTTGGGGGAAAAAGGAAAGTTTAAATTTTATTACAGTGAAGATTTAACATGATTGAATAACATTGTTTCCTTTTCGTGTTTGAGTTTCACCAATTGCTGCACACTTTATCACTGGCGGGCAGGCATTCACAATGAAAGAGACTTCAGAAAGGTATTTAGTTCTCTAGCCCAAAGTCCTCTTGCCGTGGATATGATATTACATAAGGCTATTTTCACTGTACTGGAAAATTAGTGATTAATCAGTAAAGGGGATTTGTAGAGAGTGAATTCACTTCCAAGGAGGTTGATAAGTTAGATGGGTTATATCATAAACATGGGTCGTGGATAGACTTCGCAAGCGGTGTTGAATTGGTGATGATATGTAAATTGAGTGGTTATTTTTATGGAGTAGTTACTCTAACACACGTTTCCCTTAACCTGACAATGGATCCATTATACCCCGGCTTTACATATTCTCTTTTGAGATGCCAAGGCAACAAAGAGATATGCAGTGCTTTTTAAAAGAATAAAACCAACGATGCATTAACTGTGTTGAGTTCTGCACTGAGAGCATAGTTATTGTTCATCAATATGTGCATATTCATGTCATATTTAATACTGAACCTTCTCTTTTTCTTTTTCTACTTTCAAATTGCATTTAGAATATCTCAGAGCAAATAATGATCACAAAAGGCCAGGAGAATAAACGAGAATGCCAGTGAAGAATATAGCTATATTTTCATTTCCATGGATTTGTATGGATCTCATTTTCTTGCTTGTCAAAGAAAAAATAAATAAGCCACTAATTAACTAGACAAGAAACTCCTAAATTTTCTACATGGTCTCAAATGTGCCATGCAACTACAAAAGAACTTGGCCATGAGAAATCAGTAAGAAAACCTGAAGAGAATTTAGGTTTTTTCTGGTTGCAAATGGAAAACAACTTTTTCACATGGATTTACTAATGATGAGCATATAAATAAAGAAGCAAAAGCAGGTAAATCAACTAAAGTGATTTATACAGATATCATCATATGACACTATACATCGAAGTACATATTGTCCAGACTATATCAGTTGAGATTCCGTATGTTCACAACTTAAAACGAGAGAGAGAGAGAGAGAGAGAGAGAGAGAGAGAGAGAGAGAGAGAGAGAGAGAGAGAGAGAGAGAGAGAGAGAGAGAGAGCTTCTTGTGAGAACAATTCGAACTGTTTGATTACCTATGTTATTAAGGCAAAGAAGTGCTGTTCTTCACTAAATTCCGTCGTGTGCCCTTGTAGTTCTCCAAGGACTGAAGTGCACCAATCGCAATTAAGGAAGCCCAAAGAGTAGCCCTCGCCTTCCTCTGAACTTAAGCCACAGACCAGAATGTGAAGGAGATAAAAGAAAAGGGTGCATATCGCTTTGCGACCATTTTGTGAGAGGAAGATCTGTGACTAGTGAGTTAGCATCTCTAGATGATTCAGAGAAGATTAGGGTGGGGCTTGAAGGGAAGAGAGGGAGAGGGAGAGATATTCAGACATGTGAAGATATGGCTTCAAGGTGGTCATTCTCTTTACACAGGCTAATCATATAAATAGGGTTTGGGATGCGAGTTGTGGATCAAGAACCTATGGTTGAAGCAGATAACACGCGTTAGAAGATGGCGACAGATGATCATCTATGGTGATGGAGGAAGGTGGAGGCCATGGACTTTGAGAAGATATTGGGGTTTTATTGCAAAAAAGGTAAAGTTTTGAAGGGGGTGTTCCATAACGATCTTTTTTCTCCATCATTTCTGTGAATAATTATTAAGGTCTTCACGCCATATTTCGATTTATTTGAGTCACGTGCATTGTTTCTTAAACTTACCTAGAATATACTTTGCCCGAGTCTCTGCCCTCCACGTATTCCGATCAAATTATTAGTTGCCCACGCTGTGATGGAGTGTTCTGAAAAGAACTTCCCTCTTGAGTGAAGGCGACTCTTGAAGAATGAAGAGATGGAATCCCTCATCTTACTTTACTTAGCTCCATGTTTCTACATGAAAAACTGAATATTGTGTGCAACTTGTGCTGCTCTTGAGAGCAAGATGTACCATCTGATCAATGATTATCTAATTAAATGAAGAGGGTGAGCATCGGTTGGATGGACCAGTTGACACTCAAAACTGGTTCAACTTTGTTTTTTTACTCCACTGGAGTTTTGGCCTCTCTTCTAACTTTTAGGATTTCTTTAAGGAATTATCACATCACAACGAGTAAACAACATCAAACCCATAAATAAAACAAAAGGGAACAACAAGATGATGCACACTGAATTTAGAGATTAATAACTAAATTTTAAAAAAAAAACCTTGCCTTAGATGTCAAAATAACGAAGTTTGAGGGAATTATGAGCATGGACGTGACTCCATTTAGATCAAAGGTCACAACCTATCTAAGTCAGTGTACATCAACCGATATGGGATCTCTCTCCTTGTTCAATCCCTCCAAAGCCTCTTTCCACATAAACCAAAACCATCTAATATTGTTTACAAGTTAATTTCTCATCGAATACGCATACAAGATGAAGATGTAGCACTGGAATTCAGACTTTTTTCATCTCTTAATCGAGAGGTAATCGCAATAGCTTTTCAAAAAAAAATTTGCTTAGACTATATTATATTTTTTTTAATCCGACTATAACCTAGTTTAAGTGATGAACCCATTTGGTATTGAATGTCATAGAATGAATATTGTGATTTTGAGGTAAATTTAGTATGTTATACTTGTAATTCGAATTTTTACTTTTAAGTTGGTGATATATAAGATTAGATTTCTCCTAATCCCTCAATTCTATAAGATATGAGAAGATTGAGAAATTACTGTATATATATGGAGCTGGATGTCGATGAAGTAGTTGCTTATCTTAGTTCATAAATTATGCCATTTTATGACAATCAAAGTATGACATCATGAATTAAATCCTGCAATATTTCTTATTTGCTTCTATGTATATTTTCGAAGGAGACACAACTATGTGAGCGCCATAAATTTATGAAGAGATCATTCTATCCTATGTATATAATCTATGAGTACTGGATATTAAATAATTGGGAAGATTGTTCAATCAATCCTAAATATATTGTAAGAATGTCAATTCAGTTCTAAGTTTTTTAATTTTTTCAAATTCATAATTAAAAAAAAAACACACGCCACAAAAAAATTCATTTTCAAAAAGAATATTTAATTGTTACTTATTTTGTGGTTTAGGGAAAGTGATTTTCTTTTACAACAAGAAGAAGTCGTTTTCCCCCATCCAAGCTTGTCATTTTTAGTTCATGAGAAACATCTTCCGTAGATCGATTAGTTTTTCATCATTTAAAGATCAAAAGTTTCGAAACCATCTTCCCTCAATTAAAGAGACTATTAATTTTTAAATCTAACATGCATAGAGAAGAAACACCTCTGCAGAACATCAAGGGTAACACAGCCTCAGTAATCTTACTCTCCTCGATCGATCCATAGCATTGAGACATCTTTTGTTGGCTTGTCGCGAACTTATTTTCACACTAGCTTTTCATATTGGTACTTTTCCTAGTCAACTTATTTTTTTCATAAAGAAATTACTATCAACCTTTTCTCTCTTTTCCTCTTCCTTTGGAAAATAAATAAATAAAACGATTGGTTTGGGCTGGTAAGACACAATAGTTTCATATATTTCCCCATTACCTTTTTTTTTTAATTTCTGTAAAATGTAAATACATATTCTTTTTTCTTTTGGCCGACTGACAATTAATCCTCTAATAATGACCAATTGTTAGAAATACCCCCATCGTGTTTGGATAGATTTTAAAAAGTAAAGATTACCTGTTCAACTTTTGCATCCAAATAATACATATACATATACATATACATATACATATACATATATATATATATATACACACATGCACGCGCATGTGCACATATATATTGGTTTTAAAGGGTTAAGAAAAGATCTGTATAATTACAAATGACTTTAAACAGCTATATGTCTTAAGTTTGTTGAAGATTCAAGATGTACAACAAAAAGTAAGAATCACCGAAAGTGAAAATAAAAGGTTTAGAACCCGTTCAAAGTGCGCTATCTTTATTTTTTTTTCTTTAGGCAATGAAAGTGACTAATTTTGCAAAGTGAAAAAAAACCAATTGATAAATTCTATCTTGACAAGCAATTTCAAGAGAGAAAAAAAATGAAAAGTGGATGTGACTCATGAGCTTCGTTCGAGGGAGGATTCAATTTTGAATTGGCATGTCAGCAATCAATTAATTCATGAAACCGTTAAAATTAACTAAAGTATGCCAACCTAAAAGAAAAAGATTAAGTAAAATACAAGAAGTAAGAATCTATCCAAACGGAACTCGAAGTGTAACACAGCAATCCTATATATGCGTGAGTGATAATCCAACTATTATAGTTCTCTCCAACCTATATACATGTGTGAGTGATAATCCAACTATTATATTTCTCTCCAAAGACTGAAGTGTGTGCAATTTGGATGTGGTTCTCCTGATGAATCAGTTTGACATGCAGCTGGACTCGTGTGCTAACTTAACTGACCTATATCAGTGAGTCTCTTGCTTAAATAAAGCAATTCTGCCTACAATGACGTAGCGTGATGATCGGAAGAATCGCACCAGTCGGGTTCTAATTCGACTAGGAAAAAGTGAAGTCCTTTAGGGTTTAATCTGTTTGAAAACTTGATGAGAGGCGTTGAATCCTCAGGATATTTAGTGAAAATCGGGCTGTTGAAGCCTCCAGATACTGAGCTCGGGTCGTTACATGGAAACTGAGTTGAATACTTCTATTTCTCTCTGCTTTGATTTCAAACCCTAACCGGTTCAATCTATTCTTATCGTTTGTTGTTAATGATTGTTGGATGATGAGCTCGGGCATCTGGCGAACCCTTTTGTTTGGTTGTATGTTACGACAAATGAAACTTAAGGTTTATCTCAACTTCATTCAAATTGAGAATAATTCTATCTACACATGCATGCCATCGTTTGAGGACCACCGAGGCATTCAAGAGAAGCCGAAAGCACAAAAAACTTGTTTTCATCCCAAGCGACTCTAAACCAGATTCACAAATTCGGCAAGTTGGGTATGAAGATCAGTTCTAGATCATCTCATACTGATATTGATGCATTCGACCTCCAAAAGTCATCTTCTTTCTTGAATGTTAGCCAATACATTGAACGTGAAAGATAAAAGTCGGGTGACTAAGGTCTCTCGCAAGTCCTCTTCCGAGGGAAAACGTGGAGGCTGGCAGAGATCATTGTTCGCTATCAGTACTGATTATCGACTGTGCGATGGTCGATCCTGTGGGATTGCACGTCGCCTTTAAGAGAGCACTTCACATGATAATGACCTTAAGCGAAAGGGCCTGGGTGGTGGGATTCGGTTGGCAAGTCCATTTGAAGACTCGGCAATCTCGTCTCTTGCCAAAAGCAAGTGAAAACCAGTCATCAGCAGTTTACTGCAGACTCGTTTTTGTCCTAACTAGTTAGCTTGTGATCGACAAGCCATTATGATGCCAGCCCCAACCAACCTTAACGGCTGCGATGATGAAGAGATTGTTCACTAAAAGACGTCATTCATTCTCGCATTCAACCAAAGATGGATCTAGGCTCCAAGAGGCACGTTCATACGTGCGCAGATAAGAGAAAGAGAGCGTGCCTGCGGAGGCAGTGTAAAAAAAGGGGAAGGGGGTGTGTTGAAGATGGCATAAGAATCTACGGAATTGATGAACTGCCCTACTATGACAGGATAAAGGTGTCAAAGGTGCACAATTGTGTCTACAGGAGCTAACAATCGATTCAAGGAATCCAACCACCAAGTGCAAGATTTTCTTCATGCTCAATTCCAAGATGTACAATTGTGCCTCTATGATTGATTATGTCTATATTGCCCTACTCTGAAAGGGACGTGGCCAGCATAAGTTAATGGAAAGCATTTCGGTTTTGTTAAGCCCAAGAAAATCCAAATTCAATGATGTAAAACTTAGCTTTTTTAGTTTAGTTGTTTAGAATCTATCGCGCTCCAATCTCAAGAGTGGAGTGGGATAAGATGAAATTCTCCCGTAACATTAGGAACTCAATCATTGAGACTATAATCTAGTGATTTACAGGATCACATCATCTTATATGAGATCATAAATTCGAATGGTGTTGTAAACGCTTATGCTTTAGATTATGTGACACGACTTTAGAAATACAGGTGGAGTCATGGTGATGGGCTCGTGCATCTACGAGTAAATCGAATGATTATACATGAAATCGAATATTTCGTGATCAGTGTAAAATCGAAAGAATAACAGGACTAGTCATGCATTCCTCCCCATCATTTCCTTCCATAAACATCAAATTAGGAATCCAAAACAAGTCTCGACACACGAAACAAAGAGTCCCGTGATTTGAAACCCAGTAATTGGTTCTATCCGGGGAAGGACTATATGTCTTCTACCTGTCCGATGGAGAACAGGGACATGTAATGGGAACTTGCAACGAATGAGGTAGGTTTGCCTTCGTAGGGTTCGACACAGTAAAGATTTGACAGCTTATACAGTGAAACCCACCAGATCGCATTCAATCAAAGTTACCCGGACAAAAAGCTTGATGCCCCTTCCGCCGACGGGCCGATTCCACGCCATCCCGGGGGGAGGAATTACCGATTGACCCCTCACATGCCAACGAGGCATCGTCGGCAACCAGGAGAAAGGCGCCACGGGTTGGCTCGGGCTGACAACTGGCGACGCCATCGGGCCCGATTCAACGGCTCTCGTCGGTCCTCCTTTCGCCGTTCCCATCTGTTCTGAACTTAGTGCCACGCACCGCGCGTCGTTTTCACGGGGACCCAAAGCTGCGGAATGACCCGGCGCAATGTGGACGCTGACATTGGTGAACCTGAAAGGGGCTTTTGCCAGGACTTTTGCGTCGCGGTTGGTGAATAGAGGAGGAGGTATATCAGTTTCATCGTCCACATTGCATGGGATTTTCGTAAGATAAGTGCACCGACAGCCTAAAAATTCATTGTGATAATAGAAGAAAAGATTCAAAGATTCATTTGAATCAATCTGCGAGGTTTAAAACTTTATTACACTTTTTAAAATTCAATTACACTTTGGGGATAAGTTTTAAGTCTTCGTTACACTTGTCATCCTATATATATATTTTTAATTTAGCCCAATGGTTCTATATGCCTAGTACAGATTTGGATGTATAGTTCCCTCGAGGTTCATCCGAAAGCATCTTTTTTTTTTTTTTCCTTAAGTGGAATACTCAAACTGTTATAGTCGATGATCACAAAATTCAAAGACAAACGAGGCATAAGCGCATGATCAACACAAAGTCAGCGGCCCATGACAAACTTCTAGTCTTTTTCTTCTTCTTTTTTTCATTGTTTTGATTTATTCATTAAAAGTTTGTGCATGAATAGAAGTTCCCGAAGAACTGAACTAAGAAAATGGAGACATATCGTTTAACCAAAATGCGAGTTTCTCACTCGGACTATGAATGAACAAATCCTAACGCCCTCCCCTTTGCACCTCTGTCATTTCGCGAGCCGCTTGGTCTGGTGCCGGACAGGACAATGACTAGCTATTGCCTGGTTAACATTCTCCATTTGATAGGCGCTAAAGGAGAGGGGCTAAAGCTTGATGATCAATTAAAAGTATGGGGCACAATTCAAGGCCGCTTCTTCACTGTTCAACTGTATCATTACTTGGATCCTCTGAATAACACTAGAAACCTATTTATTTGCCTTTTCGCTGATACCGCCCTGTCTCCCAAAGACTAAATGTGCGTCGTCCCCCTTTAAGTACAGGTAAGCAAAGTACACCACAACAGATAAGAAAAGGAAGCGATGAAGGAAAGGATGCATGCAAATTCCCAAGAGGAAAACTGGTTTTAGCGTGCTACTATCTATAGACAAAGCGATTGGACAAGGGTATGGCGGAGGAGTATGATCCATCTCACTCGTCATCTTTGTATGGGTACTCTTCCGGGACTTGCTTCAGGAGTTTCACTTGTAACTCGAAGGCATCATCCCCTCGAAGCATATCCCGAGTCCATGTCACTTCCGTCTTCATTGAAACCTTAAAAAAGGAGGTAGCATGTTCAGCACCATCAAAAAAGAGGGAACAGAATAGGAGAAGTGTCGCGTAAAGCAACATCATCACCTCTACTTGACAGAAAAATACACGTAAGGCCGGCACTTCTCAAGTTCCACGCTTACTTCATAGAATGCTACTTTTTAACCAAGTCCCTAAGAGAAAAATCTATATCAAATCCAGCTATCATACAGCAGAATCTACCAAAGCAATATCCGGGAGCCAGGAAGTACATATGCTCTCTGATGTAAGATACTCGATATGGAACAGCTTAAAGCAAACTCAGAAACAGCAGCTTTGACATCTCGATCTAACAGGCACAATGTGACAATAGGCATTCAAAGAACATAGCACATGCTATCCATCCTAATACCAGCATCCAAGTGTCAAAAGGGAGAAAGTCTTGGTACGAACATAATCAACAATGTTTTAAAGAACCAAAAGCACCCAAGTTTTCAAGAAAAGAAATTTTCTATCACAAACACATTCCATTTATTGGCAGACAGGGACTCCTCTGAGCTTCTTTCATGTTGGATCGCTTAGTAATGCATCATCTTGACAGTGGAACACAGGGGAAGTGCACTTTGTTAATTATGGACAGGTCAAGGCCTGCTAACGGCTCTCTGTCATCTACAAAGCACTTGTTTAATCACATGTAGCTGTTGAGGAACGTTGAGCTGCTTTTTTTAAGAACGGGAACACTTGAACACTTTATCTAATAGTCATTCGGAGCTCCTGGTAAGAGAAAACTGAAACGCTCTGGTCATCATCGATTTTAAACATTTCATTCCTCTTTTCCATCATCGATTTTAAACATTTCATTCCTCAGTTCCTTTAGTTGACAGTTTTTTTTCCCTAACTAGCTGCTTGCTTATATTCTCTGGAGAAAAAAAAAATCGAAAGCAAGCTATAAGTAATGCAAGTGTGGATCTCTAAGAGAGTTCAATCCTGGCTCAAGATAAAAACTGGTGGCATGCTTGACACATGCAAGTCTGACAGAAAATGGTGTTTCCAGTGGCAACAGGTGGGTAAAGCATAACAACCTGCACATGGGAGGGAACAGGGCTGGAAACGACCACTAATACCCTGTAGACTGACGAGCAAAAACAGAAACCCAGCCAAGGAAAGGCTCACATCTGATTAGCTAATTCCTGAGGCAACAGCTTGCCCAGTTGATGATCAGTAGCCAGAAAAAGAGGATAATTAAAAAACACTAGGACTGAGACATGGCACAGACATCTGGGAATTTTGCGCAATGTCTGAAAGCCTGACGAAGTAATACCATATATACTAGAAGGTAAAGGGACTTGCCAAAATACAAATCTCCAGAAACTTCATAATGAAGGAAAGTTTATGGAGATTTTGTAAGGCCTTAGATTCCAAAGATCCTCAAACATTAGCTCTAATGTAAGAGAAAACGTCACAGATTCTTTTCATAGTGTCCTTTTTGGCCATTGAATAAGAAAGGGGCAATGAAACCTCAAATACCTAAACTTTTGCCTTTTCAACATCAAGCATCTACACTTTTTTTTTCCTTCAATCATATACTTCAACTTTCCAAATTTGGATCAATGTGAGATGTCTATCAAATTGCCATGTCATACGATTTCTCTAATGTGGCTCACTTATATGCCAAAAGCTACACTCTATTTATAAACGTGGGTCGCTTCCTTAGCAAAAACCGCACCAACTTCCTATAGGTGTTGCGAGAGAGAGAGAGAGAGAGAGAGAGAGAGAGAGAGAGAGAGAGTTGACTTAAAATGATTTCCGCCTGCCAATATGTCTCTGTTAATGTGCCATCATCTTAGGAGCCCAAGTTGGATGCCAATATGGACAGTCAATGGCTATTTGATGGTGGAAACGTCTACATCGGCATTTTCCTTCCGCAATTCTTTCAAAGGCCTCATATTGACTTACATCCAGGATTTGTTTGTATTTCAAATACTCCTATTTTCTATAAATCCAGGTACAATCTCTCTAACAGCTTAATTAACTCAAAACTAGGAGGGTCAAAGTAATTGGCCATCACTGTTATGATAAATCAATCAACAAATATATGAATTTTAGGCCTTACTCAATGCTTCATTCTATATTGTTCATAGGTGAATGTCATTACTCTGGACAGATCATGCGTTGCCCCCATTTAGTCGTGTGATGTGCACCAGAGAGATTTGGCATGTAGGGCCACACCGATTTCCACTAATCAGGAGTGGCAGGTCATCTACTGGGCTCCATAAGACTGGAAGGAGACCTCAGTAGAAAAAGTTTGATCCAAAACAAAGACAGATCTCAGGAAAGGCCTGAACACAGAGAGGAGATCTGCAAATGACTTGACTTTTTCATAACTAGTGCTAAGAGTAACATGAAAATTTGTAGAAATATGGCTGGAGTTTTGCTTGCGGTCAACCTACCAAAAACTTTCTAACACCTAGTAGTCGTGTGTCTATAAGGAAGATTAGATTGGTGAACCTAGTTATAACTCACACCAATATGGAAAGATTATAAGGTTCAGATACATTCATCAACTTTAGAAACTAAAGATATTTACCCAGATGGATTCAACAGGCTGAGCAAAGAGAGGCAGTCAAGTCTTGATCAGGAAAGTTTGAGGGCACAGTTTCATAGTCAATCATGTCTTGATCAAAATTGACTGAGAATTTGTACCTTTATCAATGATCTGTGGAGTTTAGACCCCACTCAGCTATAACTTGTGGAGTTTTCATCCCACTCAGCCATAATTCTTCAAGATATATTCTTTTCTGGGCACTGCACTGACGGTCATAGGAGCCTAGAAGTACCTCTTTTGAAAGCTATTGGTGGTCTTGTTATGACAGTTTTCATTGATAAGATTTATCAAGACCTCATGCTACATCATATATTGGCATATGTTACATTGGATCAATGGTGTTAGGTGACATCGGCGCTATTTGATTCACTGACCACCTTGTCAATCATGACCAAATCCAGGAAAAAAGCAAAAACTCTAAAGCAGCAAGTGGCTTTTTACTTCTGAACAGCAAAGCAGTACTGAAGAACCAGGCTTTGCAGACACAATTAAAATGATAAAGTTAGCATTATCCTGGACCCTAATGGATGTATAAATAAGAGATGATAACATAAACCTTTCAAATGTCATTGCTGAAGTTGCTAGAAATTGTCTCAATTGCAGAAGACAAAACAAAAGCAACAACAAGTAAACAAATATAAGGTCAAACCTTAATATAACAAAAATGAGATCAGCCAAAGTCGAGTAAGATAATGGCTTAGAGCTTACCATCTCCAAAGCTCCTCTGATGACCCCACTCAAGATGTTGCAATAGTATAGACCTTGACATGTATCCGGGAGTTCAACAAAGTCAACCAAGGGATTATCCTCCAAAACTATACTGCAACAGGTACCATCGGCATCCCAATTGGTCACAGAGGCAGTAACTCCTAGGAACATTTTAAAACCCACCTTTTGCCCCCCCAAAAAAAACAGTAAAGAAAAGTTAGCAGAACAGCAAAATCATAGAGAGTAAAAAGAAAAAAACACCTATAAAGCATGGTAATAGAAAGTGGAATATAAGGCGAGGACATAAGGGAAAATGAAACTAAAGAACGGATGTCCAACAGTGAGTGATTATTGAAGCAGCAGCCTCCTAGATAAAGATAACGTAATGAGTGTGTACCTTTGCAATCATTTCTGCTGTCTCCTTAAAGTCAACACATCTGCTGACATTAGATTTAGCTAGAAATTCGTCAATGAGTCGTATTCCAATGTTATAACCCCTGAAAGGAGATTGAAAGTAAACGAAGTTTACTCTCATTTTGTGATTGGATATAAGCATGTGGAAAATGGTTCTTCCAATTGCATGAGAGTGCATACTTGTGACATAACCCCACCACTCCATGGCCAACAGAAAATAAGAATGCATAGAGAGTAGATGAAATTATTGACTTGGCACAGAGATTGGTTAGAATCCGTGCAATAAGAGATGCAGTATAAGTCAAGTTGAGATTTTATCCCATGCCTTTTTGTGAAGCATATACATATCAAGCTCTAGTCAATGATTTGTGCATTCAAGCATGATTAGTGGGATCATGTTCTATGAATTAAGAAGCATACTCAGAGAAGTTTAAAAGATAAAAAATCCCCAAGACATCAATTTCCTTTCTGTCCAAGATAACCACCCTGGGTGCTCTCACTATCTCACATTGATCCTCATGTTAATAAATCGTGTGGTTGCAATTGATGCTGAAGCCAATCGTAAGAAATTTTTGCACCATTTATAAAAGGCTTTCCATTTGAAACCTAATCACACGTTTATTCCCATGATCCCAATAAAGATCCCATTTCAACTACAACTATTATTACTAGTGCCGCCACCACTGCTGCTCTTGCTACTCCTACTACTACTGCTACTTGTCAGCATTAAGTGAATCATGAAAGCTTCTGCGATCGAATCCTGAGTAACCCCAAAAAATGTAAATGTCCAACGTTATTAGAAATTGGGTCTTGTTAAAGAATTTTCCCCGGCACTCGTTAAGTACCCTTTATTTGCAATAATCCATCTAGCAAGACATTATAATGCATAAAACAAGGGCAATCAATACATAGAAAATTGTAATGTTTCCGGTACTTAAACAAGTTCCAGGGCATTTGTTAACCGAATACGATAGAAACACTCCTCTGAGGGCCAAAACAACAGAGGATTCAATGAAAGAACAGAGCAAATACATTTGATCGAGCTGCTTGTTGACTTCCTCAACCTCCTCCAGATCTGTGAGCAACTGGCGCACGATTGCTCCGTACGTCAACGTAAACAGTTCCGCATTCTACATCAGACAAGCCAAAAGCATCATAATCTCGTCTGCACAAACACAAGCTGCAGTGACACAAATTTCCACTGAGAGTTCACCAATTTCTGGATTCAAAAAATCGCAAGTCCTAACTAAGTAACGCATGCTTTTCGGTGTCGACCGCACAGATTAAGATCAACAGATAAAAAAAAATTCTTCCTCAGTAGAATTTCGGAGATGAGAGAGCTCGGTGAAGCGGCGAGATCGCACATCTTCGTTGAAGCTCATGCGTTAAACTGAAAAAAAAAAAAAGAATTGCAGAAATCGAATCGAAGACGGAGATAGAGGAAATGTGAAGATCCTGCTTTACCACTCGCTCGACGCTGGCGAAGATCGCGTCGCCTGATCGAGGACCCGGAGCACGCGACATGGCTAGTGAGAGAGGGAGGGAGGGAGGGAGGGAGCTTCAGCTACTGCGGGAAGAAGGGTGAAACTGAGATGGCGGTGAAGACAGGACAAGGGTGAGAAACTGGTGGACTTGAGCTCTTGATGGGCCTATTGCTGGGCTGATCTGATACACATCTGTGTCGACAACCAAGCCCGGATTAAGCCCAACCGAAGTCTCGATCTTTTATTTTTTATTTCGTGTATGATTTTCTTATAAACTATTTACTTTGCTCGTCTTTCAAAATGCACAAATATTTATGCTTACATAAATTTGGAAATTTCAATTTGAGAAACGTTTTAAGTATCGGAAGAAAAGTCACTAGATAACTTCTTCATTGAAAAAAGTTTGAAACTTATGCTCCAATTAAGGTATTTTTTTTCTAAAAATAAACGTTTATACTACAAAAAATGAACAAATAATAAAATATTTTTATCATCCATGAAAAATGAAGATATTAATTTTTTCAATAATGAAAATACTTCTCATAGCCTAATTATTTCAATCGAGACAAATAATTATTTAAAAAAATACATTTTGTAAATCATTTCTTTCTTTTACAAAATAAAGGGAGCCTTGGTGACAAGGGAAAGAAGTTTCTCATCTAAACAAAAATATTGATGCGACATGAATGACATAATTAATCTATTTGACATAGCTAGGGAAAAAGTGACTATGAGTTGCGTTTAGAATGTATTATTCTAAAATTAATCACTTATGTTGCTTAAACTAGTTAGACAATAAAAATTTACATTATCTTTTTAATAGTTTATGTTGCATTTTTATCAATTACGGAAATTTTTCTATCGTCTATTATTGTAATCATTATACATAAGTGATTATCTCACTTTTGATTATCTCACGTCTATTATTTATTTATAGTAAAGCATACAAAGCGTTGATCTCACTTTTGAGTATCTTCCAAAATATGATCCTCCTAAAAGCAAATTCATAGCCAATTACATCTTTACGAAAAGCAAAAGTCTCATGAAACATCTTGAATTTTTGGGTGGAACTCATTAAACGTGTGCTCTTTTTTAATGAGATTTTCCTTGCGTGGACCGAAACGGTTGCCCGTTTTGCACGTCCGGAGATGCCTCGATTGTCGCGTCGTCTGGGCCACGCAACCAAAACGCGTGTCGTGGCGTCGATCAAAGTTTCCTTCTTTGATGCGGCAAGTAGCCGATAAAAACGCCCACGATCTCGCTCTTCAACCATTCGCTCTCGGTTTTGCAAAAGAAAACTCAAACCCTCGGTGCCCTCTCCATTCGATCCCTCTCGAAGTTCTTCTCTCTTTGCTTCAAGGTAATGACAAGATTTGTCTTCCTTCCCGGGCTTTGTAATCCAAGATTTCTCGGGGCCAACATCGCATGAACCGGTTCTGCTTGCGCGGGTTGATTGGATCTTTTTCCCCTTTGATTGTGATCGGTCCTTCGCGTCAAGCAATCGTGTGATCGATAATCTATACCTGGTGTTTTGAGAGTCATGGAAATATGGGCCGGAAGTACGTTGCCGATGAGGCCTTCAATTGTAGTCGTTTTGTGCATCTCGGATATCCTTGTAGCTTGTCCATCCGAATATAGTTATGCTTGTGGCTTGCTACTCCAAATTAGATTATGCCTGTGAGGTTACAGTTGTGGCTTGTTAACACGAATTGAATCTGGTCTTTCACTGCCTGTGAGGGTATGGTTGTGGCTTGTTAATCCAATTCAGTCTATGTTTGGGGGGTTCTGTCGAAAGAGATGGGTCTGCGTGTTTCTGGATTTTAACAATTGATTCTTTTAGCTCTTGATTTTTGAGTTTTGAAAGGGGTCCTTTTTTTGGACCTGATTGATTGCTCTTGTGCTAATTGTTTGGTATAATTGAGTGGAGGTGCTTTAGTGCCTGAAGTTTTCTTTGTTTGGGGGGCCACAGATTGTAGTGCCTACAGTCTTATGATTATGCGAACATGTCAGTTGATATATGCTAACAGACTAAACATGATTTCAGATGCAAATCTTTGTGAAAACCCTTACTGGCAAGACAATCACCCTTGAGGTGGAAAGCTCCGACACTATTGATAATGTAAAAGCAAAAATCCAGGACAAAGAAGGGATCCCTCCGGACCAGCAGAGGCTTATCTTTGCTGGCAAGCAGCTTGAAGATGGCCGAACCTTGGCCGATTACAACATTCAAAAGGAGTCCACCCTCCACTTGGTACTCCGTCTCAGGGGAGGCATGCAAATTTTTGTGAAGACCCTCACTGGCAAGACAATTACTCTTGAAGTCGAGAGTTCTGACACCATTGACAATGTCAAGGCTAAGATCCAAGACAAGGAGGGTATTCCACCGGACCAGCAGAGGCTCATTTTTGCAGGAAAGCAGCTTGAAGATGGCAGGACGCTTGCAGACTATAACATCCAGAAGGAATCCACACTCCACTTGGTGCTCCGTTTGCGGGGTGGGATGCAGATCTTTGTGAAGACACTTACTGGGAAGACCATAACATTGGAAGTGGAAAGCTCCGACACCATTGACAATGTTAAGGCGAAAATCCAAGACAAGGAGGGTATTCCCCCGGACCAGCAGAGACTTATCTTCGCTGGCAAGCAGCTTGAAGATGGCAGGACCCTTGCAGATTATAACATCCAGAAAGAGTCTACTTTGCACTTGGTGCTTCGTTTGAGGGGTGGGATGCAGATTTTCGTGAAGACTCTTACTGGGAAGACAATCACTCTCGAGGTCGAAAGCTCTGACACTATCGACAATGTGAAGAGTAAAATTCAGGACAAAGAGGGTATTCCTCCAGACCAGCAAAGGCTGATCTTTGCCGGTAAACAACTTGAAGATGGCAGGACGCTGGCTGACTACAACATCCAAAAGGAATCGACCCTCCACCTTGTCCTCCGTCTCCGTGGTGGAATGCAGATTTTCGTCAAGACCCTGACAGGAAAAACCATCACCTTGGAGGTCGAGAGCTCGGACACCATTGATAATGTCAAGGCAAAGATCCAAGACAAGGAGGGGATCCCACCGGACCAACAGAGACTGATCTTTGCCGGTAAGCAGCTGGAGGATGGGAGGACCCTTGCTGACTACAACATTCAGAAGGAGTCTACGCTTCACCTGGTGCTCCGCCTTCGCGGGGGGTTTTAATTGTGAACTGGTGCTTTTAAAATAGCGTTGGTTTGGTGTGATGACCATTGTGGGATGGCTTTGAATAAGTTTTTAGGACCTTTGGAAATTCTCTGCTTTTATAGGTTTCTATACATCTTGGTATGAAGTGGTGATGACATTCTCGCGAATGATTTCAGTTTCGTGTGGTGGTCCTGAGTGCTGCTTCTATATTTTGTGCAATTTGTCCATCATATAATTGCCATGATAGGCCGTGGATTGACTAGAAATGTTTCAGTGATGGTCGTGATGTCGGCTGGGCTATGTTCCATGGCTCTTGATTGCGTGTTCTGATGCAATGAGGTTGTCCAGCCTTGGAGGATCTTAGACGAGCCATTCTGAAACGTTAGCCACGATTTGATGGATTTCCTGGTTTTCATGTCGGCTAATCCCTGTGATCTCGCATTCAGTAGTATCCACTATCTTACGCTACTAGGATGCCTCGGAGCGTTGCCCTGCAAAGATTACATAATACATGATGCTTCTTATAGTAAGAGATTATTTGAATGTCATTATTGTTCTTTAGACTTGATTACGTGGCATGAAAAATAACTCAATGTCCTTTCGTATTATGCGTTTTTTCATCAATTGTAATTCAACACGAGTCAATATCCTCTTGTTTTACGTAATGAATTTGTTCATTGGAAATGTATAAGAACAAGAGATTGAAAAAAATAATAATAAGGAAAAAAGAAAAGGAGAAACTTATGGGTGCTGGAAAAAGGAAAAGAAAAGATAGTTCCCAAAACAAATGAAATAAGAACAAATATGTACGAAATAAAACAAAAATTAAAATAACATAGGTGGAGAATATCTCCTCCTTCTTTTTTCCTTCATTAATTTACAAACCCTACACATATATATGGCAGATTGCCTGATCCATCGTTGCTGCTAAAAGTGACTAATCACTAATCAGGCACATACTATTCCGGATAAACCCCATTTCAGTGTGGATCTTGAATCTTGGATTAGATCTTAAACTCCATGCATGAGCTTGCCTTTATTTCACTACTTTACGAATGAATAAAGTTTCATTTAATCAGATTGCTATGTGGTTTCGAGATTGCAGCTCCGTCAATCATAATAAACTCTTTATCTTTGTTATGCTGGTGAGGCCTGATATTAACCTGATAATTTGTACACAGGTACAAAATTTATGCAACGATGACCTTTCTTTCTCAAGGCTCGGGGCATTCGCATGCTTGACTGGAGCTGCTTAGCTTAGCTCGATCCAATTCCATTGTAATTTAAATAGTAAAGTTAATTCCGAATTTTTGCTCCTAAATTATGGCGATTTACTTCTAAAAAGGTGGATTAAGTTTGCGATCTTGTCTAGGTGGAAGGCCTGGCTATCGAGAGTCAAAGTCGATGCATGGCGATAAACTCTGGCTTTATTTACTCTTAGATAGATAGATTGATAGATAGAGACGGATGGATTACATTAGAGATAATCAAAACCATACGAAGGACCTTCTCGACCTAAATACTCCTTGAGGAATACTTAATAAACATAAAGCGCTCCTCTCTTTTTTCCCCTTCACCCTCTTTGCACACTACATAGGGGGAAGCGTTTTTTATTTGAAGACAACCCGAAAGCCCGACCGCCGCCCTCCGGCTCTAGTAGCCGCCGCCGTAGGGGCTGATGTCGCATTGCTGAGGGCCGAGGCGGCACATGTTGGGCAGGTTCTGGGCCCTCTGGACCACCTCTCTCAGTTCCTGTCCTTGAAGCTCGCCCTGTTGCTGCTGCTCCTGCACAATCTGCCTCAGCCCCTCGCATCGGCACTGCTGGTCTATCTGCCTCAGTTGCTGGCAGCATTGCTGGAGGGACTCCTGGCTCCCCTCGTGCCTCGGCAGCACGATGAAACCCCTATGGTTTTCCTTCTATCATGTTAAAACATACCCGAAAAAAAGAGGATAAAGCAAAGATGGCGAGAATTACGACGAAACGCTTGCCTTCCTTGGGTAATGTATTGCTCGCACTGGCGGAGCTGCTGCCTGGAGCTGCCACGGCGGCACTGCTGGCTGCTGCCGCCACTGCCGCGTTGCCCAGGGTTGGCCTCATCGTCGAACTCGACGGTGGTGATGGTGGTCCGGTAGGTGGCGGAGGCGGCGACGAAGAGGATGGCCAGGGCCGCTGCGGTGGCCGCGAGGCGTGCCATCTTCATGTCGATCAAAATGCAGAAACAGTGCTTAAGCTGTGGGGCGTACGAGGGTGTTTTCTCGAGTCTGGCGGGCGTAAGCGAGGGTGGTGGCAAGGGGGGGCTATTTATGGAGGATTCGGAGGAGTGCATGGAGGGAACGTGTTGGCGCTGGTGGTCAGAGGTGGAGGTGGATGCTTCCACGTCTCTCTTCGCATGCAGGCGCAAGTGCAAGACGCCGTGCGGTCGCACGCAGAGACAGGGTGAGTTGGTCTGGATTATTTGCCAAATGGAGGATGCGCCCTCTGATCACGGTCAATCTTTCTCCCTCTTTTGCACGGTCTGGTCGCTGCGTTTCCATGTCTCCAATGGAAACGCCGAAGGAGACGACGTACATGCGAGGTGTCGGGGTTTGAACGTATATCCCCCAAAGACACGGATTATTGAGTTCTATTAGCACAGTGTCACCCGTGATTGAGCAGCTTCTCTGCCGGAATGTAAAGGGGGGCGTATATACAAGTGAGCTACGTTCGAAGCCGAAAAGCACGTCATGAGAACCCTCTCGGCTTTACTAGTCTTGAACATCAATGACGTGAGCTGATAATCTAGCCATACATCTTGACACGAGGATGCACGATCCGCCTCTTTCTCGGCTGGCCGGCCCTCTCTCCACCTCAAAATTGGATCAGCTGCAGTTATTGCAACCGCCTTGATAGATATTACGGTCGTTCGATTTGAATCGAACAGCCGTGATTTTTCAAAAAAAACCTCACCTTTCTAAATAAATGGGGGCCATCCAATCTGAAATCAGACGGCCCCCAAGGCCACATTACCTGTAGTTACTGTAGGTGATCCGGATCCCTCCCCCTCCCCTTCTTGATGGTTACTTGGGGGAGAGAGAGAAATTAGTCGTCGAGGGTCGTTTAGGAAAGAAAAAAAGGTAATTTGATATGAAAAAAATGCAGATGGGCAATTTCTCGAACGAGTGGACAACTGTTAATTATTTATTGTTTAATTTTTTACGATCAAAATATGTTATTATTTTTCTGTAGACTAATGAGGGTCCCGTAAACATTTCTCGTAGATGCATAATGATTAAGGGTGGAAGGTGCAATTTGAAATTTAGTGCAAAAACTTCCGAGGGCAAAATGCAGGTTCTCGATTTTGTGGGAAAACAAATGTCAAATGATATAAATTAATTTCTATCCGACTTCTAATCCTGTCAGAAAAATATCAAACCTTTCAAAGTTGTTTTTCAATTTTTTATTTAGGTGTTTTAACACCATTAAGAGGAAATATTCCATTCGGTTTTTATTTTTTTATTTTTCAAATTCTATTTTTTCCTTCCTCTTCTTTTTTTTTTTTATAAATGTGTTGAAATCCTAAAACTTATCATTTTAGTGCAGCTCTCTCTCTCTCTCTCTCTCTCTCTCTCTCTCTCTCTCTCTCTCTCTCTCTCTCTCTCTCTCGGCAAAGACATTGCTAAAACATGAAACTTAAGACTAAAATGATATTTGAACCTAAGCTGATTTTTAATAGAATTATTACTTTAAGTTATATTTAAAATCAGTTAAGTTTGAGAAACAGAAAGGAAGATGTTCACGGGAAACCCCACTAAAGGTAATGGACTTGATTGCATTAGTTTGACTAATTTTATGATTTGATTATACCAATTTGACTAGTTTTAGAACTTGTCTAGTGGAAAGTGTTGATATGGTTTGTTATATAAACATATTTTTTTTCTCTCTAATGTGGTGATCACGTGGGTAAACATGAAATATAATGTTAAAATGACATTATTTTGGACCAATCAATGGCTTTTAATAAAAATTTTATTCAAGTTACATTAAAAACAAGCTAAAGTGGAAAAAAAAAAGACATTCACGGGAGGGTTAGCAGGGGTAGAAGACTTATTTGCACCAATTTGATAAATTTCAGGACTTTATTGTATTTTTTATATAAATTTTAAGATTTAACTGCGTTTTAATGAGTACTCTCATAATTTTTTTCTTAGAATTAATTGTTACTCCCACCCTCTTCACCTCTCTCTTTCTTTAAGTGGCAAGAAGACTGTTCGAAGAAAAGTATTATCTATCGTGCATTATCCAACTATGCCAAAAAGAAGTATACTGATTTACATCTAGGGAAAAAAGAATATTTACGTGGTTTTTATTAATCAAGGGAAAAAATTTCAATGGAGCATAACTTAAGAGATTGCGCAATTCAAGGGACAATGTCTCATTTGCTATCGTATTGACCACTTCTAATAATTAAAGAAATATGTATAGAGAAAAATAAGGTTCTTAGAAAAAATTATCCGTAATTCTGTGGACAATGTCTCATCTGCAACGAACCCCTACATTTTTTCTAAGGTTCTCAGAAAAAATTATCTGTAATTCTGCTATCGTATTGACCATCTCTATACATATGTCCCACCAGTGCAAACATTATCGAGGCTAACTGGGCCTAACAAACCGAGGTCCACATGGGCCCTTTCCTCCTTTTACTTGCATGGGCTCTGGGCCAGTTTTTGCCGTCCACGAGATGCCGACACGTCGTCGCTCGATCCTCCGGCCACCGAGGCCCGTTAAGCTGGAGCGCAACGTTTTTCTCGAGGCTCTCCGCGCTGGAGTCCCACGCCCGCGACAAGAGAAGCGACCCACTGGCGTCTCTAGCCCCACTTGCTCCTACCATCGAACACGTGTACCGCCAAGCGGCGTCACGACGCGTCGACGGCAAGGATGCGGCGAGTAACCATCCGACCGTACTCTCGGCTCGGTGAAAAAGCAAAAGGCTGTTTGCCCACTCGCGCTCGCTCTCTCTCTGATCCGCACCGACCGACTCACGAACCTAACCCAAAGTCCGTGCCCAGGTACGACTTTTTATATCTCTCCCCGTCCCCGCGGCTTGTCTGCATCTCCGCTTTCTCTCTCTCTCTGAAGACTCCGGCGAGAAGATTTTGTAGAGAGAGAAAGAGAGGTCTCGGCGGTGCTCAGGCTTATTTAGATCGGGCGACCCTTCTCTCCCTCGAATCAGAACCCCCGACTCCGGATCTGGTAAGTGCGCTCTTGGATCCTGTGCGGCATGATCTGGTGTTGCCTTGTTATCCGTTAGGGATCGGCACCGTCCCTTGCCTTGATTGAGTTTTCAGTTCGCGATCGGTGGTCGGTAATCCGTTTTCTGTGGGAAAGTGAGGGTTTCTTCTGGTGACGTAGCTTTTAGATTGAAGGCTAGGGCTTCGCGTGGCCGATTGACGGTCCTTCGTTTGCTTTTGCGGTGGAACGATCTGTGCCTTCTGTAGGGCTAGTAAATCGCATGGGTGGGAATCCATGATCTGTAATCGCGATGCCTGTGACTGCGAGCCGGTTTCTGTCTAACGAGTGGTGTACTAGAAGATTTGCGGTTGTTCCAGGTTTCACAGGATGTAAAAGGTGTGGATCCTCGGTTTGTGTTGTTTTGTTCGAGTTAATTGTGTGATGGACTTGACAGAGATTTGTGCTCGACTCTTAATCTGAGAAGCGATGCTTTTCAAGATTACTGCTTTTCTAAAAAAACACCCATGGCGGATTTGGATTGTGAAGCCTGACTTGGATGTGAGGAGGACGGTGATAGTCTGTAAGGTCGTAGTGCCTCTAGTTCGTGTATCTGGTAAAGTTTACTAGAATAGTTGAGATGGCTTCTGGATCCGTATATGAAATTCTTGCGCACCTTGTTGGTTGCCTGAATAATAATTGGGAACCAAATTTTGCATGTCATGTTTGTGTTGTTCTTGAAGAGCAAGAGGGCGAGAGGCTTTTGTTGGGGTGTCATAGGTGTGGTAAAGTTTTCTAGAATTAATTCCGAGTTGATGTTCTAGCCAAGATGGCTTCTAGATCCTCATTTGAAATTCGAGGCTGCCTGAGTAATAAATGGGAACCACTTTTTGTATCTCATGCTTGTGTTTTCCGTTTAGAGCAAGAGTTCGAGAGGCTTTCGTTGGGGATCACAGGTGTGTGTGCATGAGCATGCATGCTGTGGGCATTTCCTTCAGAAGCTTGAAATGATGTTCTGTTGTATCTGTCTTATTGTCCCGTTGGTGTGTTGTTAAGTTTTTGGCTGGAGTGATGATTTGCATTCTTCTTCGTTCAGGTCTGAGCTCTCCGGTTGCTAGGAAGTTTCAATATCAACAGCCAAGTTTCATGTCTGAGCTCGACGTCCAGATTCCTACTACCTTTGGTATATCAATTTGTTGTATTCATTTAATTTTTGTTAATTGATATTGTCGCTTGTTTTGAGGGGTTACTGAGCTTGTTTTGTGTTCTCTTGTTCTCTGGGGTTTTCAGATCCTTTTGCTGATGCTAATGCTGAGGACTCCGGTGCTGGTGCAAAAGAGTATGTGCATATTCGTGTACAGCAACGGAATGGTAGGAAAAGTCTGACGACTGTGCAGGGTTTAAAGAAAGAATTTAGCTACAACAAGATACTTAAGGACCTCAAGAAAGAGTTCTGCTGCAATGGGACTGTTGTCCAGGATCCAGAATTAGGGCAGGTTTGTCATCAGCACGGATAGCTTTACTCTTTGCTTTCAATTGGTTCAAATCGACTTACTCCTCGTGTCTTTTTGTAATGATAGGTCATTCAACTTCAAGGTGATCAGCGTAAGAATGTTTCTGCCTTCCTCGTCCAGGTATTGATCCTTTCCAATCAGCACGGACATAGAATGCTTGGGAGACCTATTTACCACATCGATCTATATATACATGATAGCCGTTCGGAGGATTGACGCTGCTCCTTTTATGTTTTTGATGTCAGGCTGGAATCGTGAAGAAGGAGCATATCAAGATTCATGGTTTTTGATTGCAGTATCTTTGCATAGGGCATCATATCTAGGCTCTGAACTGTGCTACTATGTTATTCTGAAGGCACTTCTGTTCTGCTCCTGGTTCTCGTCTATTTCGTGAATTGTGATGTGTGTTGTCTATGGAACATATGACACTCTGTGTCTGTCTACGTACTCGTAATAAGAGTTTGGGTTTTAAGTTAGGGGATCTGTCTCTCTTCTCGTTTCTTATTCTTCTCCTTGAAAAAACGGTGGAGTGAGATTGATGCCTTGCGATGAATGTCCTGGTGTCCTTTAATATGAGGTACGATCCACCTTATGTTCATAGAATCTTATAATTGTTCGGTGTTCGCCTTTTGTCCTGTCACTGGAATCGGTTCAACCCGGACTCGCTGTTGATTGTTAGTTTGCACCCTCTCGACTCGGGGCAGATGCTAGTATGGCTTGTTATCCGAGCTGGTCTTTGGATTGACGACCCACTTTTCCCATTTTCCTTGCGTACGGTGACAGTGGTCGAATTACAATGATTAACTCCTTTTCAGGGAATGCTGTCATGCGGACGCGAAGGACATGATTTGCATAAGATGATCTATTGTTGTCGTGGGATCCCCCTGTCCCTGATATTTACACCGTCGGCGATGGGGGTGGCGAAATTGATGGGATAGCTCAGTATCTTCGAGCGGAAGGAAGGTTTCGGGAATATGCCTCGGCCGCTGTGGCCCATTAATAATTCCAACATAAATTATTACGACAAAATACGATGGAAAACTTATCATCCGTCACGATGCGGACTCAATCCAGGCGCCGGACGTGCCTGGATTGAAGCTATGCTCAAGTACAACGAGTTGGGTTTTCGTGCGGTGTCTAGAGCTTAAATCCACCCAACAACTGATATCTGAGAAACTTTGAAAGGGAAACCAAAGAAAGGGGAAAGTAAAGAATTGATCACTGGATGTCATGGGTTTACACCGCGAATACAACCGTACCTCGAGGGATTACTTTGTATCACCGTGTGTATTCACAGTCTTAGGAGCGAACACACATGGTATCAACACGACGATTCGACGTGCTTCCTCCAGTTCTCATTATCCAATCCTGTCTGCGTTTAGCGAAGCCCGCGTCCGGACGATGATTAAGGCAAAAACATATCCTCGCCAGTCGCCAAAGATCTTTCGAGAAGGCCAACCACGTCCGGACGAAACACGCAACAAATATCTTGATGCAATCGCAAGGAAGATATTGCTCTGTCCATTTTTCAGTGGGCCCCGAAAAGATCCAGAAAATGGCCAAACGAGATCCGCGTCCCTTTGCGCTAAAAAGACCACCCCAAAGGCATCGCGCACGGGCCCCACTCCTACGTTAGTCGGGTAAAAAAAGCAGCAAAAGGACGAGACGGACATTTCGTGCCAAGAACCAAAAAAAAAAAAAAACCCAAAAACCAAAAATACGAAATGACAAATAACCGTTTATAAAAAGAAGGGGGAAAAAGAAAAGGCCAAAAAGGAAAAAAGCAAAGCAAAAAAGGCAGCGAATCGTCTCCCTCGCATGCACTGCTCATGACCGTGGAGCGCCACTTGGTGTGGAGACCGACCGACGACCCCCTTCGCCCATTCTGGACCCTTCAATTCCTATCCTCTCCTTCCTCCACGTGTCCCCCCTCCTCCCTCTGATATTTTCACTCCCCTTCCTTATAAACTCGCCCCCTCGCCACCCTCCGCTCTCGTCCCTCTCACCGCCTGAAAATCCCTAGACGTCCCCCTCGCAGCGTACCGAAGCTCTTCGATGGCGGCCACGATCACCTCCTCCCTCTCCTCCAAGCCCAAGCTCTCCCTCTCCTCCTTCCATGGCACCCCTCTCGCCCCCGCCCAGTCCCTCCGCCTCCCAACCCCCAGATCGTCCCCCAACTCCGGCGTCTCCATGTCCGCCGCCTCCTCCCCGCCCTACGATCTGAACGCCTTCCGCTTCGACCCCATCAAGGAGTCCATCGTCTCCCGCGAGATGACCCGCCGCTACATGATGGACATGGTCACCCATGCCGACACCGACGTCGTCGTCGTCGGCGCCGGCTCCGCCGGGCTCTCCTGCGCCTACGAGCTCAGCAAGAACCCCAACGTCCAGGTCGCCATCATCGAGCAGTCCGTCAGCCCCGGCGGCGGTGCCTGGCTCGGCGGCCAGCTCTTCTCCGCCATGGTAAGGTGTTCTCGATTTCGAAAGCGGGCGTGCATTATTGATTCCAGAAGGAGAGAGTGATGTCGAGAAGCCAAATGATATATTTTCCGAACTCTTCGGTCATTTTTATTTTGTCTTGATATGAATACATCTGAAAATGTTTTGCTTAGTCAACGAAGGACCGAATCTGAACCGAGCGAGTACGGCCGTTGGATTTGCTGAATGATTTCGCTGTAGAGATAAAATAAGATTTTACGTGTCGATTTTTAGAGGATTTAAAATGTCAGGCTTTGAAAAAAAAGCAAAAATTAAAAAATTGCGAAAGCTGCTCTAATTCTTTGTCCCCCCTTGTTAATGGGGTCGGACTGCGATCCAAATAGTGTCCTGGCTAACCTTGGACTGGTGACGTTGCAGGTGGTGCGGAAGCCGGCGCACCGCTTCCTCGACGAGCTCGAGGTCGAGTACGACGAGCAGGATAACTACGTGGTGATCAAGCACGCCGCGCTCTTCACGTCGACCATCATGAGCAAGCTCCTGGCCAGGCCCAACGTGAAGCTCTTCAACGCCGTGGCCGTCGAGGACTTGATCGTCAAGGACGACAGGGTCGGCGGCGTGGTCACCAACTGGGCCCTCGTGTCGATGAACCACGACACGCAGTCGTGCATGGACCCGAACGTCATGGAGGCCAAGGTGGTGGTGAGCTCCTGCGGCCACGACGGGCCGTTCGGGGCCACCGGGGTGAAGAGGCTGAAGAGCATCGGGATGATCGACAGCGTGCCGGGGATGAAGGCTCTCGACATGAACACTGCCGAGGACGCCATCGTGAGGCTCACCAGAGAGGTCGTGCCCGGGATGATTGTGACCGGGATGGAGGTGGCCGAGATCGATGGCGCTCCAAGAATGGTGAGCGATTCAATCCTTCCCCTCAATTGCTAATTCTGCAATTCTCTCCATGTCAATGCTCTGCTCGTTGTGGATATCTGCTGGTGTTTGACAGGGGATTCTTGCACTTTGAACATTTTGCGAAATAGCTCTCTTTTCTCGATTGTCACAGATTTGAGGCTAGTGGGTACTGATGAGTTCTTTTCGTCGCTGGACGAATGGTTTAACTTGGCAGGGGCCAACCTTCGGAGCGATGATGATATCGGGGCAGAAGGCGGCCCACCTCGCGCTGAAGTCCTTGGGATTGCCGAACGCGTTGGACGGGTCCTACGTCGGGGGCATCCAACCGGAGCTCATCCTCGCCGCCGCCGACTCTGCGGAGATCGCCGACGCCTGAGACTAGCTGATCCATATTGCTGTCTCTATAAGTAGAGAGGACAAAAGGGAAAAAGAGAGTTGCTTTGGTGAGATGAACGAGGGGCGGTGTGGGGCTTATGGCTTTGTAGTAATTCATGGAGTAGTTTGGGCATTTTGTTAATAAGGTGGATGTTTTCAGTTTCTCGCTCTGCAATTTCTGCTCTGCTTGTGTGCTTCTTCCGTCAAGAACCTTTGCCTCCTTAATCTGGATTGAGCAAGAGTTCCGAGTTTTAGAGACGATGGACTCCGATAGTTCTCGCCGTCTCCGAGATGCTTTCCATATAATCTTGGAATGTTCGCCAAAATGTCTTATCTCCCCGTCTTCAATGTCAGATCTAATTCGTGGCTGAAGTTACTGCCAAAATTTCTGCCTCCCGTTGTCACGAGAAAATTGCCTTTTGTTGTCTTTTCCAAAATATCTCCTATTGATATTTAGAATAAATATTATTATGAGCAAGGCGGGACAAGTGGAAACGTTATCATGTTGGGACGGTTGTTTTTTTTTAAGAATTTTATTGTGAATCACTAAAGGATCGGATCTCTATACAATAAAGGAGATTAACATAATAAAAAATAAAATTATTTTTATATGACAGACATCAAGCAGTCTCTCCAACTTTAAGATCCACAGCAGTAACCCTATTCAGAATTTCAAAATATATATGTCCTTGAATTTTTATGTGTCCCTCCCCTAATAAAGCTTTCTTAAAAAATGTTCAAAAAATGTTTATCCTCATCATGGCTGTTTCCGCCTCCACTTCCCAAAACATTGGCATCGGCATAGTTTTCTTTTATCCGATGTTTATTTTAATTTCGCAATGACCAAATGTATCGTATTAAAGAATAACGCTATTACAAAAAATATATATATAATAATAACGCTTGTAAGAAGTCCTTTTGAAACAAAGAAATATAGGTCTTCGCCCCATCTATATTAGAATAAATGGAACTTTTCGAAAAAAAAAACCTGTTATTGGAGGAAGACCTCCAATGGACGAGATATAAGGCTAAAGAGAGAGAACCAAGAAAGGTGCATAACGTCGATTGTTATTAGTTCCGATATGTAGATAATACGATACAATGCAAGTAAAAGTTCTTATATTCATGGAGATATAGAACAATATATGACTTTCATGCTTGCGTATGCAATATTTGAGTCTTCGATAATTATTCCAATAGTTACATATTCGATTTCATATTTTGGACAAATATGAAAGCGTACTTTTCATGCTTGTTTGAGTAATAGCAATAAGATTCCTGCTAAGAATCGCTAGGATTTCCACAATGAATAACTATAATGTCTCAAAATGATTTTGTGAATGCCGATTATTGTTATAAGCACCGATAAAAGATGCAAATACATAGAGTTAACAATGCCGAATATAACGCGTTCACACAACACAATTTCGATATCACAACAAAGGAATCCAAATATGACACGGCATGATATACTAACTTCATGTCTCAACACAAATTGATCTAAATCAGGATGCTTTTATCGTAATTATTTCACATATCAAATCGAAATCAGTATATTTAGATTGACTTGAACTGACGCTAGTTATAAACACAATTGTTGCATGTTAACGCAAATTGCCGGCTGCTCAAACATATTAGTAGGAGGGACAAGCGTTTATATCTATCCGTAAGCCGAGTCCGAACGACGAGCGTTTCGCTCCGTGAGTTACCAAAGCGCTTCGTCGTTTCGGCACAACGCGTTGCTTGCGGCAAAAGAGAACGACGATCCTGACGTGCGAGTTTGTCTATTCAATCAATCAAGAAATTTAGCGCCGCGAACGCTATAGCAGATCGGCTGAAGTTGGGCGTTCCTCCTCGCAATTTCACGAAGCAGATGAACCGATATCTTCGTTCGACATCAAATTTGAATCTGTAAAACCCTAAAAGCACGCTCGTCGGAGGGAGTATCTGCTTGTTCAGCCGCTTGTTCAGGTACTCCGTCTAAACACGCACTTGCCAGTTTTAATTTTGAGTTCGAGCTGATTGTTTTACGTAATTGAGCGCGCCAGTGTGGTGGGATGGTCCTAATGGCACGTTTTGATTGATCACCAGTTGCTTCCTGTCGTTAATTCGTTTGAGAAAGCGGTTAATCTGTTCGAATCGATTTGGCGGTGGAAATGGATTATTCTGTGCTGGTTGATGTGTTGTTTCTGCTGCGAATATGCATCGGTGCCATGAATGCACTGCTAGAGCAGATTTTGTTTTCTTATCTGATAAATGAATGGAATTGTTTTGGGGATTTTATGATCAGATGATAAGTAAAAGTGCCGGTGTTGTTTGCACTCGTCCAATCGTGTCTCCTGAGTCTCGGTCTCATTGTGCGTTTAATTTGTATGCTTCTAGGCCCTTGAAGATGGAGGAACTCTTTGTGGCCATACTCTCGATGCTTCTTGTTTTGGCGCTTGTTCCGCTGTATATATGGAAGCGGCGACAGGATTCCCCATCAACTGATATGCATGAAGAACAAGATCAGGTTTATGTCCAATACTTCTCTTTACGCAGTATCGGGTTCAAAACAGACAAAATCATTGTTGGTAGGAATGTGTCAATCCAAGTCTATTCTTTGTCTATTCATTTGACTATGGCAATTTGGGTGCTCCTCTTCTGAATCAGGTCCAACAGAGAGAAACTGTTGTGCGCGCATCTGGGACCCGTCGGATGCGTCGGAGACCAGCTTCTGGGGCTAGCACTTCATCTGCAGTGCCAGAAGCAACTGTAGAAGGTTTCCTTATGCTCCTTCCATCTGCCTCCTTTCTTCATTTCTTGATGCTTATCTTTAGCAAATTTTTTTAATTATCTATGAATGGAAATTTTTGGCAGAAGAGTAAGTGGTGAGATGGAGCAATTACGTTTCTTCAATAATAGTGATCTCAGATGGATCAGATGTGTCGTCTGAATGCTACTTATTTGAAGTCAGAAATTTTGGAAAATTAGATTAGTTTTACTTTTAATAACCTATAAAAATCAGAACCTTAGTCTATACATCTTTGGTTTTAGTTTTGGACTTCTCTTGCTAAAACTCAACTTGGGTGTTCATCAAATACAGATGATGCTGATGGAAGTGATGAAGATGCTATGGCCGGTGATTATTATGAGGCTAAAGCATCAAAGAAGAAAGAAAAGAGACGGCAAGAGCGTGAAGCCCAAAGACAGGTTGAAGCAGATTTACTGTCGAAATGTTTTTTTATTTTATTTTATCATGCTCCGCTTTATGGAAAAATCTTCTGGAACTCTTGATGACATGGGCTTGTTTAATTTCTTGTGTCTTGGAAAGAGAGAAAAGTCTCTCTGGTACCTCCTTGAGGCGATATTGTACAGGGTGAATTATAAATACTAGTCTTTCCCACCCTTCAAGGAGCTGGAGTGGGTTGTTTAGTTTTTATACTTTAATGACATATTCCATGGTAATTCTTTTTTGGGGATTAGGATAATTCTAGAGTTGAGAAAGATTTGTTCAATTACTAGAAAGCAGAATTTGTGCACAATGAATTATCAGGCTAATGTGTCTATCTATATTCAATTGGGTGTTTTCTTTCGATATCACGCTCTTTGTACCCTATAATTTATGAGATAACTGCTCTGTGACCATGCTGAGCTTTTTCTGAAGGCTGAAGATGTTGCACGCGAATCAAGGAAAACAAAACAAGATCGCTATGCAGAAATGCGGAGGAGAAAGGATGAAGAGCGTGAGGCAAAGGAGCGGATGCTGGTGTGTTGGTCGCCCTCCCATTTTGTCTTATTTCTTGGCTGACCCGCTAGATGTATGTGGAGTAGATAACGCGTTAGAAATCCATGATGTATATAGGAGGAAGAGGCCAATGCTAGGAAGGCCAGGGAGGAGGAAGCTGCTGCATTGGAATTTGAAAAGTGGAAAGGGGAGTTCTCGGTTGATGCTGAAGGTACTACAGAGAATGATGTCCAAGATGGACATCAGGGCTTGCTTTCTGATTTTGTCGAATATATAAAGGTACTTTCTAACATTTTTTCCAGTTGGTATTTACATCTCTTGGCTACTGCCACATAACATTAATTGTTGCATCTGTGCTTATTTTTGTGATTGAATTATCTTTCAGAAGCATAAATGTATTCCCCTTGAAGATCTCGCTGCAGAGTTTAAGCTAAGGACTCAGGTTTGACTGCCCATGCTTTCCCTGTTATCACTGTCAATATAGCAACAAATTAGGATAGAATGCTTCTTCTAGTCATCAAGCAAATATATCTTTCTGGTTTTGTTGCTAGAGTTGGCGTTCAGTCCTTCCCTACGAGGAAAATATATTTTTTACAGCCTTTTTTGGGGCTTTGTCTGTTTTGATCATTCTCAATTTTCCTCCTTTTCGTTTGCTGCAGGAATGCATTAATAGGATAGCATCCCTGGAGAGCATGGGTCTGTAGTGACTTCTCTTAAGCTCTTCATTGATCTTGTCTAATAGCAAAGAAGCACTCCATATCTTGATAGTTATGTCTCTGAAACATGGAACATGTATCGACGTGCTAGGTTTTTTGGTTTCTCCGGTCATTTAATACTAATGGCTGGTGCATTTAATCTTGTTGCCCTTACTATTATTTTTTTTTTTGGCTATATCTGCAATTGATCGAGTTTTGTTGTTTATACTTAGGCCGCCTTTCTGGTGTCATGGACGATAGAGGGAAATACATATACATATCAATAGAAGAAATGAAAGCTGTTGCAGATTACATTAAGCGTGAGGGGAGGGTTAGCATCTCACATTTAGCAAGCAAGTCCAACCAGTTCATCGATTTGGAGCCTAAGGCCCAGTTTGTGGAGGAAATCAGTGGCGTGGAAGAGATCTCTGTCAATTAACACTCTTTCCAGTACAGGGGACAAGATTAACTTTTTTTTCCTTTTTGGGACACAAGTGAATGAGATTAGCTGATCAAAGTGTAATTTGTATTTTTCATTCCCATTTGCGTCTTCTTTGTTACTCAGGCTTCAGAAGTTCTCAGATAGGTAGATTTTGGCTTGAATCCATGGATTGAGAATCTTTCACGATCAGGCGTCAGATGTCTGGTTTGTTGTTGTACTTCTGTTCTCATCCTTCTAGATGGATTCATTTCCACCTCTTTGAAGATCGAAGTAGATTCAAATATCATTGCTCTCCCACACTAGTTTTCCTCTTATCCGCGCCCGTAGTTTCTTGATTCTTCTTTTCCCAAGCTCTTTCTTTTGGATCGTATACGGGATGTGACAATGTTAGTCAGCGGTTGTCGAGCATCAACTTAAGCTTGTCCCAGATTCTTTCATAATGAGAGATGCTCAGGCAACTTGGAACCGCTTGGATACCTGTGAATTTGAGGACTCCGCCATAAACACGAAAACTCAGTCATGAATGTGCACGGCATGTGAATGTTTGTGTCAATGGAGTTCTGCGTCGTTCTTGTGCAATCTAATCGATGGGCACGTCTAGAAGAAACATTGATTTTTTGGCTCAGAAAAATAGAAGGATCATATTTATCACACTTGAAGAGAGTGTATCCCCACCGAAATTGGTACTTGGTGCACTTCAGAAAAAGCCCTACCGTGGTAACCAAACATAAAAGAACACGACAATCAAAACACCTCGGAGACTATAGAAAATGAAGATCCGTGGTTTTTGGGAATTGTAGAAAGCACATTTTAACAAAGTGATTCATTTCGAATTGGAATTTTTATATTTTCAAGGCATAAATTAACGATTCAAAATGGTCTTGCAATTTTCTAATTTTTTGATAAAATTTCAAGGTCATCGTTGATGCATATGAAACAGGGTATCAAGCTATTCCATAGTACACTCATTTTTTGCTCTCTGCATTCATTATTTGGTACAAACGCGTAAATGGAAAAGAAAGTTTCTTCCACCAAAATGGATGTGACGATTTTCCAATTTCCTGATTTGACATATTAGGCAACGCCCGAAAGACCAGAAAAAGACGTACGGAGAACAGACGGCAGCGTTGTTTCTGCCCGCCTACCTACGGACACCTAGTTAACGACCAACGAACTTTTAAAAACGACACTCTTCATTCTCTCTGTCTCTCTTCCCGATTCCGTCGCTAAAACTTGAGGAAGAGAAGACTCTGCTGACCCTGTCCTCACATTGTCTCCTCTCTTTTCTACGATGCCATTTCGACGCCCTTTTCCGCAAAAGGGCCTTTCCTCTTCACGCCTTCTCTTTCTCTCTCTCCCTTGCCGCGTTCATGCGCGGCTCTTGCTGGGTAGCATACTCCTTCCTTTTAACCAGACCACCCTTGGCGTTGAGTTTATAGCCATCGGTACATAATTGAAAGCAAGGCCTGGCAATTGGCATGAAGATGCCAAGGCAAGTATTCTTACTTGTCTGGGTCTTGATCCTGCTCTGTTCTTGCATTAACCGTGTTTGTCACGGCCAAGATTACGAGGATGACTCCCCACCAGCCGCACCTCCCCCAGAACAGGAGAGCTGCGACGGGATATTCCTCATGTACAACTTCATTGAGAGGACCAAGGAGTACCCGCACGTGAAGAACTCGTCGGCGCAGGCATGGGCCTTCAAGTCGCAGATGACGGTCCTGAACGCGGGCTTGGAGGAGCTCAAGGCATGGAAGGTTTTCGTGGGGTTCCAGCACAACGAGATCCTGGTGGGTGCGACCGGAGCCGTGTCGATAGGTGGAGAAGATTTGCCTGCGAAAGTAGGGAACAATGGGACTACATTCGCTGGTTATCCACAGGCCGATCTGAAGACTTCTATTGAGACGGCAGGGGATATCAACCAGATTCAGGCTGAAATAGAATTGACAGGGACCCAGTTTGGCGTGAAACCGCCACGTGTCCCAATGCCAAAGACGATCCGGCTTGATAATAATGGGTACAAGTGTCCTGCTGCTCGCCTCCGTGGTAAGTACCTTGGATTAAGGAATCATGTGTTATTGGTTTGTTCATAGGGTTTTAACCTTAATTTTCTGAATTCTTTCCCTTCAGGTAAAAGCACAATGCTTCTGTGCTGTGTCAAGGACAAGAAACACAAGGTCAAGCCGACGAAGAAGACTAAGTTCTTACCTCGTCAGTACGGTGATCTCACCTTCACATACGACGTAATGCAAGCCTATGAAGGCAACTATCTTGCGCAGGTGACAATCGACAACAACCACCCATTAGGCCGCCTTGACCATTGGAACTTGACATGGGAATGGATGAGAGGAGAGTTCATCTACTCCATGAGAGGAGCCTACACCCACACAAAGGACCCATCGGAGTGTATCTATGGTACCGCTGGGCAATACTACCAGGACTTAGATTTCTCTCAGGTCATGAACTGCGCCAAGAAGCCTGTCATTGCCGACCTGCCTGCTGATAGAGCCAATGACACGAAAGTCGGGAAGCTACCGTACTGTTGTAGGAATGGCACTCTTCTTCCGGCTTTGATGGACGAGAGCAAAGCGAGGTCCATCTTCCAATTGCAGGTCTATAAAATCCCTCCTGACATGAACCGTACTGCCCTAACTCCGCCGCAGAGGTGGAAGATTGATGGCGTACTCAATCCAGAGTACAAGTGCGGTGCACCTATCAGAGTGGACCCGACACAATTTCCTGACCCGAGCGGGCTTCAAGCTACATCTTTGGCAATTGCGAGCTGGCAAGTGAGTTGCAACATCACACGGCCGAAGGCTAAAGAGTCCAGATGCTGCGTTTCATTTTCGGCATATTACAATGATTCGATCATCCCTTGCAATACTTGTGCTTGTGGCTGCGAGGACACCGACGGGTGCAACCCAAATGCACATGCAATGCTTCTTCCTCCGGAGGCTATTCTCATGCCATTCGACAACAGAACATCGAAAGCAAAAGCCTGGGCTAAGATCAAACACCATCCAATTCCGAGCCCTATGCCGTGTCCGGACAATTGTGGGGTCAGCATCAATTGGCACATTAACTCTGACTACAAGAAAGGATGGACAGCTCGTATTACGCTCTTCAACTGGGACGAATACCCTTTTGAAGATTGGTTCGCGGCTATACAGATGAAAAAAGCTTTTCCTGGCTACGAAAAGGTGTATTCTTTCAACGGAACCAAGCTTCCGCAAATTAACAACACCATCTTCTTCCAAGGCACACCTGGAATGAATTACCTGGTGGGCGAAGTCAACGGAACCAACCCACTAGTCGATCCAAGAGTACCTGGAAAGCAGCAGTCTGTCATATCTTTCACGAAGAAAACTACTCCTGGCATTAACATACTGCGGGGCGATGGGTTCCCCTCGAAGGTGCTCTTCAACGGGGAGGAGTGTTCGCTTCCTTCCAGCATACCACTTCGAAATTCGGGTGTCCGATTTGGTACTACTTCTCTTCCAGTTGTAGTCATCGGGATTGTGACTTTCTTGCTGATGACAGAGCTCTTCCATTGACGATTGTTTGCCTGTTCTTGTGCATCTTCTGTTCCTCCAAATGTCGATCCACCTCGTGATAAATATGGTGTTTGATTTTAACTGTTAAAAAAAGGCGAAGCTGATCTCACGGTCTCTCGTATGGTTGTTGTTGTTTACTGTCAGAAGTGAGAGGAGGATGTGTTCTAGTCTTTTGATTGGTTTTTGTAGATTCATGTGCCGACAAGGGCGATGCTTGTAGTATATATTGGTTTGATTCTCAAATGAAGAGAGTTAGGGTGTAACAAGTTCAAAGATCATACACATGATGATCACAACACGCCATGAGTTTGGCAATGGGTTTCATTTTTCATTAATAAACTGAGCGGGCTGAATATTTTCATGTGCATAGATAGACAATCTACTTAGAATGGTCTTCATGAGCTCGACGTGAGACATTTATGTTGTTGTTAGCAATGGAGAATCACCAGTAAAATGAAAGAGAGAGAGAGAGCACCGAGCATAATGCGATAGCATAATGAGAATAGTTCGAAATACGTGCATTCACGTACACGGCACATACAACCCGAACAGAGAGCCGAAGATACATTGGATCATCCACAGGAAAAGACAGAAATGAGAAGGCATCAAGCAGTCGTATACACACAGCGAGCCTCCAGACCAAGCCGGTTCAAGCATCTTTGGAAGACACAACCAGCCACCTCCAACGAGTAAACACTACATTGCCCATCAGCAGGAAGATATGCTTCAGCACATGAAGTTGCAGAGTTTGCGCGTGCAGGCAAGAAGAAATGGAGAGACAGATTGTTGAATAATTCAACATATTCGACCACTTTTGGCCTAAATTACTTTTAGAAGAAAGTACATATAGAGGAGCTGTTTTTATTAGAGATTTGTTCCATGGAGGTATGGATTATAAGAGGAGCTGATGTACAACACAGTTATCAGTTTGAGTAAGAAGTCTTTTGTTAGCCTTTCTTTAGGAATACAGAGAGAGAACATGTGTACAACTCCTCCAGAAGCTGACCGTGACAGGTGAATCTATAGATATATCATGTCCAAGGAAAAAATGACAAGTATCGAAATATAGCTTCTCCGCGAAAATCAGTGCACAGCATGAACAGTTCCTCCTTTTCTTCCCATCACATCTCAGGGATGCTTCAGCTTTTGCTATGCCTTCTTAGCCTGCAGAAAAATGATGTAGGAGTTGTAAGAGTTACCATCGAAAGCTATGTCGACCATGCCCTTATTGTCTCTTCTTTTTCTCGCTAAAGACCTGCTCGTCATGCTTGATTTTAAACTGCAATGACATTTTTAATTGACCCCTTTTGAACTACTTTGTCACAACTCTCATGCTGTGTTCTTCTTTTGGGAGGAAAAGAAAAATTTGAAATCACAGTGACCATCCGAAGTATAATTTGGTCCAGAGTATAATCTTTGGCTGGAATATCATGAAATTAATCAGATTAGGCTAGAAATTTAAATTGGAAGGGAAACATCATAGAAGATTGAACTGCTGAACTATATTTGACAATGAAGAAACTCCGATTCATATGCAATAGAGATAACTTCTAGGCTATGTCAACTTCATGTCAGATCAAAGACGGCAATTCGATAAGAGAGAAACTGAGTAGGTGATACCAGACAGATATAGAAAGAACGAGAAGATTATACCTTTTTTAAATACTTCTTGTGAAGTTTCATAGCCCCACTGCAGGCCTTTTTGGCATCCAGGTTTCCAGTCATATCATTTAGAATCTGGACAGGGATCAAAAATAGATTAAGTAAGATATTTAACGCATCATACGCAGTGCATCATATAAGAGAGAGAAAACTCGTCCTAATTTACCAATCATCCACGGAGAAGTGATTCTTTCCCGTGAAAAAATATCCCTAGAGGAGTAAGCCCAAGTAACATTCTCTCAAAGAAAGAAGAATGAAGTATCTATTCATCTTGTAGCGAGTCCTCCTACAGCTAATTTTATAATAAGTAAGTTTACTGTATAGTCAGACATTTTCAATTTGCCACAATGAATTGTTGTGCTTGTCTACACTTTTAAATAGATAACAGTAAAGTCAAAGCTCCAATAAGGGTCTCAACTTCATTAAGCTGACCTTAACGACATCATCCAGCCCCCGAGCTTCTTGCAAGAGCTTTGAGCTCTTATCCTTTAAGACACTGGCAACAAGGAAAATTGAAATAGGCAGCGGGGCATCGGAGTTCTTTGCTCCATTTCTCATATTTTCTCTCTCAAACTTCCCACACTGTCGTGTTGACTTGGCTTTTCCTTTAGACACATCAGCTTTTTCACCAGTTAAATCAGGCTCTTCATACATAGAGAACAAGTCTGGGTCATATTCCAAGGCCCACATCATCTGTAACATAAGTCACTAAGTCTATTATAAATTAATGCTAAAGAAAAATAAAATGAAAAGAATGAAGGATGATGTAAAAATTTCTATTACAAAGAAAGGTCAGACAAGCAGGGTGGAAGAGAACTTGATATGCCATGGTTCATTCCTACTTGTAAAGATAGCCAAAGATAGTGAGTGGGAAGGAAAAAAAGGAACACGGAGGAACAAATTTTGTGCTAGCTACAAGTCCGTTCAAGCAGAAGCAGTTAAGTGTGTAACAGAACTCACAAGCTAGTACTTTGCCACCACTCAGCATCTATAGTTAAACTAAAAGAAAAAACCAATTTCCCCTTTGAGAATTGGACAGGTATCATCACAATATGTCACTCTCAATTACAGCTGCCTATAAATCCCCCCTCTTGCCAAACTTTAAAGAAACTTACTGGCATCTAACCAAACAAGTATGAAGCATGTGTTGGAAAGCAGAGCCAATTAGACAAGAAATAAGCAAAAACACTATGGTTGGACATTGTTATCTGATTCTCCAACCAGCATACATGAGAATTTGCTACTTAATGGTGCTTAGCCACATAAGCAAGGAAATGACTACCACCTTATTAGAATCTCGTAAAAGTTCTTTTGCAAGGGATAGTATTAATAGATTCTTCCTGCATTAATGGTTTCAGGATGTTGACAGAAAGAAAAGTCAAGCTCATATGATGATATCACTGTCAAATTAGTTATCACTATGCAGAGCAGTTTCCCCTAATCATGGAATCTGAATAATATCCACGTAAAAGTAATGCCTAAAACAAGGAAAATTGGGATGTTTTGCCTCAACATAGATGTAAGCAGCAGTAAGGTCATATAATAAGCAAAAAGTCGATGTATCTGTTGGTTATTAGTATTGGTTTACAAAGTCATATGATGTCTTAGGCACCAAAAACTCGATGCATCTCAGTCAAAAAGGCTTGGCAATAGTCAATAATTCAGTAATGAGGATAAACAAAGGTGCATTCAGCAGACAATATAGATAAAAGAGAGGCAAGTGAATTAATAGGTACCTCCCAAAGATACAAAGAATCACCAAATGAAAATTCTCGACGGAACAAAACCATAATCATTCGGAAAGCAAAAAGATAGTCTCCTCCACCCAGTGTTTCTGTGCACCAGCAAGAAAACAGCCTTCTTAAGTTCCAATAGTGACATTTAAGGTACACAAGAATATACAAGAACACGTTCCACCATGTCAGCTTACATAGTTTCAAGATTAGAACATAAGGCGAGGATACAAAACAGAATAAGACACTCAGTATTATAGAGCATGGTCCTAAGAATCAGTGGAGTACTTAAACCTGTCAGATCAGAGTCACAATCACCTCAACAGTACTGTTAAGAATCAATGGAGTTTCCAGTTAGCCACACAATCTATTATATCAAACGGCATATTTGGCATTGAAAAAAGGTTATGCAGAACTACGTCTATGGAATGTGCAAAATGGAAACTCCGCACAAGCCCTCGTTCTCTATGAACGCACCCCAAGAGGCTAGAGCCCCAAGAAACATTTGCATTAATGTTCAACAAGTGTTGGAAAAAACAATGGGGATATTAACTAATAAGCAAAGACATAGCTCTTCTCAACCAGGAAGGTTAGGATATTCATAGAATTGGTAAAAGTGGGAAGTTGACATAACTAGGGAACCGTACTGGCTGCTGAGTAGTAGCTAAGTCCAGTCAAAGCCAGCATCTGACATATCTCATCTTAAGTAGGTGCTATGGTAGGCCAAAACCACATCATGTAATCCTCTTGTAACTGCGCTACAAACTTTCACATTGCGCCATATCGCCTAACACACAAATCGTTAACTATGAGTAGTATGAGAACTTGATTGAGGTAATACCTATATGCTGATGAAGTTTCGGATCGATAACTTGAGTAATAGCAGCCAAGTTACTAAGTTGTGCCTCTACACCAACGGAGCTCTCAGTGCATCTGAAATTTCCTCGCTTAAAAATTGCAAAGAAGAATACGTAAAAATTACTGATAGATCATGAAGAGAGTATGATAATTTCATTAAAAAAAAGCATTTATTTATCCTAAAAAAACATAAAGCAGATATATAGTTCAACTTCATAGCAAGTCCCAATATCAGAACAATCTCCCTTTATTTTTGTGTGCATATCTTGGGGTTTGGTTGCGTTTTTTTTTTTTTTTTTTTTTTGGGATGTTGGGGTTGGGGGGGTTGGGGCCATAATATGAAATGCTCAAAGAGAGCAGATGCAAATGCACATGCACTGGTATGCATTCCCAAACACGTAGGTATGACAGCATAAGGAAGGATCCCTAGGCATTTGCTCTAGGACATAAACACCTATAAATGCGGATGCTCAGTAGAGAGAGAGAGAGAGAGAGAGAGAGAGAGAGAGAGAGAGAGAGAAGAGATTACATACCAATCTGCGCATTAACCGTTCGAAGCACCAAAATGCATCAGCTTCGTCGTCAAGAAGCATTATCATCGGGGAGCAAAGATCGCTCATTCCTGTTATTGTCACCCATCATCCTCAAGCTTCAGTTAATCGGAGATGATGAAATTAACATCATCCACCACACAGCAGGAGATCAGGAAACTAGGGACTCAAACCAAAATATGTTCAAGTATCAATATTTTCCCATGTCAACAATCCTCTGCAGACATCTGGATATTTGCATTGGGAGACATATGCAGCAGCTTTCATAAAAAAACTTTTTTTATTGTTCAAGAATTGAAATTTCTTTAATTTTGTCCAAAGGGATATATATAAACCAAGAATACATAAGAGTACTAAGTTTATGTTATCTATTTCCTAGAAGTTGGTGATCTCCGATGCAGGTGAAAGTAATGATTTATTTATGCTCTTCATGACCAAACACAGTATATCCTTAATCTTCCAGTTAACATAGAGATTGGTTGGCATAGTAAAGCTAGGACATCAAACTGCATTATGCTGCATCTCCACAGCCACTTCTCCATGCACCACTAACTTTGGCTGATCCCACAATCGCGAGACATGTTCCTGATGTTATTACAAGAGCATTGCACAGCCTAAAACTGGAAGGGCTGACCTTCATTTTCTTTTGAAATTTATTTTGAAATATTTTAAACTGATATACAGATATAGGGGAAAAACAGGGAATAAAAAGAAAATAATTCAACTTCAAAACTATTGTTCAGAATTACATTATTGTTATGGCACAGAACCAATATCCCTATAGAGACTGAAAGCGAATAACATAAGACCAGTCAATATAGGTGGATACTAGAAAAAGCTCATTCTTTAAAAAAAGTCATATTTGGAGAACTATTTTCTCATGCATATTCTCATCCTGATACTAGAACTTTGAGAAGTACTGTTATTTACTTGTATGGAAAATAAGAACTTTCATAAGTACTGGTATTTCATTGTATAGGAGGAATTGAGCCAAATGAACCTGCAATCGTAATGCTCCATCAAATATGAGAAGAATATGCCCCATCAAATATGAGAAGAACATGCTCCATGAAATAAGGAACATATCCCTGATGGTGAATGCAACCCTGGCAAATTGATTGCCCAATGCCAAACTGGACAAAGCTTAGTGCATGCAGCCATATTAATAGCCACAATCACTAATGATTATCAAAATAAATGAAAGTTCAACAAAGTAGACACCTTGACAATAGCCGACATCTTTGTCTATCCAGGCATAGACTGCTAGAATATCCCAAAGTTTTGACAAGTTTTCTTGCTTTTCGTAGAACACCAACGGCCTGTCTGTGCGAACAACATCTAGGCCTGGCAAAAATTTCATATAGAACATGGAATCAAACAGTGGAAACAAATAAGTTACAGTATATTGTAAGAGTTCACTATGAAAGTTTAATATAGAAATGAGAACAAATGGAATGGAACAGTTAATGTGTAAAACATAAGTTCTCACACTTTTTATCAAAGTTTCATGCTGAGGGTCTAAGGATCAGGCATTCTCCCAATCATAAAGAACAAGGAAAAGCATGGTGAAACATACATAATTGCGCATAAGAGTAGATTTAAGTGAGAAATTCCTTGTCTGCAAGAAGCATGTCCACTTGCTCGTAAGTAGTGACACTATACACCATTTTTGTATCAACAAAACTAAGAAATTACCGCAGGAAGGGGGATGGGGACAACAGAAGAGCATATCCCCAAATGAGAACAATCTTCATGGTCCATTCAAACATAAATAAATGGAGACATGGTGCATCTAGATTCCAACTAACCTATCTGATGTAGTGTGAGCTTCCATTGGATTTCTTTTTTGTCCAAGATTACATGGCTTGAGGGTTCTTGTACCGTTGCCACAAAGGAAGATTCTGTCTCCAGGGTAGGCGCAGTACCATTCGTTGCGATGCCTGTTGCGGCATGAGAAGTATTTTGAGGAGTCAAAACTGCTCCATGTGGGTTTATTTGGAGGAGTACGATAGGATCCTGGATTGCCTTGCCATCCTCAGTAATTATAGGTGCGGTTACAAACCTACCACTTCCAATAAGAGGGAACATTTGACGGCATTCTTCCTTCCACCTTGCATATTGAACCCTGAAAACATGAAGAAAGATATGCGGTTGACAATGTAATGGGAAAAAGGTAATTTATGTCTAAAACCCAAAACAGATGCAGTCGACTTAAGCAATGACCAAGCTAATTAAATAAGCATAAGTATGGTGCAAGGGCAATTCAAGTTTGTGCTCTGTTCTGAAATGCTCAACATAAGTAACCAGAAGCAATGTCTTAATCACCCAATCATTTTCTCCTGTACTAGTGATATATAGCATTCACCTCGATAAATTTAGTTAAGAAATAATTCAAACTTCAGAGAAAAGCAACATAATAATTGACTTGGCCATTTACTTTGTAATACAGGTGGCTTTGTGGCCCTTACTTATCAATGGAAAGATTGATATGCCATGATGAGAGCACTTGTATTTTCTTTGCTCAGAAATGCACAACAAGCAAGTTTTGAGAGAGACCATCCAATGGACCATAACTCCTCACAAGCGAATAATAGCTAATATGAATTTATTCAGAGAAAAACAAGCATCTCAAGGGTCAAGACAAGGATTTCTAAACAGTAATCCTAGATATGTGAACCAATCTTGGAACTTAAGTGACCCTATTTAACATCATTTGAGATAGTGAAAATAACACGAATAATACACAGAGGAATTACGATTCAGTTTGTGTTGGACCGAGTAGAACTTCCTTCCAACAGAGAAAAGAGTCCCATTCTATCCATGTTCAAAATAACACCCCCCTCCAAAAAATAAAAAGAGAGAAAATTCTTCAGATTAAAATTATATTAGCTTGATGGCCAGGAAGTATAGAATATTAATTCACATCAGGAAGTATGGACAGAGGAATTGGTGAACTATTGCTGCACGCCATGGCGGTAATCTGCCACCATCACTGGATTAGAAGCTGACGACCACAACAGATAAGAATTTGTCTGCTTCCAATTTAAAAAGCTGCATTTCTGATTGTTACAAATGAGGTCATATACAGGCAAGAAAGAACCTACTCTCAATTTCAGGACCAGCAGTGTGACGGGATAATTTCCCCTCACCAAGTCATTGAGGAGATCAACAGAAGACTAAGTTATGATGATGAAAACTATAGCTCCAGTTAAGCAGCTATAATAGGGTACCTTCGATGTTGCCGTATCTGTTCACGTTCGTCGAATGTGCTCTTTGGATCATAACAACCAAGTAGAAATTCCCATACTTCTCCTCTAATTGATGGGTGAATACCCTAATGTATACAACAAGTAGTAAAGGAATACAAAAGCATCAAGAATTGATGTTATTAAGAGAAGAAAAAAGAAGTAGGAAAGTTGAATGACAAAAGTATGTGGAAGGCAGGTAAGGACAGATAAACCAAAAGCATTGTCCCATAAAGTACACCAGAACAAAGGACAATATCACAGGCCATGCACCAAAATCTTGGAAGTTCGTTTTCTACAATCTATTGCAATCGTGGATCTCATTCATGATTGGTGACATGCAAGAAAACTTTACATCCTAATATGCACATCTAGAAAGCAGCCTGGAGGATTGTTTTCAAGCAGGGGAAAAAAAGTGGTAAGAGCATGACGTAACCATCATCCATGAAGTTGATTAGAACATTTTCTTCTCATAGATAGCAGCTTGATCAAAAAGTTCAAGAAAATGCTCCACCAGGAGCCCAAGGTTTCAAATGAGCTAACGAAAATCCCTGCTTCCTTTGGAAAAAGAAATTGCTCAAATCAATCTCGTCAAGCTCAGACTCATAAGATAATGCTTACCCCATGTTGAATTCGGCTCAAAGTCTTGCCAATGTCCAGATATCCTTCTGGAGAAAATGCAGCATGCCATTTTCTGGCACTCAAAGTTTTCCCAGCCTAGCCGAGCATGGAAAGCGGAAAACATCAGCCACTTCGATATGAACAATAGAGGAGGCACAAAACAACCATTTTAAATAATAGTATTATTCTGGGGCTTAGGAGCGTATGGAACTTTTAATGACGAAACCACTGTCATTACCCTTTGCTACTGCTTTGAGAGGGATTTCTCTTTTTAAAAAGCAAAAAATTTTACTGAACAATCAGCAATATGAAGGCCTACTAAATGGACTTTCACTCGCAAGACTTTGAATGGTAGTCACTCAAAGTAAGAAAGGTAATATGTACACTACTGATGGCAAAAAGCTTGGAACACCTAGAAAGCTCTGTCTCTCTGTCTCTCTCTGTCTCTCTATCTCTCTCTCTCTCTCTCACACACACACACACACATACACGCGCACAGAATAACAATTAGAATTTAACAAAAAGAAATGCGAGTAAAATCACGGAGCCATCACGAGGAGCGATAGAAGTTCGAAATCTTGCAAGAGAAACCACTTATCCGGCACCCACTTTCTTAAACCTTACGAACAATGTGATAAGCGCACTCAAAGTACTACATTTCAACCTTTCTTCTATTCCAAACCTTCATCCAATCTAAACAAGGAAAATAATAATGCCGTGTGGTTTCAAGGCTTAGCATTTTCTAATTCGCGTCAATCCTCAACGAAACGCACGCACGTCTAGAGAATCCAAGAACCAAAAGAAAACAACGATGCGAACCTTGATCCTGAAGCGGGTCTTGGGAACGTCGGTGCATTCCGGCCGGACCTCGTAGAAAGAATCTGCCGGAGCCCCAGGATCCCTCCAGATCGTCGGAACACGAAACTCCATGCAATGATTTCACAATGCAGAGGCACGATCGAGCAAAAACGTCGAAACGGCAGAAGCAGCCAGGCGATAAAACCTTCTCCTAAAGCGCGAATCAGAGCCAGAACACACAATGCGACGGCGATACCAAGTCGAGCAACCACTTCAACGCCCAACACACCGAACGAAGAAAATCTTGGGGGAAAAAGAAATTAATGGAACCGGGACCGAATGATTTTCTTTTTCTTTTCTTTTCGTCTTTCTTTTTTATGGTTCTGTCTCGAAAACGCTGTTCATTAGGTGGACGTCGGAGTTTGCTGAAAAAGACAGTGCGGTGGTGGTTGGCGACGTCCTGTCAACAGAACCGTGAGGTGGCGGCCGCGACGGTGGCGGCGGCGGTTGGCGGTGGCGGTTGGGAATAACTATTATTTTTTTCCTGAGGTGGGTCGGTTTTTGTTATGACCATCTCACGAGCACAGGAACACAAGCCGGTGAATGCGTTGCTTAAAACACGCCCGCTCGTTGTCTAAATTTAACTCCCGAGTTGACCCCCCGCTTCCATTTTTACGGTCTCCGTTGGCTCACCATCTTCCTCATTTCTCCCTCTCCCTCCTCGTCCTCCACTTCTTTTATCCTCTCTCCATTTAGCCCAGAAAAAAACCCTCGACTCGCCCCTGGAAAGCGCCCGGAGTTTGCTGAAACTATCCTGATTGGATTTTAGATCAAATTCGGACTTTATGTCCAGAAATGAAGTTACTTTTCTTTCCTAACTTCTACCCTTTTGGATCTGAAACATCGAGAAAAAGAAAAGGCCAGAATTCTTGGGTCATCCACAGTGCAAATAACTCGATCTTGTTTCTTGAATGGATGCGTTTCGCTACCCATTTCCGGTACAAATGTGAGGAAGAACTCATGAAAACGGTGGCTAGACTCTGCGAGAGATAGAGAGAGAGATGGAGAGACCGTATAAGAACAAGAGACGAAGCTGCAATGCACAAAATGCCGTGCACCCACTTTCTGATCTGTATAAGTTTTGACCGCCACTTACCAGCTTCAATCTTCAATGATGAGACCCCCAAGATTGATCCTTTTAACCCAACCGATAGTCAGATTTCGATATATCAATCGACCGAGACCTAAAGTTCGATTTAATCTATATATTTTTTGATTTTTTTCTACATGAATTCAAAGGCGAGAATTGCAACGATCACTAATTAGTATTGATGATTTATTAAAATAATTGAAATTGTTAAAAATTTTCTTGGATTTCAAAATTTTAAGATGCACTTGTACTTTGTTCAATTTAGTTAGATGAATGTTGATTGTTTTTGATATTGAAAAATGAGAAATTGTTTTGAATTCTCCAAATTTTTTTATAATAATTAAAATGATTTAGAAAAAAATGCGAAGCTCAAGAACTCATGCCCAGGCTAAACATGTGTGCTGGCATGGCTAGCGATCACCATTTCTCATGATTGAATATATGATCTGCATCATAATTACAATTCATTTTGAGAGAATTCGTCAATCGCCACCTCACAAGGTACTAGTAGAGTCAAGAGTTATCCTATGCCATTATGTAGTCGAACCTACACCACAAAGGAATGCAATACTTTTTGAAGCGGAGGAGCAATTTGGTTTCGAACCTATTGACCAGGCCATCAAACCCCTTCAAGAGTGAGTCCTATCCTGATAGGCCAACCACACCGCGGTGCTGTCTTGATAATTTGATTTGCCAAAAGAATACAGAACAAAAAAAACTCACCGTTTTCATGACTAAGCTTTTTAAATCTGCACATATGGTGAAGGCATGTGCTTTTGCTATCATGGACATCAACTAAGAGAATGGGAAAGGATCGCAGAAAGCCGTGCGCGATGTGAGATCTCTAAATTGACTTTAATCATACCTTCTCTGCGCCAAGCAGTAGGTGAAACAGGAATAGAATGAAATCTACCAAAGAATGTTCTGCGAGAATAAACTAATAATGATCAAAGCATTTTATAAGCTTGTCATTAATTAAAGTATGACGTCCTTGCTCGTTCTTCTCCACAATCAACGATGAACGGGAGTCAAGGCAGAAGGTGAAAACAACAGGAGTCTCTCCCAAAAGTTTTTGACCCCGGAAGCTCATTAAGGATCCAACCGTAGAATGTGTGTTCTCAGAAATCTAGTGATATAGAAGTCCAAATGAATCTAGAATTTCAAGAGTCTTGCCTTTTGTTATGATTTCTTACCATCAACGAAGGCGGTGACAAATGCAGAGATAAAGGCGTTCTGTGATTTTGCTTCCAAAAAGGCTGTGCATGCAGCTCAGATGTGAATGATCCAAACCCACGGCACAAGATTTGAATATTCTATGCAATGTTAAAAGCAAAGAATAAACCTGCAGAACAATGCCTAACAAAAGGTTGAGTGACCCCGAAAGAAGCTCGAAGAACAATGTGTTTACTCCTTTAGCATGGAAATGCACATATACTTTGCACTAGTGGCTAAGAAATCCCAAAAAAAAAATCACGGAACATGGAAAAGCAACAAAAGCTTCAGCTCCACGACTTTGTAAAGTTCATGCAGCAGCTGGCCTACAAAAGCCCCGCTCTTCGTCGAGCACATATCACATGCCAATCCCAAACGGGAGAGAATTCAGACTTTCGCTCGCTGAATTTCTCGTCTGCTCTAATTCTTCGATGGCAATTCCTCTGTTGACATTAGATCGCCAAATGAAGAGAGTGTTTCAAGTGATGGGGGCCTTGCTTTGGGTGACGATGCTGGCGCGACAGAGCGAAGCATTCGAGTTTACAGTTGGAGGTGCCAAGGGTTGGACCGTTTCTGCTGATTCCAATGCCAATGCTTTAAATCAGTGGGCAGAAAATAACCGTTTCCAAATTGGAGACTCTCTAGGTATGTCAATGCATTATATCGTACTAGTGCAATGTGTAACGAAATGTACTCTACGCGACGTATATTACATGAGAACGGCATTATATGGTCGGTAATTCATCTTGGCCCGCCATATATGATCGGTAATTCATCTTGACCCGCCGGTTCTCTCCATTAATGCCTATTGCAGTGTTTGTCTACCCACCTGGCCAAGACTCAGTGCTATATGTGAACCAAGACGACTACAACAAGTGCAATGACGCATCGCCTATTGCAAAATATGTTGATGGCCACACCGTGTTCAAGTTTAACCATTCAGGACCATTTTACTTCATAAGCGGAAAGAAAGACAATTGCCAAAAGAATGAGAAGATGGTGGCCGTTGTGATGGCCGACAGGAGCAACAAGACCAGTGGCGCAGTTTCACCCGCCACATCAGAAAATAATGGCACCGCCCCATCCCCCGCACCTTCTGGCGAGGAGTCCCCTTCTCCACCGGCCGGTACGGTGGAGATAAACCCAACTCCGGCTCCCATCAGCCCAACGACACCACCTCCGAGCAGCGCTACTTCAGTGTTTGTCAGTTTCACTGGCTCTGTCAGTGCATTTGTGGCTTCGTCTCTACTTCTGGCATTCTAAGTGGAGGATTGGGAGTTACGGTATCAGATTGAATTTGCTATGTCTATCTGAATTGCCTTCTTTTGCTCTTTTTTTCAACAAACTTTCTTCTCTGTGATTTTTCTCACTACAAGCACAGCTAGTTCATCCGGGCAAGGTGGAGTGGCATCTGACCTTTGTTATTGAGGAATTTGTATTGGTTTACATATCATGAGTGTGTTGAGCTGTCTGCACCGTATGAGAACAATGTAGATGTGGAACATAAATAAATTCCAGGGGCTTCTGGCAAGGTTTGTACTTTCAAATGCATCTCCACCATTTCATTGCTGTACAGCAAAAGATGAAGCATTCATGCCATAGCACTGCAGACCATTTGGCTTGGTTAAACTACCTAAAAGAGAACATTCACCTCATAACTGTATCGAGATTGGACTTTTATTTCCCAGCTTGATCATTTGCCAATACATCCAAAACCGATACTAGGTTACTCCACGACCATGGCTTCTATTAAAAGAGTAAACATACAAAATGCGGGAGGAAGCTAAAAGGTAGAATCCTCCCAGACGAACCTAAAGCATCGAATGGACTCCACGCAAATTAATGATCTCAAGTGTTTTCTTTAGAAGTCACACAAACGAGTAATATGTGCTTCTTTGACACTAAGTCTTCTTCAGATTCTCCTACAATACACTAGCAACTGTAATAACCATTCGTACATGCAATAAGCATTTTCTTTTGCAGCGGAAAATACTCATAGCTGAATCTGCTAAGGCAAAATTGCAAGTATCCGCTTAAACAACATGAGACACTTCAGTCAAATATTTTTGCCTAACTCCACCTTTTTCATCAACCTAACCGTGTTGTAAAAAATTGAGTCCAATATACCAGCAACCTGCGAATTACACAAATAGAGAATATTAACACTAATTGACAATGAGCATAGACAAACCAGGATGTGAAGTAAAACCCACCGTGAAAACACCTCCAATAATTGCACAAACATTTGTGATAAAATGTGAAAAGGACTTCGAGTTTTCCGTGATTAAAACCTAAACAGAGGAATAAGATGTAAGTTAAATGCATAAATAGAAAAGCGGAGGAGATCTAGAAGCCGAAATCTCACAAAAGTATTCCTTATAATTCTTTTAACCTGCATGGGAGAGAGCTCGTAATGGAATTTCGCAACAGGCATGTATAGACTCTGCACCAAGCTGCTGTGGGCTGTATACTCGTACTCCTCAACTAACTTGTGGGACCCTCTTGTTATCACCTCGGTTTTGACTATTTGAAGATAATGTTCTATCTGCAAATATTAAAGGGATGAGAAAATGAAAAGGAGGTCTCCATGTCCAGGCACCACTCACATTGACATCACATGGGTGATGGTATAAATCGCAGATAACATACTGAACTTACAGTAACATTTGCACCTATATCTCGCTGATTAATAAATGCTCGGCCATTAAGCCTGTCATGGCTTCCACCGAGATAAGGTATCAACCTCTTTGCATCACTCATCACTCTAGGGGAAATCTTCCTACCAAATGAGAGATGTGATATGACATGTGACATGTTCATTTCTGAAGTATCAAAAGAATGGGCTCCTGAATGAGCTGAAATGATAAGGCTGCCAGGGACCTGTAAGGAAAAAGATTGAAGTTGAATATGACTAAGCGTTGCCTATGGACAACCAACAGACCAAACATTTAAAATCAGCGAGGTAAAAATGATCCAGATACATAGACCCCAAAGAAGGAAGTCATCATACATGACTCTGACTCTACTAAGTGTTCTGTTTAGCTTTACCTTCTTGACCCGTACAAATCCTTCAATTCTGCATCCTCCTGACGAAGGAGCTGGTCTTTTTATTTTATGTGTTGAATTATCAGCAGATGAAACATGCTTCTCAGACTCCAATGGAATTGGCGCAACCAGCTGTTCCATCATCTGTAGGATATGTAGATTCCACATAAGATAATAATTCCTCAATATACACGTACTATTCTCAAGGCAAACTATACGTGCAAGATTATCATTCAATATAAGAATTTAAGTTCCTCCTGAAACAATGCTCGAACCTTAACCAGGCTCTCTGTGTCTCGATCGCCGTAATAGGACTCATGTTCATGTTGTCCATGGTCCTCCCTGTGATCAAAGCAAACTTACAAATGTTGATGTCCGATACATGAGACTATCAATAGGGCAACAAGAAGTGAATACAAGCACTCAGTCAGTCATGCACACCTAAAGCACTTAGTGACATAAAAATGATAGGAGAGATCTAATCACAGACATCTGCACACATGCAGAATATACATAGTAACAGCAAAACAATTACACAAACAGTTGTCATTGAATAACTAATTTTGAAGATGAATAGGAGATGAAAAGATAGCTATTTACCTAAGATCAGTTCCCTTACGGAAAATGCGAATGGATGGATACCCTTGTATGTGATTCCTGAAAATGGAAAAGGTACACTGTTAACCGTTAGGAAGAAACTGAATAGATCCATAGACAGAAAGAACTTATAACAGAGTACAGGGAACAAGGGAGTCCACAATAATGATATGAGGATCATATGTTGCTAACTGCACTAATCGCGCAAGAACTACTCTGTACATATTTTAAGAACTGTCATCAGATACTGCCAGACAACTTAACAACTGCATGTAGTAAATATCCCCATGGTTTGCAAAAAAATGCTTATATAAAAAAAATACTAGAGTTCCTAGCAGAACCAAAAACATGGCAGTCAGCCCCCAACAGAAGAGCTCTTTTTATAGCTCAAATATCAATACATCGGCATTACTTTGCAAACTCAACCCCAAAGTGAGGAGCTTTACCGATATCACAAACACACAGCAAGCCAGAAACAAATATTTTCCTATTTCACAGGAACAATAGAAGAACTGTCTCATTGGCTCACAGCACTTTCAATTGTAAAACTCAGAAATACTATGTTTGGCAAATGGTGAAGAATGGAAGGAATGAAAACTATAGTGGAATATAATGAAAAGTTTAAAAATGTCGTGAAAAGGGTGTGGAGGGAATTCTCTCTATTTTCATCTAGTCAATGTCTTGTAATCCTGGCACAAACACATTCAACAGCAACAGAAACTGCTTTTAGTTCAGAAAATGGTTCTTTTTCCTCCTCATGCCAAGAAGGGACATGCAGCCAATTTCAAAGCTTGGCACGGGACAGTGAGCATACTAGGTAGAACCCTTAGAAGCATCAGGGGATGCTTGTTGAAGAAAATTTTCTGAATTTCCATTTTCAAATGAGAGAGACAATAGGTTTGTTACAGCCTTTAAAACTGATTTCACTAAAACACGATTTTTTCATTTAAAGTGGTGTTTTTCACTTGAGTTTGAAAACAACTGGTTCAGAATTTTATTTTCTTCTGAAAACAATACATTATGTGCCGGAAATCTTTTTTTTTTAATTCCTGTTCGTGCAATGCAGTCTTGACAAAATATACTGTTGGGCTTCAATTAAAAGATACTGATAGTCGAAGGTCGGTTGAAGCATGATTGATAGTCGAAGGTAGGTGGAGCTTCAACCATCTGAATCAAGGATGGGAGAAGAGGTAGACCATGATGTTTCGCGCCTCAGCAACGAACCACAAAGCTCAAGCAGATATTCGAAGCTTCTGCCATGCAAAGTTTTGTCTTTCTTCATTAATGGTTTTTGCCCCTTTGTTTTAAATATTGAAGCAGCAAAGCTTTATGAAGCGGTGACATTCATGAAGCTCCACAAGTGAAGGTCTTTATTAAGAAAAATGAAAGATTCAAGGGCAAAAATATGAAGCTGTAACAATTTTGTTATAGTTAACCAATTTTTCAAAAAGCCAATGTTACAATAAAGGTAAAGAATTGTGTGGGGATTATAATTTTACGTTTGTTAAAATTTCAAAGACTGGTTAAAATGGCACAAACAAACAGATTTTCATAATCTCCATCTCAAAAGGAAATTTTCAGTTTCGATACCAGAAAAGTTTTCATAAACATTGGAAAATGAAAATGGGAACTGTTGTCATTTTCATTAAAACTGAAAACATTCTCAAAAACCAAATGGGCCCTTAATATTTTCAAGTCCATTCACCTCAGTTTCCCGTACTAAGATTGCAAAAACAGTGGCATTAACCCTCAGCTATCAAACATAATATTCATTTTCCACACAGGTGGCCAGTAAACAGCTTGATACCATCATTATACCTGCGACACAATTCTGCTTCTTTGGTGCAATCAACCTAAACAGTGGCATTAACCCTCAGCTATCAAACATAATATTCATTTTCCACACAGGTGGCCAGTAAACAGCTCGATACCATCAGTATACCTGCGACACAATTCTGCTGCTTCGGTGCAATCAACCTTTCCTGAAAGAATACGTCCATCCATCTCTGGATCATATCTGGAACCAATTATCAAGAACTGAGAGATTGAAGTTGCATAATCTCAAACAAATTCAGTTCCATCACAACTGAACCGAAAAATAAATAAATAAATTACAAGCTATAGCCAATGTACCTCTCTCTTATTATATTAGCAGCCCTCTCCCACGATGGTTTCTGTGAAAGAGAAATAGAATGATAGGCTCCATCAGATTCCAATAACAGTCACAAACACATAAGACCATTTGAGATTTAGAGATATGATCTTCACGAACTCATAATCTTGTATTAAACAATGAAGCCAGCTGAGTTCCATGATTGGTTATTCGCATAAAGACAAATAGCGATCACTAAAACCCAAAGGTGAGCTGAAACACCATCGATTAGACCAACTGGAGAATTAAATAAATATATTTGACAGATAGCAGATGAGAACACTTGTCACTTTTGGGTCAAAATAATAATAGCTCTCTTTCTAGACATGCTACAGTTTGATGAATCAACTCTAGGTGCAGAATCAATGAGGTTGACAAAAGGGATTTCGATATTCATGCATGCTCTCCGACCATGTCCTGCGTGATTATACATGTGCAACAGTTACCCATGCAAGAGACAGCATCAATTAGAAATTGTCAATAACTTAGCAAATTTCCACATGATAAACTTACCAGGCGATTGCTCCAGTAACACCAAGGAGCATAAAAATTAACGACCAAAATTGGGTACCTGTAAAAAGGTGGTGCAGAAAGAAACGTTAGGAGTACCTTAACACAAAAGTAAGTCTAGAAGAGTCTGAATATGACCAACTTGGTAATTCAAGCTTCAAATACTTACTGGTGTGAAACTCTCTCAAAATTGTGAGAAGTTAATGGAACAGAACCTTCAGCATATTCCTCGTCAGCTTCATCTCCATGCTTAATGGCATGTGCAACTGGACCAGAGTGGAACTCAGAGCCAGTAATTTTCATATGTCGATCGATAGAAAATTTTCGCACTGTTTTGGTTATATTCAACCTGTTCTGCAAAAGAAGATGCTATGGTCAGGCACATTGAAGAGAGCACTGTATAGCAATAACTTTAAGTCAAAACCCACATTGCCTATATAAATTATCAGCATCCACTGCCTTCCTCATTTTTCATCAAATCACATTATATTGTTCAACAAATCCAATTTTGCAACATATTTTCAACAACTTTATGTCTCAAGCTGATATAATAAGATCGACTCATGAATTAATTGATATTAATGATCCATATCTCAATATGAAATGAATTACACAGTCAGGTTGCTGAAAGGACAATAATAAGTGGAGGATGCTTACTGTTCCCAACACATCACTCACATCAACCGATGCAAATTCACAGGAGAGTGCAGGAAAGCTGCGAATAGGAAAAAAAGAACAGAAAAGATCAAGACTTGCGTGCCAATAAATGTTAGAGGTCTCTTTCAGAATTTTCCTGTAAGGATATTTATTACATCAAGCATAAATAACTCTGCTATTCCTCACAGACGTGTGTGCATGCATGTGTAAACATTGGTTTAGGGTTGACTAGATAACTTGCCAATACACTGCTCAATGTAATTTTAGAAGCACCTTTGCAAAATGGCCATAAAAATTATGTTCCTTCAACACTTTGCAAAATATGCACAGGCATAAGCCAATAAAATTCTGACAGTCTTGGATACATATATGCTGGCAGCGGAGATGTCGCCCAACAGGGGAAAAAGACCATAAGTCTTCTGCCTAGCTCAACATAATTGAGAACAAAAGTAAAATGTAGGACAGGTTTAGTACAATGAATACCAATGTTATGCAAAATAAGCAATTTTTTCATGCACTAGCTTAGCATCCATATTTCCTCTGCTCACACAGGACCCCAGCAACAGCAAGTGCATAAATTTAGTGATTAACCACGCAACTGCATAAAAACCAGACAAAATCATATTAACACCCTCTGACATACCTGATATTAAAGTCAATTCGCAAAAAGTCCCCGTCAGTGCTCTTATCAACTATAATGGAAGTAGAGGTGCTGACAGACAAATAATTACTCAATTCCTGCAGAATGAGTATCCCAGGGAGTAAAAAAGACTGAGCCATCAGCTTATAGTGCCAAGTCATACAAGAAAAAAAAACTTAATAGAGGCAACATTTATTGTTCATCATAATTGACAAAGGCAAGTCATGGGCAAAGTACAGGCATCTTCTCCCTCCTCAACCCCCCAAGCCAAAATGCAGAGGTCCTGACAGAAAAAAAATTGCACAGATCCTGCGAATGATGTCTAGTCGTGGAGAGTTGCCACATAATTAGCTTGACTACTATTGCCTACTAGGAGGGAGAGACATCAACAAGATCAGATCCATTGCCAATGTGAAACATAAAATAGAAAAGTGAAGGAAAAGAAAAGAACAAAAAATCAATCAGAAACTGACAAGCGCCACGACACTATTAAAGCCATAACCAGCTCAAAGCCCATCAAAGGTAGATGCAATCTTCGTACCATCCCAAATAAAAACATCATGGCCAGAGCAGCTATAATGGATAGACCTGCGCCTGAGATTGATGCCTCCGTCAAATCTCGAGGAATTTTCCTGTAACCAAAAATGAACATTCAGAATGCTTAACCAAGAAAAAACTGTGATTAAATGAGCAAAACTGTTGCATCGAGAATATCTTTTTGTCTCAGAAAACCAAACAAAACCCCACTCCAAGATTTTAATAAGAAAGGGGACTGGCAGAAAGATCAGATTATTGATTAGGGACATCATTCATGCTCTCACAAGAAACATCATGTTAGTCCACATGCCTATTTCCTAAACGTTTTGACCGAGCATCAGCTGCTTTTCACGCCTTGTGAATTCTTGAAGCACACATGTCTCCAGACAATTGGATTCTCTTCATCAATAAAAAAAATGAGAAAACCTCTTTCACAGAACAATCTGAAAGTGAATCTCATCTTCTTATCTTCTCCTTAGCTGCTAAACCTTCTCCTGAATAAAAATGTCTCGTCCAATACCTTTGGAGAAAATCCATTATCACTTTCGCGTCAAGGCACCGAAGTGAAGATAAAAAACTCTCTCCCACGATAGCTAGCGTAGATTCATGCAGATCCAGAGACGGACAAAACCTATCCATCTTATGCAAGACAGATATTTGATGGACCATCCATCAACAACACTCGTTAACAACACCACCACCGCAAGTGCCAATTTCATGTCCTTCCCCAAACACCAGAGCCAGTGATAGTTGAATTCAATTCCAGTACGCAACTTCTTTTCTCTTTCATAAGAAGCCTGTTCTATTTCGATTGATCCCAGCAAAAAAATCTACTTTTCTCGAGTTATAAATTGAGAGCTACAGGCAAAGCCAAATCCTAAAAACACTATGCACATGCATAGCGCACCCGATTTCGATCTCATATTTCAGCTGCACCAACGAGTGACTACCTAAACGCCCCTCTCTTAGCGATAAATTCCAGCTCATTCTTTCACAGCGATTAGCTCAAGAAACAAATGGGTTCACGCAACACACTCGAACTAGAAAGAAACATAAGGAGAATGCACGTTGAAAATACTTTCCACAGACTGCTTATCTCCAGGAAACAAGACACGTATTGAATCAGCGATCCATCTATCATGCTTATAGGTTTGTGGGCACAAAACGATTCCAGGCGCGGAATCACAGGTGGGACTTTCGTCGGCACGTCCGCATCGAGCCGCCACCACGCGAGCGCGCGAGAAGAAAACCGAAAAAAAGGAAACAAAAACATCGGGAACCGAAATCTGGTTCGCGAGTTCGACCCAATCTGACCTGTAGAAGTCGAGGGATTTGATGTTCCTCGACGAGATCATGGCTGCGGTGTACGCCTCGAGGTGTATCGGGATTGCGAGAACGAGGTCGGGATCTCAGGAAGAAGAAGAAGATGGAGGAGCATGAGAGAGATCTGTTGGGAGCGCTGCCAACTCTCAGTTTGACGATGGACGCTCTTTTTTAATTGCGTTTTGTGCGCGTTTTTCATTCGACGATTTTCGAGAGGCGAAGACGATTTGGAATTTCTAATTAAAATAGGGGTGAGTAAGATAAGGTACGAGATCTCGGAATTTTACCATACTGTAGTATTTATTATTTGGTGAATCACATTAACAAAGCTACATACTTTTTTATATTATATTATATCTATTCTTCGACTTGAACGACCACGACAATAACATGGAGTTTTATATCTTATTATATCTATTTTTTGGTACGAACTACTGTAACAAGAAATAAAAACAAATTACAACGACTTAGATAAGATAGACTAGTCATTGAACTCCAAATCTAGTAAAAGAGAGAAAACACGATAACTCGCCTTTGCGATTCCAAAAATTATAGTACTTTGACTTTCTCATCACTTTCATGAAACTTCAATATGAGCCGCAGAATTATGGAAAATGAAAAGTTAAGACATTTTTACTACATTCATGAATTTTTTAGACGAACTGAGAGATATAAAAATAAAGAGTTTTTGGTCTCTCGATATGAGTGAAAAACTAAGTCATGAAGCTCCAATATTGACTAGAGCTACAAAGGAGAACAGAATAGAGAAAGTTATAAAATTTCTTACACAGTTTGAATATGTATAGTTAAAATCGGTGTTGTTCTACTTCATTGTTTAACTTACTTATTAATTATCTTTCCTCTCTTTTTATTTCTTTTTTATTCCCTTCCATCATTCCTTAATAAATTTTTATTAAATAATAAACTATACTAATATGCCTAAAATATGTAATGAATATAGATAACAAATATCTATTTACACATATATTTATTATAGAAAAATAATTTCAAATATAAACAATAAATATAAATGCATAAATGAAGAAAAAAATTCCATAATTTCCTTTTTTATTTTGAATTTTCTTTTCTATAAGAATCTAAAAGTATCATTTTGTGTTTAATTATCACATTAGTTTTTTAAGTTAGGACGTTTGTTATTCGAGACTAATAACTTTAGCACCATGTATAACAAAATCCTTAACTTTCATCTCACTTCCACATGGACAGTTACGTTCATGTCCGTGATTTCAAACAAAATTGACCATATTGTAATTGATATAAATGCAAAAGGTTAAGAACTAAATTGGTTTAATTGAATGATTTATGATTCATGACTGGATTTGCATCAATATAGTAGGTCTAAAACTTTCTTAATATATTTTTCATAAGAATACAATCATTGTTTTGCATGAACGTGGGAGAGAAGGAGCAAGACTGATATAATGTCAACACTACTTATCATATTAGGTAAAGACGCTGTTTCTTTAGGATAGGAACCTCAAACATTGGATCGCAATTTTAATCTTTTTCTTCTTAAGAAAATTAAGGAGTGCCAAAAGCGCTCTATATGTAGTTATCCCTATTAAATTTAGAATAAAATCACGTACTTTTTTTTGGTTGATTAAAAACTTGTACTTAAAGTAGAGAAAAATTATAGGAGACATTTGCCTAGGCCGTAAATTGAAAAAAGTTTGAAATTCGACTCAACAAGGGCATCTGACATGGTGGTAGCATGGTACCCTTTTACTTTTATTTTCATTTTTCGGCTAAAACCCACTTTATATGTTTAAGTAAAATTAGTTATCACGATATTTTCTCGTTTTCTAATCCACCCAGAAGAAATTTATGCAGATATTCACCAAAAAGAACAGCAAACTACGTTCTAAAGTAACCTGTCCTTTTTTTCCCTCCAAAAGAGAAAAAATAATGATTTGGTAATAGTTCCTTTAATGGTTCATTGGCATTTTCATTGGACAAAATATGACATTTACTCTCGATGAGGTGATGTGTCATGCAGTAAATCCTACCAATTTCTCTCATTTTTTAAAATGTGAAAGTGGTAGAGATTTATTATTCTATGCCCAAAAATGCAATTTTTTTTATGCTAGTAAATTTCAATAAGTACCGATAAGTATAAAAAGAGGAAAATTACCAAACAAGTGGTAGATTCATTTCATTTATACCAATTCGGTCTAAACCTTTTATTTTAGCCAATTTGGTTCTTCTCTTTTTTGAAAATTTATCAATTCAGAACTAAAGTTTTTAACATATGAACTATTTATCAATTTATTCTTAAATCTTTAGACGATTTGACAATCGATCGGAAATTGCTAACATGAAGGTTTAATCAATGCTAGCCATTCTACATGATACGATTAATATTACATTGAACAATTTTTAAATTTGTTTACAATTATTCTTTTTTCTTTTTTCCTTCTTTTCTTTTATTTTTCTTTTATTTTATAAACCTAGGCTGGCGAGAGCCGTGACCGTAGCTAGTAGTTAATGAGGGTCAATCGACCACCTTGTGCACCCCGAGGTTGAAAATAAAAGAATAAACAAATAAGGGGAAAATGAAAGAAAAGAAGAGAAAAAAAGAAAATGATAGCAAAACAAAAATTTTCCACATCAATACTAGACATGTCATATAATATGGTTGACGTTAACTAGATTGCCTTATTAATGATTTCTAACTAAAATTGTCGGAATACTAAATTGACAAGTCCTCAAAAAGATTCGAATTAAATTAACGATATTGAATTATTGAATTGAAAAATTATCAAAATATCTATGATTAAATTAGCCAAATTGAAAGGTCTTGAATTGAATGGGCACAAGTGCAATAAGTTTATGACTTTTTTTGATAAATTTGCCCATAAATGAAAAGTCTCATTTGAGCTACTTACTAATATTTATTTGAATTTCTTATATGTCAATTTTCTTATCCTTTACAAACTTTTATTTGCATATTCACTGCTACGCCTTAATTTTGCCAAGTTTTTTAGGCTTATTCCTCAAAAAACTTCCAACTTAGAACTAATCCTAATTCAATCTCAATTTTTTTTGTCTAAAAAAGTTGCAAATTTTTACTATAGTTCCAAACCTAACCATATGTCCAAAATCGTGGTCAATTTCTTTCAAATTATTAAAATCAAGATCATTTTGAGGTTCATGATTAGAATGAACATTTTTACCAACACTCACCTTTGTATGTAATAACAACAGTCTCTCGCATTTAATAATTTTGAAGAGGCCATTACCAAATTTGCACTCGGGGCAAACCTAGGCTAGAGTGAAATTTGATAATTTTTTTAGATAAAAAAGTACATATAAAATTGAGATTTGGCATTTATCAAAAAATAATAATAAAATTGAGATTTGGCTTAAAGTGGAGATTTTTTAACGGAATTAGGCCAAGTCTTTAATAAATTTGCTACTTGGGAAAATTACGAACACAATTTATAAATATATTACACTTTTGACAATCAAATTATAAATCTTTTAACTTTGCCTATTGATTTCTAAACTTTTTCATGTTTAATTAATTGAATTTATTCAATCAATTTTAGTCAGAAATCGTTGATGTGGATATCGGACATCTTACATGGCACATGAGCAGTGTGGACTTAGACAAATTTGTTAAATTCTTGTCGAAATTTTTTTGTTGTTAATTCTTTTTCCTTCCTTTGCTAGTCGTTGGGTCTTCGGTGCCTGGCCATATATAGGCTACAATTGGCAGGGCTCCCTTGTAGGGACTGAAGCTGGTGAGGGCAACCCTCACCGTTGGCACGTCTACACTTTGAAATTGGTCTACTGCTCCTATTTCTCATCCTCCCATGAAAGCCATGGGTCCAAGCCAGAAATTTTTTGAACCTATTCCTTTTTATTTGGCAAAGCGCAACCTCATCGACTTTTGCAAGGGTCAATGTTGCCAACCCCTCGAGTGAGGCTCTCACTCTCACTAGATCCAGCAAGTCAAGCCTTGTCGGGTTAGGTAAGGGTGAGCCTCACTGATTCCCGGCCTTCACTCAAGCCCGGTGACCTAAAGAGGAAGGAAAAAAAATACAAAAAGAAAAAACATAAATAAAATGAAAAATGAAAAAAATAAATAAAGTTTGTCCTTGACGGTGTTGGTCATGTCATTTGGGATGTTTGGCATCTAAGTAAGTGATTTCAAGCTAAAATTGAACGTAGAAGTATCTAGGACTCAATTAACATAACTAAATTGTTTATGATTAAATTGATGAACATGCAATAAGATTTAAGACTTTTTTGGTGATTCTCCCATCGCCATCTTAATAAGAGCAACTTACCAACTTTCCTCTAATTATGTTACCAACAAATTTTATTTATTTACTTACCAAATTTATCTTTTGCTTATTACCAACTTCTATTGTGGGAAAATCATAAAAAAGTCCTAGGCCTATTAGACTTGTGCCAATTTAGTCTTAAATATTTTAATTGTGCTAATTAAATCCTAAATATTTTTATATTTTATCAATTGAGTCTATTCGATCAATTTTGATTTGAACTTGGTGACATTGACGCCAGATGTCCTATGTGGCACGATTGACTTTGACATTCACATTTCTAATAATATTTTATCTATTATTTAATTTTAAATTATTTTTCCTTTATATATATATATATATATATATATATATATATATATCTCCCCAACCAATAGTGGAGCCTCGACAGAAGTGTGCAAGGCTCACCCTTGCCCCAGTGCCCAACATGAGCAAGACCTCGTTGGCTCTTGCCTATGGCTGGTTGCCGAAACTCAACGATGAGCTAGAGGAAGAAGGGAAGGGGGAAACAAGAAATAAAAAGAAAAAAGGGAAAAAGAAGAAAAATATAATTTTTTTTTGAAAAATATTAAAATATCATTGAAAATTTTTTCCACATAGAACGACCGACGTTTATGTTAGTGAATTCTAATCAAAATTAACTAGATGAGCTCAATAGGTAGAATGCGAAAAATGTTTAGGATCCAATTAATATAATCGAAATATTTATGACTGAATTGGCAAAAATACGAAATGTTGAGGACTTTTCTAATAATTTTTCCTCTTAATATATGACATTACTAACTTTAATTTAAGTGGTTTATCAAATTTTCTCTCATCAAATTATAAAGTACTTTGGGTTTATGCAATAGAAAAGTTGGTAACTCATTAGACAATTTGGTTAATCTTTTAAAAAATGGAATAAGTGTTGATAAGCAATGCAATCGTAAACAAAAATAAGTTAGTAACTTAATGAGACAAAAGCTGGTAAATCACATAAATAAATGTTGATAAATTCATAAGTTGGTAAACAATATCTTAAGTGGATAAATTGGAAAAACCAAATAAACTTTGCTGAGTAACCCGAATGAATTGGGTAATCCAAAACTAGTGAATAAAAACAAATTAGTAAGTCTCTTAAATAACGATTGATAGTGCATTTATGAGACCTTAAATTCATAGAGTTGACAACAAAGTCAATAAAATTAGTAAAAGATATGAAAAATCGATCGTCTGTAAATAGTCAAAATGAATTGATGATTTCATAAAAGCCTTAGTAAGTTATTGGCCAGTTACGGACGACTAAGGAGTCTGCAATTTTCTTTACTAGTTTTGTAACATTTATCAGCGCTTTCGGACATCAACTGTCAAGGAAAAAATTCGGAGAGATGATTGCCTCGCGCATACGGAATGACTTTGTATATCGTACATAAGAAAAACATATACACTGCACACTGCACGGATGCATATGCATCCTCCTCAAGGTCCACAAGTTTTCGCTCTGGAAGAAGAAGATGACGCCACATCTATACCGTAATGTGTCATGCCGGTTTATACATAGACAAGAGTACATGAGTGACTAAACTGAGAAGCATTTTCAAAGATTTTCATGGTTTTCTCATTCCCATCGTTAACTTCTGATCCTAGAATACTCAAGCTTCGCCCCCATAGGTTGATGGTGGCACCAAGCGAGGACTGGATTCCTTCATTCCTCGGCGATTGCCATCTCTTGCAGTAGGAACGAGATCCTTTCTCAATTGTGTCCGATCTGACGTGCTTTCTTTAGCCTGTAAGAGCAAGCCCGAACAGTTCTATGCATGTTAGTCCTAAATGATGTTCCGACAGTACAATAGATATGCATGGAGGATTCTGCAGAATGACAAGTCATAAACCTTCATAATACATTTACTACCTACCCCGGCAGGAACATATGTTGGATGTTCTTGCTTACCCAGGCGTGATCTCGAAAATCATTGTTTCGTCTGAGAAATTGGACTCAATGAGAGGCGTACTTATAGTTTTAATCAATTCAGATGACCTTGCATAAATGGACTTCCTTGAGCAGAACATGTATACACCGCAAATCTCACCTTGGGGCAGTTTAGAGAACTTGCTGTATCCTCTAAAGTGTCCTGAATGATTGAATCCCGGTATTCCCTCTTCTTGAAACTAATTTTTCTGCAAGAGATCGTCTCAGTGTCATTGCCAAAAGGTCTCATGATCGATGAAGTAGCGTCAGAGACGAGAGAGGAGCTGTTGTTGTCCGAAGAAGTTAGTGAACTCTTCCTGCGGTTGTCAATCAGAAAATCCCCCAAATACACAGTCCAGCTACTTTCTCTGGCATGATCCATGGTTCTTGAATCAGACATGTCATTTCGGTCCACTTCAGAGTCTCCCATCTACAAGAAAACGAAAAGAAGGAGAATAATCACAGAACAGTTGGAATTAAAGTTTGCAGTGGTTCATCTCATGAAGGACGCAAGACAATCAGGATATGAGTAATATTTATACTAAGAAGGACCGCACCAGAAATGAAATGAAAGATATGCCTAGGGTACGAGAGTGGGGACCATATTTCTTGAAGCATTTTGTTTGCAGTTTTGTCCGCAACCTAATTTTACCATCTGATGAGCATCTTCGAGGAAACTCTTTGACTAGCGATTAAAACTCTCATTTTTCACCATTCATTGTGATGACTTGTGCGAATCTGGCTTGCCTTATCGATATCTAACGCACTGAACTCTCTCTCAGTGATAGAATGTCCTAATACATGTAGCATCTGCCAATTTGGCCCAGAAGATGAGCTGTTACCCGACTCCGATTAATGTGACATCGACCTGCCCACTCGGGTTAGTTAAGGCCATTGCTGCTCGACCGAAAAGATGCTGAAAGATCCTCGTGTTAACAACAGTCCGAGCTCACAAATGCGAAATGAAGAAACTCATGTACTTTGACAGTTCAACCAAGTCAAGATGGAAATAATACAGTACGTGTAAATTGAATTCCTTCCTGAGGGGGGCCTTAATGGAAAGAGATTGCTGTTTCGGCTTCATTATGTGAATTAGCGAAGCAACTGAAACTAAGCGAATGCTGGATCGTATTGGAAATTATAGATTCTGTCGATAAGCATGTTTTCACAGTTGGAGACGTAGGCAACTCGTGAGGTCTTCTGGTCGGTATGTCACAGATGAATCCAAAAGAAGGTATATATATATGGATCCGGATCCTCTGCTCTGGGGTTTTCCCCAGAGCAGATCTGATCTATCATTCACGGCCGTCCGATCACGATCGGACGGCTGTGTTTTTTTCTAAAAATAAAGCAAAAAATAAAAGAAAAAGGTGGGACCCACACCCATTAAAGGTGGGGCCCCACCACCTGCAAGCTTGCAGCCGTCCGATCAACGATCGGACGGCCACAAGAAGCAGATCAGATCTGCTCTGGGGAACACCCCAGAGCAGAGGATCCATTTCCTATATATATAATGACGGGTTTCCTTCTTAATGAGATGAAGCTGGGACCACTTCATGGGTGGGCTCCATTCTAGCATGGTTCAATCACATACTTCCTAATTTTAGGTCAAGTTCCTTTGTCCTGCACTATTTTTCAATGATGCAAAGTAAACATAATTTTGGCAGTAGTTAGAGAAATGGATCTTTCCGGGTTCCAATCATCAGTATTCATGACAAACACAGAACAATTCGAGCACATGTGAACGCCACTATTTACGCTTTCGGAGTTTTCTTCCCACGTATCGCGGCATGTGACATGGTACTCCAATAAAAAATATGTACCACTGGGTCAAGTAATCACTCATCATTACGTTGAGCTTGACCAGCATTCGTTCACAGGCTGTAAATTTACAAGGAGATTCAAGGTAATTGCTTTGGAAGGTCTCGTGATCCTTGATCACGGTCGATTATTGTGTATTTTGGCATCTTCGGTTCTTCAAAATCTAATTAAACACAAATTATCATAAGTAATAATAAGAGTAAGAACCGAAACATTGATTTGTCTTTCTGTCAAGGTGAGAAGAAAAACAGTAAATTTCACTAATATAGAGAGGAAGTTGCAATTATACGAAGTTGGAAAGAAATAAACAGTTAATTAATTTTTAAAGTACGAGAAATGGAGGAATATGATCAATCAAGCTTGATCAATATAGCTTGACCGGAGTATTCTCCGTTTGGTCAAATCTGTAAAGATTTTATTTGACCATCGGGGAAACATGATGCACATTCATAGCCATAATTAATGTCTTATTACTTCGCCTCGAGGTGGAACTCGGAAGCATGCAGAGGCCCAATTTGCATCTTAAAGCTTGACGAGCAATCGGCATCCGAGGAAGCGTACAAGTTAAGTGAGCTTTGACGCAAAATTTGGAGGACTTGACCGATAGTGCCACTTAAATAGTGAAGTATATGCTCGACAGCATGATAACCACTAATAGTCAGCAAATGCATGAACCTGCACACGTTCTTTACCGCATGTGAGATATCGGGGCTACTCAAAGTCATATACTGAAGAGCCCTAACAATGCTTCGAGATGGTGTTGGGTCTGGGTACAGATCATTATCTGAAGAAGATGGTCTGACCCTCGTTGCCATGGCGTGGAATCAGTCTGCAACCTGTCGTTTGAGAACGAGATAGAATATCACGGGCATATTTAGATTGGCACAAGAATAAACCATCCTGTAAGGCGCGAACTTCGGTGCCCAAGAAATATTAAAGTGACCCAAGATCCTTGATGGCAAACTATTCACCGATCTGCTGAACAAACAACTCGATGTATTCAGGTTTGTCTCCGGTTAGAACCATGTCGTCCACTCAAATAAGGAGAAGAGTCCCTCTATTAGAGTGGCAAATAGATGGCGAATCAGTGAAGCTACAGAAGATACTAATGCTCCTTAGGAAATTACTGAGTCTATCAAATTAAGCACGAGATGCTTGCTTCAAACCATAAAGGGTGTGCCTAATAGAAAATCCATTAGAGTCGAATTTATTAGAAGCTAGCTATATCACTTAAAGGGGAAATAGATCATTTTCACTTATCTCAACAAATTTAAACTTGAAGTATAAAAGCAAAATCAAAGTCTGAATAATGTACAAGAATTCATAAGACTATAAAAGCCCGAGGTTAAAAATTTGTAAGATTTTAAAACAACTTAAAAGTTTGCAAGTATATCTATCAATGACACTTAAATTGCACCGAGAGTTTATCGTGATTCAACTTAAATTAAGTTTATGTCCACTCTCCCATATTGATAGTTTACTGACTGAATTTCACTATATGATCAATTAAGAAATTATTACTGTGAGCAATAATTCTCAATGTATGATATGTCTTACTATCTCACTCAATCACTATTTTTTAGTGCTTCCCAAATATCACACTTTATAGCTTATGGAAGACAAATGTGTAAGATCAAAGTACTCTCAGACTTTGGAATTTTTTTAATTCAAATCTCCTCTTTTTCTCCTCAACACCTTGGTCTCCTTTTATACTTATCCACTTCCAAACTAGCTATTGGACTGTCTCCAAGGGTCGTCTTCTAATCTACCCTATTTGACATAAATATATTAAGAAGATTGTGTAGATATTGAAAGACAAAAATTGAATCCGCGTTGATTTGGTCCTCCATACAAGCAAATATATATATATTCCATAAGTAGACTTCTTTAGTTTGGTAAGTAACTTGTCTTTGGAATGAAGTATCTTGTATCATATGGTAAAGGTAATCTTAAGATAGAAAATCAATCAATATTGTCTAAATAAGAAATCTAAATCAGATTACTAACTATTTTATGTTGCGTCTAATTATGATAAATTGTAGATTTCAAAGTTTGAAGTTTATCTTCAATATAAAGTATAAAGTCTAGGACAATTATCGAAAAAGTCATAAACTTTTTGTAACTTTGTCAATTCAGCCCTTAACTTTTTTTTTCCCAATTCAGTCCTAAATCTTTTTTTTTTGTCAATTCAGTCCTAAACCTTTTGAAATCTTGTCAATTTAGTCCTAAACCTTGAAATTTTCAAGGTCAAATTGGCAAGATTTCAGAAGGTTTAGGACTGAATTGATAAGATTTCAAAAGGTTTATGATTGAATTATCAAAAAAAAAAGTTTAGAACTGAATCAGTAAAGTTGCAAAAGGTTTATGACTTTTTTAACAATTACCCCTACAAAGTCTAAAGAGTGTTTTTAGTACAAAGTCTAAACATATAGTTTGAATGTTCAAATTCTATGTTTGAACATATAATCTGATTATATCCATGAAGTAAACACACTAACTTCTTGCTTATATCCAAGTCTCTATGTTTTAGTCTTTCCAAGTACATTAGTAATTGTGGTGCTATGTTGCTGTTTACCTACCCATGGTACCTCTAAACTTTATTGACCTTCGTATTTTAGGTTTTGTTCACCTTCAACTTAGATACCTTTAGCTTGTAAACGCCTCTATACCTAATGCTTGCTCATTGTCGATAGATAACTCATAATTTTCAAATGTTCCCATTATAATATCATTTGCATAACCACTCTTGCATATTTCACCTAGTTACTCAATCATTTGCTGCGTTAATAGCTTTTGATAATTTTGTCATCTTCAAAACATTATTAGTGATTTTCCCAACAAACTCAAATGTAAAGGGGAAAGCCTTGGTAAGTTGACTCGTTGAAAGTAGATTCTGTTCATTTGAGGCACCAAGGGGAGCATTTTAAGAGGAATGACGTGGTCTCCACGAGAAGTATAAGAGTCGCTCGCGGGAGGAATTTTCATTATCTCTTTACTACCAACCATAACACCATCCAAGCCATCACAGAGCCATTAGTTTCTTACCAGATGGACCAGTCATCAGCAAACTATTTATCCTCCTTTCTTCTAATGTGCTTGATGCACATCATCATCATCCTGGTAAGAGTGGTTGAGCTAGTTGAAGCACTTAAGATCAGTGTGGTTTGGTTTGCCACCGATTTGGCACTTTAGATCTTCATCTTTGCCTCATTGGTTATGAACATTGGATCGAGAATCGACTAAGCTGTGTGTCAGGATTGCTCTAGTCCCCTTTCTTTTTTCCCGTAGAAAAAAAAAACGACTATTGCCGGTCCTGTTTATGTTAGGAACATGTTTATATATGGCACCCAGGGTTTCACATATGGCCTTGAATTTTATTAATATTCATTTTGAGTATCAATAACATTCTGAAGCTTTGGTAATTCTTGGCTCATATTCTGTACTCTGTCCTGAGAGCGTCGAGCAAATTTTTCCTCAAGTGCCTGCCTAATGTGTTTTGCCGTGACAAGACCAACCACACTGCCGACACTTCCTGAGATAAAGTGCCCGTAATCCATCTTCGAAATAGAAGATCAGACTATGCCCAAGCAACAAATTCTGGATTGGGCAACTTCTTGCTTTTCTCAGCATCATTGCTGTACGTTGCCATGATAGTGGGCTCTGGGATCTTGTTTTCTCCGTCCATGAAGCCTTGCATATCTTGGCTTTTGATGAGGGCCGCCATCTGAGTTTTCCATGGTACATAATTTGTGAAAGAAACTGAGAGAGACATATGGGTTACAGATGACGTTGTTACAGTATTTGACGGTAATTTCATTTTGTAAATAATGTCTTGTCCGTCATTGAGAATTCATCGTTTAACATATAAGTTATGGATTCTGCTTGTTTGTTCTACACTACAACAAATTCAAACTATTTGCAACTTAGTAGTGCATGTGCCGTGATGAAATATAGTTAGGAACAACAGTGAGTGCCCTATATAATAAAGTTGAAGGCAAACATGATTTCCTTGGGTGCCTTATTATTATTATTATTTTGGTATGAAGATATCATATTTCATTCGATTGCTGGAAAAGATCGTCTAGACAAATCAAAAGCTTGAACACAAATTATATCCAACAGACATGTTGGGGGTTACTCAACCAAGTTCTAGGAAGATTTTGCATCCGTTAGGTTTTAGCGATCCAATCTGCTACTCTATTGCATTCTCTTGGGCTGTAGACCAAGCTTACGTTGTTGAGATTTTTTAATCGGGCTTGGGCTTCAATTATAAGCGCATGTGCATCCCAGCCGATTTGATCACCAGGGGCGCCTATCAACTCTAGTAGATTTGCACAATCCGACTCTACTATTACCACTGGATACACTTTCTGCACTTTCACGAATCTAAAAGCTTCAATAACAGCTAGGGCTTCGGTCTGGAAAGCAGACGTGGTTGACGCCACTTGAGTGAATCCATCCATGAGAGCTCCTCTGTAGTATCTGCATACACTGGTGATGGCTCCTCTTCCGGTGCTCTTGTCGAAGGAGCCATCAACATTAATCTTGATCGCACCCAATGGAGGAGGGTTCCATCTCGATCAATTACTAGTCTCGATCAAGCAAAACAAAAAACCTGAGATCTAAGTCCAGTCGTTTCATGTTTTTAAATGTCAATGTCGGTAACAAGCTAATGTAAGGTAAGAAATTACTAGTCTACGGCGTCGGAAGGTTTAGTACAGTAACCGTCATAAAAAAGGCTGCATAAGATAGCCGCCATAGTGTCTTCTTTAGTAAAACACTTACTTTTCTTTTGCATACCAAGTAACTTTATTATTTCCAATGCTGTCTAATGATGCCGCGTCGGTTTTCATGAATTAACTGAATCTCTGAGAGCGTAGCATATAGATTATATCTTAAATTTGCATGGAATGTTCAGTTACGTATCCATGAAACTCACGTGAATGTAAAATAAACCAAATGGGGAAAAGAAAATAGCTAGATGACGTCTTAAATATGCATGGAACGATACGATAAATTTACGTATGAGTACACAATTACATGCAATTTCACATGTGCGAACTTATGTACTTTATCGATGAAGAGATGTATAAAATAGGAAAAAAGAGATACATACAATGATAAAACTAAAGCTAAAAGCTATTATAAATACACAAGGTTTTTTCTAGTCAATCAACTTGCTAAACTCGCCTACTATGTCCTATAAATACACGAGGCTTAGACGAATTATATTTATTTTGGGGTTTTAGAAATGTAATAGTACATAGTGCAATTGATTGATTTTCACCCACATAAGAGAAAATTCGCCTATAGTTTAGTAACCAAAAGTTCTATGTACATCACATAATTTCCCTCAAATGAACAAGCATCCGTATATGCAAGCATTGCATAATTTTATTTGTTCTCCTATCTTAGAAGAACAAAATCAGATAAGCCAAGTTTGATTAGCAAAAGAAAACCATTGCTTTAAGATAAACGGATTCTAACTAGATAAGAGTGGGCATCTTATTATCTATGGGCATATCTTTTATCTACATCGTATTTAAAGTCCACTTTATAATCTAATTTCCTCCATTTGAATGGCCAAAATAGCGTTATTCTCAATATAAAAGAAGTAGAAGATAAGTTAATATTTGTATGCTAGACATCAAATAGTTAGGAAAAAGATTGTTGAAAATCCCATGGCCTTTAAGGATAATTTTTGAGAATATCAATAAACAAACCGATATGTTTCTATCTGTAGATTGGAAAATGAGGATATTTTGTTTGAGTTTCAAATTACCCTATTTCTACGATTGAAGCTTGGCTTTTTATCGCGAAGTAAAGGATCACACTTTGTTCATTTCATCACGAACATTTTCATTGGATTTGGTTCGCAAAAATTAAAAGCGCCAAAATGTCTCGAACTTCTTGAAAGAAAACAATACTATATAATGTCCTCATTTCTTACTCCTCCTAGAGAAAACATCATCACGTTATATTGATTCACATTAAAAAAAAAGGTACCACTAGAATATCAAATACTCAACAAATATAATCTTTATACATGAATTTACCCACTTCTCGGATTTCACCTTAATGAAGGTCATCAATATGCGAATCTCATGTTCTCCCTATTACCTTTTCCAATTATTTGCATAATTTTTCTTATAACAAACCACAAGAGAAAGTGGTTCCCCATTTTTCATCCTTGTTTATCAATTTTAAAAAATTTCCCGAGACGAAATAGAAAGACAAGTTCCTAAAGAATATAATTCACACAAAAAAAAATGTAGTAGGAAAAAAACAAAAGGAAAGAGAGAAGAAAATCATGGGTTTCTGAGGTTGGATTAGGTTTAGATAGGTCCACTCAAAGTCTTGAGTCGAATGAAACAGTGCTGACGTGTGAGGTGATACCCTAGCCCTTCCTAGATCTTATCAAAAAAAAAAAATTGTCGCTTGAAGTCCGCACTCTCATAGACCAACATGGACGAATCACAAAACACCTGAACGTCCTTTTTTATTTTTTTGCGGCGAGGTTTCGAGCAAGACACACTGTTCACGCTGCTCTCTTCGCTTGTTCTCTTCTTCTTCAATTGTTCTCTCCCCCTATAAATACGTGTGTCTTCCCCCATCCTCAGACACTACAATCACATCAAGACCTAGAGAGAGAGAGAGAGAGAGAGAGAGAGAGAGAGAGAGAGAGAGAGAGAGAGAGAGAGAGAGAGAGAGAGAGAGAGAGAGAGAGCTGTTTTCTCCATCAGTGGTTTTAGGTGAGCTTTTTCCTTAGCTTGCATGTGTCTGGATCTTATAGACATGAGAGTCTCAAGAGAAGGACTTCTTTTCCTTCATTTGTATTCACCGATCGTTTTACATCTGCTGAAGTCTTTGTCTAAACCTGTTCTACAAACAATCTGGTTGTGCTGATTATGTCATTTTCATAAAAGAAAAAAAAAGGATGGGCTTTCTGATGAATTTTGATACGTGAATTAGGTTGAGCTGACGCAGAAGGAAAAAGGTCTGATCTTTTTATGAGATCCGAGTCTCTGATAACGATCCGGTCATCTTGATCTTATCTCTTGTCAGCTTGGGTTTATCTTTTACGGGGCTTTTTGTTGAATCTTCTTCTGTAAAGGGTCTAAAGGAAACGTGAGCTAAACCTAAAAAATCTCATCTTTTTTTCCTGTGCAGATGAACAACGACATGGTTGGAGGTGACAATGATGAGGCAGTGCAGAGGGAGCTCGAAGTCCTCTCGCTCTTTCCTATGGCTGATCCCGAAAATGATCATGCATGGGCCGACCCTCAGCTCAATCCAGTGGAGCCGTAGGCTTTTTTCTTTTTTCTTTTTGATACGAAATGTTTAATTACGGAATTTCCTCCTCATATTTGAAATTTTATATCTCACCAGCATCTGGTCATTAGTTTTGTTATTCTCATCTGCAATTATTCTTATCTTGTCACCGTGTTTCTGTTGAGAAAGTATCGTGACCTGTGTTTTTTTTTTTTGGCCCCCTTTCACAGATCTGTGCAATCAAATACCATTTCCAATGAGGGCATGAACCTAGGGCTACAACTTGATGCTGATGTCAAGGTGATTACTTGTCTCGTCGCAAGCTTTAAAGTGTAATAAAATAAAACCCAACATTGTTTTTCACACTTGTAAGAAGGATAATGATCAGATCTATGAAAAGAGTACTATAGATATGAGTGTGCCGATTGATTTCAATCATGATGTTTTAGCTAAACCCTAAAGCCCTATTTTTTTTTCAATCGATTGTTCAACTCAAGTTAAAAGCCAAAGTTCTCGTCACCTACTTAATATCTCTCTAGTTAACCACAGATGATCAACTTTTTTCAAACCAATGCTCATGCTAAGCAATCTGATGGGTCTTTTGGAACTCGGCATTCATCGCAGGCAAGTGGTGTCTCTGATTGTGCATTAGGCTCAGATTTAGGAGGGAATGCTGCTGGGGCTACTGATCTACTAATGAGAGTCTCGATAACTACCGAGGCCACAAGGCGATCAATATTTGGCCGAGCTTTGGACGCCATGGAAGAGTTGATGATGATGGCCCAGATTGGAGAACCGTTATGGCAACTCCAAGACGATGGCGTGACTGAGCTATTACATGATTCTGAGTACAAACGTGCATTTAACAAGCTAGATCCAGCCTTATATTTGTTTCCCGAGGAAGTGGCTGATAATGAACGGGGGCGGCGAAATAGGCCAAATTCATCCAACACCGTTGAATTTCTGAACTCATCCCCTGAGCATGTGCCAAGAGTTCCTAGAACAGGAAGGCTTAAGACTGAAGCTTCCCGAGAAACCGCTGTCATCAACATGGATCGGTCTAGCATTGTTGCAATGCTTATGGATGTGGTGGGACTGGTTTCCTTATTAAGTAGTCAGCATACATAGAATGTTTTGTTTTTGACACACTAATGTTCTTTTCTTTTGGATCATTTTCAGAATCAGTGGTCGGCTAAGTTCTCCAACATTGTGTCGAGGCCCACTGTGGCTGGAGTCTTGTATCCCGGTACACCAGGAACTTATGATGGGACTTTAAAAGTGGTATGTATGAAATTTCATGTTTTCTAACCGCATTATGAGTGCGTGGCTACAAAATTGCTAGTTCATCACCCCATATCGCCGATCATAGGAGTTGACAGCAGGTAATTAGCCTGCTTGATTTCCCTAAATCCGTTAACGTATCATCTCAACCCATATATGAGTGAAAATGCATTATTATTGAATCAAGAAGTTCACGAAAAACCAACATCTATTGGCTGAGCCTTTCCATATCTCCTCACCGCTGTTGTGGAATAATCGTCCGACAACGTTAAGAATATATATCCTAAGCTTCTCGCCGTTTCTTGAATGACAATTGATGTTTTTACATGATCTTGTTCATACATTAGCATGTATAATATATACAGAACGATAGTTGCATTAATGCGTGTCTTCGAGCTTGTGATTGGGGACAAGATGTTCACTTCTAGCTAAACTATCAAGATGTTTGACATGTGAACACTACCTTAACTTTTTCGCTCTCTAAATAGAATGCGAGTGTGCTATTGAGTATAACATTTAAACTGCCCAATCCTCGATCAATAATTTAAATGTCCTTCTCTCATCTTTAATTCCTGGATGTCCTTTTTAAAGCTAGTTAGGCAATGCACCCATGCGTGCAAACTAGGAGTAATATAGATTTAAATAGTCATTTCCAACACTAGCTAATTCTTTTTTATTTTTTCTGTCTCCTAGATGTCTGCGGAATTCCATATGCCCACCGCACTTGTTCCCGCAAGATCCGTTCACTTTGCTAGGTATTGCAAACAGCTTGACTGGGACCTGTGGGGAGTAGTCGATTATTCGTTAGAGGGCATGTTCCATTGTCAATTCACCAAGTACCAAAGGAGGCCATCAGGTTGTCTGGTACAACAATTACCAAATGGTTCCTCTAAGGTTTGACTCTCAAGTTTAAACAATACTCAACGCTTGCTTTACTTAGTTTAATTGACATATCCATCTATGTATAGCTACTGCTACATTTACATTTGTAACAGGAAAAAAAATGTGATTAAACTGGAAATGACAGAATTATAGTTAATTTCCAATTGTGTTTTATGTGCGTTCAGGTCACCTGGGTTGAGAATGGAGGAGTGGACTATTCCTCAGTCCACAGCATCTACAGGCCAATTGTTTCCTCTGGATTTGCATTTGGTGCAAAGCGCTGGATTTCTACCATCACCAGACAAGCTGAATGGCTTGAATCTCTAATGGTGCCGTATCAGAATGCCACATTCAACAATGGTAAAACAACTTCCACACACATCCAAAAGAAAAAAAAAACCCTTTTGTCGTTATTCTTTCATTAGTAAAGTAGTTTCATGATGATTGATGTAATTACCAGATGTAATTACCAGCCAGACACCATATTCATGATTTTTGGTGTATGATGTGCAGTGGTGATATCACAAGGTGTGAGGGTAAATCTGTTGAAATTGGCTGAGAGAATGACGACAACTTACTTGAAGGAAATCAACGGCTGTGCATCAAATGCATGGTCGCCATTGTTAGCAGCAAGTGGGGCGAGAGATATTAGGGTCACCACTAGGACCAACTATCGCGGAGACAATGGGGCGCCTCATGGATCTTCCATTGTTTTCACTACGTCGGTTCGCCTCCCTTTTCCAGCCAAAAAGGTGTTCAATTTCCTCTCTGATGGGACCCTCCGACATAAGGTACTATGCAGTCTACATCAATACTTAAAGAAAAAAAAAACTAGCGAGCGAATGAATGAATGAATGGAGTGCAATATTTTGTGTTATGCTAATGAGTTGCTTTATGGAGATATGCTTCACTGAGTTAACTATTTAAAACACATAGACGTGCCTGTGCATTGAAATCGATAAGTTCAGGTGATCTTCGCTTTGGGTATTGCTTGTGGAAAGATTAATTTTTGCAGATGATGCTGACAAAGATGAAATATTGGTCTTTAGAAACTCACATTTGTGATTTTTGTTTTCAAATTCGGGCACATATATGGGTGTGTGTGTTTGTCTGTGTTTGTCTGTGTGTGTACCTATCTCATAAGCCCTTGCACGAAAATCGAACTTATGGTGATAGAATCTCATTCGATAGTCTTGTAAGGCAGAGATTTTGACTTTTATTATGTAAGCATGGGATCTCATAATGATCTTTATCACTTAAGACAGGTCATGCACAAGCGTTTCTTGAAATGTTTCTTGCTTTTGCTTGAATGGTTGTGATCTGATGCATGTATCCCATATATTAAGTTCCTATACAACTAAACGCTTGTCTGGGTGAAAGATAAAAGTTTTCACTGCATCGACGGAGTTAAGCAGGGTGCATTTATCTGCTCGTGGTGAATGTCGATGCTGGAATTATTCCAGCATCCTGGTTAAGGGACGCTTAATCATAGTCTTATATTAGCTGATTTTGGTACTTTTCTCCTTCCATCTTTCAGTGGGATGCTCTTGCTCAGGACCATGTCAGTCAGGAAGCCACACGCATCTCCACAGGAGCAAATCCAGGGACTCGCGTGTCCATTATGCAAGTGGATGTAAGTTCTAGATCTCTCTTTGTCCTTGCTTATCAGATACCACACTTAGAAAATCCACAGTATAACTTTGCCTCTCTCTTTTTCTCCCTTTGCAGCCGAGTCTGAACTATACCTCTGTCCTTTACTTGCAAAACGCTTACTCAGACCCGACGGGCTCTTATATTGTTTATGCTCCTATCGACTTTGGAGCGATGACCGCGCTCTTAAACGGTGCAAACCCAGACTCGCTGGGGATTTTGCCCTCGGGCTTCGCAATTCTGCCAGAGAAACCTACTGTGCCTGGCGGAGATAGCCGCAAAAGTCTCTTGACCATTGCGTTTCACATCTTGGACGCGTGCCAAAGAGCGCCAGGTAGCATTCTCCCTCAGAATGTATCTCATGAAGTATACAAGATCGTCACAGCAACTGTTGATGCAATCTACGCTGCTCTGGAGGCTCACATTGAAGCAGACGCCCTTCGCGGAAGAAGAGTTTGGAGAATGCGACCGAACATCTACTCCAGTAAGCTTGTGTTTTTCCCCACTCTAATCTCGCTTTGAGAGTCCGGTTCTTATTTAAATGGTTCGTCCTGGATAAGTTTTGTTTTCCCTTCGGTCAATTTTAGACTCTTGGAGTTATACGCTTAGTTGAGTTGGTCTTGAAAAAAAGAGCTAATCGATATTTACTTTGATTTTTTAAAAAATACTTAAGAGTATTGATCATGGATTAATATTACTCATGCATGACTAATGTAGCACAGATTTAATCCGTAATTATGTCATTATATGTCAAACATGGGCCGTCATATTATGTATGTGTTTATGTAATTTTATTTGTCGAATATAGATTACCAGATTATAATAATTACTTCTACGTTATTCGACCCTTGGCAGGCATATTATTTAGCACATTTTCAGTACGTTTTTATTAAATTTATTTTACAAAGTATGTAATATCATGATATATTATTACTTTTATTTTTTTTAATGTCTTTTTATTTGTGAAATACCATAAAATACTTTGTTATAATGGATATCCAGACAACATTTTCAAGCACAGGAGTCATCACTTATTATACATTTCATAATTCTCATTATTGAGATTTACTCGAGAAGTATTTTGCTAGTTAATAGTAGTGCTAGTTAACCCATGATCTATATAAGAAGTATTTTGCACAGATCTATCTTAACAACACAATTACCATTAGTTGATTTCCTTACTCTATCTAGAGCTGCATAAACAACCTTTCTCGAGATCTCATCGCTAATAATATGTTTTACCCCTTCGTTTTCATTGCATTGAAGATTGAAAGTGAGTTTGTTGTTATTGCAGTTGTTCTGGGGGAGGAAAGGGCAAGGCAATTGGGCTGCGCGGACCCGTAAGATGCCCAGCTAAGACCGTCATCGTATCATCTGTTATATAATAATAAAAGTGTGACCTGAACTCTTTTATTTTATCAATGTCGTGTCGTGTCTGTCAGCGAGGCTCTCGCTTGTTGTGTGTTGTGAAATATATCTATGTAAGGCGTCGGCAGCCGTACAAGCTGTCCGATTTGACCTGGCTTTTAAGTTAAATGCTTATGGTGTGATGCATCGTTTGGACAAGTGCTTTGCCTCTGCTTTTTTCTCTCTTACCTCGCGATGATGTGTTGTGCGACTAGCAAGGAATACATCGGTTGTACAGGATCTAGCTCTTCAGGCGTTGGATCTTCTAGCTCGAGCTGGCGATCCATATCCGGCGGCAGTCTCATGCACGCTCGTGCATAGCTTGGCCAGGCAGGTTTTGTTATCTCGCGACGTGCGTGGATCGGTTCACGTGCATGTCTCGGTTGCATGCAGAAGATCACTGAAAAAGGGCCTTTTTCTTTTCACCATTGTCGACCTGTTTGCCTGCCAAGTCCAAGCTTGTTTATCCGTTCGCTTTCAGTACATCGACGTTTAGAACAGCGAACATTATGGCTCGGAAAGCATGCATGGCTCACTGCAGGTCATCTCTGGACCACTTCTAAACATCGGATCCAAGCTTGTTTCTCCGTTCGCTATCAGTACATCGACGTTTAGAACAGCGAACATTATGGCTTGGAAAGCATGCATGGGGTCACTGCTCCATTGACTATCCCACTGCAGGTCATCTCTGGACCGCTTCTAAACATCGGATGGCCTGACTACGTATTATCCCATAGATTGTCGGGATTGCTTATGGGATTATCGTGATTGCTTCCGGGAGTGTTTTCCTCCTGTTTGTGGGATCGATGTGAATTCGATGTCATTTTCATCCTTGATTGTTGAAAAAGATTTAAGAAAAGTTTTCGTACGATCCCAATACAAACTCGGGACTGTGATTAGCTTGGCCAGACAGGGTTGTCATTGCATCTTGACTTATCGGTGATGTCGATAAAATAACTTCAAGTTAGAAATATAGATATATATCCATCGAAAATGGGGTCTCTTTTTCTCTTCATTAAAAGAGGGTAAAAACAGAGCATTTCTTATGAATGCGATAGGTAGGCTTTTCTTCACTAGCAGTCTTGCATGCCGGAAACGACAGACCGATCTACCATATCCTTGATGACGATTTCATCTTGCGGGTACTTTCGAACACCTCCATCATCTGGGAGCTCGTAAATTTCCTCGTTGAATTGGTCGAAAAATGACAAAATATGCTAAGAATCTTGAATTCGATTTGTAAACGAGGAGGAAAACCGCAAAGCTATTCTTAATGCATCTTCTTTTTCTATAATATTCCCTTTATTATTACTAGTAGATTTTGGCCATGAGTAAGATGGTTCAATTCGCAATCCTTGAATGCGCACATCCGCGATGATACACGCATGAGACTTTGACTGATTTCGACACCACATCGAATCTAAAGATTCACTTTCATAGATACGATCCCATGATGTATATATCACAGATATAATTGGATATTAACTCTTTCCAAACTCCGATGCTAGGATTGGCTCGCTCAGAAGAACAAACTAATAATCATTTTTCAAGTGGCCCAATCTGTCCTCCCAACCATGCAATTCTGGGAACTTCATATCCGATAACAACTCCAATTTATCTGAGTTCGGTAGCAGAATGAATGAAATTGCTAAACAGGCATAAATTTTCAACTGCTCGATCTCTCTTTGCTTGGCTAAGTGGCAAGCATTTTGAAGGAGGCTGCGATTCGCTGGTTTACTGGAAATAGAGATTTTCCTCTTTTTCTTCGGAGCTGGAAATTTGATGATTACAAAGCCTGACCCTGAAGGGCATGTTTTGTTGCATCAAGAGACAACCTGCTACATAAATGGAAAGAAAATACAGGGAGCTTTTCAACACCAATTCTTTTCCCACAAAAAAAAGGAAAAAAAAGGCATTGTGGCAGTGAAATCCTCTGGAAGAGAACAACAGATCACCGAACTGAACTGTTGATTTCAATTAAGAGCTTTAGAATAACAGGACTTTCTAGAAAAATCACACAACCTTCATCTGCTGGGGAGGATGTCCGTAAATGAAAAATCATGGAAAGGGGGACCTGCGATGTGCAAAAATAGAGAACGCTGAATATTGTAAACTGCAGTTCCTTAATCATTCACTCCATTTACTGTTCAATTAAGTCAACACAGAATGTGAGGACAGATGCTATGAGGAAAACATGACAAGTTGCAACCGTTTAAAAGGATGCAAAAGCTATATCCATGCATATACGTAGGCCAAGATTCTTAGGAGACGTAGCTTTTGGGAGAGTAGCCTGGGATCAAAGCCTTTTATCGTCTGAAGATGCATGGGGAGTAAAGGGTTTTCAGCAGATTCTGAGTAGGTAAAGAAAAGTGCAAAAATTATAAGGGGTAACGCGTAAAAATTCAGTAACATTATTAAGTTCTCAAGTTTACCACACCGATCCAACAGAATGATATTTCTAGCAATTTTAGGGCCCTATAATGTGCCAATTGGATCCAAATAAGGATCTTCTTTGATTTCTTTTCCTTGCTTAGAAGTGGCTATAAAACCAATCTCCACTAACCTGTGGGCCTCCCAAGAAACAACTGAAGAAAAATAAAAGCACTGTATCAACACGGAAAGGTAATACAAGTGCTTTGCAAACATTGATAAGTGGTGTCCTGGCATAATTAGCTAATTTACTCTATGGACATTTATGCACTTCCGGGAACAGAATGCCCTGGTAACTATCCACTAAAACCACTCAAATTTCCTTCTCTATTTTGATAATTTCTGACTTGGTTTCTCAATCTTTTGTCACCTCTCAACCAAACAAAACAAGGAAGAGGAAAAAACTAACCTTCTTGCTGTCCCAAAATGTAAAAGGGAATGTGTGTTTTCATCTTTGTGCAATCTTCACTCCAGTTAACCACACCAGGGCTCTGCATATGTTCATCTGAAGGCTGTGAGGGCCCCAAGACAGATATACAAATTGCAGGCTCACTCATAAGACCTAAATAATCCCGTGCACGCCTCCAGACCCGGCCATCTGATATTCGAGATCGTGCTACCTGGTCATGCAAGAGCGACTTAGAAATTATACTTGTTAACAATCTCGCATTGATGTGTAACAAAGCTCACAATGGACCAGGGAAATTACTAAACAAGGACAAGATATCACATGAATACATACATAAAAGCATTGTACTTTTACTGCATCTGTCAAACATTCTGATTAAGATCAACAACCTACCTTGCCTAAGGACACACGTGCCCTTGGAAGAAGCTCACAATGGTAAGTAGCAAGCTTTGCAATTGCTGTTATCACAAAACATAGTAGTCTTGCCTGTGATGACTTTCTGGATGCATCACCATTGGATCCAACAGCCAAATCCTGCCGTAGCCCAAGAGGACTTCACAAATAATCAATTAATAAACTCTATGAGAAGTCTGGTAGTGCAAAAGGTGACAACAACCAATAATGGATGAAGCATAGAAGTATGAGCAAGACAATACCCCTCTAACTAGAGCAGAAGCAGGACAAAGGTGTTCCAACATAAGGGCCTAAATGTAAGGGCTCAGCTTACCTTGATGAAAGGTTTTCATATAAGAGTAGCTCTAAGCTCTCAAAAAGCTCACGTGCTGCATCTTTGTGAGATCCACCTCCTCCTCCATGCTCCCCAATGGCCCAACACAGTTGCAGCGCCAACTCTGTCTAGAGAAGAGAATGGCAAATAATTTTGCCATTCGCATAATTTAACCAGAAGCAGCAATATGGAGGAAGCAATATGGAGGAAATTCTCTGACCTTTGCAGGACTATCATATGCTTCTCCAAGCCTATCCATGATAGGTTTCTGCAAAAAATTTGGACATGCCCTTAGATAAGGCTTAAATAAGGTGGCTAAAGAAAACAAATTACCCAAGTAGACATAGCACCTTCCTTTTTCTATATTCAAATCATATAAAGCTGCATTGAGCCTACTAAAAGTTTGGGCAGAAAGAACCACTGCCAAAATACAGAATTATGAGCTTGTTCTTCTTTAACATGACATTACTGTTAACGCTGCCTGATCATTGCTACCATTGGCTGAACTAAACTACTGAAGCAGAAAGAATATTAGAGACAATTTTTCTGACAGAATATTACCTTAAGTAGAGCAACAAAGTTTGGAGAACGCTGAAATGCAGCAAGCATGAATCCCAAGAGCCTCTTTTGAACCTACAGTAGAAATGACAAAAACCCAACCTCTTCAAATAACAGTGTAGCATTTGTAACAATGAAAATTCAAAACATCCAGCCAAGAAAGGATGTTCTATAGGATGCTACTGTTGTTTATATACAAATATGTGATTGATCATGCTCTACCAAACGATAGAATATCACATTAAAGCAGCTAAAAAGTATATCATTTGCATCCAAAGCAAGCGTTGACCTATTTCACAGGGTTATCCATCAGAAAGTTCCATTACATATCAAGGCAAAAAGTTCTCAAAATTAAGGTCTGAAAGGAGCTGGTAACTTGTATAATTAGAGCTAATTCACCAAGTCATTCATTAAAAAGCCAATTAAATTAATACGAGAAACTTCCTAAGAAATAATTGTTTCACTTTCTTTTCTTAACTTTTACAATTGGCTCTGTGGAGGCAGTCGTAATCAGTAATAAGCAAAATTTCTTGCCTATCATGCTTTTAACATCTTCTCAAGCTGCATGGGATATGCTAGTTTAAGGCCACTAGATCCAATCAATCTCTAACTATGACAGCTACTCTCACCTTATTCTTCACTACTTAATGCTTGTGCAGCAGTAATGAAAATGCAAAGGAAAGTTTATTAAACACATTATATTAAGGAAGTACCTCATAGGAGAAGGTTTTGTCTGGAAATATTTTGGAAATTCTGGACATGAGCAGGGGAATCAATGCGCAGATCAAAGCTGCATAGGCGAGAAAGTCCAAGGAAAAATGGCGACACGCAGTTAAGTTCATCTATTACCATATCACAAGAAGACAAACAGCGTGTTTACTGACTCTCAGCTAATGTTAGGATTCAAGACGTACAGTCATTTACTTCACGTAGAGCTATGGCAAAATAAACATCCAGGAGCCTGGGAGCTATACGCAATGCTTGTTTCAACCGCTCAGACTGAGGGTTATTTATTGCAGCCTGCAGTGCAGCTGTCATCCCTGGAGAAGTCCAATGACGTTCCTACAACATGACTTTTTATGGTTAATTGCTCATTTCATCAGTCAGATAAAGATAAAGGATTCAACCATGAAGAAGTGTTCAAGTGACATGAGATAAACAAGTCCTAATAATATCCATAAGCTCTCTCTCTCTCTCTCTCTCTCTCTCTCTCTCTCTCTCTCTCTCTCTCTCTCTCTCTCTCTCTCTCTCTCTCTCTCTACTGAACACTGGCTCCCTTTCTTCCCCCCACCCCCCACCCCTCCCCCTAAAAAAATAAAAATAAAGAAGATCTGGAAACAACAGGACTTGAGAAAGAAAAGCCTTACAGCAAGGCCATCATTTTCATCCTTCAGAAGGTCGAGAAAAAGAGGATCAGCAACATCAATCGTGTTGTTGTCCTCGGATTCAGAGTCTATTCCTCCATCACCAATGGTTGATCCAGTATATGCTTCATCCATGAGAGCAAGTAACATCTGCAATCATAAAAATTTGTGCGTCCTTAATTGAACAACGCAGCAGTGGAACAACCTGACTTCTTCCAGCTTTTTAAGTGCCAGATATAACCTCAGGAGCCGTACTCTTCTGAATTGAAGCTATGCTGCTTCCAATAAGAGATCCGGAGCTTCGTTCTACCTTCTCTAATGCCACAATCAAAACTAGAGTGGAAAAAAGGAAAATTATAAATTCATACAAATATGAACTTGAGAAAAGAAATACAAAGTGTCGTGCAACCAACGGTTACAGCAGATGCTATACAAGCATTTAAATGTTTCTCTTTGTATGCCAACTAGTCAATCTACTACCACAGAATTACACAAATGCACATTCCTTCACCAAACGTCTACACCAATTTGTGCACAGGCGTTTTTATAATAGGGGGAGAGAGAGAGAGAGAGAGACTTTATATTCATCTGTCACATGTGGACGAGAATTTGACAAGCTTTACCGCAAGCATGGAATGAACTTTCAGGTACAACTGGAGTCCCTGACCCATTGAAATACAGAATTGAACCGCAAGCAGCACCATCATCAAACTAACCTAAATATCTACATGTCAAACTCTATACTTCCTCTGCACATCCTATTACAAGATCGTTGTTTCTAGATGAGAACTTGGAAACCCCTATTTTCTTGCTTCACTTTTAGAGAAAGTTTGGACGTTCATCAGCTCCCATCATGATTAAGTCCATGCATGCCATGATAGCATTCTAGAATCAACATCTGTATGGCTGACAATTTATCAGACAATAAAAGTCTGTGTGGACTACTAGTTGAACCACAAAGCAGTAAGGAGTTTGGACCATAAAAAAGATGCACATATTATAATGTAGAGAATGTAAATCCACCTGGAAGGTCCATTAAAGATGGGAATAGAGGAAGAAAAGATCCAGTGGCTATCAACCCAGGAAAAATTTTTATGAAAGATTTCTCCAACCTGCAGTATCAGACGTGTCAATCCTGATTACTTGATCTTCCATCAGATAGTGAAAGCCTAGCAATTCATTGTCCAAATAGTTCAAGGGAAGAAAGTTTAGAGGATACAGCAAAGCTCCCGGCCCCTTATGTAATTTGAACTATACCATATTCCACACATAATCTATTGGAGTTTAACATTGAAAGGAATTCCTATTTCTTTTAAAAGTTTCAACATGACTCATCCGGTTTTATAACCTATCTTATTATGCTTCCATTGTCATCTTCACTTGTTACCTTGTAAAATAATCACAAGAATTAAATTGCTCTTAGAATACACATGTAAGCAATTTCTTTCTCCTCGGTACCATCTGAAGGTAAGTCTTGTGTGGGGATGGAAAAGCCAGATCTTATCTGCACAAACCAGAAAATAAGCCTAAAGTACTGAAGGTTGCTTCCAATTCCAGCTCTCTAGAACCTAAATTTCCCGACCTACATTCTGAGTGCTCCTACTTACTTTCTCAACATGATTTCTTCTCTACAATCTTATACTTTCCTAAAACTTTCATAGCTAATGAAAGTGTAACATGCACAGCTACCAAAATGTAGAGTAACAAGTCTATTGACTGTAGAATCGACAAACAATATGACCAGTTAAGCTGGCAATACTCAAGAGATATTGGTTGGACAACCAGCATGAAACAGTAGTGGAAAACTTACTTCTCTCCATTCCAAGCGATCAACTTCAGCAACAGTGGGAAAAACTGCAAACACATTATTGTGTCATCAGGAAGTCCTTAATTGATTTCCAGATTTATTTTAGACATAGTTACCAAGAAAGTGATCATTTCTAAATCAGAAGAGCACAGTGTACATTTTCATGTAAGATGCTAACCATTTCTGCTTTTGATTAATTTCTCACATGAAACTGGCCAAATCAGAAGTGCTACATGATACGAAAGATGCTAACCAGAAAGTACGTGGGACTGAGTGACAAATACCAATATGCTGCAGCCATCAAGAGCAACAATTAGCGTTATACCTGTGGGAGCAATGTGGGAAAAGAATGGAGAAGTTTCTTCTTATATGTATTGAGAAAATCAAGTGTGGCTTCTGCAACCACCGGATCAGCAAATTCACTGCAGAAACAGCAGGATAAGCATTAAGATTCACATCCTCAGGAAATAACAAGGTGCATAAAGGCTAATCTGCACTGACTCATAAATATTCAAGGACAAGCCTTTAGAATGGAAGACTATGTAAACGACTGGTATATGAAAGCTCATTGGCAGTGGTTAGAACAATCTTTTTGAGTATATAAGAAAGCTTATCCATCTCATGACAATAGGTTTACTCTTTAGTAATTCACACCATGCATAATGCCACATAGAGACCTTATCCCAGGCCTTCAAGATGATATATTGGTTATTGGGTGTTCATTGCTCTTTCGCGAGATTTGCAGGTTTAGGGAAAATTCAGTAGGGTCATTTTCAAGGAAATCAGAGGATCAATACATCTCCAATTACTGATGCCAAGTGGCATATTAATCAGACTTCGAAAAACCTGGCTGCTGGTAATATTATTGAGAAGAATGAGATAACAAAATCAAATTCCTCGGTGTTTATAGATAAGATATTCCAATTGGTGGTTTTCTGCTGGCACTCTGATCTGCTTCCAGACCATATGGCTATTAGTTTATGTTTTTTTATCAATATCCTTGAAAAAAGTGAAGCCACGTCAAGATGTGCAAATGACAGGGTAATATAGGTCGTTACCGGCTCAAGCATGATCTGAAGAAAGTCCGTAGACTTGTATCAGCATCGTGAAGGACTACATCCCCAAAGTCGAGAAAGAATTGAAGAATCGCCTGAATATAGTAGGACAATGAATACCATATGATATTTGAGCATTCATGCTGGTGAAACAAGCATTTGGATATTTAGACGGTATACCTAGACATGTTATAAAAAAACTATTACACATATCCTTCCTTAAAATTGGTCTATTAGAATCTCCAAATCTACACTGTAAATCCCCACATTAGAATGAGGATGAAAGATGTCGAAAATCTATGATGCTTAAATCTTCTCTCTCCATACAAGGACATAATTCAATAGTGAGTATCGCTGAAATTGGTGATCATAAATCCATAGCATTTAAAGCAATGGAACGAGTAAATGCACATAAGAGAACGCAAGGAATGATATCGAACCAGCAAGAGAAGGCCGTAAGAGGTGCTGGATTGAGACAAGGAAGCCACTGCCCGTTGAAAAAGCTTATTCATCTGAGGATACACCCTCGCAATGAGATCTTCCGAGTTTTCAGTCTTACACAGTTCATACAACCTCTTCACCTATCCAAGTAATGAAAAAAGTATCATCCATAGGCGGACGAATATAAAAGAGTATGAGAGCACATCCATTGCTCGACGAGCTCATCCAAACTCCTTACTGCAAAAACGCAAAATCACGGTTCACTTAAGCTCGTTCGAGCCTCTTCGATATCCCCCGCGTGAGGGAGGGAGCGAGCGCGGACGCGAGCACCACCCTTCGTTCACCTCCTTTCCTCACCGTCGCTCTTCGCCACCGACCAAACGGAACGGAAAAATAGCAGAGTAAATGAGAAGGGAGGAGAAGCTCACCGAGTGAAGAAGCGAGGGATCGGAGGCAGGATCGCCGGCGAAATTGGCGTCCCTGGCGCTGCTCGACAAGGTTCGGAGATGAAAATCCCAGCCTCCGTTTCGATCCGCCATTGGTGCTCGAACGCTATCTCAGAAAGCATACCGATGGGGTGAATCAACCAACTGCTTCCGAGGGGGCGCGAGACAACGGTGAAATTGTTTTTCCCCTCGTTTTTTTCTTTTTCTTTTTCCTTCCCCTTTTTTCATGTTTTGTTGAATAATACTAATTAAAATTAATATAGGAGAAAAAAAATAAATTTTTCTAAGGGAAAACTTGATCATGACTGATTTATGATTAATATGGATGATGATTCGAAATATTCACATGACATTAATTTTCTAATTAATTTTTGAACTCCATCCAGGAAATGTGTTACAAAAAGTTAATAGAGATCCGACCTTCTTAATTTTTATTTATGTTCTAACTAAGCAAATTCTTCTTTTTGTCTTATCTATTTAGCCAAAATATTATCAAGTAAATATGATTTTATCAACTCGAGAGAATGAAAGTTTCGATTTCACATTTTGACCGTTGTACCTTACTAACATCAAAAAACAAAATAATCGAGAATCTCAATTAACTAGCCGTACCGCTAAAATAGCTAAAGTGGTGAATAGATTAAAAATAATGAATTTTAGAGGACATTCCATGAAGCTAAGTTTAGACAAGAAGTGACTTTCATTTCTTAGCTCATTATTTGAACTTAGGCTACTACCTTTTCTCATAAATTCTATTTATAACTATTCAAGAAAACAATTCTGAAGAATTACACTTTGATTGCTCTGGATTTGAAAATATCGAATAGTTTTATGTATTTTATTTTTTTGCCGAGCAAAACTATTAATATCATAGAATTTACAGCGCAAAAAGGTCGTATCCACTATAAAATTCCGATCTAACACAGAAACACTTTCTAAAATAATTATTACGTTTGACATTCATAAGAATTATAATATCAGAGATGCAGCAATAATAATTATTTTGGAGAAATCAATATTTCAGAAAAAGGGAAAAGCGAAATGTTTTTTAAGTCGTGTTAATCTATTTCTGGATAAAAATTTTTCCTCTACGTTCATCGCAAGTCTAAAATTGTCAAAGTGGCAGGTGAGTCACGAACGAAAATTTCCCTAAGGTAGACCACAAAAAAAAAAATCCAACACTAATTGAAATAATAAATATTTTATGCGTATTGAAAAACAGAAAAAGAAAAAAGAAAAAAAGAAAAGACAAAGCCTCTCGAAATCCACAAACTACATCAACCTCTTCCCCCTCCCTCTCCCCACTTCTCTCTCTCAGCCAATGGCCGCCTCCATCAAAGCCCCTCCGTCGTCATCCTCCTCCCGCGGGCTCGCGAGCCTTCACCGAGCCCAACCATTGTCGCCCTTCAGACCCGCGAAATTCGCGGTCCGCCCGTCTCCGACCCGCCAGCTCCGGTCCGCCATTTCCTGCACCCTAGCCCGAGACGCCGCCGTTCGAATGGACGAGCCCGCCCAATCGCTGCGGCCCGACCCCTTCGGCCGATTCGGGAAGTTCGGCGGGAAATATGTCCCCGAAACCCTGATGTACGCGCTATCCGAGCTCGAGTCCGCGTTCCATGCGCTTGCTGGGGATGATGATTTTCAGGTTCTGTCGAGTTTTCTTGAATTTGTTTTTTTTTCTCTCTTTTTTCTGCGAAATGGTTTTGTTTTTGTTGCTTGTAAATGAACTTCCTGGCGCTGTTTTTAGCGTTCTTGTTTGTCTTTTTCACTTGTCGCTATATTGGTTATTCGATTGCCGATTGATGTGTGCACTAAGGAAGTTTACCGTAAAGCAATATATTTTGGAAATTGCATCTTTTACTGGATGATGGAGATGTTTAAGCTCTTCAAATGATTGGTGGAGACTGCCCAAAAAACAAAAGATTGGTGGAGGTTTTCCTTTGACTTGCATCATGGATGTCTTCTAATCCATCATTTTTTTTTCTGCATACATATTCATCTGTTATTCATTTGACTGTATTTTAGCCCGGTTTCTTGACATCTTTGGCTCTTTTACTTTTTGGGGTTTCTGGCTTTCTGTCATTCGTCTCTCATGAGTTTGTGCGTGTTGTTGTTTTGGCATTTTGGAGTCCTTCCTGAGATGAATATTTATTTTTCGCAGAAAGAGTTAGATGGGATTTTGAAAGATTATGTTGGTAGGGAGAGTCCTCTTTACTTTGCAGAACGGCTGACGGACCATTACAAGCGCCCAAATGGTGAAGGGCCGCATATATACCTTAAGAGGGAAGATCTCAACCATACCGGCGCTCACAAGATCAACAACGCTGTTGCCCAGGCTTTGCTCGCAAAGCGACTTGGCAAAAATCGGATAATTGCTGAAACTGGAGCCGGTCAGCATGGAGTGGCAACTGCTACAGTTTGTGCCCGCTTCGGGTTGCAGTGCATTATATATATGGGTGCCCAAGATATGGAGAGACAATCACTTAATGTTTTCAGAATGCGTCTTCTTGGAGCTGAGGTGCATTCCGTGTATTAGCCCTTGTGTTATATATATTGGACCCCCGTGAATTTATTGTATGGTGATGATGGTGGTCTGACTCTGATTATTGAAATTTTGGTTTGCTTCAAATTGTTGTGTTGCATGAAGTTGGAAAATCTTGCAGGTCTGTGGCCTTTTACCTTTATCCAAATGCTGCTAGTTTTGATTTTAATATTTTTGTACCTGAGCTTTCGATGAATGATAGATTTGACTGTACTTTGGAATCCGTGATCCAACTCATAGAAGGTGAGCAGTTAATCTGTTAATATAGTTCATATTGAGATAAACACTGTGATAAAAGGAGCCTTAATTTAATAATTCAGATGCCATGAAAACTCTTTATTTCATAATCAGAGCTGGTGACTGGGGGCAGCTATTAACAAATCAAGTGTGAAAGATTTTGCCGGATGGTGCAAAATCATCTATATTCTGTATCTGCCCTATTTCTGGCGGCAGGCTTCCTTCTAGCCGCTGCCATTCTCAGTTCTGCTCCTGAAGATTTTGCTTTTCTTATTGTTACTACTTGAAGCTACTTTTTCTTGCTAACTGGGTTTGGACCTGGAGCCTTGGACAGTGCTTGACTAGAGGTTTCATGCACCGTGCAATATATTTGGTGGCTACTGCATTACTAGGAGTTGGTGAAAGCTTAGCTCTGTCTGCTGGTGTTTGACAACTCTTTATTTGAGCGATCCAGATTTGAATGAATTTCCACCCTGTGATGTTCCCTTCAAACAACATTCATCTCCTCTTTCAATGCATCTGTTGAAATCATAATGTATATGTTATCATATGCAGGTTAGACCAGTGCATTCTGGAACAGCAACGTTGAAGGATGCTACTTCCGAGGCTATAAGGGACTGGGTGACAAATGTGGAAACAACCCATTACATTTTGGGTTCTGTTGCTGGGCCTCATCCGTACCCGATGATGGTCAGGGAGTTCCATGCAGTGATTGGTAAGGAAACTCGGAGACAAGCTCTTGAAAAATGGGGTGGAAAACCAGATGTGCTTGTTGCCTGTGTCGGGGGAGGATCAAATGCCATGGGACTCTTTCATGAATTTGTTGATGATAAGGATGTTAGGTTGATTGGGGTGGAAGCTGCAGGTTTCGGCTTGGATAGTGGTAAACATGCTGCCACCCTAACTAAAGGGGAGGTTGGCGTGTTGCATGGAGCTATGAGCTACTTGTTACAAGATGAAGATGGGCAAATAGTTGAACCCCACTCGATTAGTGCTGGGTAACTAGCATCCTTACTTTCCCTTTGAATTGTTTATGTTTTCTCTCCGATGACACACTTTCTTTGACATCCTATAAAGGTTGGACTATCCTGGAGTTGGACCTGAGCACAGTTTTCTGAAAGATATTGGACGCGCTGAATACTATAGCTGTACTGATGAAGAGGCATTGGAAGGTGAGAAATCTCTCTCTCACACACACACACACACACAAAATCTGTGGCTTTCTTCTTCTTGTTTTTTTCCGTGTGCTCACGGAAGCGCACTTCTGTACTTTGAGGTGATACAGTCCCTGGTAATTGGGTGCAGTGTGATCCGACTAGTTTTCATATGTTCTCTTGTTTCCCTGTATGAGGCAGCTTTTAAAAGATTATCGCGGCTGGAGGGCATAATCCCAGCCCTGGAAACATCCCATGCACTGGCTTTTTTGGAGAAGCTGTGCCCCACTCTCCCCGACGGAGCTAAGGTCGTCCTCAACTGCAGCGGCAGAGGGGACAAGGACGTTCAAACAGCCATTAAATACTTGCAGGTTTAGTTTCGTGATGACGTCTCGTCTATGTGCCATCTCCTGTGTCATATTTCGGGGAGAGTTTTACTTCCGATTCTTTCGTTCCCTTCAACTGCTTTAAGACCGAATTTTGGCTGTGTCCATATTGCTCATGTCAGACTAGCTAATATTTTCTTAAAGCGCTTTTTTCTTGCGATTTATTTCAGCAAGTGCCTTGTAGTTATGACATCAGATCTGTTTTAAGTTATATTTTTGATGCAATGACCCGCGCTTCCTAAGAACCAAATTGCTAGGCTTGGCCTGCTCGTGCATCATGCGGATTGATGGGCGAATCATGACTACCTCGATCTATGAATATCGCGTCTATCTTCTCTTTTTCTCATCTATCGCCATGACTATCAGCTCAGCAAAACGAGTTATGCATCTAGTGCATGACTTGTAGTTATCGGGGGAGAGTACGGCGCGAAAATAGTCCGTACCATCGCATTCATCACATTCCTATTATGCGAAGGTCATTAGGAATGCCAAGGCATGAAATGCGCCGAACCCAATTATGTGTATAAAGGATAATAAGAGAGAATAGGGGAACGCGGAAGCATCAAATGCTGGACTCCTCAGGTTTATGATTCTGTCAAGCTCAATCTTCTATAGGGCAGTGCATAAACTTCATCCATCACAGAATGACACATTATATATCTTATATCTTAACAAATTAGCGAGTTCCAAAAGAAGCCAAGAGGGGATCAAACGCTCCAAACCTTGTTAGGGAATTCTGATTTCTGCAACTCAAGAATGTAACAACCGAAAAAAAAAAAATACAATGAAAAAGGGGAATTAGCTAAGTAAACAGGAACTTATTCTCTCTCTCTCTCTCTCTCTCTCTCTCTCTTCTTTTGCTTTCTCCTAACTGCTGAACTATGTACAAAATGGGTTTCCGTCAGGGAATGGCAGACGTTTAGAAGTCGATGATGGGCTCACCAATGGTCAAGTTCCTCTCAAGGGTCCATGGCAAGTTAAAAAGCTTGGCCATTATGAACTTGAATATCTTGTTGACATTGATGTTGTGGGTCGCGCTCGAGAAGAAAAGGGTCGCCTTCATCGCCTTCGCATATGCCCTTGCCTGCGTTTAAATGCAAATTCATTTCTCTCGAATCGCACCCACATGTGAAAATTGTTCGATTTAAAGTGAACGTTTTAAACAGGGAAAAAAAAAATAAGGGAAGCTTTTTGGTGTATAAATAAAAGGAATAATGCAGCTTTGGTAAAGCGTGCATCCCTGTGCTTGTGCTTTACGCGTAGAGAGGTCACACAAAAGTCCAAAGCGTCGGAAATGTTTGACAGAGGGAAGACTTCTCAAATCAGTCTTTCTTTGCTGTCATCACAGTCACAGACATTCTTGCTCATAGAGCTGTCTTTAATTACCTGGGTTATGATTGTCCACTGTAAATCCGGAGGAAGCCTGACGAAATCATCGAACTTGGTCCCAATTAATATGGGAATAGCTGTCTGCATACAAGCAAGGTGGAAAATCAATTAAATGACCTTGTTCTTCACAAAGCTATCCACTTTTAACTTTCAATGGTTCAAGACTCGCTGTTCATAAACGGATGGCGGAAAACAAGGGGAAAAAAGGATGCTATTATCATCGATTTCATAATCAATTCAGGGGCAAATGTGTCATGATGGCAAAGAAAGCTCCTCCATTTTGATGAGTGGCATTCTAGAACAGTGCATACTTTTACACATGGAGAAAGTTGACATTATGATGCGTGACAATCCAATTTTCCAAACCTCACATCACGGAGAATACCCAATAGCAAAGTTCCAAAAACATGAATATCTGCATCATCATCATCATTATACTTTAATTCTCCAACATTAGGATTGGTCGGCGGTGTTAATCTTATCGCCAATAATTAGAAATCCCACAGAACTTTATTATTGAGATGAACTACTCATTTGATGGCAAATTGGTTAATCTGATGACAGAGAGAGGCAACAATGCCAAGCAGAAAACTGCATTTGGTACCTGATTCCACTTTCTTGCTTGACTGTACCACCCAACGACACTGCAAGAAATCCACACCACAAGACACACAATCCTTCAGAAACCTTTCTGAGAAATCATCAACAGCAAAGTGGAAGTAATAAGCCGGTAAGATTCTTCGGGAAGAAGAATAGAGATGATCATTATGTACAGACCTGTTTAAGGTGCACCTACTAGTAAGGTCAAACATGAACAAAATTGCCACTGCATCTTTACAAGCTATGGGCAGATGATCCACCGAGCTGTTGTCGCCTGCGATTAGAAGCAGAAACCCCATCACAAGCAGTAAGTAGAGAATCAGGTACTTAACCCCAAAAGAATCAAGGAAACTATGATATCATTTCCCTAAATTTATCCCGCAAAAAGATGAAGAAGAAATTGTTTAGCTTACCTGCTACATCCCAAATACTCAAGGAAATTCTGGCTCCCTGAACAAACATCGTTTTGTCCATCAAATTTAACCCTGTCATTTGCAGGCTGCACTTTTCCTGCTCATCTCCCACATATTTAGTCTGCATAAAAGAAATCGCAGGATTTTGCATCAGTATTAATCGCATAATCTGCCCAAATATACCAGAAAAGAAGTATCATCCAACGGAAGAGTAATTACTTAAAACAAGAGAAGATTGGGACTAATAGAACTCAAGAAGACAAGAAGAAGTTTGCCTTTTGATGAAAACCAAGAAAAGGATAAAGATAAAAGAAGAAGAAGCAAATTTTATACTTTTCTTGGGAGCAGAGAAGAAAAGGACCACTTCCGTCGAATATCAAGAACGCCGTCTTACTTACCACGAAACTCGTTTTCCCAATCTGGCAATCACCCAGCAAACTGATCTTCAAGGAAACCAAATCCGAATCCGTCTCGTGCTCTACGTACGCCGTCGCCGGCCCTTCCAGGGCCTCCATGCCGGACAGGGAATTCCCCCGGCGGGCCAAGCGCCGGTACCTGGCCGCCGCCGGCCGCCCCGTGGAGCAAACGAGGATCCTCTCCCAGATGAACCGGAAGAAATCCCGGAATATCGAGACCCGCTCGGCGATCCTCCACCGTATGTTGACGGTCACGATCTTCCGGCAGAGCTGCGTCATCTTCCCGGTGGCTTCATGGATGAGTTCGGCCATGGAGACGGAAGGTGGCCACAAACTCTCTCATCAGTATTCGGTCTCTTTGCGTGTCCACGACTTTTTAGTACATGCGTTTGGTTAGAGGGAGGGGAGGTCAAGCACTGTGTTATAGATAACTCTCGGAGACGGTTGACCGGTATGTTTCATTGGGAGGACAGGATGGTCCAGATCGCCGGCTTCTCGGGCTCGACGAAGTTCGGGGGCATTCGGGTCAATCCAGTCGACATTCGGGTCTCTTAAGGAAGCTTTTTCATAATCTTGGTAGATGCCAAATCGATTTCGGCCGCTTGGCAGAGACCAGCGAGGGGTAGTTTTGGAAGTTGGGCTCTGCTTCTTCTTCTTTCCTTCCTTTTCTTTTCTTTTCTGGTTTTGCTGCTTTCCTTTTTTAACTTTCTTTCCCTCCTTTTCCTTAAAGAGATGGAACCCTGTCCACACGACACAGAGCACAAGCATCTCGTGATGCGTTTTGAATGCAAGAGCTCGGAGAGCTCGAGTTTCTTTAATGCGCAGGGAGTCTTGAGATGGGTCGCCCCGGAAAAGCTGCGGATCAGAAGCTATTCTCAATGCGAAGGAGATTTGGGCTGCAAATAGCAATTAGAATCTAAGCACGAGCTGAGTCGGAATCGAACCTGTCTTTTTTGGCCTTAAAGTAACTTCAAGAGTCTCTATCTTTGATGCATGCAAACCGAGCGATTTCCGTGCATCTATCGAAACTAACAGGTCGGGGGCTCGAGCGCGTCGTTTTCGGGAATTTTTATCTGCGATGAATTTCGATTTTCCGTAGAGTTTGATAACATGTGTAAGAACATGGAGCACGACGTTAAAAATCAAAAGAAATTTGGCGTGTATGGATTTTAGAATATAGATTATAGTTCAAATGGCAATGCTAGACTTTTCGTAACAATCTTCTTTTTCGCCTGTGAAATGAGAAGAATCAATGTTTGTAAGGCTTATGTGATTAATTGGAACAACAGAAGATTAATTCTCGGTCCGGTAATCACAAACCAATCTTTTGAATTTCATTAACCGCATACATTTTTATTTTGGACCATGGTAACCTGTTCAGATAAAAGGTTTTGGATTAATTTATTTAGGAGAATTATTGAATTTTTCATGAGTTTTTAAATAATCATGTTTTTGTGTTTTTTTCCTTTTATATATATATGTATATATGCAAGTTGTTGTGCTCTTTTCCAAGGGAAATATATCACCTACATAAGATTAATATGCCTTACACCCCTCCCCACCATTGGATCAAAAAATCTGATATTACGCGGGAACACAACTCCATCATCATTGAATACACTAAGGCATGCTAATTTAAGATAGGGAACCCCAATCCTTTGCCGGGACGGCAGTTTTAAGGTCGATCCCGCCTGACCATCCAACACCGAAGAAAGGAGAAAGGGTGAGGCAACGAGGTGGCGTCTTCTTATTGGTGGATCCAGATCGAGTTGGATTTTTATACATAAAAGGGACAAAAATAAAATAATAAAAAGCATGTCAGATAAATCCCATTTCTTTTACCAGAAGAAAAGTATACACACCAGAAAAGTACAAAAACCCAAGACGCGTGATCGACCCTCGGGTCGTCTCCCTTCCGGTGGTTGGCGCACCAAGTCTTCCCTTCCAATCAACTGGCTTCTCTTGGGTTGCTTGGGCGGATCCCAATCCCGACTCACTCTTCTAGCCGATCTCCACGGTTAGGATTTTATTAAAAAAAATTAAATTATTTTTTTTCTCGGCCGTTCAATCCAGATCCAACGGTGGGAACCCTGACTTAAATTATAGACTCGACACAAGCTCAAAAAGAAAATTATTATTCCGTACGCTTTGAAAATTGGAGATGTCTTCTCTCTACCTCGTATTAACATTTTATGAAATTAACTATGCAGATTTAACGAAATGATTTCAATTATGCGGCACGTGTCCGCGGCCCATGTGATCGCATGCAGCTCGCGCGATCGATCGTAGTGTACGCTCGAGGATTGTCCGGAGAGAGCGCACGGGGGACGGTATCGCTTCGAGTGCTTTGATCTGCCGCCACGTGTAGCCAGACATATCCGTCAACAGCATCCGGTTCACCTTAATCACCGTGAAGTACGATAAACTCCAAATATGTCAGGGACCCCCTGGCCGGGGGCAAAACCGTCACTTCCTTAACTGAAAAAAAAGGGAAGAAGAAAGAATGCTGTTTGCCCCTTTTTATTTCTCGTAAGCCAAAGATTGGACCGTCAAATGCACCGGCACTGATTAAAAAAAGTCCCTAAGAAGGTCTTGGTGGACATACTTCCAAATGTGATTGAAGGTTCCCACGCCAACTCCAAAAGGAGCGCCTGCTAATCTCGAATCTAACCCCTCAAGAAAAAGAAAGGGGGCAGCGGCCATTTGCATGCCTGACACAATGTCCCCCCTGGTCCATGTACGTAGGTTTTTTTTTTTTTAATTCCTCGATTTTCAAAATCTAGAGGGCCAAATTACGTTAATCAATAAAGTAAAAGGGGGGGGGGTGTTTAAGGGGGGAAAATACAAATAATTTAGGTCGGACACCTAAGTTTCACCTGTAATCACATATAAAATCATAAAGAGCAACATTGCTTGTGCCAAACATGATGAAATGTCCAACTCGAACGCTAGGGCCTGCACAATCTTTTAATGTATAATGTAACTTGTGAAATTAGCATATTTATATTCGATTCTTTTGCCAAGAGAAGAAAAAGGGCGGGAGAGAGAGAGGGCAAATATTAAAAAGAACACTTAATTATGCTCACCGTAATGTAAATATCCTGAACTCTTTTTTTCTTTCGTTGTCATCAAGAACTCTAATCCAACCTAATGTGATATGAATACTCTCAACTTTTTGTTTATGTGACGAAAAAACGAAAATTCACACACTTATAACGTATATACCAATTGAGTTTTGGATTCTCAACGGTGCTAGAAAAAAATTGGAAAATATTTTGAGTATAATTTGGGATATTTTGTGACGGTAGCCCAAAAAGAAATTAACAAGTACGAGAGAGAGAGAAGTTGAAGCTTCCAACCTTCATCAATTGGGTGTGGGAGGCTTTCTCTAGGGCGGTCCAACATTAAAACCGTACCCCTAAAGTCTATACCCACACCTAACCCCTTATTCCTTTATTTTCTTTAATGTTCACGCCACGAATTGTTGATTTGTTATCCATATAAAATTGGGGTTTAGGGCATAGTCCACATCGGACGAGATTTTATTCGGCACCAAACTGCAATTGTTCGAGGATTCGGCACCATCCCATAGGAAGGTCATGTCAATGTGGACACGAACTCTTGGCCTTATTCTAACGTGGGGGAGGATCCGTCGATCGAACGGGTTGCCGAGGCCGAGGCGGCGGAAAGGACAGCGTTTGGGTGACGTGGCTTCTGGCAGAATCGTCCTCGACCACGGTTTCCTGACGTCGAACCGCGTGCGGACACATCGGGTGGCGCACCAGGAGCGCTCCCCCCTTCGTTTCAATGATGGCGGCGGGCGCGGCGGCGCTGGCCAATTCCGATCCGCGCACCCAAAGGTGGAGTGCCCCACCCCCGGCGTCGTGATCCTGCAACTCCCCATGTTTTCCCGAACTCAAGGGGGGCGATCGTTTATCTGATTAATCGTGACGAAAGCGATCATAATTTGATTTAATTTACATATTTTAGATATGTTTTCTCGCAAAAACACAAAATGATTTGAAAGTGTAATTTTGTAATAAAAAGTGAAGAATAAATACTTAATATTATTGCTGGTGGTATACTTTTCATCGATTTTTTTTTTGAGAAAATGTTTTTTAAAATCATTCGCTTTTGTTGATCGAGTCAAATCAAATTTTGATTTTTAGGGCACCTTCCTTTTTGGCACGGGCGTCCCTATAGGTGCAACTTGGTGGGGGAAAAGAAAAAATTATAGGATTGGGTAGCCATTGAAAGGGACGATTGAGAGGAGAGGGTTGCCCCCATCAAGCAAGCAATTGTCTCCAAAGATTGCGAGAGGTTGGACCCCGGCAAGCGTGACTAATTAGGATGTAACATTCATATGCTAATCCAACAAAAGATCTACATAGAATGTTCGGATGACTCGGGCCTCTACCCAAATAAATAAAATAAATGAATTCATACGAATATGAAGGGCGCGCTTAATTCAAATAAAAGAATTATTCGCGAATTGATTTTTCAGATCTTCGTCTACTTAGGGTGCGTTTGGTTTAACTTTGCAAATAGGCTTTGAAGAAAATGCTAAGCTTTTTGCAAATGAGCTTTGGAGGAAATGCAAAGAGTGTTTGGTAAATTATATTTTGAAAAGTAACTTTGAGAGAAATACCGTTTGGTAAAAAAGACATTTGAAAAGCCCATTTGAATAATTAATTTATATTTTTTATTTTTATTTGTTGAAACATTTAAAAATAATATTTGGAACTTTCTTAGATTTTTTAACAATGTTAAAAGACATTGTGTAAAGAATTTTATTTAAAGATAAAATGTGTCCTGACAAATTTAGAAGTGAACACAGATCAATCTTGCGATCGAATTGATTTCAGAAAACCTAATCCGGCATAGTCTCGCATCAGATTAGCAGACACAGCAATCAATCCTCCAGAAGATTCACATGAAGAGAGAGAGAGAGAGAGAGAGAGAGAGAGAGAGAGTGCGGTGAGAATCCAAGGATGCTAAAATCTTGCGGATGCGCTGGTCGGCTTCAGCTTTAATGCACGGAGAACGAGGCCGCTCTCTTAAATGCGACCCTTCAACCCTGCGACCGGAGATGTTCGCGCCCTCTCAGCGAGCCATCGCCGTCGTCATCGCGGAGGAGGGAGGGAGGAAGGAACTGCGAACGGGACTGAAGAGCTGGGCGCGGCGAGTCTGATTCGCAGTCTATGGCGTCGACTTCGTCTCCATCTTCTGCGCGTTCCCTTCTTCAAACTGGAGCGGAGGGACGAGCTCGGCCTCGGAAGATCGAATGGAGAACCGTGCACTTTCTGGAGCAGAGGAGAAGAAAAGTCTGCGTGTGTTGTCTAAAGAAGCGGAGGAAGGAGAAGAGCGGCGCAGGACTAGGGTTTGTTTTGCAAAGGGGCAAAGTTGGGTTTTTATTAAATTTTATGGGCAAAAAAGGAAACTAAATAAATATTATTAACCCTCCCCTCAGCATTCCGAAAATACTGAAAAGCCCAAAGCTCCTTCAAGTTGCCTTCTGAAAGTAGCTTTCCCAAAGCTAACTTTCAGTTCAAAGCCAAAAAAAAAAGTTTGCCAAACACCCCAACTTTTGCCAAATGAGCTTTGGGACCCCAAAGAGCTTTCCAAAAGCTGAACCAAACGCACCCTTAATCCGCTGAAACTGGCCGGTCCACAAAAAACCATTCACGTTAAAATAAAGTGGCGCGTCTTTAAAATCATGAGAATGGATTTTTTTTAACCCGAAAATGGTAAAACGCTTTCTCACGAGAGAAGGGATTTTCCGAAATCCATATTCCTTTATCGTGAAATTTTTTCCGAGATGAACACGGACATATTGCCCGTTTCGCTTATTATTTGATATGCTTGGAGCAACCTTTGATGCGATTCATGTGCTAGCTCAGTTGGTCTTAGCTAAGGAGACAGATATGCAAAAAACATCGATGCCGGATGAGCAATTTAGAGGAGGAATGGATAAGAACGAGCTCACTCTCGAGAGGTGTTCATACTCGATGGTTCCTCCTTTCGTCCTCACCTCCTCCTGTTTCTAGCTTCCCTTCTTTCCCTCTTGGCCCGTCTCCTTCGTTGATTTCCAAGCCAATCAAAGCCGAAAGAAACGACGGATTTAGAGACAAGGGGCAATTCTAAATTCGGAGAGCATGCTGAGGTCTCTTTTCTGTGAACGTGATACCATCATCCTGGGCTAGCTTTTGCATTACTAGATCGAGTCCGCTCTCTTATCTGACAGTGCATATTGGCATTACGGATGCATAGGTGCATATGGGTCGCTTACTATTTTAATGCTCGGGAGTTTTCTCATCATTTCTGATGAGGATTCTGCCTAGCAGGAAGATATGCGGATAAGAAAAGGAGCACGCCGATTAACACACTTCCCACTCTCTGCTACGGAGAAAGTAAAGGCAGTGCAAGATTGGAAAGAGTCAATTCCTTACTTTGAAATTTCGAAACGACGTTCGAGATTCTTTAATTTTCGATTGTGTGGTTATGGGATGTCGTGTTTTGAGAAATTACGATGGTTGCTGTAAATTTGGGCATCGAGGTTGACACGAAGTTGAAGAGCCAAAGACAATCTCTCATCTCATCTCATCTCAGCGAGTCAGCGGCCCGGGATCGTCTTGTCTGCAAACGACGCCGTCCCCTTCCAGATATTTCCCACGACCCTGTCTGAGAAGCGGCCCAACGTCTCGCGAGGAGGCTTGTACAGCCGACACAGAGAGGAAGAGAGGGAGAGGGAGAGGGAGGGATGGCGTATGTGCAGACATCTCAGTTTCTTCTTCAATTATGGGCTCCTCCATCAATGCCCAGGTCACAAAATGCCGTCTTCTTCTTGCAATCGCATACATATCGCTAGTGCTTGCTCATGTTTTCTGTTAGCGATCTTCTGTCCAATGCAATGATTGCTCCGCGAAGTGGGTCTCTCTCATTACTTCGCGCCGGAGGAATTGCTGAGTTTGTTTGCGCGTATCATCTTCTCCCGCACGGTATCGTTTGCACTGGCACTGAAACCTTGTTAAATTTGAACGTGGCTGATGAGAGCACGCTGTGTTGGTCTGGGTATACTCAGGCTAGCATACTAAATTGGTGTATTGAGAGTAATGTGTCGGACTGCGGTGGAAATCTTAACAGGTGGGGCTACAATAAACAACCGGTTCGAGTCCTCCACGACCTAGTATGCCCATTTTATAGGCTATTCTCTTTTTAGTACATCTGATGAACATGTCTCTGGGGGCTTGAGTTAGTGTTGAAATAGTTATTTTTTGAGATATTCCGACATGTCCCGCACATAAAATCTGCTCTAATCTCATCTCTCTATGAAGCCATTAGTAGACAGCCCTTCGCATTGCAGTCTAAGGTTCTAGCAATATGTTGCTTGGTTTTGAGAGAGACCCAAGCTTTCGATGGTCATTTTGGATGCTTGAGTTTTACTTCAGCGTGTATTAACATGAGCTTTTGGAGTCGTAGAACTGTTGGGGTTCATAATGGAGCCTGAGTAAGGTAGTTAGGAAGTCGCCTCTGTTTCATATGTCATGCACCCTCCGCTCTCCAGTTGGTTGATTTAGAATTGTCCTCAATTCTCCTGCCCATGCAGGGTGATGCTGGGAAAACAAAGCCTGAAATGCTCTAGTGACCAACCTTTTACAAGTAAACTGGCGACCAGAAGTATAATGACTGGGATTGCTACTTCGCTGATATTTCTCTTCCCCACTGATCAGGTGTTCCACTTAGCGTAGCTGAAGCATAAATCTGTTAAATATTGCCATTGCTTGACACAGACAATGTGAAAATGTTGCCGAACAACAATAATTTCTCTGTACATTGTGACTAGTGTGTCAGAGTCATAATGTTCACGCTTATTGGATCGAGTGATCGACATATCAAATTATGGGGTCTTCATTTAGACACTTGGTGTCAAATTTCAGAGGATTAATTGATTCCCCAGCGGTTCCTTCATTTTTTTAACATATTAAAGGGGCAAGTGTTCTAAGTTGTGTCTCCCTTTCAATTTGTAATAGTCCGCTTTTGAACTGCACTGTTTCCATTTAGCTAGCAAAAGTTTCAATTGGAAATCTCCTGTTTCATGTCTGCTTGCATTTGCGAGGCAGGCTTATGCAAATGATTTCTCGCATCACCACAATGTGTGCCAGCTTGCAAGTGCTGTAGAGACTGCAATGACATTGCCATTTGATAAGGGGTCTGGTGAAGGAAGCCAAAAGTTTATGGTCATGCGAGGTATGACAGCTGATAATTTTGACCCTCTTAGATATTCGGGAAGATGGTTTGAAGTGGCATCTCTCAAACGAGGATTTGCCGGACAAGGCCAAGAAGACTGCCATTGCACTCAAGTAAGTGCTACAGTTGTCTTGTTGAATGCGGGCATTTTGTATAAAACCAACGACGAAGGTCCTGTTTTGCTGTAGGAAATTCGGAGTTGTTTCGCAAAAACTTATGGAAATGAGATGAACAATAGAATTCTGAAGACATCATTTGTCGTCATTTTCAAAATGAGCAATAGATTGTGAAAGCATGTTTTGGTGAACATGTTATCAGATTTCCTGTGTTCATTTTTCCTTATTTATTGATTGATTATTAGTTGAGGAAAATATTTTAAATTTTGAAACCTCTATCCACAAAATCTACTCCTTGTCTACGAAGTAGGATTTATGTCCATTAAATTTGCTACACCTTATATAAAGTTATTTTGCCCAAGCACTCAATATATTATTTGAAGCTGGAGACCTATGAACTACATTGCCACCATAAGTAAGCACTTTTTTTTAAAACAATATTTCTTCCCTTCTCCTATGGATTTATTGCCTTTACATCCTACTCATGGTTCAATGTTCACAATAAGTATACTCCAAGCGAAAAAGGTCAACTTCTAACAAGAATGCTCCATGTGAAATAAGAAAATTGCAATTTTTATAATTCTTTTGATTTCAAAAATGACGCAACCAAATATGTTTTCACAATTCTCACTCCTATGGAATATGCTCTTTTTCATGAACGAACAGATTTCCAAGAAAACAGTAAATTGGAAGCAGAAGATTGTTTTCATTTTCATTTTCACTGATTACAAAAACTGAAACTTTTTATCGAACCTGATTACCCACAAAAAGTCATGTTCCTATTTGAACAACTTAGATGGATAAATGTCCAAGAACTTATTGTGCTTGGTGAAAACGAATAGGATTCTGGTACTTCGTTTATTGCTGCATTAATAACAGCTCAGCTTTCTGTATGGACTAGTTATGTGGGTTTGGAGCTCAACTATCAAATATGCCACATACTTGCATCCATGGACTTATGAAGCAACCCATTATTTTGTGAAAGAAAACGAAAGGTTCTTTTGTCTGCTATCAATTGTTGTTGCAATGACAATGGTGGCCGCTACAACATGTTTTTGTGACCCGACAGGGAGTATATACATTTGACATGGAGGCACCATCAATCCGGGTCGACACCTTTTGTGTACATGGAGGACCGGATGGATTCATAACCGGCATAAGGGGGAATGTTCAATGCATTCCAGAGGAAGAATTGGAGCAAAAGGAGACTGATTTAGAAAAGCGAGAAATGATCAAAGAGAAGTGTTATCTCCGTTTTCCAACACTGCCATTCATCCCGAAGGAGCCGTATGACGTCATAGCTACTGATTACAACACTTTCTCTCTTGTCTCTGGCGCGAAAGACCGAAGTTTCATCCAGGTAACTCTCTCATTTTCGTTGAGATAGAGAAAGATAACTTTCTTTTCTAGGATAACTAATGTTACATGGAGAGCACTGATCATGGCTGGAGTTTTTGATAGAATCTTATGCGAGAATATCTCCTGATTTTTGGAATTCTACAGATTTATTCCCGGACACCCAACCCTGGACCTGGATTCATTGAAAAGTACAAGAATTACTTAGCAGGGTTCGGTTACGACCCAGATAAGATCAAGGACACACCACAAGACTGTGAAGTCATGTCAGATAGCCGGCTCGCTGCAATGATGTCAATGTCCGGCATGCAACAAGCTTTGACCAACCAGTTTCCAGAGTTAGAGCTGCAGGCCCCCATCCAACTGAACCCTTTCACGAGCGTATTTGATACATTAAAGAAGCTTATCCAACTCTATTTCAAATAGGCGTCCCATTAATACACTGTGCCCGGATTCCCCTCCTGGTATATGTTTATATGATAGTCATTACGATTTTTCGATATGTTTGAAGCAATCCTGGCACATATTGTCCAATTGAATGCATAAATTGTCACGATACTCTCTCATCCAGCACTATTGTCAACAGCGCAGTGCCTTGAAATGAATACAAGCAATGGATATAGCTGGATTAAGCAAATAAGATGCTCCATCTGACCACCGGTTCTGATTATCTTTGATTTTCAAGAAGTAATCGAGTATAATTAAGCAAACTCTCAGAGTGAACAAACTCAAATGTGAGAAGAAATCTCTTCGTTTCTTGAAACGAAAGGAACGCTTTGCCAAAATCTTTTACGACTTGGTCATGTTCATACTGACCGCCTCCCACGATCCTCCTCAAAATACTCGTAATCTTCTACTATGGGAATAACAAGTCACAAGACTGACGATGGAGTGTTTAATACAATACAAATTACCACGGCAACCAGAAGAGAAAATTTGCACCAAAAGCATGGCCTATGAAAATGACACAAAAAATGGATATGGCAAATTATGCAGAACAGCACTATCATTCGTCCGATCACGACTTCTGAACGGAAAACCCAAGGATGAAGTCCCTAATTTCTTCATCTGCCCTGTCAAGTGCAGTCCGACCATCGGCATCCTTGACATTGTAATCAGCCCCGGCCCTCAGTAGCTCCTCGATCTTCGGTTTATCACCTTCCGATGCTGCCAACAGCAGTAAGATATCCACAGGGTGGATGTTTTGGTTTAAGAGATCCTCCATCCTGTCATATGATCCCTCGACGGCAAGCATCCCCATATAGTTGAAGTACTGCAAATACCATTACAAACCCCTCTGTCATTTCTTTGCCCCATCATGATGCTGCTCAGAAATGACTCATCCCCGCTTAGAGATTCTACTTTCTTATTTCGTTCACTACTTAAAGCTAAAGCCACGAGAACGGAATTTCAACTGTCCGAAGATCAGGACTCCTATGAAACTCATCTTGCTTTCCACGATAAACATCCCACCCAAAAAGATGAACAAAAGACCAAAAGATTTTCAGACAGATAGTAGCAAAAGCATGAAGTAAAACAGTTTGAAAGCAACATCATTTACTTACTCCTACTTTACTTCAACCTCGTTTCATTTGTATCCGACAGGCTGACAATGTTTCGAGTAATCAAAGCAGAACACTTTCCCTCTGTTTATTGTTAGCAGAAAATCTACCGCTGCTAATGCAACATGATAGCTACAATGAACAGTAGGAATAGATAAGTCTTATCATTTTCACACTCGAAGCTCTCTCCACTCCGTTTCCTGGACCTTCAAATTTGTCATTTCAAGAACTCACGACATTACATTTGCTATGTACATTTGCCAAACGGTCAAAAGTACCAAAAGTTTCCACCATCTTTACTGTCATGGAATCCCACGATTCATCCTCAAATTAACAATCCCAACCAAACAAACGAACTCCAAGCCGTAGTTCAGTCAGACTAGATTCCATCACTGACTTCACTGAAAAAAAGAGAGAATTTACATAAAAATCTGATACTCCTACCTGTTCAACATCATCTCTGTCAAAATCATCACGAGACTGGCTGCCATAAATTCCAGCACCTTCAGCATCAACCCCATTTTTCCCGAACTTGAACCAGCACCTGGCTCTCGACCCGTTGCATGGTCCAATTCTAACGGGTCGTACCCAACTCAGCTTGCTCCTTGCACCCAGAAACTGTGAATTCAAGATCAAACAAGGAGGAGGAGGAGGAGGAGGAGGAGGAGGTCTTGAGGCGAAGGGCAGTTGATGGGTAGTACATGAGATTGAAGCCATTACTGTGAACGAAGCTAAGCTATCCCCGTCGAGGGAAAAGCGAAAATCTGTGACACCTGCGAGTTTTATCCACTCGCATCTAAGATGCTCAGGCCCTCCCTGGGCCGATGAACCCGAATCCATCTGGGCGGATCCCCATATGTAATTTCGTAATGAAGCCGGATCGGCCCAATCAAGCCCAACCCAAGGCCCGCCGACCCGAAACATACACTCTTAGGAAATTGCAACGACGGTCTTAAACATTTGGTCCATTTACAATCAAAATCTAAAGATTTGGGGAAGTACAGCCAAATTTCAGACTTTTTTAAAAATTGATGCAATAAAGTTTTTTTTTTTCTGACAACTGCTCAACCATTTGTCAATGTGGAACGTCGAAATTCATCGTGGCGTTTTTTTGAGCACATGAAACGTTGACATAGCATAAAAAAAGGATCGATTTTTTTTTTGTGAAAAGAAAATAAAAAAATAAAAAACTTAAAAAAAAAGTCATGGAAATTTTAAATTATATCCGCTAAGACACATTTATCTTGATTTTTTTTGTAACAGTGAAAACCCTTAATATACGCTATGATATATTTATCTTACTTTTTCTTTACGGCGTAAAAAATTTCGAATTTATATCTATGTAACATATTTAACTTTTGTCAACATTTTAACATATAATTTTTTTTTTTATCAAAATGACACCATCTTTATTATATTTAAACCACCTCGGTGCCATGTCTATATTGTCTGCCTTTTAGAGTCTATGTACTCTATCTAACTTTCAATTGCTTCTTTGCCTGTTTTTTTTTCCTTGGCTTCCTGGTTTTTGTTTTTTGTTTTTTTTTTTTTCAGATTTGGAGTTTTTCTGATGAGACGAAACACATCGCCATTGCTTCCATGTCACATATGCCAAACGATTAAAAAGACACATTGGGTTTCTAGAGAGTCACATCAACGAATTCGACTGAGTAGTTATTAAAATGCCAGAGTCTTAAAAATGTCACATAACTTAGATTACACCTTCAACGGTTAAGGACTTGACTACAAATTGAACAATATGTTTGGGACTGTTAATGCAATTTTCCCAATGTCCTATCGCAGACAAGCTTGCTAGTCCGGTCCGCTAAATGATACAGTATATGTAAGCCAAAATCACGATTTTATCTTGCTCTTTCCTTTCCAAAATTACCCTTACAATTTGTAAATACTCATTGATTGAGCAACTATCTACTTTTCTTTCTATGCATATAGAACCACCTTGCGTTCAATTCATCAAAAGTGTCAATAATTTACGAAGACTATCATCGTTATAGTGTTCAGCATATACTTTTACACATGAAAATTCTGACGTTATCCATAAAATGGTATCACTAAAAAAAAATTAAACAGAACATACATATCAACTCGAAAGTGTTGTGGCCGCACCGAAGAACTAATTAACAATTAGGCGAGCAGCAATTGCAATTGGGTTGCTATATCTTTTAGCGGAACGACCTAGAATAAATTATATGAATTTCATTAACGAGCGTTCTAAGGAATTTATTATACACCTAAAGCAAAGAATGTAACAAATGCATCGTTTCTCCGGTAGAGTGTTGATGCCTTGAAAATGAAATCGAATACATGTTAGGTATGACTAACTAGTACCTTAGATATATTAGACATTCGTCAAGAATGTCTCCATGATATTCAAGACGGTCCATTTAGCATGCAATCTTTTGGTACGACCATGGGACGGACAAGCGCAAAAACTATAATGTTAAAAGAAAAAGAAAAACGAAAAAAGAGGTTCTTGAAAATGAAAGGAAACGGATAGCTTTATAAATTGTCGAAGTTGCTAATTTTCCGGCAAAAAATAAATGTTGGTAAGTGAATTGAACAAAAGCTCGGATTTAAACCGGACCACCATTGTGACCTCGGACCGAGTCGTCGGCCGGAAAGGGCGACCGCCTCGTGGCGGTCGCCATAGACCTTGGTTACTACCGACCACCGTGATCATTCATAACCTGCCATGATTTTGATTGTGAGAGAGAGAGAGAGGGGGATAAATATAGCTCGTTTCATCGTCTTTCTTTCTTTCTTTCTTATATACTTTTGGCGCTACTAAATGTGGAAGGTAACGTCCCAGCAACCCACCACCCTTCTCACATGTATACTTTAACTTCAATTGCCCGCCAAGGCTCTTGTGATCTGAAGCTTTGGGCGACGGACGAGGGTGATTTATGGCGTCAGCGGTGGTGGATGAGGGAGGAGGAGGGGGAAGAGGAAGGCTTTTGATTGACGAAGACGATGCCACATCAGCAACTCTCACTTCAAACCAGTAAAAAAAAAATCGCATTGTTGACACGCGTCACCAAAAAGGTGATATAAAAAGTTATGTTCACATTTTCCGTCTGATGAAATTAACGGAATGAAATGATTGCGGTGGTTTGATAAATTTTACGACTTGATTATACTTCTTGAAAAATTTAGAATTTAATTGCAAACCAGTTTCGGGAATTCTTAGGGATGCGCTAGTCCCGGTGACCGAGCAATATTTATCATGTTACCATTTTTTTCCTTTTGATTTTTTTCTTAATCAAGTATGCTTATTACTGAGGAAAATTTCATATAAGGGTCTGAAATGTGGGCGTGGCCTCAAAAGAGGGTCCAAAATGAACTTCGTCGCAAATAAGAGTATGAAATGACTAACATATTCTTAAATAGGGTCCTCATATGCCCGTTTTTAAGTTACGATCGAGGGCTTTTTTGTCCAAGTATGCCATTTACTTACTTTTGCCATCCTCCAAATTGACTCTCCCATTCATCTTTTCTTTCTCGAAGGCAGCCATTTCTACATCAATTGCTCAAGTTTGACACGATTGACAGCCATTGCTTGACTTGGACTGAGCGTGTATGATTTCTCAAAGGAGAGAAAGTTTGATATGAAAAGGTCGAAGCTTTGAGATCCTTATTTGAGATTTGCTCTTATTATCAAATAACCAATCTATCAAGCTGAAGACCAAAACTATGCTACACAGCCAGCAGTAACTCAGAAACACCAACCTACAGAAAACCCAAGATTTCCATTAGAAACCCGGAAGCCTAAGGCAAAACCATTGTCAAAACCAGCCGAGGCGACTCTTTAGATTTCAACAAAGACATCTTCTTCTTTCCTTAATGCGAAACTCTGAAGCTTGGTCGATGAAATCAACCGATTTCAAGAGTTCTGGAATCGGGAAACTTGATTGGAGCAAGGTTGCTCAGAGACTGGAGTCAACAACAATAATTGAAGCTCGAGACCAATGGCTAGACCCTAGCAACATGAGGCCGAGGCCTTCGGCAAGGCAACAAAAGACCACAGCTGTCGCCATAAACGTAACGACCCATGCCTACGTGCTCACAGGCAACTTTGTCTTAATGCGGACGAAGCGATCAGCTAAAGAACTAAAAACTGCAAACAGATGCAACGCCACCAGTCTCGCCAGCTATGGCGACATCACATTTCACCCAATGACCCGAGTGAAGTTTTGAAGGACATGAGCACCGATTTCTGGATCAGTCCCTTCAATGCCATTGAAGGTCATTTGCTTCCAACGGGTCTGGGAAGGTGAGAATCATTGGGAGATAACCCACCTCTCATCCGCATCCATAAAGGAATTTCAATCATGGTTTCCTCATGAACATGGAGATAAGGACAGCAAGTGCAATCACAACCACACCCACCATCCCATCCCCTGCGTAGCACTCGAGTTGTACGCCACCAAATCAACCACTCAGTCCTATTGTTTTCACTTGGCATCCAAGTCAAGGGAAAAAGAAACACATCACAGCTTTCTTGAAAATGACAAGGTAATTTGCCTTCATCCTAGATATCTAGGATGTCGTAATTTGCCAATTCTAGAGTCACTGCCTGTAGCGCCCCACACGAATCATCATCTAGTGTCGATTTCTGCCTGTACCGCAAGTTCCAGGCATTTCCATGGTTAATCGAGCGGAAAATCACAACTTGCAACGAAAAGATCAGGATGTCTCAGATGAGAACAAATTAACCGGAGTTTCGACAGATGTTCCTTCTGTTAACCATATTGACATAAAACTATGAATGTTGAAAACAATAGGGAAAACTAACTTTTCCACTTCCCATATCGACATAATGCATGTGGGTAGCATTATCAAATTGAAGCAAACAGTAAGAGCATAGATCAGCAGGTAGAGAAAAAGACGGTTGGTTAGCACCTTAAATGGTTTTAACTGCAGGCACATGAACAAAGTGACCGTACGTCACTATCCCATCCACCAAACAGGAAAAATCTACAGTGGTTCACTTTCAGATAGAAAACTTAAGGTTTAGAATTCATGTGAATACGCTAGCTATAAGACCAGAACACCCAGTTGCCTCAGATTGAAAGTAATCTTCCCACCAAGACAAGACCCAAAACCACCTCTCTTCATTATCAAGCTTCCATAGCTCCTGACATAGAGAACATGCATAAATCCAGACCAAGCGACAGAGATATCCCTCAAAAAATGGCCGCTCCTGTCGAAATAGGGACAAAGGGCACCATCGGATCCCTTATAATGCAGGAAATCGAGTATTTCAGAAAGGTTGAGTTGAGCTGTAGAGAGAATCCACTGAAGCCTCGACCTCAAGTCACAGACATGGCTTCCTCCAGCAATCCTGCCAAACCTACATTTGGCTTTCTCTTGACCCATAAAAAGAAAAGGAGAGCGAATAGCAATAGGCTCGTGCCAAGCATATGTTCCATGGTTGAGGTTTCAGATAACAGAAGGCCTGTTGGCACCTCCAGTTTCAACTACAGAAACCTCAAATTGGACATGAATCTCCAAGCCTAGACAATACTCTCTGAGAGCTTCGAGAAGCTGAGCTTCTTAAGCCGGCTAGCTATAGGGCCAGCCCAAGCTCTATCAGCATTGCCACATCTTATATCCACAACCTCAACGATGTTAGTTACCTTTTTGTCAGTTTTCCTCCTCACTGGAGTTCCATCAAGAGCAACGTCATTGCCTGCGAGCATTGGGAGTTGAGTGTTAGTTCGGGCATGACCTTTTGTTTTCCGAGGAACCTCCGGGCTTCTTTCATCAACACAATTGCTGCTGCTTGCTCCGTCCACTGACTTCCTCTGTTGTGGTCTTTTAGGAGTAGTGGCCTTGCAGGAAATGGAAACCACATGCGGCCGAGGTCGACTTCTAGGAGAGATTGGCGTCTTAGGAGCGGTCTTGATGGATTCCAATTCTCTGGTCATCAGCGAACTAATTGTACCAGTGGTTCCAATCTTGACGGATCCTCCACCACCTTTGATAGCTTCCAGCGTCTGAACCATGTTGCTGAACAGTCCGGTCGACAGTCTAAGGTAATTCTTCCAGCAGAATAGTTCCTGAAAACAACGGAATGGAGAGATCACTAATCAGAATAGCAGTCACAAATATTTTCTGTAGTATCACTGGTTTGAAGTATGTAAATTCTTGAATGTACATGTGAAATATGAGAACAATTCCAAGTAGACATCAAGATCTTGAACAGAGCCGACGAGTTCAAACTACGTCTTACTCTCTGCCCACGCACCAAACCCTCCTGTTGATGTTAAGTCTTAGCATAAAAATTCATGTCCACAATGAGGTCATAATGGAACTGAAATTCCAGGCTGGTGACAGACAGAGTCCGACAGTTCTGGAACAAAATGAAATACATTTGACGATGGTTTATCATGAACAAATTGGAACAGCAACTAAAGCCATCGACAAAGCTGGTAAACATTGAAACAGAATAAATGTCCATCGAGTTTGAATTTTAAATCCTATTTTTCTATGGAGATTCTGCAAAAAGGGAAAAGGAAAGTTTCAAATTTCTCACGAAATTTAGTAACTGTTAATTATGAAATCACAAGACAAGCGCCCGGTTTGCAGTGAAGACACCTCCAACTCCAAGCAATCTACGCGTTTTAGCTCAAATCTATTTCCACCCAGAATAACGCTTTCCCATTAAGCAGAACCGGAGTATAGAGCAAAGCATTCAACGAGACAAATCAGTCCGAAGAGCAATGACTGAGCAACTCCGAGCACATCGACAGCTCCCAGAACCCAAACAAACCCGTCCTTCAGGACTCAAAAATCCGGCGGATGCCACGCATTCCCCAAAAGCTCAAAACCTTAACTTGAGAAGAATCGTCGCGTGAAGCGACCAAACTCCCAAACTACGAAGCAGGATGATTCACATTGAGAGCTGAGCAAATACCCAGGAAGCGTTTCGACAGCGAGCAAAATCCGAGCAGATCCAACGACGATTACTTCGAGATGAATCAAATCAAAGACCCATTTCTCGTCGCGCAACCTACGAACGGGACCGGGATACTCGAGGGAAAAAGCCCGCTCCTAGATCTTCACACGAACGATAACGTCGCCATCATCGTCTCGCAGAAAACAACACGACAGCTCCGCATCGAATCGGGAACAGTCGCTGACGATCCCTGTGTCCTTATCTGCGATTTTGAAGAGCCGGTCAAACCTTAGGGGACGACGCCCTCCAATCATTGCCGGGGCGGGTCGGTCTGTCGGTAAGATTCGGATTGACGGCCCAGCGGGCCAATTTAAACCCGCGAAAAGCCCGACCCGAAGCCTCTTGGCAGTAAATATAATTTCCCAAATTAGACGAGGATTTCAATTTTAGGGGAGAAGCATCCAAATGTCTCGTTGACTTTGCAAGTACCAATTGCAAAATTTTTGATTTTATACCTTCCAATTTATTTTTTTTCAAATTCAACTGTGAGTGATTGATTATAATGGCTAATAAAGCTGTTGACATGTTACTTCCCATACCTTTATGAAAATTTCCAGTGGATTCAACCAATTCTTCCTCCTCCAACTTTTGATTTCCCACTTGAATGCACGTCAGATAATCGAAAACGTTAGTTTGTCTGATCAGAAACACAATGACTTGAGACAAAGGAAACAGAGTCCAAAACATCAGAGGAGATGACAATTGCTTGGTCATGGAAGGTTTGTAAACAAGTTTGAATGGAACCATTCGATTTCCTTTCTTCTCCTTTTAGACTACCCCGGTGGCATTTTCTTCCCCTCGTCCTCACCTCTAACTATCAGTCTCAATTTCTGCTCCATCCGTTCCTGCACCATGAAAATCAGACTTGTCACCATTCGCTTCTTCAGCAGCATTATCATCTTGCTTGTTCCTGTTTGCCAAGTACTCGAGAGCCGTCACGACGTCGCTGATCAGTGGCCGAGTGCTTGCCTCCTCCTGAAGGCACATAGCCGCGACTGCGAGAGCCTGGTAAAGACCCTTTATTGGGTAGGCCCCTTCGAGCAACGGGTCAGCCATTAATGTGAACTTCCTTCTGTCTTTGAATAGAGGTTGTGCCTGAGAGCAAGATCAAGTAATCTCATCAGTTCCAGGCTTGAAAATGTCATTTTTGTTTATCATGATAGGCCTAACAGACTGAGGAAAATCATATCTGGACGTACGAATTGAAAAGGCTAGAGTTGTATCAGAAGGTTGAAAACCTTTTGGACCTACCCAAGCAACTAAGTTCTGCTCTTCAGTTGGCCTGTTGTTGTCAATTACTCTCCTTCCTGTGATGATCTCCAGGAAAACAACCCCAAAGCTGTACACATCGGACTTCGTTGTCAATTGACCCGTCAGCGCATATTCAGGTGCGCAGTAGCCGTAAGTGCCCATGACCCGTGTCGACACGTGGCTCTTGTCCCCCGTGGGACCTAGCTTCGCGAGCCCGAAATCAGAGAGCTTCGGATTGAATTCCTCATCCAATAGTATGTTGGATGCCTTGAAATCACGGTATATCACGGGGGGATTGGCCTGCTCATGCAAGTACTCGAGCCCTTTTGCGGCTCCTGAAGCGATTTTCATCCTGTTGTTCCAATCCAAGGGCACCTTCCCTGGTGGCAGTTCTGAAAAGGTCCAGGAAAAAAAATCAGGATCAACCTTCATGCTTTTGTTTTCAGAATCCGAGATCAACTTTAGGACGATTTCAGTTGGTTTGTTTCGGAGAACCATACCGGATGCCAAACTTACCGAGAAGGTGGTCCTCTAGAGAACCATTAGGCATGTACTCATATACAAGAACCCTTTGATCTCCATCAGCACAATACCCAACCAAATTGACAAGGTTAGGATGGTGCAGCAGACTCAACATCAAGACCTCCACAAGGAACTCCCTGTTCCCTTGAAAACCATTCCGGTCGAGTTGCTTAACGGCAACCACCTGATAAGTAATGCTCAATGCACAGCGGTGCGTATTAACTAATTGTTAGTTCACTTTTTAATTTTTAAGCAACAATATAAGACACAAAAGTGAGGGAGATATTTCATGTCGTTACTTGATTTTTGCTCTCAATATGTCCTTTGTACACTCTCCCGAAACCGCCTTCGCCGATTAGAGAATCGGGGTTGAAATTCTGTGTTGCAACGCACAGCTCCCTGAATGTAAATATCTGAGCTGCGATGTTACCCTTCCCGATTTTCTTAATTTCTTCAGTGATGTATCTGCGCCTGCTGCTATCTGCATTGAGAGAAATTTTTTCTTGATCAGTTTAGCGAGGTATTGCCTTTAGTTTAGAAGCCAGAAGTTTATGTTCGTAATATTATCAAGCATTCATATCAATTTTGCTCATGACAAAAACTTTCAGGACAATCCAAAATCATAAGACATGGCCAAAGATGGTGACTGACTTCCTTAATCCTAGATCTCTCTCTCTCTCTCTCTCTCTCTCTCTCTCTCTCTCTCTCTCTCTCTCTCTCTCTCTCTGCTTGGTTAGCAGAGTCTTTCCACATATCCAAAGAATTTATGCAGGAAGAACTCAGAATTTTAATTTGATTCAGAGACTATTGACGTGACTACCGATATTCTGCAAGCGAATCAAGGAGACATCAATTTATATGCGCATACAAACATGCTACTGTCACTTGAATCTGAGGGCACGAAGATATAATGCGACACGAGTAGGGCCTCCAGAATTTCATAATTAGCCTTCGAGAAGAGCTTTATCCATTATTTACCAAAAAAAGAAAGAGCTTTATCCAATGTATAATTGTAGTTGGATTCTATTGAAAGTATCTCTACAAGCACATTTTATCCTGTCAATTCATGGACATATTTCACGACGAGAAAATGCAGAATCATCAATGACAAGTATTTGCTACAACATATTTGAACAAAGACAGACCTGGACCAAGGGATCATTCAGCAACAATCGCCGTGAGTTTGTTACCTGATTTGAAGGAGATGTTGGCGAATGAGGCTAATGTCTTTGTGTCATGGTATTCTTGGATGCTCTTCTTCAATGATTTTCGGGCGATTTTTCTCTCAGACATGCAACATTGTAAACAGCTCATTTTCTTCTCCGCGTAGCACTTTCAATCCACAAGTACTCGGATACAACCACCATAAAAAACCCAGAAACAATAGCTTTGACAATAGACCGATCACACCAAATTTGGAATCATAGTAGATCTCAAACCCCACGCCCCCAACAAAGAAAAAGATCCTATCCCACAGCCGCTCATAATCCGAAACAGTACTATTTCAGTGACAAACAACGACAAAAGAAAACATTTTCTTTTACCCCTGGAAGGAACCAGAAATTTTTTTTTCCAGGTCTTTGAGCAAACACAAGAATGCAGAAAAAGGTTTACTTAGATAATACTTTCCTGCAATGCTCTCTCCACCGATGGAGTTCCCAGAGGATGAGACCCATTATAACTGCAATTTGCTAAATTAAGAAAAGAGAGACAGGTACACACGTTTTGCTTAGCTGCCTCCCTCTCTGTGCCTGATGTTTTTTTTTATCAAACTTAGCTTGTTTCCTTTCTGGACCTCTTCCCTCCTAATAATAAACTCATACAACTTTATACTGCACGTCAGATCTCAGGGCACAACACAGGCCTACTCTCTTAGGCCATCCATTTGAACGAGCCACAGAGAGCATGAAAGGGTCTGTTGGCTTTGTCGTTCCACTTTTCTGTTCTACATCATCTTTGATTCATGATGGAAATTATCTCATTTCTTGCGGGATATATCCTCAGGCAAAGATGCAGAACAAATGGGCGATCAAGTTTCCCAAGTACCCTTTTCTCCAACTGTAATAGTACGCTCGGCAATCTGACTGACCCAAATAAGCCACAGTACCCTTTTTGACCTGATATTGCATGAGGAGCAAAAGCACTCGTACCATTCCTTTTTGAGTGAAAGGTCTTCAATTTGAGAATTCCGATCAAAATTGCAGAGGAATCAAATGATTAACAGTATAGCTCTTTCGACCGATTTGGTGAGACTGTCCAGGTGAACTAGCTCAATTGAAACAACAACTGCTGCACAAGTGGACTCGGTATCATCTGAAATGAGAAGAACCAGAAATTATGATTCTCATGACATTTCTGTATCAGGATGACTTTGTCAAGAAACGGCATCTTTTCAGAACTAAATGCAATAATCATAGGTTTTGATTCTAGTCCTCGACATAACTAAAGGCAGAATGATACAAGATCTCGGGCATACTCCAGGAAAAACAACCTTTGGACCCTGGAAAATACTTTTGACATTGTTGTGCAGATCCTCACTTTGGATAAAAGACCAATGGCGATTAATTTTTCGTTCGGATATTTCTGGAACTTTGATATTCATTTTTGCACATTCACAAAAACGAATCCTCGTCCACCGCTCTAGATGCATGACACTAAAATTAGCAACTACATGTGTCCATTTCTCACACAAGCCGAATAATCAACAGTAAACAATTTCAACAGTCACAAAGCATCGAGATCGACCTCTGTGAACCTCCCCAAAGACAAATGAGATGAAATAGAATAAGAAGGAGAAGGTAAATAAATGATATTCAAGAGCATTAGTATAAAATAGATCCAGTTCGAATACTATCAGACACGGAAGGGCAGTAGAAGAAGTACATGAAAGCATCACAGTTGCATTCTTCAGAGTGATTTTTCATATGGTAATCTGAGCTTTTTGCTCAGCAACTACTCTCTCTAGCTTGCTTATCCGAGCTTCGAGATCCAGTGCTAGGATTTCAATCATTAAAAACTCACTGCTTTCTCCCGCATTTTCAATGGCTAAATGTCCTTCAGTAAAGGTATGCCCTATTCCATTTGTGCCTTCCTCATGGTCTCTTTGAGTACCTCCAGGAGCAGGATCATGGGGCCTACAGGGTCTCTTGGTGACTCCCATTTCAATGTCAGTGTCTTCTTTACCCTCATTCTTTGAGAAGGAACTTTGCGTTTGATCATTCTACAAGCAATTGTTGCAATCCAGCAGCTCTTGGGGGCACTTCTTCGCCTCATGGACCTCAGAAGTTCTTCCAAAGTTAGCCCATCATTATTTTCGCTGGAGTCAGCTGTGTCCACGCTCATGCTTTCCTGCCAAATATGGAGATTGCAACGAGCTCAAAGCATGCTGATTGGACCTCCATTTGGAGAATGCTGCTATTTTCATTTTTCCTTGTAGGTCCATTTATGCGTCCCTTCATGAGGCTTAAAGTTTCTTTTTCACTTTAATTTTATTTCCAACTCAATCCTTTTAAAAAATTGTAAATTAAATTGTTGTACCTTAGGGAAAAAAATGGTCTACACACTGACGTTATCAACGAATTTTATGGTAATGGTTATTTTTCTAGCTCTTCATTGATCACAAATTCTAATGGTAACTTAGAATTTTACATCACATATTTCATTTTGTTATTTTGCGAGCTGAGATAAATAATTATTTGGTTAACTTCGCTTGCTATTTAAGAATTGTCCAAACTATTGAAGAAATTACAATTACGGTGAGGGATGAAATTTCTTTTATCTATGTAGTCACTTTGGCTATTTTTTGTCCAATCAAAAGGGAGGGCTTAATTTTTAATATCTAGTGAGTATAATATACTTCATCAAGTAAAAGGTAAAAAAAAGCTAAAAACGAGGAAAGATTTAAGAGAAAAAAAGCTAAACAGCTAAATTATGCCGATGCACACTTGATTTGGTAGTATTGGCCACAAGCTCCACCGTCGTTCCAAAGTTCTTCCCTTGCTGCAGCTATCTTCACCCCTTGGTCTTCAAATCCATAACAAGCGGAGGCTGCAGCATTTGAATTGCAATACTCATAGGAGATGCACAGACCCAACCCCATCACTCTGTATGCTCACGGCAAGACATATATAGAGAAGTGAATGCTTATGCTGGTATGATGGAGTGCAGAAGGTATCGATCCCGTTACTCTTAGCGGTGGCTGCGAACAACATTGAGGCGAACCATAAACACGTTGTGATGAGCAAGAAGTTGGTAGCTAGAGGGACGATTGTCTCTGCAGGTGTTGACGGAGCTGCTCAAGCTGGACACCACGAGATATTAATGGCCAGGTTTCTTATTTTCAGAGCCGATATGAATTCATTGACGAGGGGTCTCATTTATGAGTCAGCATTCTCACCTAGTTTCGCAGGGATTCAGTCACATCATACTGTAAGTACATTTACAAAGTTGCAAACGTTAATAACAGTGAATGGAGTGTTTTCCAATGACAGACGACCGTGCAAGCAGGCCTCGAGGGTTTCACAGTGCTGCACATGCCCCACCATATCCCTCTGCAATACAAAGCTTCCGAAGCATCCTAGTTCCAATGATCTTGACTCTTCGCTTACAGCAAAGATAAATGAATAATGGGATATTGAAGTGATTGCCATGACAATCTCAATGCGGTTTCAAAAGATCAACTAGTTTAGATGGAACTATGGGCTAGATGACATCCGGATGGAGAGACACGAAGCTGGAGAAGCCATCCTATACCACACCAATACCATATGAGGCATGCGGGTGGATTACTGAGATGTTTTCCTAGAGTGTATTGGTTAAGTCGTGTTAAGGGTGTCTATGAGATGGTGCCGAGGGACACTTGTTAAGAGTATATAGTAAATATCTGATATGCAAAGCATTCATTTATTACTTAGCAAATGAGTACATTAATTGAGAGCAAAAGAATAAAATTATAATTTTCTGCTTATTTGGTTGCTTAAGAAATGTCCACTGAAATTTTTACGAAATCGCAATTAGCATCCTGCAAGTCGTCCTAACTTACAGTTCTTTTCAAATAAGAGACTTTACTTTATTGTTCACAGAATAAGATTCATGGGGAATAATGGAAGATGCTTCAGTCAGGGCACTGTCGTATCCAAAATTAATTAATAACCACGGTTTTGTAAGTCACATTACAAGCTAAGACAAATACTAGAGCATTGTGTTTTGATAATATTGCAGTAATTGCACCACAGGACTTCCACAGAAGACTCTGGTACAATTCCAAATTCTACATCAGAATCTCAGATCTCATGGCAACCAGTGCGCCTCTTTTCCCAGGCCATTCCATTTGAACAAGCCAGAGCCGGAGAGCTCTGAAAAGGTTGATCGCCTTTCTTGTTCTGCTTTTCTGTTGGACGCCATCTTTGATTAAAGATGGGGATTAACCTCATTTCTTGTGGGATACGTCCTCAGCTAGGATCAGGAGGACGTAGTGTGAATGGTGCAATTGAGATGTCCAAGTACCCTCTTCTCCAAATCAGTTGAGAGTAACATGACCCTCTGCAATCCGATCATTCCGAATGAGCAACAGTACCCTTTTTGACTAGATATTGCATGAAGAGCAAAAGCACTCGTACTGTTCTTTTTCGGTAAAGTTCTTCCATCTGAGAACTCCCACCAAAATGCCAGAGTTATCAACTTATCACGCTGTAGCTGTTTTGACCGGTTTGGCCAGACTTAACAGGTTAACTAGCTCAATTGAACACAAACTGCTGCACTAGACAACTCTGCATTATCTGCACTGAGGATCGTCAATATAATTTTATTTCAAGACATTTCAGTATCAGGATGATCTTTCTTTAGAAAAGACGTTGTGTCGGAACAAGATACGATAATTATAGGCTTTGCATTCTAGTCCTTGATGTGACGGAAGGTGGAATGCTACATAATCTAGGACATATTCCCTGGAAATTTAACCTTTTTACCCTTGAGTATACTTTGGCATCGTTGTGTAAGAAATATACCCAGCAGGCCTTACTCCTGCCAGTATGTGATAGATGATGGTTGTTAAAAAGCTGTCGGCGATTAATTTTTTACTCGGATTTTTCTGAAACTCTAGAACTGTTTTCAGATTCACAAAAAATGAAGTCTTGTCCACTGCATCAGATACATGACACTAGAATCAGCCACAACGCATTGCCATTTCTCATTCAAGCTAAACAATCAACATAACAAGGATTCTGAACATTCACAAAGCCGTGAGATCAATCTGTACGAGCCTCCCAGCAAGCAAATGAAATGAAACAGAAAAAGAAGGAGAAGAACAAGAGATGATATCCAAGATTATTAATATAAAAATGATCCAGTTTGAATACTATAGACATGGAAGGACAGCAGACAGTTTAGCAAAAGCATCACAGCTATATTCTTCTGAGTGACTTCCATTCGGTAATCCGAGCTTTTATCTCAATAACAGTTCTCTCCAGCTTGCTAATCCGAGCTTCAGAATCTGCTGCTAGCATTTCAATCATTAAACTCTCACTGCTTTCTCCCGCATTTTCATCAGCTAAGACTCCTTTGGTAAATCTCTGCCCTATTTCATTTGCGCCTTCCTCATTGTCTGTTTGAGCTGCTCCAGGAACAGTATCGTGGGGCCTGTTCATCTCCACAGGTTCCATTGGTGACCCTCTCATTTTGGTGTCAGTGTCTTCCGCATTCTGTGAGGAGGAACTTTGCGTTTGATCAATCCAAGAGCAATTCTTGCAGTCACCAACTGACCGGTTCTTCGCAGCACTTCTTCGCCTTTTGGACCTAAAAAATTCCCCCAGAGTTAGTCTGTCATAATTTTCACTGGAGTCACCTGCGTCCTCACTAATCCTTTTCTGGCAAAAACTAGGAGGTCCCAGGTCATCATTAACTCCTGACTTTCCTTTTAAACCCTGCATTGATCTATTTGGACTCCTTGAAGCCCACCACTCAGCATAGCGAGCTGTAACGCATGGTTCGTAAAGCCTGGCTGGAATGTACAACTGCACATCCTGGACCGACTTACTGTAGTTTTCCCAAGCAATATCAGGGTCCTGGTTGCAAGGAGCAACACGACCAGGCAAATCTTGATCCATCCCGAATTGCATGGCCACTCGATGAGGCGAGTACTTCTGAACAAAATTCAGCCCAGGCAACTGACAAGCCACCAAGCAATGAGCGAATGACCTCAGTTCCCCGTCAGCGTCCTCCTCCAGTGACCGCCAGTTCTCTTTCTCACTATAAAATGCATAGGACGCCAAGTTATTCATGGCCAAGCTGTAGGGACGCCATTTAAACTGTGCTCTGGCTTCCCCCATCATGGAATGCACATTTTGAAGGTTCAATTTTATTGTTTTGTGCCATCGACACAACCTCGGCTCCCCTGGTTGAACCTCCCTAGGATTTGGCCTGATCGTGGTGGCAAATCTCTCCCAAGCCCATAATTGAACCAAAGCAAACTGCGCCGACAATTTTAGATCAATTGCATCCGATTCATTTCCATCCTTCAGCCAGGGAACTAGTCCATTTAAAATATTCTTCAGCTTACTTAACTCTCTATAAATACGAGCCAAAACAGCCGGCGCTAGCGCGATCCTCACACCTCTAGCCAGATCTATCGCCATTGGCAGTATCATCTCATTGATCACATAGCCAGAGCACGGGAACACAAACCTCGACAGCCAAAACGCGAGGAAGGCCTCGTGCTCAATATCACTCCCAGTGTCACTAAACTTCTCGATCCACTTGCAGCTGCCTGCCTTCTTCGCTGTGATCTTCGGTATCTCGGATATCGCTCGCTTCAGCTTCTTCAGCTTCATCTCATCTTTCCGCGACTGGTTGCTGAGATGGCTCAAAACAGGGGACGATCCCCAAACAGAGTAACCCCCTAAGACCATCATGTCCTCGAGCGTGACGGTCGCCTCGCCCCAGGGAAAAACGAAGGTATTCGTGTCGGGACACCAATACTGAGCAAGCTCGAGGACTAAACCAGTGTGTTTCTGCATCAAGAACGTCGAACCCTTAATGGCATCGCAAATGCCAGCCTTTTTCCATTTGAGGTCGTGCGCGGACTCCATGCGATCGACCCATGTGGTCCAGCTCTTAGTTGGGCAACGCCAGTTGCTGAACTGGACGTTGATCGGCAACTCCTTGGGCGGCGAGAAGGCCGAAAGGCGCGGAGGCGGGTCGGGCTCGGTCGCGGAGGGCTTGAGAAAGTGACCCGTTCTTAGAGCCGGGTGGGCGTCCGTGTTGGGACAGAGCATGAGCTCTTTCCTCTCTTCGACTATGAACATGGGCTTGTTCTCCATGGTTTTGAAAGTGGGAATGGAGGACCAAGATGGCAGAGGAGCTCAGAACAGTCAAGAAGAAGAAGAAGAAGAAGAAGATTGAGAGACGCGGGTGACAAGCAGGATACATGCATACGAGTGAGAAAGTATCGCATCACCGTTCCAAATTTTACGGCGTTTGGTTTTCAAGGAAAAGATCTCCCCTTCGAATGCCATCATCCGACGCCGTGGTGATAATTCTTGTTGCAACCCAACGTCAATCGCAGTTTAATGACAACTTAGAACGGCACAGCATACATTATTTTCCGACTTTGTTGGCTGAAATAAATAATGATTTAGTCATCAGTACTTACTATTTTAAAAAAAGAATTATTATCACAATACATCTCGAATTATACTCTCTTATTTTTCACTAAAAGCCCTAAACTTGTCATATCGATATCCTAAACTTTTTAATATCATAAAAAATCTCTGAATTTATATCAATATGACATATATGTTCTAGGTGAAACTAAAATATAGCATATATATCACACACACACACATATATATAAGTTTGGGTATTTTCGCGACCAAAAAAAGGGATGTTAATTAAGCATATTTATGTCACAGTATGCATCATTTGGGTACCTTATATATACAGTATTTTCCCTTCAAAAATGTTAGAAATACCAAAAAAAGGAATTGCATTGACTATAAAAGATGAAATGTCATATGCCTATGCAATCACTTTGGTTATTTTTTAGGGACAAGAACATCATAAGTTCCATAACTTTTTTACCGCACTCATTTGATTGCAATAAAAAAAATTTCAACCACTTAATTACGAGCCATAGCTTCTAAAAAATGTTCACCCAATTGCTATAACTTTTGATTGAAAAATATTTGCCCAAGTGCTAGGAATTCAATATAACATAGTAGCTATGACACTCAAATGATCGATGGAAGAGTTATATGGCACTTAAGTTATTAGGAAGAGATGCCAGAACTTGGAGACTTTTGGAGACTCCATTATTGCTACCGTTCTCAGGAAGATGGTTCCGAAAATTAGTTTTTCGACAAGCCACATTTGGATTTAAGCTCTGCATAGCCGCAATGCAGAACATGATTAATTTGGATGACATCACTACAAAAAGTAGCGAATTTCAAAATAAGTGGTCCTTACTACAGATTTATAAGCTTAATCTCGACACATAGATGAGGAATTACCATTATCCAATGGTAAATCTAAGATCCACAAAGAAAGGTTGTAGGTATATATGAAGAGGCATCTTGAATTGATATGCCCTCGAATAATCACAATAAATATGTATACCTTAGTCTCATTTCATATTCATCGACTTAAAAGCCAATTAAAATTTCTCTTGTTCAAAACTATGGAGCGGCTGAGCCGGAGGTTGGCTGGAGTATAACAGCGGCCATCATCTTAACATGGGGCTGGCGGGTAGCGCTAGTCAAAGAGAGCTGTGAAAAGAACTTCTTACCTGATTGAGTACACAATCATTCCCAACTTGCCTACTGATTCTCCGGCAGGCTCAGCATACGAGACAATTGGATTGCAGTGTATACCGAGCGTGGCGGTGTCATTAAGCCCACTGAGGTAGCGTCCATGTTATAAGCAGCAGCATTTCAAAAGGAAGCGGTGTTAAGGGACGACATGGAAGTGAAGGATGTACGGATAGATGAAGCGAGAGGAGGCATCGTGGTCTGTATAACCAAGGGCGACGAGTTCTGCCGCAGAAAATGTGTGGTCAGTGTTGGGGATTGAACCAGATAGCTGGTTCATGCAGTTGGCTGGGCTCACGTTGCCAATTCAACCGCTGGACATCAAACTGTGTTATTGAAGGATCAAGAGGGAGAGTGACGAGGAGACATTTACCAGTGGGGGCGATTTCGCGAAGTTCTTGAGCTATGGGATGTGGACATATACAGGACGCCGTCCTTGAAGTTTCCAGGGCTGATCAAGATTATACCGGACCAAGGCGGACTTGGACTCCTCAAAGAGTGTATTGAAGGGAGATTTCTGAGAGCGGTGGATGGCGGTGACGAGGATTATGTGATGGATATCTTGGGAGCAAGTTCGGGGAGGATGTGGTGATAGGCGGTCGGTTTTCGTGTCATGGGTTCAAGATGGCTCCGGTGGTGGGGAAGATATTGACGGACATCAAACTTGCTGTGCACGCAGCTGGGGTGGAGCTCAACCATTTCTGATTTGGAAGGTTGAAGAGAATCCGTAGTGAAGGAACAAAAGCTAGTTACCTATGTTTGATTTATAATCTGTGATTTGGTCTTTGGTTTCTAATGATTTATTGCCTCAATCATGTGCCCATCAATATGAACAGCTTGATGTGCACGAGAGTTGCTAACTGTGTGCGAACAGCATCTGCTATTGCTTCCTGCTTTTTCTTGGATGACCAAGAGCCTTCACTGAGCCAAGTGGACTGAATCTCTGATACAATTAGTGCTAGACAGTTCACCCAAACATAATTTATTTCGAGACTTTGTATGCTTCCAATTACATTTGCCAGGAGCATTGAAAGAGTAAATGCACTTTATTAGGAGTTGATGCCAAACATCAGTGGCGTTTCATTATCCGGGGAATGGTTCCATTTCCTTCAGAAGTTACTCGGGCAAAGGATCTTCCGCTGTCCCAATTCAGAGCCTGCGTGACATCAATTTAACAAATTCATATTTACCTCTCGCCACACTGATTTAATGTATAATAGCCTAGCAAATTACAAGGAACAAAAGTTTACGTACTCTTGATAACTTATGTTAATAACTCCAGCATCAGGATCCGCTATGGATGCAAATGCTTCTTGTGACAGGTCAATAGTTCCTCGGCACCCAGGAGGAGGGCAGAAGTCCACTATCTTCACCACCACCGTGGCGCTTCCACGACACGGCTTTGGGACGCCTAGGTTGGTCCCGCTGAGGCACTTGACTCGGTAGTAATGGCCACAAGCGCCACCCTTGTTCCAAAAAACTTCGCTCGCTGCTGCTATCATCACCCCTTGATCTTCATATCCATAACAAGCAGAGGCTGCATTGTTTCGACGCGTAGCCTTCTCACATTAGTCCAGTTGCGCAAGCTATTGTCAACATTAGAAACAAACACACCGGAATGCTTACGCTCGTATGGTGGAGTGTAGAAGGTAGCGATCCCACGATTCTGCCCGGAGGCTACAGAGACCATGACTGAAGTGAACCATAAAAATCCGTGAGAGACAAAACCAGGTCTGTCGATCGTGGTGCCATCGGCTCTATGATGGGGATGTCAAATTGAGCAACTGAAGACAATTGGGGGTTACTTCCAGTGATGATCTGAAGTGATGAAGAGGGAGGGCCTATTTATAAGTGAAAATTATACAGCAAGTCGCGTGGTCGACTTGGAAAAGATGCGCTCATCATTGTATATTACAATGTTGCATTTGCCAACAACGATGAAGTATTAGTGTTTTCCAATGACAGTTGGCCACGTAGGCCTTGAGGTGTTTACCAAGGGCGTAAGATCTCTTAGATTCCTCAGCATGAGAGAGCTTTTCTTGATACCAGCGCAATGTATAGCCATGAGACTAACTCGTAATAAGGCTCTGTTGTGGCGTCAAATGTAATGAATTATGGAATTCATAATAACACCCTGTCGATCTTCAGATAGGGGATTTGTAAATGAACAGCGACGTCACGATTTCGACCAACCATTGCCGAAAATATCGGCTACGTGCGGTGAAAATGTGGAAACCATTGAGGAGCTGGTAATTCAATTCCACAATCGGAAAAATCCCGCAGCATGGCAATTGCAGTAAATGTTTTAGATACTTTCGTTAATTCGAGGCGTTGTCTTTGTCCCATGCCAAACCTCTCTTTGTCAAAGCGGAAATATATATCCTTCGTTTCAACCTGGTGTTTGTCGTAGGGAATTGGGAAGAAGCTGTTTTGGGGCGTCGTCCGTTGTCCCCTTAGTACAATCTCCGCATCAGAAGCCAAGATGCAACTTACACGTTAGCGCAGCAGATGCGGTGAAACTGACAAACATCATTGTGCTTCGATGATTTCGTAGCATCGCATAAAATAGCTTTCCCAATATACCAGATGCTGCATTGCAGGGGAAAGTCAAGATCACCCTATAAGAATCCATAATACTAGAGGTATGCTGAAAGAGCCGCCGAAATACGAACCGAAACGAACCGAACCGAAAATTTTAGGTCTTCTCTGGTCGGGTTTCTTTTTTATTTGGGTAATGAGAGAATCAAGCAACCTTCTGCTGGTCCGGTTTTTGGTCATAAACCTGAACTGACCCATATCTTAACTTTTGCCCGAAACCAAAATAATCAGAGCAAAAATGAAACCCGATAACCCGAATCAATCTCTTGCCCCGCCCGTTAATCTGGTGCTACGCGGGTCCGGTAGAAAGACAAAACACATACGCCTTCATGTCCGGATCAGATCGGGTACTTGCAGACGAACCAGCATGCCGATGCCTACACATATGACCCACCATATTTTCCTGGGGAAAGACTCGACAATGAGATTTGTTTTTAAGGCTTTGTTTCTCTCCTTCTTTGGAGCCAGGAGCAGTTTCTATTAGGGGTGATCGGTTCTCGGGCGGTTCCTGGTTCAACCGGAAACTGGACCGGTGGAACCGGTTCTCTATTATGGAGAACCGGAACCGGATCGAACAAGATTGGACAGTTCCGATCCAGTTCTCACTCGGTCCGGTCCGGTTCCCGAGCGGTTCCGGTTCCAATTTACGTGAAAAAGACATATTCTAAAATAAAAAAAAAAACTACATGTTCACGTGTCGCATTTTCTGGACGTCCAGTTTCTGCTGGACGTCCAGCACTTGGACGTGTGCCCAGTCCAGCACTGACATGGACGTCCAGAAACTTACACGTCCAGTAGACCGAAGTTCGGTCACCGAATAACGCTGAGAAACTAAGAGTGACTCTATCTGAGTTGCGAGCAAAGGCTGTGAGTGTGAGTGAGAGAGTGTGAGGGATTTTTTTTTTATGAACAGTACCGATTCCGGTTCCGGTTCCGAGCGGGCGGTTCCACTTGCTCACCCCTAGTTTCTATTTTTCGAGTGTCAAAGCAGTCCTGTCATTTATGCTCTTGCAAGTTCAAATTGAGCCATTAGAACTCTAGTTGTGACATGTGAATGATCAGTTTGTCGTGATGAAACGACGCTGTTCTGCTTTGTTCAGCTGATTAACTATTTCTACTACAATCCGTCTGTTGCTAATACCAATTGAGAATCCTCTGCTGCTTGCGACTCTTAATTACCACAGGACCTTGCATAGCCAGATTTGCCTGGATTCACCTGGATTCCTTTTATTTTTGGCTGAATAAGTTTTCCCTACAGTTTGAAGGACAGCAGCTGCTCATCTCTCGAACTCCACGAAGATGACCAACTTCACATTGCTCATAGATAGTAGCTCAACCTTTTGGGTTTCCATAAGTTTTCACAATGCGGTAAATTATGCTAAAGCAACTATGTGAATCAAGTTCTATAGCTTTTCAGCCCCCTGGAAAAACAAAAGTCTATGCCTGAAGAGAAGACTTCGATATTATTTATGGCGCATCTTTTACAAATATTTATCAAGCCTGTTGTTTTATGATCCAGCCATGATAAAAACAAATAATTGATTATACGAGGTAAATTAAAGAATATTAAATAAAACAGATCTGGATCTAAGTGCTGTTATTAGTACATCATAGATGTTTCGCATTTTCAAGAAGTCAAATGCGCAAACAGGGTTCAGATTAAGCAAATTGTCGAAAGTAAAAGTCAATCCAAAGATATCAAAATTCATGATTTCCTTCAAAAAAAACATTTCGCGATTTTTATGATTATGCATTGCGCAAGCAGAAAAGGTAATTAATACATCTCCATTGGCCTACTGTTTACATATTCATCCCCTGAGCCAATCGAGTTGAACACATCGTATGTATCATTGGTGAGATTCAACAATGAAAAGAAGAAATTTTTTGCTCAAACAGTCACAGCAAAGCCGTTGCAGTATTCGATATCGTAATTTTTCTAGCTTATTAAACTAAAACTTCTTGCTTGTAAAGCAGATAGCAGCTGAAATTGACCAGGCTTCGTTCAGGTTGGACTGACAATTTCTGCAGAATGCTACGTTCAGCCCCCAATAAGTAATTGCCTCGGAACAATGCATCCAATGAACTCGACCAATGAACAATGAAAGGCACCTTGAGTGACCCGAAATGCCATTACCGAATTACATTACCAGAATTCTGATAACATCATGACTGAAATTCAACTGCTTTCACCAGCTATTGAGAAAAGGAAACAGAAGAGGAAAACTTTTGGCAAGATCGTCTCACTCTTCACGTTCAACAAGAGACCGAGAAGCCAATACGCACAAATCAGGTCAGATCAAGCCATGAAGTCAGGGAAGGAACAAGAAATACCGTAAGGATCTATTTGAGCACAATACTAGTTGAAGAGCCTGTGAAAGTTGGATGCAGCACATCACCCGGAGAGGAAACCTGGAGAGGAAGCATAGTGCATTCCCAGCGCCATTTAGTATGCTCCGCAATTTGACAACAATAATTGATTCATATAAAATCTAACTAATGTACCCAATGTATAATAGCAACACCAAACCTCACCTCAGGAAAAAGAACATGAATTGTGGTTAAATACTCAATCAACATCCAGCTGATTTCACTTTCTAAACATAAACATAGAAAGCATTGAAAACGACTCAATTTTGCCTAGGGGAAAAGTGCGGTTCGAATTGGAACTTAATTCAACAAAAGAAAGAACGGAAAGATCCGCCTAAATAAGCAGGCCCTAAAAATGAAAGCAGCCCTTGCAAGAGCTTAAAGTGACAAGACCAAGTCCATCTCGCTTGGCAACACAGAAGGACAAATGAGGTGAAAAAAGGTTCCTTTAACCACGAACAAGAACCTCTTGCCCTCTCCCAGTCAAATGAACCCGAATGTATCATCCAAAGCACATCCCTCAGACCAAAAGACTCGTCAGGAAACAGTCAGTCCTATCAACATCCATCACGGGGATGTGAAAAACATCGTCGCCTTGACATCCAAAAAGGAATGTGGAAAATCGACTGCGATGACCAAAAGGATGAGAACAACAAACATTAAGGCCCGTGATATCAAAGCATCATTTCCTCAGGAACGAATTTGATCATCAAGAGTGGTCAGTCCACTACTTTAATTTTAACCGTCCTCACAGGAGATGCATGATCCAGAGATATCAAGATGATGGATGAGTGTCATATAGGAGATCTGGACGGAAAAACAGAAACAAAGATCAGGCTTTGCGACTGAAAACCTTCAAGTGCAACCCAAATCGATGCAACCAAGCGACGGAAACTCATCCCTCGGAGCTTAGATTCATCAGATAAAGGTCAGTCCACTACTTTATTGAAGAAAAACTGAATCGTCATAGGGATGATGGACTGGGCAAAACACGATTGGAATTGCGGGAGAAAGAACGGCCGAAACCGAATACTCCGTGTAATCACCATCGGAGCAGAACCTGAGCTCATCAGGCCGAAACGGGATGATGACGGAGAGATCTACATCGCTGTTTTATGCTTACTTCCTCGCATCGAGGGCTGAGGAAGTTGAAAAACAAACAAAAAAAGTTTGCGAGAGAGCTTCGTCGTCGTGAGTACATGACGAAAAGCGCCATCGCTGGCTTTCGGCTGACGCGGTGAGCTCAGTCGCTAGGGTTGTGCAGAAGATGACGCCTTCTTGCGTTCCCTCGGTCTATCTCGACCGGCGCAGGCGGAGGCCGGAGCCACGATCTTATTGGGTCTCGCTGGGGAAAAAGAAGAAGAAGACAAGACAAACGGGCCGTGTGGCTCGTTCATCTGAACTCTGCCTTTTGGGCCTACTCTTGGCCCATAATGAAATTTACCCGCCGCCGGAAGAGAGAGGGGGGCCCCGCGAGCTTCAACGCGGAGCTCTCGGCTGCGAGAACAGTCTCCGGGCATTTCTTTCCTACTTCTTTTTCGGGGTTCCGCATTTCACGTAATTCAGATTCACAGTGGTGGGAGCAGCGAAGCCATGGAATTGCAGAGATGGAAGCTGTTGCTCTCACTTTCTCTGCTGTCGTTATTCATTTTCGTTCCTGGAGTCAGAGGGTGGACAGGCGAAATCCGAGGCCGGGTCGTCTGCGACGTCTGCGGCGATTCTTCCATCGGACCCGAAGATCACGTCCTCCTAGGTCTCTCTCTCTCTCTCTCTCTCTCTCTCTCTCTCTCTCTCTCTCTCTCTCTCTCTCTAGGTTACTGTCGTGTATGGAGAAATTCCACCCTTACGATCTTTGCATCTTCCGTGCCTAATTGATCAAGAAGAACATGTTTTATCTGTACTCTCTGCGAAATGGATGGGGTATTGTTTGGATGATAGTCTGTGCGGTTACTTCGATAGATTAATTTTGAGATTCATGCTCAAAGATGGAGCGAGTTGATGCAGTTCGTAGTGTTCGACAATGGCGAATCTACTGCGGGGATTGCCATATTCTCATGGAATCGATCAGAATTGCGTGGATAGTTTTCTTTCTCATAGAATAATGACTGCAGAGATATCGATGACTGGCCCACGTTAAGTGGAGAAGCACCTTATAATGTGTCCCTCAAACGACTAGAATGGCACCGCACCGTTTCCGGCTATTATGTGTTAATATAGCACAGTTTTTATAATGGTTATACTTGTTGTCGTTCTTTTCTTTCTTTTTTTTTTGGAGGGGGGGCGGGGTAGGGGGGTTGATCACCATTGGTACCATTTATCTGTGTTATTCTCAATTTCTGTCCTTAATAAAACATGAGACAATGTTGAGATGGGTTCACACTACCAGGTGACCCTTGATGACTTGCAATCTTTTATTATCTTGGAGGGTAATCAAGCTACAAGTTCTTTATTGGAATAATTTTTTTTCACCCATACTCTGTTGCTTTGCTTTTCAGTTGGGAATATAAGGCTTCCTGAATATAGCCTATGGCTGGCAGGATAGGTTAATGCACTTTGATGAATGATGGGGGTTGCTTTATTCGTGGTCATCATGCTCCAGCATAGCTCATTTTATTATAGGAGGTCCTAATGCACATGATGACGATACAAGCAAGAGCTCAGAATGAAACATACTTCTTCATATAGATGATTTAGTGTATGCATACTTTGAGATGTTGAAAATGCAAGAGCCTGATTGGCCTGTGCTGGAGGTCGAGTTATTCATGGGCCAGTAGCTCATGGTTGCTTCAATCAGTTAGATGTGACTGAGGAAAAGGCCTGGCATCTGGGGGGTGAAGCCCTTTTCTTCTTTCCTTTTTAAATTTTTTTTTTTGATGGAAATTTGTTGGATAAAAGTGAAGACCTTACTTTAGGCTTTTTTCAGTGTCAATTGCTTGGCATTGAAGAAAGAAAATAGAGGTTATGGGAAGAACTAAATTTGATGGAAGAGAGATTCGTGTGAGGACATTCATGTCCCTGGTCAATGCAAGACATCAGTGAGAGTGTGTTTGATGACAGCATTAGAGTGCATAAGATGGGTGACCCGCTGGCTGAGGTGAAAGCCTGTCAGTCAAGTTTTTGCTTTTTGTATGGATGAATACTCAGTAATGGTAATAACTGAGGTGTCCTCCACTGTTGCAAAGGTTGCTAGGTTCTAAGTTGTCGCATGGTGGGAATGGGGCTTATTCTTCTTTTGGTAGCACAATCGAATGAGCTGGACTTCATTAACAAATATCTGGTCATTTCTGATGATTTACTATTCCTTATGTGGATATCCGTTAAAAGATGGCTATGAGATTCAATGTTTGGCCGTCTGACACATTTTACGCTGGTTACCTAGGGGTATACTCTATTAAATCATGTAAGGTCCATTCTTGTCTTAGGTTATGAGAGCCGCTACAGACCATTGTGCTATAAAATTTCATTTGTATGACTGTGACTACTTCGATTATTGAGAATGGAGTGACTTTGGCAGTTGGATATGATACATGATTGTCTAATTGGGAGGAAGCATGGCTAGTGACTTTTTCTTTTATCATTCTTGTTAGTCTTTATTCTCACTTAGGTAGGTTTACAGAGTTTACTGACTTTTTTTTTTATCATTCTTGTTAGTATTTTTTCTCACTTAGGTAGGTTTAGAGAGTTGTTGAGTGTGACTATCCGACATAGATGGTTTCATCTTTATAAAGCTGGGATTCTAGTTCAAAAGAAAGTCAGGTCCTCTTTGTTTCAATCTTGCAAAGTTTGTTTCTGTTCTTTTCATGAATTGAACAATGTGCACAATGGTAGGCGGTGCACATTTATTGAGTCTTTTCTCTTCTATCTGTTGCAGGCGCCGAAGTTGCTGTTCTTTGCATCACAAAATCTGGTGAAGTTGTCAACTACCAAGCATTTACAAACTCCAAGGGCGTATACAGAGTTGCAGAGACAATGCCGGAGAGTGACCGCTGGGACGCTTGTCTCGCGCGACCAATCAGCAGTTTCCATGAACACTGCACTCATCTCGGGGGTGGCACCGCAGGTGTCAAATTTAGCTATAACCATCCATCAGGTTACTTCCATACCGTTAGGCCCTTCGTGTATCGCCCCGTCGATGTTCCGACATACTGTTGAATGTACTTGGCTTAAAAGGAGGGTGAAAAAGAAGACGCTGTTTTAAGTGTAAAGGTTAAAGGTTGCTGTTACTGCAACTGCTGTTGTAACAGCTATAGCAGTGCAGATCTGTATGCATCGTCTCTTATTATACAGCCGAAAATGTAAGATGCTTGGTGATAATCATCCAGGTATGCATCGACTGATGCTTGGTGATAATCATCCAAGTTGCTGTTCTAGCTCCAAGATTGGAACCGACCCACTTTGAAATTGATCATATCTATCAAATACCAAGCTAGAGTCCAATGCCTCGACGTAGAAAATATGCTGTAAATTTAACATTTAACTAATTTCGGTCCCCATGAAATGACAAAGTGACAAGAACGGAAAATATTTTGAAATAAATTAAGAGAGCATCGTTCGTGACATTAGAGAAACTGATGCTCTTGGTGTTCTTTCAGCTTTAAGTTTTGTTTGTGCTTGGAAAGTGAAACTAATGAAAAATATTTTTATTATCGAGAAAAATATATACAAATGATAAAATTATTTTTCATTCATTTTCATAAATAATGTAAATAATTGTTCAAAGCGAAATACTTCTCAAATTATTTATTTTTTCGCGAAAATAAACAAAACGTGGATTCTTTCGTGATGAAAATTATTGCAAAATCAAAGGGGAAAGATCACGTCGATGACTTGCCAAAGTGGGTACCCAAATAAATTATTCTCCATGTGCGGCTGAGGGAAATTAGAAGACAAATCACCTTGTAGTAATGAGCAGAAATCTCGACATGGCACCGATTCATATTAACCAAAGCTGACGTGGCGACATCCTATAGGCAGGACGACGTGTCCGCAAAGACCATCTTCAATTGACGGTATCACCCTCGACTTTATTCGCGTGCCCCTCTCCAGTTGAGACCCTTGAGCAAGGGCAAAGCCGTCGACCTATAAAGACCCGAAAAACAAACCGCCCCATCGAAAGCATGCCGTTTGACAAAGGAGGTGGGAAACGGAAATTTCGCTCCTTGGAAAAAGGAAAAGATCTCTAATTCAGGTATGAGATGGTAGCGCGAGATCCGTCCGAAGGAAAAGAAGATGACTAAAGGCTTGAAGCAGCTGAGAGCAGCATTCGGAGCGCCCTTCCTGTGGCTCGTTTGCTTGATTTACTTCACTCAGGTTCGGTTCGAAATCCTGCCCTTCGAGCTGATTCGCGGTTCGGACATCTTGGGCATTTTTCTTGTTTCCTTTACTGCTTTTTCCGTGCTCGCGATCATGGGGAGGATTGCGAGTCGCATCGTTTTGCGGAGTTCAGTGATTTTGCGGTGCGTGATTCTTGATTGTGTGAGTTCTAGGGTGAGGAATGCGGGTTCATGTTTGGCCGCTTCGGATTCATTTTGGTACCAGATGACTTTCTTTTGTTGATGGCTTCTTCTTATTTGGCAAGCTGTTGAGAGCTCTGGATGTTTCGTTTTTTATTAGACAAGAAACTCGCGTACGTGTTTTGGTGCTTTGATGGTTGATGCGGATAGGTACTTGCGCATTCTGGCAGGGAAACAATGTTTGTGCTTCTCGAAGTGACTGATAGGCTTCGCATCGCGCCTCTTTCTATAAGATTTGTTGTTGCTGTCGCTGTTCAGGCCCATTTCGTGACGGTTTATCTATTTGCATGCAGGGTTTCAGGTCGTTTGCCTGGACTGCAGTTTCTTACCAGCTCAAAGACATACTCAAATTGTCTCCCTCGGCCTCTCAGTTTGTGTTTTCGGTTTCATTTTTCCCATGGAGCATAAAACCTTTATATGGGTAATTGAATATACCCTACAGCACTGATCATAGTTATATCTGCTAACATGGGTGTATATTTTTTTTGTGCTGTTTTTAATACAACACGTCCTTGATATTTCCTCTCCCCTGATTTTGCTGGTGTAGTCGTTTTCTTGTCTGGAGCAATGTATATTCATATGTCAGTGTTCTTTCTTTTAATATTATTCCTTTGACTTCTCTATGCTGTTTCGTGTAGAATTGTGTCAGACTGCATTCCGATTGGAGGAAGGAAACGGGTTCCATACCTGATTTTTGCGACAATACTGTCTCTTGTGCCATGGCTTATTTTGGGCCTAAATGCTTATTTGAGGAATTCTATATGGCACCTCACAATCTTCTTAACTGTTCAAAATTTGGGCTCGGCGATTGCTGATGTTGTCATCGATGCAATGATTGCCGAAGCTGTGAGATTCCAGAAGTATGTCCCTGCATTCTTCTACTTTTTGAAATTTTTCCAGCAGAAAAACGTTACATGTATAGCTTCCAACTTGCTTGTGATTATCACAGGGCTCAGTTACTTTTTTTCTTTTGTTATTCTATTGTAGGGCATCGGGCTAGAGCAAAACGTATACATTGCAGACATAATTCTCAGATTTGCAAACATTCGGCCTTGTTCTTGCTTCTAATGAAAGAGACTTTCTTTGATATGAGCAATATTAGAGAGAGCCTATAGTGCACTAGTTGAGCGACGAATTAAGGAAAATTTATGGTATGCCAAACAGTGACTTACCTTGTTGTATGTGCAATCAGTATCTCGGAAATCCAACAAATTCTTATTAAGTATGCTTAAGAAGTGTCCCAAAATCATTCATTAAGAGGATTCTTTTAATATTTCTAACCTGACTGCAGTTTCAGTGGATCATTTATGCTTATTGAGGAGATTATTTACGTCTAATTTTTGACCTGAGCATAACCTAGCTCTTTTTGCTCTTATTCAGGGCTGCATTTGCTGGAGATCTTCAGTCAATGTCTTGGTTTGCAATGGCTCTTGGTGGTATATGTGGGAGTTTGTTAGGTGGATATGCATTAACCAATGTGGAGATAGCTACTGTTTTTCTTCTATTTACTGTGCTGCCAGCTGTACAATTACTGTCATGTGGTTTCGTAAAGGAGAATACCCCAAGCAAAAAAGATGAAAAAGATCATCCTGAAGGCAACCATCTGATGAATGGCATTGGTAGTTTAATAGATGAGGATAGCTTTAAAGTGAAGAAGCAAAGTAAGAGTACTTCAAGAAGAAAGAAGAACCACAAGAATGGAAAAAAGATGGATGTTGCCTCTGATAAGTCCAGATCTTTCCAGGAAGGCGATAAACTATTCTTGAAATGGCTTCGCTCTCTGCAAAATGCTATTTATGGTCTATACCAAGCTTTTCGAGAGCCAGTCATATGGCGGTAAGTGGGCAGAAAGCTTAACCTATAGAAGCAATGATTTCTTAGCATTTTAAGGTCACTTGTCTTCTTGTCAGATTTTTTGGACTTGTGGCACTCACAAGCAAATTTATGGAAGTGAAGTTAGCTATAGTTATCAATGATTTGTCAATGACTGTTTTATACTTTGTCCAAGTACAAAACTCCATGCTAGTGGTAGTTATGCCATCGAATGATCTGCCTTATTCTTTGTATAAGTTATCTAGTGGATATGCACATGAGTTTGTCTATTAGCCTCATCCTTTTAATAGAGTTAAATGTTTATAAATAGTCAATAGGGATTTCCCTTTTCTATTTTTGAATTCTTTGTCCTGATTGATTTTACGATGCCTTGGCCAAATTTCTAATAAGGTGCTTTTCTATTTCTTTTCCTTGATCCTTGTAAGACCAGACCTATGGCTTGGTTTTTTCTAGCTCATGTCACTGTTCCAAACCTCTCAACAGTCATGTTCTACTACCAGACGGAGTTTTTAGAACTGGAAGCGTCGTTTCTAGGGACTTCGCGTGTTCTTGGATGGGTAGGCCTCATGATTGGGACCTTCATATACAATCGTTTCTTCAAGACCATGAACTTACGAAAAATCCTCTTGTAAGTTTTGGGTTCTTTATGATATAGTTTTCTCTTTGGTAAATATGTTCTTCTATAGTTCCGTTTGCTGATGGTGCTTCATTTTTTGTCTATCAACACAATGCAGGTTTGCTCATGTTGGTTTAGCCTTACTGACCACACTGGATATGGTTCTAGTATCTCGAATGAACATGTCTTTTGGAATATCAGATAAGGTCATGGTTTTGAGTGGATCTGCGCTTGCTGATGCAATTAATCAACTCAAGTATGTGCAGTGTGTCTACATCTGCACTTTAGTAATATTTGCTCCTGCTGTTCAATACTTTTGCTAACTGAATTTACCAGCACAAACAGCTATCTAGACTATAATTTCTCATAATGTGCAACCCTTGTTTCTCCCTGTGAATGCAGGTTCATGCCGTTCTTGATTCTATCGGGACAGTTGTGCCCACCTGGAATTGAAGGGACTCTATTTGCACTCTTCATGTCAATCAACAATTTTGGATCCACGCTGGGTTCATTTGTAGGTGCCGGCTTGGCTTCATTCTTAAACATCCACTCTGGTTCTTTTGACAACCTCCTTCTGGGAATTGCTATACAAGTCGTCTGCATATTCATTCCGGTTGCTTTACTATTCTTGATACCGAAAGATGCCACAGGGATTTCAGCTCAGAGGTAGATCATATTTTCAACGGCGTTGCAGAGAAGAGTTTAGGATAGACCGGGAGAGAACTTATTTTCTTCACGTCTCTCTTTCTTGCATAGCAGTTTTACAGGTAGATTTTTAAATTTACAAGTCAATTGAGTGGTAGATACATCATAGAGGTCGAAGGGAAGCGGATGTAAGACACTCTTGGTACTTTTTACTATGGAATGGAAAAGTTCCCCGTGCCTCACTTAAACGCATACTCTCGAACTTCAGTGATTTTTATGTATGTGCGTACGCGATGGAGTAAAATCAGCTGCTTCTCAAGCAGCAGCCATTGCGATCGCGAGCTCCTCTTTCCATCTCTATTCACATACAGCTCAAGATATCTACCGAGCCACCGTCCTAATGTCAACCTCACCGTAGCAGCCCAACCCCTACATAGCCAATGCTCTCCTCGCGCCCGTCCCTGTTTGTGGCAAGCTCCCTAACGGGAGGCACTGAGCTTGGAACCGGAGCCCAAGGCCATGCTTGCAGTGGCCACAAGTCATTGGAGGTGACCCTCGTGGCTGTGAGCCATGCGAGAATTTCTTTTATGAGCTTGTTGCCTAGAAATCACTCTCGGTGATGTTGCTGTCTAATTTTGAGTAGTACTGAATGCCTGAAACGTCAAGCACTTGAATTTATGTTTGGGCCATGCAAATGATGGCTTTTCAATATTCATTTTCCACCAATTCCTAATATCCCTCGTACTATACCATTGTATTTTTCTCATAATCTTTAAGGTTTAGGACGCAGGTTTCTCCGATATTTCCATAGCGCCGGCTTCTCCGACATTCCAATAGTGTCTCCAAGAGAAGCATATAATTACATACTTATGTTGAAAGTAGGATCTTAGCCTAAACCCTACAATCTTTGCATCGGATGGGGAAGTGAATTCTTGGTAAAAATATAAAAATGGCAATGGAAAGGGAAACGACATTCTCTGGTCTTTCGGAAAGTTGTAGATTTATCTTGCCTATGAAGATTTAATGAGTGGCAAATAGGTTTTTCTTCGCTCGTCGGAAGAGAAGAATTCCCTGAAAAAGAAAAAAGAAAATAAGAAGGAAAAACATAAAACTAGGATACGGAAAAAAAAATAAAAAGAAAAGGGAGGAAAAAAATAATAAAAGAAAAGGGAGGAGTGGAGTCGAGAAGCCTTTCTCTCTGTCTATCAGAGCCAGGTTTCGATCCTGGGACCTGTGGGTTATGGGCCCACCACGCTTCCGCTGCGCCACTCTGATCGTTGTTGACTAGTCTCGTTTCTATTTCTATATATCTTCTTCCTTGAGCCGTTGTTCCATAGCCACCATCTCTCTCCCCCTTTCGATCCCTCCAAAACGTTCGTCTGAGCTGAACGCGCAGGGAGAGCGAGGATGAGAAGACGACCGGGCATCGGAGGCTTGCAAACGGCGGCGGCCGCTAGGGTTTGTTCCGTTTCTCGATCCTCGTTTCTTGCGTTTTTCTCTGTAGCTGAATCTACCCCCACTCTGCTTGGTTCCCATTGGAAGCCGTCCCTTTCTCGCTCGACTTGACCCTCGCTGTTTTCTTTGTTGCGCGCGGGGTTCAGGATCAATACCGATTGCTCGGAGAGAATGTAGCTAAGATCCGGACCGATCTCATGAAGGAGCAGCTCGCCACCTTCCGCTCCCAGCTCGAGGACTTCGCTCGCAAGCACAAGGTCGCTTCCCGCTGCCTTATCCGCAACTCTAACAGAGCTTGCATCCCAATCTTTCCGATCTTCTTCGTCGATTTTTTGAGGCGGTGGGGTTTACAGTAACTGGAAAATGAGAATTTGATGCGAAAATTATGTATTCAGCTGAATACTCTTCGGATGGAATAGGCTGCAAATGCGGTGATAGTGCTAGAGAATTTGTTTTCCGAGCGCTATGTAGTGTATGCCTATTTGCCTAATGAGTTTGCCTGATGTACGCTTTTTTAGTTCTTGCTGTTTGTAATAGCCATGAATGAATTATATTTAATGAATCGCCATTGCTTCTGAATTTCTTTGGCTTGTGAATTGGTTGCGGAAGCTCTCTGCACTTTCCTTCCGTTACTTCCCATCTCTAATGGAAATCACATTTTGTTTTCTCTGCGTACAATTATAGTCTGTGGCTCCTTTTTCGTATTAGAAGCTGGTGATTGGTGTTTTTGAAGACAAGTCTTGTGCTGTCTTGCTACAGATGCAAGTACTCAACGAGGCATACTTTTGAATTGATAGTTTCACTTCAAGTATAAAGATTTCTGTTCCATTGCTTTCTAGCACTTAAATAGAGTATGGAGAATGATCAAGCTTCAATCATGATGTGCAGAATGACATTCGCAAGAATCCCGCTTTTAGGTCGCAGTTCCACGAGATGTGTGCAAAAGTCGGGGTTGATCCTTTAGCATCAAATAAAGGTTTTTGGGCTGAGCTATTGGGGATCGGTGACTTCTATTATGAAATCGGTTGGTACTTTCATCATCTTAGTGATTCAGTTGTAGCTTTTGTATAGGTTGAAGTGCACATTTGTGGACATAAAAAACATAGAAAGAAAGAAAAGGGATTTCCTCTTGTCCTCTGCCTTTGTTAATGATAAATCTTTTGCTTTGGGGGGAAAGAAAAAACGGACGGCCATAATATATATCAATTGCTTTACAGTGATAGGTGTTGAATGGCGATATGAATTGTTTTACAATGATAGGTGGTGAATGGCGATATGTCTTAAATTTGCAGGAGCTTGCTATTCTCCGTGGGTTTTCATATAATCTAGATCAGTAATATAGAGTTTTTATTTTGTTAGGGAAAATGTTGCTATTGTATATAGTTGGATGAAACATTCTCGGTTCAGAGGAGGACACCAGGCTCATCTAAATATTACTGCAATTAGACTCTGTTTTTTCTTCTTTGAAGAAAAAAAGCAATTCTCCCCCTTCGATTCAAATAGTCTTCTTTCTCCTTATAATACTAGTTGGTTGAAGCTAATGTGTCAGCTCGTCAAAGATTTTCTTATGCTGAATAGGCAACTCAATTAGTCAGGGGTGCAAATTGTTGAGATTTGCTTGGGAACGAGAGCCCAAAATGGAGGTTTGATCAACCTGCAGGAGCTCTGCAGTCTTCTTCGTCAGAAAAGAAAAGGCAGGGAAGCTGTTTCTGAGGATGATTGCTTACGTGCCATAAGTAAGCTGAAGGTATTGCGTAATAACTTTCCTCTGCAACTTCTGATCCTACTTTTCATTTTCTACCTTAAGACTAACATCACCATCTGATGTTGTTTCAATATTCAAGAAATTCTAGGAATACACATCAGTCATGTGTTTCTTAAGTAGTGTTAGATTTGAATATTTGATGCATGAAACTATAATGATAGAAGTATTTACCTCACTGAGGCTTTCCGACTTTCTGTCTCTATCGAATCTATTGTGTATTCTTTATTGGGATGGCTACCAATGATTGCCTACTGATCTATGATGTGTATGTGTGTCCCTGTAAGATGCATTAAGATCAAGTGTCTCCACACATCACACAGTACCTTGTGGAAATACTGTATTCTTTGGGTATCATCTGTGAAAGCCTGGCCCATTAAATCTTTGATCAAAATTATTGGGATTCATGTATGAGCTCCCTCTGTTGCATAATGGTTCGAGTGAAATGACGTACTTCTCTATATATGTCCCTCTCTGTTTGCTCTTGTGTTAACATCTTTTATATCTAGTTTGCACTGTAAAGTTGCATAAATTCATTTTTCGTTTCCAGGTTTTGGGTAACGGTTTTGAGGTAATATCTGTTGGGAAGAAAAAGCTTGTTCGATCTGTGCCAACTGAGTTGAACAAAGATCATAATGAAATCATTGAGCTTGCCCAGGTACTTTCTCTTGTGTTTTTCTCACCTCAAAATTGGAGTCTTTTATTCCCTTTTATTTGATCTGAGATGCGGTAGTCCAATTTCTGTTAGGAAATAGTTGTGTTGCTTCTTTCTGTTCTAGCTCTCTTTACCAGTACCTTCAGATGAGGAAGTCAAACTCTCTTTTTGCTACGATGTTAGGCTCAAGGTTTTGTGACCGTTGATGAGCTAGAGAGACAACTCTCCTGGACCTCTGGCCGTGCCATTGATGCACTGGAAACTTTGTTAAAAGTAAGTTTATGTGGCCATTTGAGGAGGTTTCTGTCCTTTTTTACTCCGAAAGGGTTTTGTTGATCGGGTTCCTTAGGCTTATCAACCATCATTTTGCTGGGCGCAGGAAGGTTTTGCCATGATTGACGATGGACACAGAGATGGGAGGCGTAGGTACTGGTTCCCTTGTGTATCATCCATCTCTTCACTGGGAGGAAATGATGCCTAAATTCCCCTCTTTTTCTGCTTTAAGTTAAGAAGGTGGTCGAGAATATGTTCTCTTCCACATACAAAGCGATGGGAAAAGAGGTTTAACAGAAGTCAGTGTGCGTGCGGGACAAGATAGATTCTGTTTTCACCTGCAGCTCTTATAGCTTTGTCTGTAACTTAAGATGCCAGTGTAGATGCATAAAATTTGGTTTCTATACGGAGATCGAGTTGAATACCGATTTTAGCGCAAACTGTGTATCCTTCCGACATTTTTCACAATTGGCAATTCTTCTCCTGAATTTGCTGTCGTAGTATCTCGCGAACGATTTTTAGCTTAATTGGGAATCGTCAAACGCCCTGAAAATGCCCTCGTGTGATTAAATTTGTCACTCCGTCCGTTGCTGGGCCTACCGGTTTCTTTCTCGACCGCAAGTTCCAACACAGAGAATAAGGAAGAGGGCATCCAACAACTCTCCCAGTTCTACTTCAACATCGTGCCATGAGCGTGCCTTTAAGGCTGTCGGATCTTATGCGCATAAGTTCCCGTCTTTGAACGCGCGAATAGTGCGAATTTCTAAGTTCCTTGATTCGATCATATCAAAACGTCGTCTCCATTGGTCGCATGAGTACCGAGTTCTATTTTACACATATTTATTTGACAGATAATAGGATTTATGAAAATTTATCAAAACTTTGATTTGTTGCCCGCTCGAGTTTGGGCATTGCTATAGGAGGGGCTGGAAAGGGAAACTTCAAGGGGCAAAATAGTCACTTAGCCGTTCCCTTTTGTGACCCGGTTCTTGAATCCGGCCGGATTACAACTAAGAATGAACCGGATCGGTCCGGCTTTCTCCAATAAAAAGCTCAATTTCATGCGTTCAAGCAATAATCAGCGCTCACGAAGTCCAAATTTTAGGAATCGTCGTCATCTCCATTAACGACACCAACTCCTTTTCTTCTCATCCATGCATTGACACACGCCCGCGTACAGAATCTCTCTTTGTGATGGCAATGGCTTCTTCACCTTCTTCGTCGCCGATTGCGCTCTTGCTCACCTTCTTCGCCGCCGTCTCCACCGTCGCGCCCCTCTCTTGGTCCGCGAAGCTGCCGTTTCACCCCGAGGATGCGCTCCCTCTGTTGCCGCGGCAGCTCTCGTGGCCGATCCTCAACCGCCTCCGTGGCCCCCTGGACCTCTTGCCGACCTTCGTTGGCTCGGCCTCGCCTTCCTCCAATGCCAGCTTGAACTGGAAGGGCGCCTGCTTCTACGAATCCGCGGCTTGGATGGAGTTCCACAACAAGAGCGAGAGCGAATTCGGCGGAGGCACGCTTCACATCAAGGTCGGCTTGGGGTTCTCTTCTCCCGATTCATTTCGTTGATTCCGTGAGCATGTTTTCACTTATTCCTAAGTATTGGAGTGTTCTGATTGGTAGATAGTTGGTGGTGACTGAGTGGGTTTGCAAATGAATCCAGGTTGTCGCGAGCCACTCTAGTTGATTTTATTAGCTTTGACTCAACTTCTTGATATGTACCGAAACGAGTGGAGTTGTTTTTTTATTTGTGATGCTTTACTTGATTGGTTCGTCTTTGATCGGACTGTAGACTTTCTGTAGATAACTATGTCTTCGACAGAATGAGGTCTCTGTGATTATAAATTGCTTTTGGATAACCATCCAAGCTTTAGAGTTCAGCATCCATCCTCGACTTCTTGATCGTTGAATCTAGTTTGGACAAAAAACTGTGTCGACTTGACTCAGTCGACCATAATCCTGATACGGAGTTAGTGTTGTTGCAATTGGTTGTGCGTTTCAATATAAATCCTGTTATTTTTTCATTTGCCTGTTCAGGTTTCTCCGTTCAAGAAGTTATTGGAGAGTAAGGCTTTTCTATTGTGGGCATTTGCTGCTTACTTAATTTTCTTCCCTTTTAATGTATCCTTATGAGCCTTTGATCGTTTTGTTACTTGATTTTTCATGTAATTCTTTTCCTAGTATCATTATCCTTACAAATGTTCAATTTTGTTAAACATGGGAAGGAATTCATGCAAAATTCCTCAGGATATACGGTTGTTGCTCCATCATGATTTTAATTGGTGCCCCATATAACCTTTCACTATCGGTGCCATACTTTTAAGTGGGGACAACTGACTATGAATTCTTATGGGCACTAATTCAGGTCAGCGAAGCTCACAGTTGGACTTGCATGGATCTTTATGTCTTTGCAACTCCTTACCGTGTGACATGGGATTACTATTTCTTGTCTCGGGAGCATACCCTTGAGTTTAAGGCCTGGGAAGGAAAAGCAGAATATGAATATGTACGTGTGTACTCTCTTTTATAGGGGGTCTTAACTTCTTCCTTTTCGTGTTTTGTAGTCATTGCTATCTGGATGTAAACACGATCCTCTTTTCATCCAGGTAAAAAGCAAGGGAGTTTCTATCTTCCTCATGGAAGCTGGGATGCTTGGAACGCTTCAAGCTCTGTGGGATGTCTTCCCTTTGTTTACAAATACTGGCTGGGGTGAAAACTCGAACATTGCCTTTCTCAAGAAGCACATGGGTGCTTCCTTTGAGGAACGCCCCAAACCCTGGGTGACAAACATAAGTACAGATTATATTCATTCTGGAGATTTCCTTGCAATATCAAAAATACGTGGGCGGTGGGGTGGCTTTGAGACATTGGAGAAGTGGGTCAGTGGTTCTTATGCTGGTCATTCTGCAGTTTGCTTGAGGGACTCTGAAGGAAAGTTGTGGGTTGGAGAATCAGGACATGAGAATGAACAGGTAGGATAAAAAAATTGGCTTGCTATTGAAGGTGCTTCTATAGAATTAGTACTGCAGCTGATCCGTCCTGTTCTTTACCCATCCTAATGGGACTACGCCTTCCTTAGTATGATGCAAGTGATTTTTGCCTTGGCTTGGTATTTCACTTTTGTTCATCAGCTGCCTTGCCTGGTTATTCAGGAGATGAGAAAAGTCATTAGCAGCACTTACTGACCTGAGTGATCATCATAAAACAAAGGAGGAAAACCGGTTGCAGAATCTTTGCCTAATTTACGGAGATAGTTCACATTGCTGCATTCTGTAATTTACTTTGTGTTCCTGCTTTCCCCTCTTGGTGTGCCTGTCTTTTCTTCTTAGTTTGTTCGATGGAGGCTCAGTTTTTAAGCACAAGAGACTTTTTTCAGGATAATTGGACAGCCAACCATTTGTCTTTTCTGCTTCCTGCATTAAATGAAGTTTTTTCCATGCTAAAGTGTAACAGAGCTAGAAATGATTCTTGTTTTCCTCATAAGTGGCAGCAATTTGGTGTCGATATAAGATGTTATGCTGATGAGGGGTGAATTTGAGTAAGTATGCTATTCCTTATGAGAATGCATCCATTGAAGATAGATCTCTGAAAGAACTCGTGCATGATGAACAATAGCTTTCTAGTTTACCATTTGTAGTTGTCTGGGACATGTTCATAAAAATTATGATATTTCACAGTTTCGCCAATTACGATGACTTTGAGGTGCTTTTCCTTTGTCTTTTTCTCCTTCTAGGGTGAAGATATTATCGCGTTGTTACCTTGGGATGAATGGTGGGAGTTTGAGCTGAATAAGGATAACTCCAATCCCCATATTGCATTACTTCCCTTGCATCCTGACATGCGGGCTAAGTTCAATGAATCTGCTGCATGGGAATATGCTCGGAGTATGGAAGGAAAACCATATGGTTATCACAACATGATATTTAGCTGGATAGACACAATTGATGGGAACTATCCACCTCCTTTGGATGCTAATCTGGTATCCTTATTAACTTTATTTCCATGTCTATATTTATCCAAATTAATTAATAATCGCTGATAGGGTTATCTATGCTACCTTCCAGTCTATGCTCAGTTGAAAATACTGATTCTTGTGCCTTTAAGGCACCAAAATAGAAGTTCAGATTTACTTATTGTGACATGTACGTTTTAAAAGGGTCTCCTTTTCTGCTGGTTTAAATAAAGCAGTGTCTGTACAGGTTGCCTCTGTTATGACAGTGTGGAATCAGTTGAGGCCTTCTTATGCTGCCAACTTGTGGAATGAAGCCTTGAACTTGCGACTTGGAACCGAGGTATTATTAACAGTTCATCTCTGCTGAGGAACTATGGTTTAGAGAGATACTGTTTAATATTATGACTCTATAGGATCTTTATGTAGACTTGAGCAGTTCGCTAGGACATACCTCATGGATGATCAGATATGAGGAATCTTGGGTATTCATTTAGTCGAGTGCCATGACTACATTATTAAATTTTTTAACTTGTACAACTAGGTCCTATTCGCCTAGAATGTCCTCTAGTAATGACTTATGTCATGGTGTCATTTAGTAGGAAGCCTAGTATGGTTTAACTTCTTTATGGTCGTGTTGATTTGCCTTAATGCTGGAGTGGAGACCATGCATCAATTATCTGGTTGTAAACAGTTCTATCCATCTTCTGCCAGTCATGTAAACAGAATGCCCCGTCTTTCTGAAATCCTTTTCCTTTCTTGGGACTTTGCCATCTGGTTTACTGGGACTCTAATGACATGATGGGTTACCTTAGATTGAGATCCTAGAGAGAATGGATCGTTTTGGACTAGAGGGATTGTGATTTACTTCATCTATTTCTTTTTTTGTTTATTTTTCTTTGCAATGAAATGATGTATTGCGCCATTAAATATTTGTACATGATATGGCTAAGCAAAAATACTCCAACATCCAACTCTTCCTTTAGTAACTAATTTTCCTCAGTTTTGATTTCCTTCATCAAGAATCATGTCAAGTTTTTTGCATCTCCTATAATAAGTAGTGAAAATTACGGATACCAGGGAACTTGTAGGTGTAAATGGGTAAAAGCTCATTTTTTGATGGTTCAAACTTCTAGAAGAAAAATGATTTTGACATGCATTTTGGGTCATTGAATGCAACGACCTGTGTCTCTGGTATTTCTCTCTATGCTTGTGAGATGTGCTAGATAAATTGCAAAAGAGCCTGGTTGAGGATATATATATGAAAACATAGACATGCCTTGAAAACCAATAGGGGGATGAAAATTGTTCTGTTGAATTCATCATATCCTTTTCCTTCTGCTGAAATAATCGTTGACTTTGTGCAGGGGCTGGATCTTCCAGATATTTTAGTCGAGACTGAAAACCGTGGCTCATCCTTCGATGAACTGCTTACTATCCCAGAGGAGGATGATTGGCTGTACAGTGATGGAAAGTCAACCTCTTGCATTGCCTTTGTTCTTGAAATGTACAAGGAGGCGGGATTGTTCGGTTCAATTGCCAACTCTATTCAAGTGACAGAATTCACGGTAAGGCCACCATGCACGATATGCATCATCTTGTTTGAGTGGACTGTCATTTCCAATAGGGTGCCGGGAGTAAGGTTCTTTAAAGATGTGGATTCCATTTCTTTTCTTGAGGAGAAGAATAGTGAATCAAGTCATTTTGTGTTGGGACAAAGGAGAAACTAATTAATTGTATCAGCCATTTGATTAGAGATGCCTCTTTTAGATGCTTTCAGTTTTCTGTTTCTGAAGTTCAAGTTCCTCATCTCATCTTCCTCACATGCAGATAAAAGACGCATATATGCTGCAGTTCTTTGAGAATAATTCGAGCCGTTTGCCAAAATGGTGCAACGATGCCGATGATGTCAAACTCCCCTTTTGTCAAATCCGAGGGAAGTACCGGATGGAACTACCTGGTTACAATACTATGGACCCATACCCCCGTATGAACGAGCGGTGTCCTTCCCTGCCTCCAAAGTACCTCAGGCCAAGAAATTGCTAATGTAAGTTAAGATTTCACACGGCATGTTATATTATCTATCTTTTGTATGGCTTCTGCCAGTGCCTCACAGGAATAGTTCATGTGCGAGTGGATAGGTACTGTGATGGTTGTAAATATGAAATTAGACAGTCGGGGAGGGAAAATAGTTGGTCATTTGATGGAAGTCTTTTACCATATGCTGTATATGGTTCGTTGATTGGAGCTTTTCTCAGAAATAATGTGCTTATTCATTCTGATTCTGACATGTAAAGACACATTTGACACTGAAAAAGGTTTCAACTAACAAAGTTGCCAGGTTAAATCCATAGAAAGAATCACGTTCTAGTAAGTGCCACAAAAATGTGCATCGTGTTTTTTCCCTGTATTTTCCAGGCAGGTGAAAATGGGGGGTATCCAACGCTGACATAATCCTAAACTAGCATTGACATCACATTCGATAGTAGAGCACAGAAAATTTCCATCCAAATGCAGATTGTAAAAAGCAGCCTCTCCTATGGATCAATGTGTTGACATAATCACACTTCTACCCAAACACGTTTTTCGCACTTTCCTTGCGTGTACAATAGAGCGGTAAAACGAGTCCTTAAAATCGAGTGAGACACCTTAAAGGCTAATGCCGTGGATATAAGCCAGGGTTCATCCGCAGGAAAGATCTCTCTTGCACCTACTCAAAACAATAGTAGAAACACCTGGTAATTTTCAGCCAAGATCTTTCATTTTCCACATACGGTACATATCACCGATGCCATCACTCAGCCTTGGCTGCGAAATGGTTGCCTCCGGTTGCAATTTTGTAGATGTAAAACCCGGTCATCAGGGCACTGAACAGAGACGAATCAAAAGATGCATTAGCTCAGAGTGAATTGCTAGGCAAATGAGATTACATGAAGCAGAGGAAAGTAGGTCTTAGCTACATGCGAAGCCACATAAATATAAAACGGGCAGACTGAATTCTGGGGTTAAGAGCAGCATGATTATAACATGAAAATAAAAATGCGGAACAGGTATCCAGTTTCCTATTCAACTGAATAAGCTGGCTGGCCAGTTCAAAAAATCTAGCTAATTATACACCAAGTAAAATTGCATCAATCAATTTAGTCATTAACTCCGTCAATGGACGAATGTAAAATTAAGATAAAAGAAACGTAATATCTTAATTCAGAGAGGTGAGATGCAAAAATTTTATATAAAAGTTCATAGATTATCGTACACATTTAAAGAAACAAGATTTACATGAAAATTCCTAGATTTTAGTACATAATTTTTGAAAATTGCAGCAAACACCTCGTCCGGTCCACCTATGAAATCCAGTTCATATTATATATTACTATTAAGCCATGATTGACTCCGTGTGGAACTCCTTCCCCTAAAATGACGAGAGAGCATCCATTTTTCTTGTATCTATTCTTGCCCACTCCTCATAAGAAATGTCAAAATAAGATACAACTTTCAAACTTCAAATGAATTACCAATATCTTCAGCATAGTAACTGTCAACTTCTATCAACCTCTCTACAGGCTTAAATTGGTAGGATGGACGCATGGTTCAGTAGTTTAACAGCTCTCGCTCTATTATTACCATTTGGGCACGCACAAACACACAATCAGATATAGATACTAAAATGTATTTTCATCATAAATTGTTTTTCTCTTCTCACTTTTTTAATTTTTCCTGTTTTCACTTCTTTGGAACTCTATAGTTTTGAGGTTTAAAAACTACCGACTGCCAAAAATAACTGTCGACCATCAGCCTGATGATGAGATTTCCAACAAAATGTATGAACTTCCTCTATGAGGCAGCCAACTCCGACTATGAATCAAGATTGATAGGAGATGAAGCAACGGATGTTCTCTGAAGGTCAAGACCATGTGAATCAGAACAGAATATATTTCATTTTCTCTATGGAGGACCATACAGATGAAGAAAAAAAATTGACGATAATTCTTCTCGTTTAAGATGACCAGAAGAATGGATATCCTTGGTCCAATGCATCTGAAGATCAGTAATCATCCAGACTAAGTTGTACTATAGGCAGAGCAGATCTCCACATTTCATCTTTTAAATAATAATAAACAAAAAAATCCTCCTTTAAGAACAGTAACTAGTTGTAAACTTGCAGTAGCAATTAGCAGTGGAGGAGAGAATATCTACACGAAAGTCCTCCTTATGTCCTAACGACCTTTTACCGACGTTACATCAGAAAATTTGTGAGCGACTGGTGTCATAACTCCATGGTGTGTCAGAGAAACCAGAACTTGCTTATTCAGATGATATATGAGTTCTGTAATACCAAGCACGGTTAGCAATGGAGGAAATAGTTCTAGCTACCTTATTCCAGCAACAATACCAGCTGGCATAATTTTAGATGTCTGGAGGTAGCGCTGTCCCATGATGAAGGTGAGCACGGCAGCACAAACTGTCAAAGACACGATAATTAAGTCTGTTGTAAGATCTATACAGAAAGCCTAATCTACACACTGCTTTCACGTGTGTGCATGTCCCAAGTATGTGCGATGTTAAATGACATTATTTAGATGAAAAACTTATCCACAGAAAAAAAAAGGAGAGACACAATCATATTGGATATGTTCTCAACTCATCCTCTCAGACTAAACCCTTCTACATGCATGTACAGTAAGAAGTCGGGAAATATTCTAAGAACACAAATGACCAGCTTTATCTCGTTAAACATAGTAAAAGTTCCATGTTCAGAACTCTTCTTCGGCAGGATCCGTGGAAAGCTAGCCAGTTGTGACGATAACATTTGCCATTGGCCAAATGTTATCCTAGGACACTGCCGGCTTAACATGCAAGCATTGGACACCAACATCAAGCTATTCGTGGACGGAATTTCCATAGTTCTTGAAAACTCCTAGTCCCTTCGGATAACCGACTCTGGTGATATGGTAAATGTAGCTTCATCAGGAACATTCCTGACCAGGATACATCAGGCATCCTTTTCTGACCCCCATCACACAAAACTGCTTGCAGAAAAGCCAGAAATAACCAGGTTCACAGAAAATAGAACACTTAGATGGTGCGGCGTGCTCCCCTTGAAATTAAGATTGCCGATATTGATATGCAACAGAATCGAGGATGAGAAATAGAGATTGCGAACTCCAGAAAACCAGAAGTGCGTGGATCATCCTTTCGGATTTGAGGCAACATTAAATGATGGATGCAGATAATTTAATAACAGCACTGACTAATGCAACAGCTAAACCCCCGACCCAAACAGAAACGGCGCTGCAGTTAGATTGGATTTCAGTTTCTCCACCTCGCAAATCTCACTATTGTGCTCTTAACCACCTAAACCGATCGATAGAACTCTTCGGTAGTTCCATTTCATCAAACTCAGCTCCTACAATTGAACCTCCACACGACGACTTCAAACGGTCAACCAATAACGCATTGACGAAATGCGGCATCACATCAAAAAAGCCAAAAAAAAAAAGATGAACAAAAAATCAAATCAAGTAGCCGGCGAGGACGAAAGCTCACCCGTCTCGAGAATGAGAGCGACGTAGGAGTTCTTCCTCTTCTCGAAGGCCTTGAGGCTCAAGTAGCCGGCGAAGACGAGGAGGAAGCCGGTGCCGACGCCGCCGCCGAGGGAGGCGACGCTCTTCTTGCTCAAGAATCCGATGAGTCCTCCGATCACCAGAAGGAGACCGTACGGGATCGTGAAGCAGAAGTCGTGCATCTTCTTCCTCTATCTTCTCTTCTCTCCGTGATCTTTCAACAGATTCGAGAAGCGGGCGAAAAGGATTGATGAACGCTGAACAGATCTTTCAAGCGAGTGTGAACATATAAAAATTTTCCTTTTTTTTTTCTTTAATATTTCTCGTTTTAATGATTTTTTGGGTTTGTTATTTCTAATGAGCAGTTGGAAATGGAGAAGGCGTGTGCCGACGACGCGCAGCGTCGCCGGTCAACGCTAACTCCTGACTTTATTTTGGACCGTCCATCACAGAAATGGATCACCTAACTTAAAATTAAATAACTTACTTCATTTCTACCATTCAATTTAAAAAATTCCACAAGACAGCCCCTTATCCCACCACACCTGAATTTTCTAAGTTATCCTAACTTTATGTTTGGAGATCCAATTGCGGAAAGAACATTTGACAATTCCTTACACAACTCAATAAACTAATTTCAGATTAATTATTAATATTCCCAAACTTGTTTTTTCTTATTTCCAACGTTGGAGAATGCATGACAATGATAATAACAATAAACTTATTTCATCGAAAATGAATGATTTTAAAAAAAAAAATATCACTTACGCAAGCCTGTAAAAATGAATGCTTTCTTTATCCGTAAATATAAATTATTACCAATAAAAAAATATTTTTCATCGTTTATTTTTCGTACAACAGATGGAGCCTAAATATTCCAAACCCGACAGTTGACCTGGTTGCAAAAAGTCAAGAACACAGGGCATCGTTATGCAAATTGCATGGCGTTAAGAACATTAAACTGGGGTTAATCAAGGCGACCTCTAGGGACTCGCTATGTGAGTTTCATGAGGATGATGTGCTAAATCGAGATTTGACAAAATTGGCTTATGCATGCTATTCAATCTGTACACAAGCTACTCTCGATGATGCTCCTTTCCCATTCATATACACCGCATCTCTCGACATCCCGAGGCGATAAAGCGAGCGAACTCGAGGAGCTCGTCCGGAGCGTCTTTGCAATCACGAGCAGCAGGGTTTGGCATGCTTGGTATTCTTCCAGCCTCTCCAAATCTGTCCTCTCCGACGACAAGTCCTTCCATGGCTGATGAAACGACCTGTTCACAAAGTACGACCGATCATGACAGATACGGGCACCAAATGGGAAAAAGACGGCAAAAGGAGAAGGACGAATAGGTGACATTTTAGGAGGCGAAACTGAAGTTACTGAGATAGATGGTCGTGGCTCGTGAATTAATCGTGAGTCCGTTTACATCTATTCGTTCAAGAACATGCAACATCGATTATACGATCACCACTCGGATTGACATGTATAAGAAAAAACAGAATCCACAAGATGTAAGTGGAATTAAAAATTACCATCTCCAAGCAGGATTAGCTTCAAGAGGGCAGCTTATCTTTGACAGTTGTGATGCCACAGGAGTACCGCCAAGCAAAAGATCTGATTCAGTAACTGCATACAATTGCATTCTGTCTTTTAGCTAGACTCGCTTGGTCTAAGAATAAGGAATTCATTTTGGACAACAGTATTTCTCGCTCAGTTAAACATAGTAGGTTAATTTACCGGCAATGTCGCAGAAATCATGTAGTAGAAGGCAAAGTGCAGACACAACAGATGGAAGCACTCGCCAATCCGTGCCAAGAAGCTGCTGAAGGTACAAAATCGCAGCAGCTAACGGCTTTGCAATTCCAGATGCATTTCGGTTTCTTCCTCTACTTATTTCTTTGACAAATTGTAACAATGAATTTAGCATTTCCAGGTTAGATCTTTCTGAGTATATTGCATCCGAATATGTGGATCTATCAGAGAGCTTCCCATGAATTATAGATGCCACCAACCAACGAAGAAGCTTTGATGCCAAAGAGTCTTCACATATTTCTTCCTCTGAGAAGATCGTCAAACTGACATGAGACCCTCCAGGATGAGGAATTTCTGTGGAGTCTGCTTTCAAAGCGACAGAGATTGCCCAAAAGACAAAATCCAAAAGCTTTTTTTCATCCTATAAATCAAAGTCAGAAGGAGATGTCATTGCAAGACAAACCCACATGAAGTCCAGCTAAACAGATATAAAAGACATCAGTAAGCTACGGGATGTAAAAAAACAGACAAGAAATTCATAACTATATCCTTGAGATGCTCATGCAATCTTTGGGTCGCACGACAAATATCTTTGTCTAACATATTCGAGCAATGGAAATGTTCGTAACAATCCAGTGACAATTGACTGCACGCACGCATGCACGCACGCACGCACAGAGAGAGAGAGAGAGAGAGAGAGAGAGAGAGAGAGAGAGACCATGTCGATAATTGATGGAGGAGGTGCATTCATTAGTATAGACCGGAGGCCAAATTCACAACTTGGGAATGCTTGGGTGCTGTCACATGACTTAACGGCTTCATATATATGAAACAGACCCTCCATGGCAAGGGTAAAATGGGGCTGGAATATCTTCCTTTTCTGAGATATCTTCAGGGTCGTCACCAAAATCTGGAGGACCAAATCAATAACCAAAGCATTCTCCCTTATCAATTTTGCTTTGTGTGACAGAAACTTGAACAGATGAGAAGAAAGTTCTGAGAGCTGCTCAAGAGCATTTTTCTGTAACCACTCTGTAATATTTCTCAATGAGATAATATTACTGATAACCTGAACCAAAAAAGTTAAAAGTTAGAGAAGGAAGTCCTTACCACATGCTTAACTTTTCAGCATCCCAATTAAGATCCCATTTGTCTAAAACAATGTAGAAGCATTCACAAAGATAAATTTCCAGTCCTCCAGGTATTTATTCTTTCCAAACATCCTCGCAACTTACACACATCTAAAAAAGCTTATGGGCCCAACACCTCAAAAGAAAAGATAATAAAAGAAAAGGAAAGAGAGAAGGGAATTCAAGCCATTTTAGGTTAAATCACTTTTATTTCATAGATAATCCAACCATACACAGCATAAAAATAAATGGAAGACTCTTTTTTTTTTGCAGTTTGTGGTTGTTTGGGGGGGGGGGGGGGGGGGGGGGAGGAGAGCAGGAGGGAGGGTATCCAATAACCATTTTAGGTTGCTTTAGTTTTAACTTTTCATAAATTATTCCAGGCCATCCCCAGCTTAAAAAGATAAAAGAAAAAGGAAAACAAGAACTGAGAATAGAGAGAGGCCGTGTGGGAGGTTTACAAGAGCAGAAGAGGATCTAAGGGGTAAGATTTTGTCTCTCGCATGAAGCACAGACAGGCAGAGAAGATAAATTTTGCCCTGAAGGAAACAGTCTTGTATTCCTATAGACTGTAAAGGAAACCATGAAAATTACTATCTGAAGGAGATATATGTTAGGAGTGACTACCTCTAATATCACCACCAATTGATCAAAGTAGAAACCCTTTTCGTCTCCAGACAGCATCTCATTTATGTGAGGAAGGGCAGATGATAACCATGAAAACAAGCCGCACTGCTCCACCAGATGACAAGCCATCTTTCGCAATCTAACTGATTTTCTAACTATCTACATGAGATGAAGATTTTGTTACCCCATGTCAATAACCCAATATAAATTTTCAATAGCTCATCAAGAGAAATAGACATATCAAATAACGCATGACTCATTCACATCACCTGAAGAATGAGTTCTTTGGACTCATTATCTGAAAATGGAGAAGCATAAAGGCTCAGCAGATTCTCGAAAATGGAGTTCCTCATGAAAACCGGGGTATCATCATCTATGCCAAGGCCCACATAGACAAGTCGCAATATCCAAATCCTTTCAGCTCGGAAATTGATAGAGCTACTCCACAAAAACTCATGGAACAGTGGTACAGACTAAGACAATTAAATGAAGCATAAGGTTACGACGCTTCATTATGACGACGTAGAAGCAGCATGCACAGAGAAAAACAACCTGCGTTCCAAGCTTAATTGGGAAAGAGCTAGAAATTCATCATTTACCTTCATATTTATCTTAGAAGAGCGCATCAAGAGCTTACTGAGTGTAGAATAATGATCATTTGATGGATCCAATAATATTAGAGATGCCTCTGCTGCAAAGACTGCAATAACAGAAGGAACTCTTTGCCAGGGTTCTTCAATCCCATTTTGCACATGGTTCAACAAGAGACGAAGGTGAACGATGTCCTTCTTCTTTTGGCACTTCTGAAAGATTATTTGAGATATTTTTCAGCAAAACCTTTAAAATATATATCACCTAAGAGACATAATATTTTATTAGTACAATAGGGACATGACAGAAAAACGGACTTATATATATATATATTATGCCTAGCCAATTAATATCTCAGCATCTCCTTTATGGTTTAAGGAGGTTAAGGTAATTAACTTATTACAGTTTAGTACCTGCCCAATTCAGCTAGATTTCAGATCGAACAAAAGTCACCCTTAAGTTTTGCATAGCAACTTCTTTCTTCTTCTTCTTCTTCTTTTTTTTTTTTTATAAAACAGAGGACATCTACGTGACCATCATACAATCACAAAACAAGCTGATGTTTAAAAATAACTACTATAACAAGATATATAACTCATACAAGTGGAAATTCCTAGTACATATTCAGAGATCACAGCTGCACATGAGAGACTGTTACCTCTAAAGCAATCTTAAAACTGGCGAGTGTTTGATAAGCTAATTTCCTTATCCCATCATCAGGTGAAGATAAGCAGGAAAAAGCAACAGCTAGCAACCCTAGACTGGCAAACTCCACAGGCTCAATGAAGCCTATTGGTAGGATATGAAGAGAAAATTGCAGAATAAAAACAGGATCATATCTTTGCTTCCTCTCAACATCAGGCATATGGATCTGCATGCAAGATAACCATCAGAAAGTTAGGACAAAGATAGATTCATAACTAGCTGTGAATTAGTTAGGAAAAAGGAGGAACCATGTCATCGAAAAGATAAGGATCAGATGACAAATACAATAGCAGACATACCACATCTTTAGAGTTATTAATCTGGACCTTCTTCAAGAAAGAAGGCTCTTCATGTATGGCTCTATTATATGGAAAATCTAATACAGTCAATGCACATAACTTGGGATCAACAGGAAGGTTTTCCCTAAATTGCATTCTCCTGTATTCATCTGTTTCAGTATGAATCATGACATCTGATGACACATTTTGCTCCATATCCCATACTTTCGTCGCTTTCAAGGCAGCACTTCCCCACAGGTAATTTGTATCAGTAAGCTTTACCAACTCTGACCTACCCCTAGAGTCCATCTCTTGTAACAAGTTGAATAACTCAAGATCACTTTCACCAAGGGTCGCGCCATAAGAATACAGAATAAGTGAATGCAGTTCTTGAAATTTTATGCCATCCTCATTTCCTGAATCAATTTCGCCGCCAGAGTCATTGAAACTGAAATGAATCAGAGTTCTGAGCAACTGTAGAACTTCAAGCCTCTTTACACTATGCTTGTTTGACTCTTGATCTTTTTTGCTGATATGGGAAACTCGATTGATGCGAGGAATAGTAACTGACCTAAGAATGCTGGACATGGGTCTCAAGAATGCTCCAAGCTGTAAAGAATGTGATAACTCGGGGAAAGAGTGCAATATAGAGGGGAACTGAGAGGGCTCAAGTAGCAGCTGCAGATATGGTGCACATGAAAATTGCCCCTTGCACAGTAGAGTTATAATATTCCTAAGTAAGTTCAAAGTAATAGGATCCTCAAATCTATAGCGAAGAGAGGTTTCTATCAATTGTCTCACGAAGGGAATCGACCTCAACTGAGCAAGATAATCGTGCATCTCCGTTATCAACTCAAAGATGCTTCTCAACATCAACTCTTCCAAATATTTGTACAAAGATTGGCATTCTCCATTTTTCTCATTTTCAGAAGTAGAACATAAACGGAATCTTTCAACAATATGTCCCCAAGAACTCACCAAAATGCACAAAAGTCGCATCCTTGATGAGTCCAAACCTGCTTTTATCACCTGAGAGTTCTCGTATGAGTATTCAGGTGCTTTATTTGTCAAAGACAGTGTATGCTTGTCGCTGGGAAATAACAACATCCTCAATAACAATATCTTTGCCAAAACTCTATTTATAACATTCAGAATCACTTTAACTGAATGAGAATTTAAATCTCTCAAATCACAGTCTAATAAGTTATTATGACTCTCACAATCTGACAAAACTGAATCAGATAGCTCCATTTGCTTCTTAATATTCGAGGAATTGGCATCCAAGACAAAGTGATAATGCAACATATGAACTGCTTTTCCAAGAGAACTGTTTTTCACAAAATTGAGGAGTTCATCTGCGGAAGATATTGTGAACTCACCATATCCTTCCTCAAATACAAACTTGGACACAAAACTTTTCCATTCACGGAATCTGTTTAAGAGAATGCTGGAGTAAAATAGAGGTATATATCTGAAATTCCAGTAGTACTGCTTCCCATATCTCAAAAAAATCAAATCCATGAATGATAAAGCAGTTGGAAGGTGCATCAGAAAGTCCTCATTCGCAAGACCTCTGCAATGGTTCTTATACTTCAGATTGCCCTCGGGAGTCAGAACATCTGAAAGCATGCAGCCAAAGATTGACAAATGCAGAGGACTCAACTGAGTGAGCAGATACAAAGCTTTAGCTCTTATCATACTCATCCCATTAATGCAATAAGCAACCATCTCCGCTGGAGTGCTCACTATGACCCTCAAAAGTACAGAACTCAGTGGATGTACATTAAGATGCTGCACAGATTTCAGTCCGCAGGCGGCAGTGATAGCTTTCAGCAAACAAATATCAGTAATATCTGTTTCATAAAGATTGGAAAGTTCAAATACTTTCAAATAAATATCTTCAATAATATCAGCATTAAAATCTTGATCTCTAGTCCTCCATAACAAATCATATTGTGATCTTTTCTTGGTCTGCTGCTGCAAATATATACCGAGAGATTCAAAAGCATTGGCAGCAAAATGACATCCAATATAAACAACAGATTTCCGGCCAGAATCAGAGATTGTTGTGTCTTTCATGTCAATTATATTGAACACAGACCAGACCAACTTGAACACCTCAAATGGGGATATGAGACAATTCAAAGCACTCAGAGCATGATATGTTGGCAGAAGGGGTCTGAAGTTTTGTGTCTGAATGCACAGATCAAGCACATTCTTGAACCCAATTAGAAGCCTATGTATCAGAGACTCAAAACCCTTCACAAGTTGTCTAGCTGCATGAGTTTCCACATTGATAAAGGAGGAATAATTCTCAACTAAAGACAAGAAAAAAGCAGAAACTGTTTCCAGTAAACCAAAGCTATAGAAGTCAATCTCAAGAGATCTTTTACTGGATATATCAAAGGTTGCACCGAAATTTTCCAGAACATCTTCCCCGGTCGACATCTCATTGCAAACCAATGGACAAGACAGGGATGCCATCGATGCAGGATGAGAGAAGATGCATCCAACTGCTTCTTGGACATATTCTGATAACGAGATAAGTTCATCCTTCTCTTGAAAACCACTATTAAGTTTCGAATTCAATAGTTGAGACAAAATGTGATTTAGTAGACTAATGCCGATTTCAAAAGATTTTCTGAGTTGAACTGATGGCATACTTTCTGCAGACAGTTGTAGCTGATGTATCCAGAATAATGCAAAGTGTATATAGGAAAGGAGGCACTCAAGGTTTACTTCAGAGGCTTTTTGCGAGAGCAACTTTTTCATTTGCGAAAAATCTGCCACAGAAGGGTCATCAAAGCACAAAATTGCAGGAAACAGCACATGGAAAGGTGTCTGCTTCAACAAGGAACTAAAAGCAACAGAAGAAGATTCACTTGCACCAGTGCCACCCTCAGAATGCAGTCTACAAACATCTGCAAGCAGATTGTGTTCGAGAAAGAATAAGGATGTCAATAATGACAAAGAACTTCCACTGATATCCTGTGCAATGCTTACGACAGCCGGAAAATGTTCTATGATTAGCTTCGGTGAAGTGCACATTATTGAGGAAGAAAAACTTTGAGTAATTCCAACTCTTTCAATGGTCTGGCATCTCCTCAGAGACATGTTCATTTTTTCAAGTGAACCTAAAAAGGAACTATCAGCAGGCATGGCCTTCTCATAACTTGCTAAGGAACAACAAGTTTGACCCTGCAGTATGCTCTTTGCAAAGAGCAGCAAACTCCTGGGTGGTTCCCATTCGGCTGGAATATCACCATAACCATCTACCATGTATGAGCAATTGTCAATGCCCCCAGAAAGCAGTGACACAAGTACAGCAGACAGGCATCTTGCATCTACCTGTTCAAATTCAGGGCTCTGAGCAGACTAGAACACGAGATTTCACAACAACAAAGCAAAACACAAATTAGTACCTGTGTTTGCAATAGATACTTCAATGTACTACAAACGTACAATGAAAGCATTGTCTTCTTACATGACTTAGACTTGAGCACCCTCAAATACTTCTGAATGATACATACAGCAAGAGGGCTGAAAGAAGGTGAAACATCTGCTAGAAAATAGGATAAACATTAAGAAATTCATATAGTTGAATTAAGTTTAAAGAATAAGCCAACCAGGTTTGGGTAAACCCAATTCACAGGGAAAGTAAAAGTAGAGGAGCACCTGCTTTCAAATGAATATTTTCATATCCCAAAATGTTGAGGATCAATGTGATGTCCAGAAACATTTTGCTTATCGTGAATAAATATTATCTGACTTTCAATTTATATTGTGAATTAAACCTCATGACTTTTTCATGATGGTTTAACAAGATAAGCTAAGCCATTAAGCACTAAACGTACTTGAGGAAAGCATGATATTGATACAGTCAGCACAGGCAAATGGTATATTATCACAGTGAACAAAGCTTACGTTCAACAACCTTCATCAACACATTCCAGTGAAACACTGCTTATGCAAGCACTAAACATTCAAACATAGTGTAATTAGCAACCATGACAGCAAATTAGTGGACATACGTATGAAAAACAATTACCTGAATAATCTTTGAGGTCATTTGAACTGTTCATAAGATTCCGGACACTATCCCAATACTTGAATAAATTATTTCCAACACTAGAAATAGCATCAGCAAGGAAAGTTGGTACAACTTTAGTTTGTGGGAGGTCATGTGAGTTGTTAATATCGTGAAAACCAGGTAGAAACAAGAACCATGCATTAACCTCACGCGGATTTCTATCAAATGCACCAGTGCTCAACATAGCTGCTACTGACAGATCATATGATTGATCCCGAATGCTACGAATTGGTGAAAAGAGTAATAAGTACATAAAAGTCTCTAGATGCTTGTACATCAACATTGGAATTTTCCGTGGCAATCCACTTCCAGGGGCCAATCTGATATACTCCTTCAGCAGAGTTAGCAACGAATTTAGCAACTCAGTTGTCAGTTCCAAGTCAGTTTGCAGTTTCGAAGCATCACGAAGAATACTGACAAAGAACTCAAAGGACCCTTCCAACACCGTAGGCATCATACGCTGTAAGAAAAAATTGCATCAGTTGCAGAAGCATTTACAGATATGATGCCGGTAAAAATGATAATACCAAACTGAAGGTTTATCCCAAGCTGAGATAGCAAACATGTCCGAAGCAGTACAGCCCCTAACCATGATGATGGTTTGCAATCAAAGAGCCGACTATGAGAATTAGTCAGAAAAAAGTCTAGTTGTCGCAGCACAACAAAGGAGGAAGACTGGCAACAAGCAATAGGTCAGACACAAGCAAGAAAAAGTAAGATGAAGCAGTACCATTGTGAATCAAGAGTCAAGAGCAGAGCACAAAAGGATGGAAAACCACTTGAAGTTGAAACTAGTCAATACTTCTAAGGTCTATGCTCCATATAACAAAAGCTGAACTGCTATACATGGTGTATTGCCTAAGAAAATTAGGCGGAGCCTAAATAATCATGGTCAATTAGAAGCAGTAAAATAAAATTCACAGTCTCCTGCGCAAGCTGTCAACCCTAGCCCATCAATGACTTCTCTAAAATGTATCATGGTATCATACTGGGAGATATCTAGTGACATTAGCCATGTGGAGTAACAGAAAAAAAAATCCAAAAAACGAAAGATGTGATAACCATTGCAGCCTTCCATGATGCACATTTGTCAAATATTTCCATCTCATCCACACATTTAAGTGATGATGTCTATTACGCACATAATAAACTGAAAAACCCAATAAGTGCACCATACAAAAATGAATGGAAGGCCATCAGATAGACTTCTTCTACCACGAGATGGTAGAAAGCAATTATAATGCAGAAAATATGTGAAGTCCACTCATTAGTAGTATGCCCCACCTGTTTTTCTTTTTATTATGGTGATCAATTAAGTCTTATGCTCTTAGCCTATCTACAAGACTTCCAAACAAGATCTATGCTTCCAAAGAAAAAATGCGGTCTCAACTTACTAGATATATTTGGAGAGCATCAACAAGCTTGGAGTGAAAATATGTCTCTGCCTCCTGCATGGTAGAAGCAGGCATTTTGGACTGGTCAGGAACCCATATTTTAGCAAATATACTTGCAAAACTATTTTCATCACCCAACTCGTCCCCTGTTTCCACATTTTTTTCACTTTTTCCAGATGAACCAGCTTTTGGACTGAGTGAAGTCCCACTCACAATGATATCTGCATCATCATGAACATCGTCCAGTTTCAATTTCTTAATGGTGTTGCCGTCATGTAATTCTGTACCCAGCGTTCTCTTCTTCTGGCCACTTTTTCCAGAGTTACTGCTCAGATTAGAAAGCAGAGTCACCAAGACTTGGGGATCAGGGAGCAAGGTTCGGATTTCATTCCGTACTTCTTGCTTGAGAGATTCCCAAGTTTGTATATCTCTATCACTAGCACGAGAACAATGGCTCAAAGCACTTACAAAGGAATCTAAGAGCTTAAGTGCCTCCAGAAGAAGCCTCAAAGTGGCATTCTTGACAAGAAAATCGGAGTGAAGCAAGCCCTTGTTCATACCTGATCGACAGTATGAATGAGGACATACAGATCTCATGACATTCTGAATGTCTACACTATACAAAGAAAGTGAATCGCAAGATGCAGAATCAAGGAAACCAAAAGGAAAGTCAGAACCCACTGAAGAAACCACATCAGCCGCCAAAGAAGCAACAGAAAACCTGCCATTTAAAATATGGAATTGGTCCATATTTCAGTAAAGAATCAAAGAGAAAAAAAAAAAAGTGGAAAAAACATAATGTAGCAAATACACTGCTCCACAGGGACCTACCATAATGGTGATGCGTGATCTTCCACATTGTAAGGGAACTCTTCCATGTATGCAGACCCAAACAATGGTCTCCCACGAACAATAGCCAAAAGAAGGTCTCTGTGATTCTTGAGTTCTGCTGCTTTTAGTTTCTTCATGAGGCCCACCAGTCGGGGGGCATTACCTTTCAACGTGTTTGTGCCTCTCTTTATATCAGGCATCAAGCCATTGGAGGGATCCGTACAAACTCTAAGTAGAATACTGTCAGCCAACTCCACGAGCTCTGCATCCTTCCTTTCGTCATTCCTTTCAGAAATGCCAACAAGCTGCTCCAAGGTAACACTTCCAAAAAGAACACTACGCAGGCCAGGGGGAACCAAGGATTCTTCCGTAAGAATCCTATCACGCAATGTGGATAGGACATATTTTACAATCTCATCATTGTCATTGCCAAGACCACGAAGGACACTGGAGTACATGTCCTTCTGTTGCAGGATCCACCTCAGCAATCCGGGTTTCCCTACCTCCAAAAACGACAATGCAAACTCAATAAGTGAATTTCTGGTGGAATACTTCCTTTCGGCATCAATCTGCTTTTTCTTATTCTGCTTTTTCTTATTCTGCGTTTTCTTATACACGCAAAGCTTGTGAAAGCCCTGTCTTTTGAAATCAAACTTCTTTGCAACCTCAGAGGCTAAGTCAGAACCCCGCCTTACGATTGAAGCCATGAGCTGAAGTGCAGCTTTTTGGCGCTTAACTTCTTTGCTGTCCAGTTCCATATAAATGTCGTCCAACTTTTCATCAACAACCAACCTGGAAAACTTGTCAAGAGCCCTATGAATAACGGTTCCGCTGCCATCAAACTGTCGACGCTTTCCATCAGGATGACTCAGAATAGCAGAAATTAACTTAAATATGTAGGAAATTCCCGGTTTCCCTCGTCGAAGCTTCCAAGCTTCCAGAAGTTCCGTTAATTTGGAAGAAGTCTGCACATACTTGTGAAGCAATTGACCTCCATGACTACTTTTAAGTAACTTAATGAATTCTTCTGTGGCATCAGCACACAACTTGATTTCCATGGATGTAACATAATGAAGAAGCTCCTGCAATTTTGCTTCATGAGATGCCTTAATAACATCTTCAGAAATCTTAGCTCCGCTAACTTCAAATTCCTCTTCATCCATCATGACTGCAATCAGCAGAAAGCACAAAGAAAAAAGCGCCAGTTAAAACGAACTGTTTCACACTGATTTCTGAGTGATAAAAAAGATACTGTACGACAAAACCAATCAAAAAGAAGAGAAAGAATCAGAAGGAACACAGGATTCTTGTAGAATGAACATGCACACAACACCCGAGACGTCCCGCAGAAAATCCAAAAGAACATCGACGGAGACCAGAAGAATAACCTCAAAAAAACTCGGCGGCCACGTTTCAGCTGAAGCGTGCGGAGTATGCCATTGGAGTTGCTAAACAGGGTGACGAAGAAGAGTGGGAAAGACGAGAAGATGAGGAAGAGAGAGACTTCGGCTTCACTGCTCTGATCAACTCCCTGAGCTTCAAAGTGCTGGGTTTCGGGCTCGAGAGAGAGAGAGAGAGGCGCAGCGGCGACGGAGGTGGTGGAGGAAAAACAGGAGAAGGGTGAAAGAAAAATATGAACGTGGCGGAGGTACACGGCAGAGGGCAACTGCGTAATTCCACATGAACAGGGTGAAAACATTACATGTGTTGTCTCGGAAATACTGAGCTCTTTCTACTTCTTCTTCTTTTTCTTTTTGGTCACGAAGGCAGAAATTCCCCGCCGTAATACATGAGTGTTATAACTGAGTTCAGCCGTCTGATCTGTATTTGATGATTGTAATTTTTTCAAAGGAAACAAAATAATAAAAATTCTCCTTATTAAACAAGAATCATTCGGATATTACGTTTAAAAACCCAAAATAACGTTATAATTAAATATATAATCCATAAAAGTGCACCTCCAATTCTTATGAGGAAAAAAAAAGTTAATTAACCCACACTCCTTTCAAACTCCCTCAAAAGAGAAGATAATCACAAAGAATCTTTAAAAAGAAAAATACTAAAATCCAGCGTAAAAAATATCTCCAAAAAATTGATATCCAGTTGGGATTTTAATTTTGGTAATAACATGACAAAAGAATTCAGGGAATTAGTTTTCCTTTTATTTTACGGGTATTATAAATGGTCATCGCGATTTGTATCGTAATTAATGGAAAGCATATATATATATATATATATATATTATATATAACGAAAAAATCTCGTCGGTCTCATATAAATAGAAAATCTGAACCATATAAAGCCGAGACATCCCAGCCGTATCCTTCCCTCTGGAACCCTCTCGGGGATTTAGGATCTCTGAAAATCCTTCGTCCCTTCTAGGGTTTCCTCTCCGTCGCGCTCCTCGTCGACCACCCCCGCTCCGAGGCCCGAACCTCGCGATAGTAGGGTTTCGCATCCCATCGGCCTCTCCTCCAATCTCATCCGCCTGTTTCCGTCACCATGATGCAGCAGCCAGTGCCAGGAGCCGTCCCCGACCAGCAATACCAGCAGCAGCAGCAGCAACAGCAGTGGATGATGATGCAGCAGGCCCAGCCGGTCCCTCCGCCGGTGGGTTGGACCCCACAGCCGGTCCCGCCGCCCGTGCCGGCTCAGTCGCTGGCCGGTGGATCCGCCGCCGAGATCAAGTCGCTCTGGATCGGCGACTTGCAGCCTCACATGGACGAGAGCTATCTCCTCAACTGCTTCGCCCACTGTGGGGAGGTAATTTGGATCTGCCGCTTTGATTTGTCCTAGTTCTCCTGCTTCAAATGTCTCTCTTTTCTTTTCTTTAATCCTTTGTGTTTTGTGCTAAAGGCTGATCTTATTATTTGGTAGGTAGGGTCGTTTTCGAACTATCGCCATACCTCTTGTGTTGAAAAGTCATGGGTCATATGTTGGATTTTAAGATTTTGTGCCCACATTTTCGAGTATGGGAACAAGAACAGGGTTCACTGCTTTAATTCTCTACTGACACAAATTGAAATCTGCCGGTTTTGATTCGTGAAGGCATTTTCTTGGCTTTCTAAACTTTCCATTAGCTTTTATTTCGGTTCTCTGCATTTTATAATATACTAAAAGACTCTGTACTCGTATCTGCCCTTCCAACAATTTTTAAGTGGACACGGGAATGTTACCTCAGAAGGGTATGTTGACCGATGAATACTGGACCTCTCTATCCTTTATTTAACAGCCTAGATTTCTAGACATCCTGGCTATGGTCTCCATCATTCTCTTCTAGCTACTACAGCTATCTGATAGCTGTTCACTTAACTGTCTCTCGCAGGTTATTTCAGCTAAGGTGATTAGAAATAAGCAGACTGGTCTGCCCGAGGGTTACGGTTTCATTGAGTTTATGACCCGCGCCGCCGCAGAGAGGATTTTGCAGACGTACAATGGCACATTGATGCCAAATTCTGACCAGAATTTCCGACTAAACTGGGCTACACTTGGTCCTGGTGAGAGGCGTCAAGATGAAGGTCCTGACTATACAATTTTTGTCGGAGATCTGGCTGCTGATGTAACAGATCACACACTACAGGAGACATTTAGAGCTCACTACCAATCTGTGAAAGGTGCCAAAATAGTTATTGATAGGACAACTGGCCGTTCTAAGGGCTATGGGTTTGTTAGGTTTGCTGATGAAACCGAACAGTTACGGGCTATGACTGAAATGAATGGCATGTATTGTTCTTCACGCCCCATGAGGATTGGGCCCGCTGCTAACAAGAAGCCTGTTGCTACCCAGCAATATCAGAACGGTATGTATTATGGCCTGTATAGTTGCTGATGTTGCTGATTTACAGTTACCGCTGTTGTGGCTTATTGATTATGTTGATAGCAGTTTGACATGTTTTATGATGATTTGCAATTTTACATCAGAGTTCACTTTGTTGAAGTTTAAGCTGAATATGCTTGATGTGTCTATTAGAGGTGAATTGTATGAAAGGAATAGTCAACTTTCAAGATGAGAGGAATTTACATCATTTCCTCAGTACTTACCTTTCTAAAATTGGGCGCATTTAATTCTAGAAAACATTCAAAAACTTATATAAAACTCATGTTCTCTTAAAGCAGGACGCCAAGAGGCTCTCATTTTGGAGGGCCTGGAACTGATTTCAGCTGAAATGATTCCACTTTAATGCGTGGCCTCATTTTAGGTCAGTTATTTTGTTTATGTCCCGAGTTCTATCAATTACCTAGTAGCATTTTCAATGCTACAGTTGGATTTACTTCACGCTCTTGCTCACTAGGTTATCGGCCAATTTAAATTTTTACCGCTTTTATTAAGTTAATACAATGGAGTACTCCCTTTAGATTATGGTATTCTGTAATGAAGCAGCCTTCTTTTGTTCCTTTAACATAATGATCTCTCTAACAATTCGTGTCATTAGGAATTTTGAGGACCTATCTGTCTTTCCTCAATTGTCATTACTTTTCTTTTGGGGCATTTGTTACTAGGACATCAAGTTGGTAATTTGAAAGGACTTGCCAAAGTTATTATGGGTGTGAACTAATATTAATTTGCTGTTTTCAAGTGGCATGGTCTCTATCTCTTGGAAGTTTATGGATTTATATATGCTTGACTATTAGGGATCTTTATATGCCCCTAATGAATTACTTCTTTTTAACATGTGCCTGTATGTGCATGTGCTTCCATGTGTATGTGAGTTGCCTGTTGTCTGAGGTCTTACATGATCCGATGCTTCGTGAATAGCAAACTGGGGCCAGTTTGTACTGATCAGGGAATTGCAAGATCATTGCTATGATGGTAATATTTGGCTTAAGTTGATTGAATCTTTCTCTGCTCTGAATGTTTGCTTTCCGTGTTCTGGAGTGCTTCACTAATCTCCTGAAAGATTATTTCATTGCCCAATATATTGAAACTTCTTTGTTGCCTAGCTAGATAGTATTGAATGTGTTATAGTGTGTATGATCACATTTACATGTCCGTTGCAGCACCTTACCAGAACAGTCAAGGAAACCAGGGGGAGAATGATCCAAATAATACAACTGTGGGTAGCCTATTTTTACTGTAAGATTTTTGACATATTACTTCCTGTTCTTGACTAATAACCTTTTGGAGCTTAGATATTTGTTGGAGGCCTGGATCCAAGTGTATCAGATGACCTTTTGAGGCAAGTATTCAGTCAATATGGAGAGTTGCATCATGTGAAAATTCCACCTGGCAAACGTTGTGGGTTTGTTCAATTTACAAGCAGGTGATTACTTGGTTTCTTTTCCCTCTTTTTGCCTCTCCACATTTCATGTAAATTAATTTGTGTACTTCCTCATTTCAGAGCTTGTGCTGAGCAAGCCTTGTTGATGCTGAATGGAACCCAGTTGGGAGGACAAAGCATTCGACTCTCATGGGGGCGGAGTCCTTCGAACAAGCAGGTAACTGAGCTTTTTCACTTTTTTGAAGAAGCAGGTTGATGGCTATAAAGGATATGGAAATGACAGTGGATTTGCAATTCAGGCTCAACCGGAGCAGGCGCAGTGGAATGGTGGATATTATGGATATCCTCAGGGATATGAGGCGTATGGATATGCCCCTCCTACCCAGGACCCTAACATGTTCTACGGAGGCTATGCGGGGTATAATTATCAGCAGCCCGTAACCTACCAGCAGCCACAGCAGGTAACTGCATTGACAACCTTTGTGGCTTTTGTCTAATGCTTCTTTGATAAAAGTAGTGGGTAAGGCTATGCTGATGAGGGTACTTAGCAGGTCGACAATAATCATCAAAATAAGTTGATTGTGCTTTGGAACTATTCTTGTATGTAAAAAGAATTTACCTTCCCATCAGAAAGTATACAGAAGTTATTTTCTATAACATCCGCCCCTTTGATCATGGGTCGTGTCTGGATTGCTGCAGTGATGCTCCTCACATGATGGAAGTACGTTGTGACAATGTTCCACCTGCTGCATTTTGGACTGAGGTGTCGGCGGATTTATGAGGGCGGTTGGCCTATGGAGGTTTTCTGCTGTAATTTACTATGCATTTGTTTGGTACTTTGTATGTTGGAGTTCATGACCGTTGCTTCTATGGATAAGTGTGCTCAGATGAGTCTGTTTATTGTTGACGTATTCCTGATGGTAATGTTTATTATTTCCTGATTATTGTGCAGTTTCTTTGCCTATTGGCTTTCTTTCATATATTATGTGATGGAAGCATAATTATTCTTTCTTGGGTTGCAAAGTAGTGTATCTTTAGGTTTGACAAATCGGACTAAGTTGTTACAGTGACATGGGAAGCTGAGGTTAATCTCGTATATGGTTTGTCCTATGGCGATTATTTCTTTTCCATGACATGCTGAATCTCAGTATGATCATTTTGGTCCTGAGCAGAGATAGCTTGGTCATGATGGACTTTGGTCAATAACACTTGGTTATTGCTTATGGTCTTTCTAATGGAGAAATTCTGCCCATTTGTACGCTAGACAAACTAGGGGCATCAAATGTGTGGGGTCAAAAATGGGTCAATCCATATCCAACTTGACTTTTATTAATACAACATTTTTATATTTACTCAAGTTTAGGAATATTTGCTTCATAAATTTTTTGAAAATGTATTGATAAGTAATTTAATTTAATATGATTTATTTGATAAATTTTTTAAAACTATATTTTATTTTTTCCTTTTCCAGCTGCCAAAGCTTAGTGAGTTCATCCTGTCGGCGACCTGCTTAGGAAGAGAAGAGGAGGGAAAAAAGGAAAAATATATAATTTTAAATAATTAGAATATTAAATTTTTGACAATTTGAAATATGACTTGTTAATAACATTTAAAATAATATTTTAATAGCACTTAAAATTAATTAGATAATCAATTTAAGATTTATTGAGTTATTAAATGATTCACTTAAAATCCGTTTAACATTTTAAGTTAATTTATTTATGACTCACATCGTCTAATCTAAGTTAAAATATGAGAATTTTTTACCCATTTTGTCATCTCTAATACAAACTATAAATGCATATTCTGTTTGTGTCTATATCGTAGCCTGAGAATAAGATTTTTCGAATCGACCAGTTCAATCGAAACCGTCCCTCAGTTTTTGTCTTTTGGCGCACCATGGTTTCTCGTGGTAATGTGCGGGCAAGTTACGGTACGTGAAGTGAAAAGGCGTCACCTGTAAATCGTGATTTTCTACGTTCGACCAGTGACATTCAACCAGCTCAGCCTTGCCGTGTCGGCTAGCGGTTCATCTACTGGGCAGCAGCGAAGATGAACTACTCATACATGCATGCAACCATGGCAAGAAATAATTCATATGAGACTGAATCTGGCAGTCGATGTAAATTCTCGAAAGATAAACAATTAACAGGAGAAAGTTAAAAGTAGGGTCCCGGCTCACGAGCAAAAGAAACGATTATTAAATATAAAAATTTGCTTTGAGATAGTTGGACATCCAACAGAAAAAAAAAAATTTGCCAGACTCGAGACAGGAGGACGTAGCTTCAACTAGGACTTACGATCTCAAGAGAGTTAAGTGCTGGAAGAAGCTGTCTCCAATTTTAACCAGGTTGAATTCTCTACATCTTTGACCAGCACTTCAAGATATATTGCAGAATTAAGTGAATAAGGTCTAAAAAGCTTCAATACCTAAATCTAGACCTAAAGAGAGTTAGGAAGTACACGATTACTAAGCTGTTATTTTAACAAGACCGCTGGTTACCACCAAATCTTCCCTCATCTCCTGTCAGCTAAATTTCAATTGTTCTTGAAAGACTGATCTCCAGGCATCTCGCTCTTCATTGCATTTTCCTGCAAAGCCTAGCAAAATAGTAATTTCTCAATTTGGGTTGGCGCGAAACTTAAAGGTCAATGAAAAGACTGCTATTGGCTCTTCGGAAAATAATCTCACCTGCAACAGCTCGGTCATTTTGCCAGTTCTGCTGCTGTCCAGATGCGGAGGCATGGTGTTTAGGTGGGGGTTGATATTGGGTTGCACGGCTTGCAAAGGCTCAATGAAAAGAGGCTGATCATCATCACTATCTTCGTCTTCTGGAGTACTGCCAGATTTATCACCTGACTTGCTGCTCTCATTTTGATCGGCCTCTACTTGTGAAGGTTCATGAATTCTCTTGATCACCTCTGTGACTAGATTCTCAAAAGGCATACCGGGAGTCCCTGTTGACTTCATTTCTACCTCATGTGATGCCTCATCTGGGTGTTGGGCATCAACACCAGTTTCACTTTGTACATGTGCCACACTTCCCAGCACTTCTTTGTTGGATGCAGATCCATTTAAAGGAGAAAAGGTTTGGACAGAAACCGGTGCCATGTGCTTACCTGTTGAAGCCATATGATCTCGGATAGAAGCCGAAGAAGCTTGGTTGGGTATGGGCAAACCATTTGCAGAAGTACTGAGAGGTTGAAGTACCACAGGCACCACATTACCCCTCGATGTCACTGGACGAATAGGCAGAACCGTACCTGGAGCTACCTGTCTACCTTTCAAGACAGCCGAACCAGGAGGCGATGCCACTAGACTAGTGGTTCCATTCCTCTCTCTAGAACGAGGGCCAGAGACCTGCATCTGTATATAACTCTCACTCTGAAGAGGAATCTCATTTCTTTTGATCATTTGGATGTTTGGTACCACATCATTTTCTGCAGAAACAGGTACATATCGCCCCGGCTTGAACACAACACCTCTTAAAGTAGTATCAGAGTCGCCTACCCTAACCGCAAGCAGATAACCACCATCAAATGATGCTTCAATAACACCAGAAACCAACTGCCCTATTAAGATGTTGTTTGAACTGTTGGATGTATCTACTTGCCGCACTTGGTTTCCATTCACAAATTTATATGCAGGAGGGACATGGACATTTGGTCCACGATTGATGTTTTGATCCCTCAAAGCATGGGCATGGTCTGCAAAGATTGGGCTTTCATCTGGCATGGGATACTTTCGTGGACGACCACGTTTGCGTTTCAAAGGGGCACTGGCTGAAGCATCAGAGTTGATTCCTTGACTGGCTTGGTTCATCTTGTCAATTTCCAGCATATATTCTTACACCAACAGAAGGTCCTTTTACTTCTGCCAATAGAAGAGTTAACGCTCTTGAGATATTATACCAAAGCCACACCAACAAAGGGACAAGTAATTCTCCCCGAAAAAACAGTTCATCGAAACTAACCAGTGTGCTGCCTCGACTTTCAAACTCTAATTAAGATATGGGGAAATAAATGCCGAATGTCATTAACAATTAATTATTGTGATAGGCACGTTATTCTAGTAAAATGATGATACTCAACAAAGATCACCATAAAGCTGCCGATTTCTATATTTAAGTTCAATCTTTTTATGGTGAAACTGCAAACTCCAACGCCAACTTAAACTTCAGCATGTATCATACATCTAATTCATGCAACAACTAGAAGATAACTAGAAGAAAGAGGGTGAAGAACTCTCTCTAAGATATCTCAGTTACACTTTATCAAGTACACTCTCCCAACTGGTAATGACAAACAAGCAATTCACTTTTAGCTCCTCACCAGCTGCTAGCATTTTAGAACAAAAATAAGGAAAAGTTCTAACCCGATGAAAGAATGAACTAACAAGCATCGTCAATTTATCTTTGGATGGGTAAAAGTTAACTTTGAAGTTCTATCTGACAATGCAGAGTGAATTTACTTTAGCACACAGTAGTCCTCTTTGTGATTAATAGCTGAATTTCAACGACAGACATAAGACAAAAAGCTAAGTTCCACCTTCCCCAAGATAAGGAAACTCAAATTCACAAGTTGGCACCAACTGCTGCTACCCTCCGTCAGCCCAGCATAAGCAAGCAGCTAAATACATCAAGAAGAAGTAGCACAAACTCATTCTGATGGTGTATTTCCACCAAGTGAGCTATCCCAAGTTGCAAGATGTTGCAAGTACAGGGGATCTTAGGAGAACGCAAATACAAAAGGGGGTATGCTAGTGAAGTTAATGCTTTAAATTATTAAATTGAAGGACAGCATGACCGTAAAACTCTCTTCATACCAATAGAAAAGATAAAATTGCTGGACATAAAAGGAATGCGATGAACAGTATAGACACAGAGTTCTGTACAAAGAGTTAGATTCATAACATCCAAAAACCGACAGTCGAAAAGACAGCAACATTGACTGAGCCCAAGGAATCTCAAAATATTCCCTTTTATTCCAAAAATCAACCAATGCCTTAATCTAAGACCTAAAATAATTAAATTGCCCAAAAATAAAAATGCAACAAAGCTTAAAAACAGAGATTAAAATGAACCATAGATAGAAAGCACTCCATCGAAGCATCTACAAGTTAAATCAACAGACCAACAATCACGTGTGCAATCGTAAACACATGCATACGTGAATAATGCGAGTTTTTCTATAATCCAATATATATTTCGACGTACAATGCGTACGGTAACTGCTATCAGATGACCAGCAGCCTACCTTCACTGTTACCTCAACAGCTACCGCTAATAACTTTGTCCGGCTCAGGTTTACCGCAAACGCTCATCAGCCTGCGATTTGCGATCCCGGACGGGCGCACCACATCGAGGATGGCCGGCGATCTGGATCGCCGGACGCGGCGACCTGCCGTCGGAAGGAAGAGAGTAAGAGGAGGAGAGGTCGAATGAAGAGGAGAAAGGAACCGATTCGAATCGAAACCCTAGCTGAAGGAAGAGGAAGACTATCTCTCCCCCGTGTTTGGGCTCCCTTTCGGTTGTTTTAAGGAGGATTTTAAAGCAAATTGCCTCTTCTTAAAGAAAATAGAATAAAGAGCATTTTCTTTTCTAGAAATTGTCGAATACCGGATTCGGAGTACTTTTGCAACGTGGTAAAATCAATATCTTTATTTCTTTTATTTTACACCGATTGTATTTTTATTCGTATTCTTTATGTACCCAGAAATATTGGAAGTATTTTAGACCTTCCTTTTTTCGAAATTTCTATTAATAACTTATCTTTAATTACATTAATCTGAGTATAAATACGTAAATTACCAAATTCTAAATAAAAGCATTCCCTTTCGTATTATCACTCCTTGACTTTTTCAACCTTCCTACTATGGACGGGAATCTCCTCATTTTCTAATAATCAAATACATTAATATGTCTTTTTGTATTTAATGGTCGAGTGGATTTTGCATCACTTTTCTTGTACATTAAGTATAATTCACCCCCTCGAGCGATCTTAAGGGGCACACTTCTCCATATCAAATCCGATAAAATTCGGGATTTTTACTTTTCGAGTGCATTCGACAAAACCCAAACTCAATATCACAAATAGAATAAATAAACTCCTTCGCCATGTAAACCGATACTTCAACGGTAGACGTGCAGTTTTCTATTTATCTCGTAAGTTCAATCAAGCCATTTTATATTGGCTTTCATACTCTGTCGCCATGTAATTCCATATACTTGGAGAAGCAAATTTCTAAAATCGACCAGAGTCAATAACTTGAGTGGGAACAATTCTTGAACCAACGGAAAATGTTCTTCCCAATAGAAATTATTCGAGATGGAAATCTAGTATGGCGAGTCGTAAAGTTCCCGAACACCGCTCGCTCGCTCGCTAACAATTTAAATTTTTTCAAGGGTGCTTGTACTCGTCTACCATGTTCGCCTATGATTTAGCGATGCAAAGAATTTTATTGGATGCATAAGCCTCGAAAACAATTTAGAGAGAACGCCAAAATCAAACACGAGCAGTCAATCGGATAGATCGAGTCTTGGCATTCTTTCATCGGTCGAGATCATTTTACATTTCTTAAAAGTGGTGGCAGATTTCCCGCCGTGTCTCACCAGCCACCATAGAAATAGAGAAAGTAGAGTTTGCCTTCCTCTAGCCTCTGGGAAATCCACGATCGAACGAAGGACAAAAAGAAGAGGACAACTCCAAGACATGATCAGACGGACGACACGAGAACGACCGGGACCCTCGCCGCGCTGACTTTGACTTGGGCCGGATCGAAAGATTTCTTGGCCCACAACATCGTAGGGTAACTCTCGTCTGTGGTCCCAAGGGCATCCTCCACTTTTCTCGGCCTGAAAAAGGAACCTTTTCCACCCTACATCCAGTTCAGCAGAAATCAAATTACCATTATACCCCCTCCCCCTCTTCTTCTTGGCCGGACTCGAATGTGTTTCATCTTTAAAACCCACGATTCGCACGTACATCATGGACACATCCTGCTTTTAGAATAGGCGAAAAGGGCCTTTGCTTGATCATAAATTGATCTGTACCACAATGTCTTCCTCAGCTGTAGTGCCATTCATATGGAGAAACATTAAAAAACGACACGAAGTTGCGTGTGTTCTACTCTTTAACCCTTCTAAAGGGTTACAACAACTCTGCATATTCGCGAAATAGTACATGCTCCCTGATCTAAAATGACACAAAGTTGAATAGAAAAGAAATTCGTCTAAGAAACTGAATTGTTCCTAGTAGCAGCATTCGATGCACGAGGCCTCTGCGACTCGGGAAGGTGTTCTACAAACATGTCATGGACCATTTCCACATACTCATCGATATGATCAGCAGTCCACTCATCAGTTTTGATCGGGGGAAGGAACTTTACTGTAAGAGGTGCGGGGCGAACATGTAAACTGCCCTTTCTCCATGCTAGATGCGTGCCGGTCAAGACTATAGGCACTATCGGGCGTCGTGATTGCAAGGCCAAGTGTACAAAACCCTGGACAAACATGATGCATGCCCATGAACAAGAGCAATGATGAATCGCAAACTGCATCTTAGGAATGAATCTGTTGTCAAAGAAAATGGGCTAAAAAAACAATGCGGTATACTTGTTACGGACGGGTCAACTACACTGCAACTTCTTATTCCTCAATTTCGTCATGAAGTTCAGTAACAGCTTTATATCTTAGTCGATGAAGTTAAGTGACTTGCCTTCTTGAAAGGAAGCAGTCGTCCATTCTTTGACCGGGTGCCTTCAGGGAATATGATCAGAGACAGATTATTTTTAACCACGGCATGTGCTGCCTGTGCAATTGCACCATTGACTTGTTAGAAACACATACAAAGCTTTGGCAAATGATGCAGAGGAAGACACTCTGACCTCCCTCATCGACTCAATGGCTGCAGTGGGGTTTGAGCGATCAATGCGGAGATGGTTGGCCAATACATAAAGCTGTCCAAAAAGTGGGTACCAGATAATCTGCACAGATGATCTTTCATTTGAGGACAAGATTTTGGAATCCGTCAATAAAATAGCATCACACCTCAATGTTGGGACACTTGTGAATGCTGTTGAGACAAGCATGAATCATTTTAAACCATCCAAAAGGAAAAGAGGGCCTTGTCTATTGATAGAAATATAAGGCCCGAGAGCTAATGCAATGAGATCCTGAACCATTTTCTTTCTGTATGCTTTGTAAGAAGATTCTTGTTTGACCAATCAGCATGATGCTTCTTATCCCTGATACGTATTGACAACAGACTACACTTTTCAAAAGCAGGGATTTTACCTCCTTCTTTGCAACGCCAACAGTGCCGGTCGGAGTCAACCACATTATAAGGAAAATATCAATTGGGGATGCATGATTGCAAATATAGATGGCCTTCTCATCAGCATATTCCAACCCTTCAAACTTTATAGGATTTCCTAAGATCCACATCTGCAACGGATACATAAACTCCACTTCAGATGCATAATCTAAACCATTATTGCAAAAAATAAGAGAGACGCTTCAAAAAGCCGCATAACTTGGCAGCACTTTAGAACACTAACGAGCTACGAAGTAATCGCATTCACATGCAGTATCCTCCACTTCATCATCTTAAATTGCTTAAGAAAATAACTAAATTTACTGTTGATCGCCCAAGGAGAATAACATTTTCATCATGAGCAGATACTGAGACTTGTCAACCCAACAAACAGTGACAAGGAATTAAGGACCAACATTTTCTCCTCAGATGTCAATCCAAGTACCGACACATGTTAATTATATAAATCCTTCTGATAAGATTCATATAACTAACCATAAATTCTGAATGCAATGGACAAGCTTCCCCAGAGTACTATGAGGGAAAATGAAGAAAGATTCCAAAATGTAGCCCACGTGAAGTGTCCACACATGGTGGGCAAAAGCAAGATTAGTCTTTAAATCCTCAATCAAGAGAAAAGTTGGATTAAAGCCTTCTAATCACCGCTGTTTCTTTGGAAGTGACTATCTGCTACGAGGCCAAAATTTTGATATTAAGTAAGAGACTTCAACCATCTAGCAGCATAAATAAAGCATGATCAACTGTAATGTTTAAGAAACTCATGAAGCCACAGTAGCTTACCAGCAGTCTACCAGTTACGTGCCCATAAATATTTCCTTGCCTTATTCTTTCAAATGGCCATGGGATCAGAATAACCATGATCAATGCCCATATGAAGGTCATAACCATCATCAATAAGAAGCATGTCGCTATTCTTATCCAAGATGTCAACTCGGATAACCACCTGTCATCATCAATATACCCACCAGTCCTCGGCCGATATCCCACCTCTTCTTTCACCGGTGCTTTTGTCGAAACTCTTGGAGTTTCGATGGAGCTCGCATTGAAAAAGCTCTCCAGCTTTCTATTCCTCAGGAAAGAGCTGGCGCCACTAGTTTCCATGGCCGAAGTGCCCAGGTTCTTTAGGGAGGTTCTAAAAAGATGAAGAAAAGTGCAAGCTGTACCTGTATTATAAATTAAAGCAGAATGAGAGGTGGAATATCGGCAAATCACAATAAACGAACTATGATGAAAGCATGATTAGTTAATCAATGAGGAAATTATCAGGGACCATCACAATAAGAACTAAGCGCCAATTTCTGTGCCTTCCATTCAGTTGCAAGAACTGTGGCAAAAGGTTCATTCATCAGTTCTACACGGAACCAGCTGATCGCTTCAACTGCATACATAGTCAAATTTCAAATCAACCGTCCCGCAACTCATTCTTCCTTCAATTTGTCGAAGACCCCTTAAAGAGAGTCAACGCCCAATCAGTGATCGAAGCAACTGAACAATCTGCTTTGTAATCTACTTGAGGACCGGATTTTAATGTAAACGCTTTTCATTCCTCAAAGACTTTTTTCCCAAAAAAAGAAAAACAGCGACGAGAAACTGAACGACCAGTGAAGTAGAAAACGAAGTCCTGACTAGACGAATGTGGCTATTCAGCTCGTTTCCTCGGAAATCAAAAGATACCCATGTATCAAAATCAAGACTTGATGGTTCGAGACAGAGAGGGAGGCCAACATCCTTACCGAACAGGTCGCTGCCTCGCCAAGAATTGTCGAGAAGGTGCCAAGTGAAAGAGCCACAAGAGGGTAGAGGCGGAAAGTGGATAACTGAAGCAGAAGACAGAATCGGACTGAGAGTCCGACAAAAATTTTAAAGAGACGAAAGGGGGGGAATCTGTGGAGCAGAGCGAAAGATAGAGAACGAAGAGAATCGCAAAGTGTGGCCACTGCGACCGCTAGGACGATGAGATGATCCCCACACAGAGGGAGAGAGAGAGAGAGAGAGACTCTCCTAATTATTCAAAGCGTCTGAGGCAGGAATTCTCCTCCCGTGACCATTAACGTTTTCGGTCTCCGCGCCGTGGAATTCCGCAAGCTCCGTAGGCGATGCGGCTTCGTTTCAAGACAATGCGGCGTATGTTTCTTCCTCGGACGAGACGCAAATTACGCGCGAGGAAAAGGTGAGAGGCAGAGCGAATGTCCAGCGCATCTACGTCTTCCAAGAAAAAGAGAGCGTGGGCATGGCTTTTGTTCCTAAGATTAAAAGCCATGCATTACTCGAAATAAGATTTCCCCTCAACAACCACTGAGATTAGAGGAGATGTGCAATTCCTAGGGACCTAAAGTTTGTGTTTCCTCTAAGCTCTTTTCCTTTTTTTCGAGACGTGCAACCTGGCGAGATTGATTTGAGAAAACGAACCGAGATGGTGATAGCTTTGACACAGTGAAAGGATGTTTTAGGATAAAAACATGCTTGATAATTATTAATCGAATTCTAAAGCGTCAAATACTCCAAATCATAAGGATAATTTCAAAGGTTTTTTCGGCGAGTTATTGAACAAGCGCTAAAATATTATTGCTGCTAAAACAAGTAGCTTGGAAAAGAAGAGATATATCAAAAATTGAAAAATAACTCGTCTCTCTTCCGAGGCAACAACACCCATGAAATTAAGCATCACTCAATAATACATTGAATTATCGGCCAGAACGTGTTAATCCAATAAAGTCATGTGAAATGTCATATAATATATGTAAGGAGCCTACGACAAAGCTTCCTTTCATGCTAACCAAACTCTCGATTGTCGTCCTGTGAATTGAACAATGGCCCAAAAATCAAGACGCTTGTCTTTCCATTTGGCTGAAAAGCCACATGATCATTACGTCGAAGGGGAAATACACAAGAACATTTTCCATCATGGGGGAAAACACGACGACTTGCTTGGGGATGGTCTTCCCTCCTAGATTTCTACTTTCTAGGAGAAGGATTAGGACAGAAAGCGAATTTGTCGACCCTTAGGGAAATGCATCGGAAAGGTCAGTTTAAGGTTTGAGTGTGAGCCACGAGGGAGACAAAAGCCACAATGCATTCAACGGATTTGGATGTCCTAGCTTAAGTCGGAAATCAAATTCCTGACGAACACAAAAAATGAGGAAGGATGCTCCAACGGGCCAGCTTGCGTGCACCTTAATTATTCATCGGAGAAGACTAACACAGCAATCCACCGCCAAGACCCTCCAATTAAATTACAGGCGCTTCATTGGGAATCGAACCAAATACTTCAACGAAATCCAAATTTGCCTTAATTAATTGGGCTATTCATGGGTAGGTATTGATAATTAGGTAGTTGCTTTGCTTAAACAAAAAAAAAGGCTTAATTATTGATAAGAGCAAAGTTTGGCCAAAGAGGAACCGACATCATGAAGGAACCGATGAATATTACCGTCGATAATTAGATGCAACTGTCGAATAAACAAAGGTCAACACAATGGAATAAGGAAACCGTCGAGATGGTCAAATTGATGGAATAGTCGAAATGGCGGATCCGTTGTAGCGGTTCGTAACTTCTGTTCGCAACCGTCAATTGCATATTTTAAATAACTACATCGTACTCTTTATTGACATCTTATTCGGAATCACCGTAGAACCCGTCTTCTTTTTTTCTTTTTATTTGTTAACAAAAAAATGACTTTTAGTAAAAATTATTCCGCCGTCGGCTCATAATTTAACGAAACGGTATTTTTCTCACAAGCTGGTGAGTTAGGAACTTAGCGAGCGCCCGGAAGGCAAATTATCTGACTAGCTAATTTCATGATTTGTCTTCCAAAGCATCAATACCTCAACGTGCCGAGTCCGGCATTTTCTATGAGGAATATGATGGGGGAATGATTCGACGATGGTTTTGGGCTTCTCGCCGTCCAAATATCTTGGGCTAGAGATGTGGGATTCCAGGGCTCGTGGGCCGAGCTCGATTTGGGCCCATTGACTAGCTTCTCCTTTTGGGCCAATCGGGCCGCATCACCTCGCGACGTTGGCCGACGCTTGCCGATGGGGGCTTCGAACTTCAACCTGTATGGCGAGCAATTCAAATTGCTCCTCAAAACACAGTTCGGAACGCGTCTTGTAAATTTCAAAATGCTTTTGATTTTATCGTCTCCTTGGTAATTTCCGTGCGCTACTTCTCCACGAGCCGTCTTACGGGGACGCGAATGGAAACTTTCTTCTCCTTGAAATCAGCTCCTTTAACTCTAAACCTCACATGGACAGAGTTTATCGTTTTAGATCGATCCAAACAATGTGGCGATAATCTTATCTGTACATTAAAAGGAACGAGAGAGAAAGAGATATGAATAATTCATCCATAATTATCATACTATGATTTTCCAGAAGAGATATTAAAAAGAGTTACGAATAATTCGTCCATAATTTCCGTCGTATCTTCTTCTTCTTTTCCTTAAGACTTAGCCACGAGCATCACGAGAGCATCATTGAGGAGGTCGAGTGATCAGTTGACTTCTTACCTCACTAACAGGTAGGCAAGTGGAATCGGTTCGATTTGAAAATATTCTAATTCGTAACTGTCTCTTGATAACGGCGGTGATTAGGCAAATGCCTTCGTTTGGGAAGTCGCCCGGAAGATTTCAGGGAGAGAATCGACGGCGATCTCGAACCCAATGGGGGGGCCCCGCCACTTTGTCGTGACACCCATTTCGTTAAAAGAAGCTCCGGTGATTCCACAGCGAGTTAACATTTTCCCAAAAATGACCCCATTTCCCCACTTCTTTCTCCCGTTCCGAAGAGAGAAACCCAAGGGGGTAAACGTGTAATTTTACGACCTGTCAATTTGTTCACCTCCATTTTTTCTCCGCCAACCTTACTGCTAGGCATGAAAAATCAGCTCCTAGCTAATTCCAATGACTTCCCAAGATTAATTTAGGACAGGGGAAGAGACAGAGACAGAGAGAGAGAGAGTAGGAAGGAAATGTCAAGTGTATAAGATATGACCATCACTTGGACAAAACTCAGTTTATTCACATGTTCTGTACACCAAACTTCAAAACCCAGCAAAAGAATATGAATAACCCCAAGATCAAGATCGATGAAGAATAGAATTCATCCGTATGTGCATCTGCTTCCTAATAAAAACAGAAAGAAGAAAAGACGAGAAGAAAAAAAATCTATCTCTCAGCATCTACCAAGTTTCTTCACTGGATATCATATGCTAGTTGACCTCCGGGATGCTCTTCAAAGCCGGCCTCCAGGACCTCTGGCCCGTCTCGAACCGGTCGCTCGCGCTCATCGCCATCAGCTGTGAAACCAGTCGCTCCACGGGCCTCCCCTCCTTCGCGTCCGGCTTCCCCAACAGCTCCTCCAACTGCCTCTTCGTTATCCTTATCGTCACCTCCTTCCTCACTACTGCCGCCGCTGCCAGTGTCGCCGCATTGCTCGATCCGTGCTGCCTGCTCTTCTCGAGGAGCCCCTCTGTCTCCTCGACGTCCGCAGCCGCCGTGGCTTCCCTGCGACCCTGCGGCTCCGAGAACAGCCTGTCCTCCCAGTCATCGCCACCCCATTGCATCGGAGACTCGTGCCTGATGCAGTTCCCCATTTGATCGCTCTTGTGAAGCTTTGATCGCTATTGTGAAGCGAAGAAGAGATCAAGATTTTGGGAATGGAGGAGGAGCGGGTGTTAAATAAGAAGAGAGAGAGAGAGAGAGAGAGAGAGAGAGAGAGAGAGAGAGAGAGGAAAATGGAGCTGGAGGAGATGATGGATGGTGTTGGGTTGATGAGCATGACGATGACAGGGAAGTCAAACCTAATATGTTGCCACGTCGGATGACAACGCGTCCGACGTGGCGGGTGAAGCGGTGGGGTTGACCTCACCCACCACCTTAACAAATTTGGGAGGGAGGGGGCACTTTGCCTTTTTGCATGTGAAGGACACAACGTCGGTGGCTGTGGGGGCGTTTTGGAGAGGGAGGAGGAGGAGGAGGAGCTGTCGGCGGAGATAGCTCGGCTCGAGCCATTACAGATGACCCAAAAAAAAAAGAGAGGAAATTTTATGCGAATTTATCAATTAAATAGTGCAATCACAGCCGTCGAGTTTATAAGATTCATATAATCAAACAGTTGCTATCGACCAAATTGATCGTCGATCTAAATCCAAACAAATATTCTTTGGCATGAAGTGTTTCTTTTAGGGGATTGAGCTAAAAATACTATGCTCTAAAAGCACTAAATTTGCATCATCAAAAAGAGTCCGACTCTAAAAATTAAATATATACGATTATCCGACTCTCGATTGGTATCCTTTTGCTTTTTGAGCAACGTTAATTTTACACTAAAATATTTTGCTCGAAAATTATTTTGATTTTCTTATATTCCGTGCTTTCTGTACGCGAATATTTCACGTAAATCTTCCTTCGTCCAACTCGAGGGAGGAGGTTTTTTTATCTCGTGACTCGGCATTTCACGTCAATATCTTTTTGTGCATTTTTCGGTTTCTTCCCCCCTCGCTCTCCCTTTTTCATCCCCAAAGGGAGCCAAGCTGATAGCCAAAGGGCAGAAAGGGGCTCGGCTCAGAGCCAAGTGGACGATGGCTCGGCGCCGCGGTCACGAGGCGAAGCCGGGCGCCGATGGGGAGCAGGTGTGAAAAGGGCACGCAAAGAGCATCTGCTGCGTGTGAACGCAACTGGCGAACCGCATCTTCCCATCCTCGGCATTTCCTCGGCATTTATTCCGTTCACACACGTGTGTGGAGCCCGCCGTAAACCCGCTTGGTAGTGACGTCACTAGTTGTCCAAATCCCAATCTAACCTCAACCAGGATAGTAATCCGGATCCCCCGAGACCACAAAAGATCTTATCTTGAGAGCCGTCCGAGTTTGATTAAAGGACTTTTGAGACATGAATTTTCTATTGTATGATCAAGATCGAACGGCTATGAACTTCGTTAATGACCTGAGGGGATCCGTTTTCCGTAACTAATGACTACAACGTCCCATGTTCGATACTTTTCACTGTAATTAATGACTTGAGTGTGCCGCCGATCCAATCGGAAATCCAAATCGTATCAAATTGGCTGATTCCGAGTGATTCTCGACAGAATCGGTCCGATCCCTCATTCCAAAAATTCGAAATTATTGATTTTTGGTCTCCAGCCGGGTAGCTCGGATCAACCAAAGTTTCTTATTCTTAATTAAAAGCAAATCATAACAAATCTCCTTATTAATTATGTTTGTTTTCATAAGTACGGCGACCGTGCGCACATGCCGTATTTATCATTCAGCAAACTCCCGCGGCTTTCCTCTTCATAATTCAATAAAAAATCGATTAATTTCGTGTTGGTCACGTAAAATCAGTGCCCATCGCACGATCACACCTCCATCCATCGCTTCATCACTCGTGACGCGGCGAATCACAAACGGAGGGTGCGCTCCATTCTAACTTTAAAAGGAGGTCCTTAGGAAAATGGAAATGTTATCCACCTAAAAAGATTTTGCCAAATGCAGATAATGTTCGGTAAAACTATTTCTCCGGAATACAAGTAGCTTTTTTCTTTTTCAAAAATGCGTGCCCCGATGAGCGCGATTATGGACGCCTCATCTAATTTGCGATGTTCACATTCCGTAGTAATCCGTCATGAATAGGATCGCTTGTCTTAATTGCAGGTGACCTTGTTCCAAGCACGGCCGTTCGATCTAATCGGACCGGCTGTGTTTTAACCCAGAAAAACTCCCTCCTATTTTAATGAAAAAATTGCCAAAAAAGTCATAAGCATTTATCACTTATGCCGATTTAATTCTCGACTTTTTTTAAGTCGATTCAATCCTAAACATTTTCTACATTTACCATTTAAATCATTCTAGCCGATTTTGACCGGAAAATGCCTACGTGGACCTCGCCAACGATGTCCAACAATGACCAGACATCGCTAGCGACGACATGGCGATGACGGGACGATATGTGGCAACAACTTTTTTTTCTTCTTTTTTTTCTTCTCTTTTCTTTTGTTCTGCCTGCTCCAAAGGGCAGTAAAGCCCTCGCCCATTGCCAGCGAGGGCTAGGTGAGGCCACCCTCACCTAGATCTGGGTAGGGCTGTCCCGCCCCCGCCCAGGCTAGCCCACCCAAATCTGGGCGCGACTGGCCTCGTCCTGCCCTGGTCGGCGGGGGCTAAGGGAGGCTGACCCAGCCCAAATCTGGGCGAGGGTGACCTTGCCCAACCCTCGCCCGTCGCCAACGAGGGCTTCGCCGCCCTTTGGAGCCGCCGAAGCAAAAAAAAAATAGAAGAAAAAATGTAGTCACCCCGTCATCACCGGTGAGGTCCACGTAAGCATTTTCCGGCCAAAATCAGCCGAAAAGACTTAAATAGCAAAGGCGAAAAAGGTTTAAGACTAAATCAACTTTAAAAAAAGGCTAATGACTGAATCGGCATAAGTGGTAAAGGTTTATGACTTTTTTGGCAATTTTCTCGGGAAAATCCCCCTTTTATAATCCCCTAACCTCCTTGACATGGAGGTTAGTGGATTCGGATCCCATCCGTCAAGCTTGGATTCGTCAGCATGAGGAACGGGACTTACGTGGCCACTGACGGTACCGTCGAAAGGCATGTTATGTAAATAGTCTAAAGTTTTCATGGCGGTCAAGATGAGCTGTCGAATTGGATATGTCCGATAGAGGAAGCGATCATCGAAGGGTCCCCCGATAAGTTATTGGAGATCCTCGTGGGTTGCAAAAGCGAATCAATCATGGCCGCTTGAATTTCCTACATCTAAGAGGTCGCGAGGTTTTAGTTGCATTTGATTTGATCAATGGCAAATTCGTGATCAATCATTGTACAATTAGGTGTAGGGTCATAAAGTAATAGTTCTTGAGAATATTGTGCTAACTCCTGAAGCCACCTCTTCAGGCTTATTGATTTATTTAATATTATCTTGTTGGGTCGGATTATAAATGCCCATACACTCATCCCACATCCAAGCACGCAGGAAATAAAAATAGCATTTACTTTCGAGGGTCGAACCTCAGGCGCAGTTCTCCGGCCATTCGTCATGCTGACCTCACCCGCGCGTCACGACTTGATTTTGGCCCGAAAGCGGTGCGCTTCCCGTGAGAATTCTCTCCCGAGATGATTGATGGTCGGGAGACCTCTCTTAAATCGGGCACGATTCATTCCCTAAGGCTCCGTTAGTTCGTTTTACGAAAAATATTTTTAAAATACGAAAAACAAAATTATCAATAAAAGAAACTATTTTCCACTTTCTAAAAAATACGCTAAAAAATAGAGAAAGTGAAAAATATTTTTCGTTTTTTAAAAAGTGAAAAATATATTCCATCTTCTTTCTTCATCTTTAAACATTTTATATCTTTTTTCAAAAGTCATTTATGACCGGCGGCCAGTTAATATAGAACAAAAAAAAGTGAAAAGAAAAGAAAATTAAAAAATCAATTTTTTTATCATGTTTCCAGTTTCACACGAAAAACGGAAAATATTGTCATTTTTCAATAAAATATTCGAAAAATATTTTCAAGAAATTTTACATTTTTCCGTGAAATGAACGGAACATAAGTTCCAAATGCACGTGTGATATTAAGGGGTAAACAAAACAAAAAAGTAACAAGTCAGTAATGGAAGCAATCGTCTCTACCGTCGTAAATATAAGAGCACCTGGCTCTGCCCATTCACAAGGACTCGATTCTATGTCCAAACATCACATGCCAGCAGCCGATTGGACATGATTTTGCATCAGTATGCGATTTAATTATGAATTGGACAAACCCTTGAACTTGATTCGGCGGGTAAATGAAGGGTCTAGCTTCGGATTTCACGGCCGCTAAGTAATTCTTGCGGTCGGTCTATTTATCTAGTTTTACGAGTCACGTCTTCTCTTGCCCATAAAATCGACGAGTGTATGCTACGAAAAAGTAAGTAGGAAGGTAGATACACTGTCGATATCATGGGAACTTCAATGGAAAAAATTTGTCCAAAAAGTCACGGATTATTCAATTACAATCCATTAAATTGTCCTAATTAAGTTCTAAACCTTTAGAAAATTTATCAGTTTTATCCTAAATTTCTTAATTATGTCAATTTAGTTCTAAAAAAGTTGATGATTTACCATTTTAATCTTAAAAATTGCTAATGTGATAGTTTGATATGGACAATTTTCGTAATTTTTTAAAATTTTGCGATTTTTCCCTCCATCGGATTTGGTGAGGATTGTCCTTGCCTAGATGGGCATCGACAGCCCTAGCATTAGTCTAGCAAGGGTGGCCCCTCACTAGCCTAGGCTTGAGCATCCGTCTGCTAAGGTTGGTGATAACGGCCCTCACCTTAAGGCTGGCGGAGGGAAAAGGCCAAGATAAAACAAAAATAAAAAATAGATTTGGGCACTTTAGCACTAGGGGGCTACGTAGGATTTACGGCATTGATTAGAGCGCTAAATCAATAATTTCTAACCAAAATTGATTAAAAAAAAATTGAATCTACCATCATACAACATGTTGAAGACATTGTTGTTCCTCCTTGAGATTTAGATTGACGAGTGGTCATCCTAGAACGGAAACGAAATCTCATCCTAAAGTACGCTTAGCAATTAAAGTCACAAAAGTTGTCACTTTCGAATAGGAATTTTTGTCAATTTAATCTTAAGTCTATTGTATGGATGTGCTTTTGAATTTTGCCATTATGTTCTTGCACGAAATACTTCCAATGTAGCCCTTTCAACCAGTTGCCACAAAAAAATTGATGATGTTGGGATCCATGTAGGACATAATTTCAAAGAAAGTTGCCCATGTCTAAATCTATTTGGACACCGCATCGGAAATTTCGGGCGGCAATTGGTCAGACAGACTGCATAGGATCTCCGCTCAAAAGGTTTATGGTTACATTGACAAAAAATAAAAATAAAAAGTCTGGGACCAAATTGCCTCTTATGATTAATCTACTAACCATCTTTTCTAGGGAGGCATGACACGAGCTAAACTATGTTTTGAGATGGGAAAAACAAGATCCAATCATTTTTCCAGGGGGTAGACTGAAGAATAGTTGGAAATCATTATCATCATCACTGCATGAGCAAGAAGTGGAAAAATGTAATGGACTCTTTCTTTGTAGTAGGAGACCTCTCGAGAGAACGCCTTGGACCATAAGTTTTGGACACCCCCATTAGAATGTCAACGCAGCCCCTTGACTTTTGGTGCAATGTCAACTCAACGCTCTGTTTCTTTGTTTACGGATCATAGTGGCAAAGGCCTCTCTTTTATTAAAAGGGAAAAAAGAAACGAGAGAGAGAGAGAGAGAGAGAGAGAGTAAAATAACAAGCGACGATGTCATTGTTGGCAGGAATTTGGGAGGAAAAGTAGTTGGTCAGCCGTTTGATCTCATCAAATGGTTCACCTGCCGGAATTGTTAAAGGGGGCGCGCTTTAAGATGTCGGAATTCTTTAAGTGATGATTGCCGGGAAAGTCAACCGGAAAAGTTTCCATGTCTTGTAGAATGGAGAGCACGTCGGGAGCTTCGGCTGTCATCTTCCTCGCAAACGAGAGAATGCCCATTTCATTCCGCTGTACTTTGACAATTAAGAAGCACGAGTTGCGTTCTCTTACACCCGCGCTCAAATCATAAGCAATTTAACCCCATAGAAGGGCAAAAACGCACTAGACAGATGGTGAGCAGTGGATCTTGTCTTCTGCTGCCAGACCAGATTTCCACAGGAATTCCTTCACCGCCTTGGTGCGTTCGGTGTTGAGTCGGATGGCTACGCTGCCGGCCTCCTTCGTTTTGTCCCCGGCGCAACCCAACATCTTCTTGAGATCCGAGAGGATGATGTCGTGCTTCAGTTTGTCGTTGAGGCCCACCACCGTCGTCACGCATTTGTTCGCCTCGATCGTCTTGAACCTTGTGGTGGAGCAATTGCAACAGCCGATCCCTCGGTTTCGATTCCTGAGGAAACAGCCGCGGCTGGTCATTTCGACTTCGCCCCCGTCGAAGCTTCTCTCAGTTCGGATGTGCACGATCCCTTTTCCACAAGGAGCTGCCGGTTGCTTGGCCTGCGTAGCCATGTACTCAGCTGGCGATGACCGGATGCGACTGCGGTATTTCTGGAGTCCACACAACTGAAGATCAAATTGACGAGAAAATGCTTTCGACATGCAATTTTACCAAGTTCTGCACCGACGATTCCACTATAGAGGGGGAGAAATGGAGTTGCAGAGAATGCCCATCAGGATATCGAACTTAGGGGAAGCAAATCACGTACTGAAAATCTTCGACTCTGGATAGAAATTCACTAATGAACTAGTAACTACTCAAGAGGGTCGATCTTTGAAAGATAAAAAAAGGATCATCAGCAGCAGAACTATCCGTTCAGACGACTATTCCCAGTTACATGCTAACGCCGGTACCGTTTGAAAGAAAGTTAAAGCACAACAACGGGAAACGTCAGCACCAGAACACGTATCTGCGATGACAAATGCAAACCAAATCCCACCCGGGAAAGAGAGGATTTTCATGTAGAACTTCTGGAATTTCCGATGAAGGAGCTACGTAAGAAACCATTGCTTGCTTACCGGTTAATAGCCTGAGACTTCAGTAAGGATGCTGGAGAGGCAGTTGGGCCTTCTTCGAGGTTGAAGAACAAGGCAGGAAGAGCCAATTATATATTGGCCAACCTGAAGAGCTAGATTCGGCGTCTAGATCAAGTCCCTGTTAGGACAAAGAATATGAGAGGAACGTCATGGAGATGAATGACTGGCCTCGCGTCACCGGCCTCGCGTCCCTCTTGAAGAGCTAATTGATGACGAAGATAAAATTACTGCAGCAAAATTCTTGGAATCACGTGATTTCTGCCATTGTTCTGGGCGTCGCATATTTTGGCTTTGGGAGATTAAGCAAGGGGATCTGTGCAATCCTAAAATAGGAAAAAATTGTCACCAAAAGCTATAAACTTTATCCGCTTATAATACATTAGCCCCAAATTTCTTTTTATATGGCATAACAAAATCCTGAACTTGTGTTCGCGTGCAATCATTTACTTGTACTCGTGTGGCACATTTATCCAACTTTTTTTTTTGCGATACTAAAAATCATGAATTTATATATTTGTGACGCATTTATCCTAAAATCTTTTTTTCTCCTTTTCTTTTCTATTTCACTTACTTTGGCCGACGAGGGTCGCCAGAGCTTGTGGGCCACTAGGTGAGGCCACGAGCCTTGGCTAGCCAAGGACGGCCTCACCGACCATTGGGCAAGGGTCATGGAGCCCTCGCCCTGTGGCGGGCCAGGGTTCACGGCCCTCATCTAGGCCATGGCGGCCGCGGGTGATTATCCAACCCAACCATCTGAGTGTCATGGGGGGCGGCGAGATCATCATCATCATCTAGGACAGCAGCACCCACGAAGTTAAGGAAAGAAGGCTCGAGGCCATATTTCAGTTAGGTTTTCATCGAGATATAGCAGGGGTTGCATTCTGATCAGGGTCGGGTTCTATGATTATGAGTCAGCTCCTCTGGCCTCTTCAGCCACATCGAGAGGAGGTAAAACTTGGTAGTTAAGGTTAGAAGCATCCATGTGCAGTGACAAAGAGGAATTGGTCTAGTCTGAAGATCTCAAGATGCCTCTTTTCCGCCATAAAAGATCTCTAGAGCCCGTATATAATATTATTTTCCGCAAACTTTGGTGTGCAAAGCAGCGAAGCTGGGCACCATGCCTCATGTTCCATTTATTTTTTTTCAAGTCATGCGGCGTGGTGCATGGAATATAATATACGACAATCGTGGTGGGCAAGATTAACTCCCTTCATTGGCGAGACACTTCAAAAACCGGGGAGAGATGCCTCTGGTGATTGGAACCTTTCAAGGAATCGAAGATGGCCCTCGCTAAACTGTACTCCACAGATAATTATGAGTAGACGAACAAGAGGAATCTGTTACTGAAGCATTCCATTCCATCACCGGGAGCACCAATGATGGCATCTTATGAAGGGAAGAAATGGATGGGAGTCAATTGTCCCTTTGCTTCCAACGCTAAGAATCCCCCCGAGGGATTGGATGGCGATTGATTCCCATCAAATTCAAAATGTTCGGGGAATAAATGTGTGCTCTCTTTTTTTTTGGTTCAAATCTCCTGAAGACTCAAAACAGCTCAATGCATACAATTCCGAACAATTGGGCGGGTCCATCACGTGTAGCTACCTTGGTTCGGAAAGTTGAACCCTCAATTTTACTGAGAGTTAACTAAAACTCAAACATCAAAATCATGCGTCGCGCCTAGAAAGGCGATGCCGCATGTTATCCGGGAAAAAACAAGTACGTGGGACCATGTCCAAGGATCTCATTCTCGCAATGATCTAATTAACGAATGGATGGCACACAGATAGAATTACTTTAAGTCTCTTTGATGCGGAATTATCGAATGGCTGCTCATTTATAGCCAAACAATGTTGGCACTTCAGTTTTATTCAGCTGATTGACCATTCAATTAAGAATATGAATAACGCAAGAAAATATAACACAAGAAAAAGGAAAAGCTGGTCTCTGGTTCAATGAGAAATCGCATCGACCCTGCATAGAAACACTCGAGACATAGAGCACGTGCTAGATTCATGCAAAGTGGATGTCCTTCAAGTCTGTAATCTTGCATTGCAATCTCCAGATCGATACTAAATTAGTAACTATGAAGAATCTTTTAACACTAAAAATGAAATAGCATCAGTTTCTGATTTGGTTTTCTGAGAATTTAGTATCAATCTGACCTTAGCTTGATGTGATAGACTAATATGAATCCACGAGGCCGCACCTAAGAATTTGGTTGTTGAATTATAAGTCCCCTTTCCACTTTTTGTTTTGGTCGATTTTCTTTCTCTCAGCTCGTAAAAAATCAGCTCGGGATTGAAACAAATATGTGATTTTTGACCTTAACATTTGCTATAGCACAGACACACAATAAAGAGCCATCACTTAGCTTCATCCAATACGTGGAACATAAATGCAACCAAAAAGTAAGCCATGATGCCATTCTTTAGGAGGCCCAACACACTCATGCATTTGGGTGATCGGGCATGCGTTTCAGGTCCATTTCCACTTGGTGAATTGTCCATTGCATATTTTCCAATTTCTGTTGCAGAAGAATCAACCATTAGGTTTCACTGAGAAATCATAGCATAACAGTGAAAGCGAAGACTTAAATTACCTTCACAATATCATGATACTGCCTTGCAATTGTATCGAAGTGAGGATCGACGCCTTGATACTCCCTAAGTCTTGTAACCTGCAAGAACCATTAGAATATGATCATGAGATTGAAAAAAGACAGGCTATTCCAAATGATTAGGAAATTACAAGGCAGAATTTATCTTCATTGTCAAAACAGGAATAGCAAAAGAAAAGGACAAAAATTCAGAGCATTATCTGGAAGTATATATATTTAGCGCATAAAGCAGCCAAAGATGAAATTATGAAGATCTTTTTTTCCCCCACAGAAGATGAAAGAGATCCCGTATTTGAGCATTATAGTTATAGCAAATGATGGAGCTAACCGCTTTGTTATAAGCTATCGAAGCTTCTTCCGTGGCCTCAACAAGATACTTCCTGCATAAATTACCACCAGACTTTGTAATTCCTTACCAACAAATACACAGTTAAATCATCTGTGTTGCCACTAAAAGTCACCTTATTTTGTGGAGAGCTGGAATCGACTCCTGAGTATAAGTTTCGTATAAAAGTATATGCTTTAAAACTCTGCAAAGAGATTACTTTCATCAAAGCATGTCGAACAAGACTAAAGCCATACATGAAGCCACTAAGAAGTACAAGATCTGTCGGCTACACATATTTAGTGATTACTCTTAAGAGATATGAAGTTCAACCAGATGAGGATGTGTGCAAGTGCATGTGTGGTTGAGGTGAATGAAGTCCCATATTGAGCTCATATGAATTGAGTTCAAGTAGCAAATCACCCTGTATTTGTGTCTAAAGGTGTTCTCGTTTGGAACTGGCACGTTGAACTCTTAAGTTCTTGGCCTATTCCGTGTTGTTCACATGCCAAGGATACATATGGTTGAGACGAGTGAAGTTTGACATGCCGCCCATGGCACTATGTTGAGTTGCTCATTACACTAATTCCTCATTTCTAAAAAAGGCCTTTTCAGGACTGTTGGGCTCTGTAAATGCTTAGTGCGCTCTGTCATATTCATGTAGGCTTTCACTAATAACTTACCCCATACTTTTGTCCTTCCTATAACACTCACTTATAAGGCAAAAGGTATACCAATTGCAACAGTCTTGGATATGATATTGAAGATCTAAAAGAACACTGTAAAATCTGCATAGATTTGTGCAAGTCACTCAAAACTAGAGAAGTGTCCTCACCATCTTTCAATCATCTATTGATGTTAGCGTACTCAACAAGCATACTTCCATTAATAAATGATTGAATAGTCACAAGCTGGAATTGCTCTTTCAGAAGTAAAAACAAAATCAAGGAGGAAATGTCCAAGTATCAGGCTTAACAATCCATCAAAGCAAAAGCCAACAAAGTAAAGAATGAGTTCAATAAGTAAGAGTATGCAACCAACCTCAGTTTAGCACTCATGGTTTCACACCTTTTGCATAGCCATGTCTTTTGCAGTTCATCCTATGATGAAACAGAAGGTAGATTCAGAGGTTTTACCAAAGAAAGAATGAGAGAAAATACAAAGATGGGTTAAAAGACTGCGAGAAGTTCAGAAAAATGGAATACGTACGTATTTATGTTGATGTTGCAATTTCAAATCCTTGACCAGCTTGATGAGCACTCCAAGTATTTGCTCTAAGACCTGTTGGGCAAAATGGATCCAAAACCAGAGATAACCACTGTGCTCAGAGATGCATTTCCTTGAGTCAACATAATCAAAAATATTTCAAGCACAAAAAAGACCAAGAAGTTTATGCTTATTCATTTACATTATAGTATTCTGCAAATTTCCTATCTGCAGAGTAAAGGTCTTCCCGAAGAGCTGCTTCTTCCCTTTCAATCTCCTCGATAATAGATTTCACCCTGACGTAGAGAAAATAATTGTACCATTCACTATTGAGCAGGTTTTTTATCCAAGCATATGTGTAAAATGCTGATAAGAGGCTGTCCAATACACTTCAGAGAACCATATAATAAATATCTACACATCCCAATTGCTTGAGTCTAGTACTGAAGAAGCAGAAGATAGACAGATGACTTTGCCACTAAATGTTAACTGACCGAGGACAATTTGTTCCTAGGATGCAAATTCTGTCTAACATTAGCCTTCAAGGATCAATTAAGATCACTTTTCGCAGTTCAAAGAAGTTTCTGTTCCTCCGAGGGGGCAAAATGGGGTTTCCAGGAAATAACATATTCTCATCAAGCTCTCTTGTCCATATTTTATGTTTCCTCCTACTTAGTTCCTGCATAAATCCTCCCAATCAAACCACAGGACTTCAATCAAATTCAGAAAATATTAATTCCTCATGGAGTTCTTGCTTAGCAAACCATCCCACTTAACAAAGTATATTTATTCTGTAAGAACCCTTAAATGATTAATCACTAATACTTCCTTTAAATTTTATCATTACCATAACACATATATTGCATCATCTCCTACTTTAAGAAAAATATTTAGTTTTTATCATAGTGTTGTCCAGTCATTTTGGAAAACACTCCAATAGAGTCCAAACCCTTAAAATAAGAAGTCACTTGATGAACCATTCATCACGCAGCAAAATTTCATGTGGATGTCCTCTTTTAGTTAGGATTTCGACAGCAGGTAGCAGCATCTCAGGAAAAAGGAAGATGTTATTAGACAATTTAACCGGACATGAAAAACTACTCGTGCACTCATGCTTTATGCAGAGATATTGTAACTGGACTGCAGATATTTCTCAGGTGAAGAACAAGGGTGTGTGCCGGTGGATGTAATTTCAGAAAATTCAAGTGGAAAAGGATTAGATTAGAGTGGCATGTTCTGTATCAATTCTTGCAAGTGAGACTGGTCCATTAACATCTCCAAATAGTTTGACTAGGAATCAGATCTATTATTTAGGAAGAGCATAGTAGAGCAAATTCAGATGAAACTGTAGCATCAGCATGGATAACAAATGGCACACATGACCAGAAAAAGGGAGACATGATGGAAACATAACTCATCAGCTAATCATGTACTCAAAAAGAAAATGATTGAAGATGCAAACCTTTCTGGCAGACGGGCACTCAAATTTTGATTTCCTGATGATGAATCTGCATGAGAAGAAGTACCAAATTTTCATGTGTACAACAAAAACGCGGTACATACAGCATACCAAATTGCCTTAATTCCCAAAAGAAATGTCGTGCTTTATGATGAAGGTAGTCCTTCAAATAATATATTGGACATTTTCCAGTGAGAAGTTGACATTCACAGGCTTTAGTGGAGATGGAATGTGGTCGAAAAAGGACACAACATGCATTAGCTAGAAACAGGGAGCAGACCTAAAAGAAAAGGATTTGAGAGTTGAAATTTACCAATGTCATCGGCAAACGAATCAGCCAGTTTATCACATTTGACTTTCAGACGAGCCTCAATCTCATGGGACAGAGACATCTGGTACTCTGTCATATCCTACATACCAAGCATAAAAGAAAAGTAATGTGTGGAACAGGTTTCATTAAAGCATAAAAGAAAAGTAATGAAATACAGTACAAAAGATATAACAAATGACACACGACCAGTAACCTATCAGAGCAATATATATATTAATAATTTCACAGATCAGTACCACAGATAGTGGTGTCCGTTGAAGCTGAGTTTGCCATAAATAAGCAGGTGTAATTCCAAGAAAACGGTTAGGAACACCACCAACTCCAGGTTCCACTGCATCAGCATTGCTAATTGATGGAGAATTATTAGTGGTGCCTAGACTGCTGTTTGTAGAGGTGTTTGTATAATTTGTGGAATTGGCGCTTGAACTGATCGTAATACTAGTACTGGTACTGTCAATGGAGCTCCTTGACATTATACTCCACTTCTCAATTTCATCCTCGTGGATCTCTCCATCTTTCGATATTAAAGGAAGCCTCAGTCTTTGAGCTGCTTCTGCAACAACCAGCCGGTGCTCTAGAGTTTCATATACCTAAAATCGGCAAAAAGATGCAGCATATTATAATATATGCAATGCCAAAGGAATGTCTCAATAAAGAGCAAAAGAATCAGGCATCATTTCATTGACTGAGCATCAAATAGGTATGTTCCATGTGAAGGTACTTTTCAGTAGTTAAGAAGCAAACTTGGACAAAAATAGAATTGCCAAGAGCATCACTTCTAGCACATTTCCATAGCATTCTCATGCATTGTTGTAGCTGAACAGAGCGTTCCATATAGCTATTCTAGAGCATGGCACCACAACTCATGAAGAAAAGAAAACGAGAAGCACCAAAAGTCCGTAGGTTAGTTCATCTGCTCAAGGACACAAGAATCAAAGAACTATTCTAGTCATACAAGATAGACTATCATGACAGAATGTCAAAAGACCTGTGGGGAGTTCTTCAACCCAAGCTGCGGATATAGACCCTGAAGATCACGAATGCCACTGAGATTAGCCACCGAAACAGCCTGCTGGTACTCTTCAACCATAGCAATTGCCTCACAATAGATCGCCTAAATTAATTCCGCCACAAGATACAGAGAAACGAACATTAGACCTAAATAGTACACAGAAGGAAAGCGTGGAAACTGTCGTCTTAGTAAGATCTTATTGAACAACAATCTCACCATGGCTTCCAGATAACGCAGCCTCTCTCTGGACATCTCCTCTCTCGCCTGACACATCAATGCGCGAATCAATAAACACTTAATCGGATAGGACTACAATCTCTCTCAATTGCCACGACGCACTTCAAAGTCGAAACAGATTAACCAAGCATAATTCAATCAGCCGCAACGTGCGATCCCGCGATCTAAGCAATCGCAAGCTCGTTTCCGTCGCCCTCCTCGCCGTCATTTTCTCCGCAACGAAACATGAAAGACAGCAGAAACTCGAGGAAGAAGAAGGTGGAGGTAGAGAGATTTACGAGTTGGAGGTCGTAGTAGGCGGATTTGGAGACGAGAGAGCCGTCGGGCGCCAAGCAGTGACGCTCCAGCTGATCGACGACCTGGGAGACGTCGGCCGGCAGATTCTGGCCGCCTCCGCCACCTTGCAGTCCCTTCGCCATCGAAGAAGGAGTGCCCCCGCCGGCGGTGGATCTCAGCGACAATGGCAGTTTCGTAGAAAATGGTCGATCGCTAGGCGTTTCGCTGCTTTTGATTTTGAAAGACACCGACGCCGGTTCTTTCTCCGGCGGTTCGTTTGGATTTTCGGAGTTCAAATGACTGCAGACAGGAAGGTGGGAGAAATTGCAACCTCCAGGGAATCTATATCCAAATATTCATTAATTATATAATTTTGTATTTACATACGAAAAAACAACGGCATTTCAATTCCTGTCAACTCTATTTCAGTTCCCTCCAAAAAAAATATTGAACATATGTTCACATGTAATTTATTTATTTTCTTGGTAACATATGGGAGAAAAAACAAACTCATTATATCAAAGAAATGAAGTTTTTAAAGGGTGACCGTACCACTAAGGACGATGTATGTTCACTTGAATTTCACAAGATGAGCTCAACCCGATCAGAGCGGGCGGCTAACTTGAATGGCCACAGACGGAATTCTCCTCTACCGACTTCGCCTCTAGACTTCTTTTTATAATTTCAAAAAGAAAAATTATTGGTAAATCTTGAGTCTCGATAATTGATTGGGTTAACAATCGGGCAATGGATGAACTAATGGGATGGATGGGAATCCTCTTGAGGGCCATGCCCGCGTTCATGACCTTAATCGACAAGAGGAGATGCCAAGACAGGTAGTGATCGAAATAAAGTCATGCCAAGGTATTGAAAAGTGATCCGTACATGAAACATTAGCGAATTTTGAATCAGATAAAGAGCATACTTATTGTAAAAGCTGAACATGAATAATCGGATACTACATCTTTTGCAAATCGAAGGCTCCGATCGCTTCCTAATTTTTCTCATCCTCACACCAAAGATAAGAAAAGCAATCAAGAGAATGTGCTACACCTCGATCATGGAGCCAAGCTGCAAGACGAGAAAGGTACATATGCCTTCGGGCAATCATTGCACAACCTTGAATTCGAATGAAACCGCACCAAGCCGACGCTTACATAGGTTTCAACTCTAGCCTAATTGAGCTTTTAGCTCAATCTACGCAGATGGTCAAGCAAACATCCTTTCCAGAAGCAAGACAAAATATTTCCTAAAGACATCTCTTGACGCCTTTCACTTGGCCTTTTTATTTTTCGGTGTACTCCGGATGCAGTCTTGCGATATAACATGCAACAATCTCGACGATCGCAAAGATGCAACTTCATCGAGATCAATGCCCAAAATTGTAAGAACAGCCTATAAAATGTCAATTTTGGCAAAAAGAAGAAACACTTGAGTGGAGTCTTCAAGGTTCTCTCTCGTATAGGAACTGCCGAGTCAGCACATCTTGAGCCATACCCACTATTCTCATCAATGAATCTTTCCAAAGAAGCAGGAAGAGGACCAGGAGTATTGCAGTATTGAACCTTTTCAACACCAGCAGAAATAGTTTCAAGTTGGCGGTTGCCAGGTCCCCGGCTTGAATGATGCACCAGATCCTGTGGGCTCCGTTGACCTGAAAGTTGATCAGATTTAGTTACGGTCTCATACAGGACAAGCCCCATAAGATAAAGTATCTCTTCTCCAAAGTTCCTTCTTCACCCAACACTAGCGAAAGCTCAAAAGTCTGATACGAGACAGGCCTCCACTAGCAAACCCATGTACATACCAATGCACAGCACAGAAACCGCTAAAACATATTAAATCCAAGTTTTTGAGCACCGAAAAACTAATTCAATGCAAAAGGAACTTACTCTGGGACTGGCTTCTCTTGCTCTTCTTTCAGTCCTTCTTTAGTTTGTCTGCACGAGAAACAAGTCCAGCCAAAGTACACATTAATCACATTGGCATTTGAACTGCGTCTCTCTCTAAGTGCATCCAAAAATATATTCTTAGGTTTTTTCCTACTTTATCTTTTGTTTCTTTCCTTATCCTTTCTAATTTGTTGGGAAGTGTAAGGGGTTGATTGAGAGCAGTAACTTCGCCTATGAAGCAATGTGCCCACAATTCCCTTGACCACAATAACTCGAAACAATGCAAGATGATGAAGAAAATATAGATGATTGCCACAAGCTATATAATCTGAAAAGAGAAATAGAAAAGGAGGTTTTCTATGGTTCAAGACAAAGCAAAAACAAAGAAGCAAAATTATTTCCTAACGACAAGCTCTAACAACATGCTTAACAATAGTATCCTAGCTTGAGTCGAAGTAGTTACACTAGAAATCAAGTTGGCAATGAACGAGTTTTGCAGCACAGCACCAAAAGGAAAAAGGAAAGGAGTAGTAGTAGTGTCTTTGATAGTACTAGTCAAAAGTAGAAAAGTTCACTCCCATTCTTCACTTTTGCTGTAAATAGAGAAATATAAGCTACTCACCTCAAGTTGTCTGCTTTACCTGATGTCTCCTCAACCTTGTCACCTTTACGAGACAATATCGCAATGTCACATAATTAGCAACAAAAATCATTCAGTGATGGTGTATGTGCTTCAGTGGAAGCATCAAAAGAAGTAAAAACTATAATTCTGTCCCAAGGGCAAATTCAGACCCTTTTATTTACTTATATTTCTGGTTCTAGAGAGTGGAGAGTGTGATGTGGGGGAGCATTTGATGCCATAAGAAGTAAACTGTCCGAGTGTACTGGCGGGGGAAGTGATGATAAATTGGTATGCTCAAGTCAATAAAACCATCAGAAATGATCTAATATTTATTCTGTTTGTAGTAAATTTAGTGGTGTTAATCAGTAGCTAGTAGGTGAGTCTTAATTAAGGTAATTAGGTTTTTGCGTCTCTCATGCTCTATAAGTTGAGCCATCTGATGGACTCTTTCATCAAGTCATTCTGTAAAGCTGTAGCCTTTGAATCTTCTCTCCATCCCTCTACAGTTTTAGAGGTGGAAGGCTAGATTTGAAATTATGCTGGTAAGGATGATGATTGACAGTGTATTTGCACTCGTCTCTGTCCATCATTTATCAGTAGACAACTGTAGCCAGAAAACAAAAAACAGTAACCAACAGGAATGTTTCCGTTATTTCTAAACAATTGGGTGACTGCATGCATGTTTTGTGAGAGCGTTGGATAATTAATGTAATCCTCCTACCATAAATAAACTGCCTCCATAATTGCAATTAGTAATTCAATTTTATCATATAAAGCTCAATATATGTCATAGCTCTAACTTTTAGCATGCAATAGAACTATAAATACACAAATCATCATACCTTCTGCAGAGGATGGAAACTGCTGAATAAAACTTCGCAAGTCTGGACCTCCTACTTTACCTACAAAGGGCTTCATATAATCAGGGGTTTGGAAAGGTTGACATGCAATTACAGAGTAATTACAGAGCAAACAGCTGACCAGAGCTCATGCTTTTGCGGATACTGCCTTCTTTTGATTTCTTTTCTTCTTCCTCTTTTAACTCTGTGGAAATGAAAGCAGTGAATGAAATGAAAAACTCATAAAAAAGCAGGGAATTTCGATACAAAAAATCTGAAAATGCCAACGCAGCAATTTGCACATTGGAATTGACTTGAAAAGTCTGAAGTCAGAAAACATAGATCATCATCAATTAAGATCAATCCAGGCATAGTCCAAGACCTAGCTGTCATGGTCCAATATTCATGAAAATTCAAGCTGTGATGATGATTCAGTTCAGTTCCACTTCATATTTACCAGACCACAAAGTTTGGTCTATCTGGCCACAGCAAATATGGCATCTGATCGCACACCATGCAATTACTTATGAAGGCGTCCAAACATTTCTGTGTCGGGAAACTTCAGAATATTTCATGTGTTAACATTTTACAGTTTAGTATGAATCAGATGGCGACCATTTGACCCATTCTACAGATACAAAGATAGGTAATTTTCACCAAATATTTGGCTGGAGGATAAACAATACATAGAGACTTTGTGTGAAGGTGACAATCAAGTCAAAAGCACCACAATGCCAGCAAATCATTTCGAATATGTTCCTTAAGAACCATATTTATCTATCATATCAATCAACTGTCAGTGCAGAGGCCAATAAGAAGCCAGAGACCAGGAGAAATACATAATGGGAAACAAAAGGAGGGTGTACAATAAATGTCTAAAGATTAGTTAGAGACACATACTGGCGACATTAAGTTTTATCCGCTCACGCCTAGCTTCAAGCTCCGCCATTTCCTGAAGAGAGGTGCAGCGTTATCTAATAGTGAAAGAACAAGAAATCACTCCCCCAAGAAATCATTGGTAGCAAGTTTAATACACTGCAAAATATACCAAGTGTCTATGTCAGACATGACTTCACCAACCCATCTAATGATGCAAAACAGGAGAGGACTACACCACAAAAAAGATATTGTATGTAACTTCCAGCAGAAGAAAAAAGGAGTTGTCAAGAGGAGTCCGCCAGAGTTCACTGGATTTCAGAAGAATTCATACTTTAAGCAAGCGTTGCAAGTGCCTTTCAAGGGGCAGGCGAAATAAGAAAGAAATGTGACACTGTGTGGACTTAAAACGACACCAAAAGAAAAATCAAAAGCACCTGTGCGGAGAAATGAGCCAGTCGTATTGAGTTCTCCCTGGTCATAAATTTATTCAAAAGCAGGAGCTTTCCTCACAAATTTGTTATAGAACTAAAAAAATAACAGAAAAGGAATCACTTTAACAAATCCAAAGTCCGCCATTGATGCACAGACTACTCTCTTTATGTATTAACACAAAATCAAGCAATTCTACATCTTTGGTGACTTTCTTAACCATAGAAATGTTGAATTACCACTTTGTTTTTCCTCGAGCTTCCCTATTACTTCTTCAGCTCTCTTTTTCTCCAGATCTACCGCTTTCACGTTCAAGGTTTCCCTTTTTCCTTCCCTCTAGAAGCTAACAGTTGTGTTTACAGATATAGAGATCACTTTACCTCTGGAGTCGGAGCTATCTTACGCTGTCCATTCAGCCAACAAATCCATTCAACTACCAAAGAAGAGAATTAAGAAAAAAACTGTCATCACCCATTACTTTGGAACTACCATATCCTTTTAAGAATTCATAGAACCCACGCTATGAACTTATGAGGGGCCAAAACCAAAAAGTCATGTCTGTTAGAAAAATGCTTACCAGGAACAGATGTAGGATCCTGCTCACCCTTGAATACCACCCACCTTTTCTCCTTCACTAGTAAAGACATCCATAAAGTATGTCGTAAGCAAACAACAAGCTGAATTATATAGCAGGGTGGTTCATTCTCGTACACAAACAAATTACAGATATAGACATCTCTTTTATTTTCCAGTCAATCTCATACTACAGCGAGCAGAAGTCCCCGTAAATAACGAGTCCAAAATTAAGCACAGCTACTAGTTACATTTCATTTATACGATTAACTCAGCTGCTTAAACACTTCCATGAGCTTTAGCTCAAATTTGTGCTCAGCCTCTCTCGGGTTGCAATGTCGGAGTCCTTCAGGAGCAACCAAGACAGGTGAAATCCAACATTGCACGCCACCCCAATGACCGACAAGGTTACACAATACCAATTGGACTGATAATAACACAGCCAGTATCTTTCAAAAAGTACTTGCGTAGCTTCGTTAGGCATTAAGCTCTTTTTTCTTAGCCATCAAAACACCCCATACAGAAGTAGCTGAAATAGGGTTGTCTACAGCTGGAAACAACTTGAGCATGAAATTCAAACATTTCTTCGCCAAGAGAAAATAAAAGCGAGGGACACTGACTGATTCCATCCATCTCTTCTTTTCGGGTGAAATAGCGATTCCCAGCTTTATCCATGCCGACGAGAGTCCGGCCGCTGAAATACCCAGCAATCCTCGAAAAGATCTTCGACATTCCCCCCTCTCTCTGTCTCTCTGTACAAATTCAGGCGATCTCGATTCTCTTTCTGAGTATAGACTGGTGGGCAGGCGCTACGCAGGGACCAAGATGACGCCAAAAGTGAAACGAACGTTGCGCTGATCGGAATTAGGCGTGCCCAAGCACGGCACGCTGTGGCAAAGCAAGGGGGTCACGGACAAGAAGAGGAAGAAGATGCTCACAAAAAACTGGTTTTTTTTTCCTCTTTTGGAAGAGAGACTGAGAGAGGTGGGAGGCCGGTCCAACTTTGTCTAGGACTCGGTTCGCGTCGATCCGTCGGTTCACAAAACAGGACCGGACTCGAGTGGCGAACCAAGGCCGCTCAAGATTTAGAGTTGCAATGAAGTTAATGGGCATATCGTTTATCTTCGAGCCGAAGCTGTCGAATTCAAGATTTGCCCAGATGATACCAAATCGGTCTCATTTTCATGTAAAGCCTAGCTTGAATTACTTCACTTGCATTTCCTTCATATATACGTACACAAAAAGCATGCATTATGGCGAGTCAAATTCGAATGTCGAGAATAATGTTGAGCTTTCGTTTGAAAAGGTCTAAAGACCAAGGCCGCTCAAGATTTTGAGTTGCAATGAAGTTAATGAGCCTATCATTTATCTTCAAACCGAAGCTGTCGAATTCAAGATTTGCCCAGATGATACCAAATCGGTTTCATTTTCATGTAAAGCCTAGCTTGAATTACTTCACTTACATTTTCTTCATATATACGTACACAAAAAGCATGTATTGTGGCGAGTCGAATTCAAATATCGAGAATAATGTTGAGCTTTGATTTGAAAAGGTCTAGAGCCAAATTATATCTAATGCCAAGCATATTTGAGCTACGCAAATCTGACTTCAATTGTTATTTAAAATGATCCGCAAGTTACTTCCCTTGAGCGGACTTACAAATTATTGAAAGCCAAATAATATCTGTTCAAATCTCTAGTTTATACTTTTACCTTTCGAAATCAAGTAGAGGCAAGTGAGAAATTGACAGAAGATTTGATTGGGATATTCTTGAGCTCACTTAGTCGACTATAAGTAAGATATTTGGTCAACTCCATTGGCTTGGACTGTGCCTTTTTCGGTTTTTTTTCTTCCTTTTTATTGGCACTGGGAAAGTCCATTTCACTTCATTAAGGGCAAACCCAATTACATGATCGAGGGGTTTCAAAATAAGCACGCTCTCAAAGGATCTTAGGGGATCAAAAGTCCGATTTTGGAGAAAGGTCGTACATCTTTTGACCTTTACAACCCAATCCGCTAGCCAATTGGCCTCTATGTGATAATGGGTTGACTTTAAATTAGAGGGCTAGGCGAACACGTAGTCTTTGCACTCGGTGATAAGAGCATTGACGTCCCAAGAAGAGAGAGAAGTGCCCATGAGATAGCTTGTTGAACTCGATTTAGCCGACTCAACTAAGTAGTTGGGTTCAGTATGTATTTTGCAAGTATTTAAGGGTGCCAAGACAAGCCAGGGTTTCAGCTTGGAGAGCTGAGAAAACATCCCCCTTTAGCCTTTTTACATTGAACTAAATCCGATTGGAAATTATGAGGGACGTTGGTTGATGAGATCAAAAAGAATTACATCGAAATTGCAACGAAAAATAAGGACCACTGGACAGAACAACTTGAAAGAACTTCGCCAATTTCAGGGGTCTTTTTGGAAACAAACTCTGTCCTCGGGGGAATTCGGCGAAATCAGACGCGCTTCCGGAGATTTTTGGGATTTTACTTAAAATGAAAGAATGATACAGAATTTTGTTTTAGAGCGAGTATAACAATGAAAAACAAAAGCTCGTTGCTTTACGGCGGCAGCTGCCAACGTGGAGGCCACAAGCACAGAGAACAGAGTCGTCGCATGAATCATCACCGATGGAACATCTGCGGACGCTCTGCCAAGATTCCCTCCTCATTTTCCACCTCTCTCTCCTCTGCTCTGGAGAAAAACTCGTCCAGTGTCCAGGAAGAAACAAGAACCGCCTTCAGTACATCGCCATCTGGGAACACGCCAAGAGCACAGCTCCTTCATCGCGTAATGGACCAAATGCATTGTATGGCGGCTCATCATTCGCATGCAGGTCAGAAAACCGCCTGACACCAGGATCTTACCATAAGAAAAACGAAGAGATCTCCCTTTCCGAATAAGCAAATTCGCTCTCGGGCTCTTCGATGGGCCCCTTAAACGACCCATCTCTCCTATCCCGGGGAGCTGCATAACGCTCGGTCTATCTCGGCTCGAGAAATCACGAGACCGCCGATCTCACGACGAGTCCCTGTTCCGCACCACGATTGCGGCCATTTACAAAGCCAGCCGTGGAACGAGTCTTTAACCCGATATGTTTTCGGGTGTCATTTTCCCTATTACTCGTCCAGCAACCGGGAAGATGTATGAGAGATTTTAATGCAGGAAGATATTTTCGACGTACCCTATGATGAGATGTTACTGTGCATTATTTAATTGGGCAGCTCAAGCTGGATCCATTAATTAATTTAGCTAAGATAAGGATGTGCATAATCTTGTTTTTCGCTGATATTATTCCACATTCCGGATCTCCTTCCCCGCACTTTTTTTGTTTGCGCCGGTAGATTTTGCTCTCGTCCCTATCAATTGTACTCTCTCTCTCTCTCTCTCTCTCTCTCTCTCTCTCTCTCTCTCTTCCTCGCTCTCTCTTCTCTCGAGAGAACGTAAAACGTCGGCTGACGAATCCCATGAAGAACGTGATTCAGATGGACAAGAAGATGTCTGGCTTGTCTTACCCGATCGCTTTCTGACTCCTTTTTCTGTCTCTGGGGATCTTGAGCTTCGATAAAAAGCCAGACCATCACTGGTATCCCCCCTCGGCATTCTTCGGATGAGCCACTCGGACTCTGATTCCGTGGGTCGCTTTTCAAATTGATTGAAGAGAATATACGGATGCTCAAGTTTCTCCCTTTCCATGACATCTTCTTTATTGATGGTTTTGCAGAGATCTCCATAAATTGGTTCTAAGCTGTGATTCCGGAAGGATTCTTGATTCAGGGATTGGTAAAATTCTCCTTCCAAGTTTTATTCTACTCAATCCCGTCCTCTCCACACGCGTTTCATCTTTCGCCAAGATTGGATTTTCTTACCTCGATACCTTCAACACAATCGGTTTTCCTTTTCTTCTTTTTTTCTTTTGTTGGAGGCGTGCAGTGATTGATGGAGGACAAGGGCGGTTACAATTACCAGGGCAGTGGTTTATGGAGATCCTTTCGAGATGGCGACTTTGATGAATCAGACATGTGGGATGTTCTCGACGACAAAAAAGATCACAGCCCAAAATCGCACTGCACCTCCGAATCTTACTCCAGCCAAAACCCAAAGTATTCCGCAGCAAAAATGATCCCGAGAGCGAGCAGTGGCAGTAGCAGCGGCTCGACCCCCGAACCCAACATCACGCAGCAATCGGCGCCTGTCAATGTCCCAAACTGGTCGCACGTCAAGAGGCGAAATGCCAAGTCCAAGAAGGCTTCCAAAAAGCCATCCTGGAGAGGAAATGATGGCGATGGTGACGGTGACGATGAGACTGAGAACGACGACGACGTGCACTATGGAGGAGGGAGCGATGGAGATGAGGATGAGGATGATTATAAGATGCCACCGCATGAGGTTATAGCTTCCAGGCTTGCAAGGAGTCATATATCCTCGTTCTCGGTTTTCGAAGGTGTGGGGAGGACTCTGAAGGGGAGGGATCTCAGCAAAGTGAGGAATGCTGTTCTGACCAAAACTGGGTTTCTTGAATCACCTTGACAAGAACATGGAGATTCTCCGGCAGTCGAAACGTCATGTCATTGATTGTCTGGTTGAACTCGTCTTCTCAGGGTAGTGGTATGGCCTCACGAATTGGAGATTGCAGCCATCTTAGGGTGAACATATAAGAGTATCCATTTCCATGTAATAGACTAGTCTAAATTTATGCGTAAGTTTGGATTTATCCTGTGAAGGTGTCCTGAGCTCCCTTTTGATCCCCCACACCACATGTTTGGAGGAGAATAAGAAGGCCCATCACAGCAATCAATTGCTCAATTTCTGCTTAGTTCGTTCTAAATCTCGATTCTCTACTTCTGGGTAGTCTTTGTTAAGACTCGAGGGAGCCACAGTATATTTTCCTACTAAGCTCTGACCTCAGTAGACATTTAGTTACGAAGACTAATTTATCCTGCACGTGTTGTAAGATACCCGGTGCCAGCAAAAACTTAATCTTTCGCTTGGGACATCTGGTTCGGATATATCCCTCGTTCCATCTTTACTTATAATTTTTCTGCTCGTGCGGATGAACACATATGACTCGATTGACCCGTGGAAAGAACGGATGGACTCACCATCAGATACTTCGAAAAAGTTGAAAATGTATTAGCATATCATGCTAGTTTCTCAGTCAGTCTCTATGTGCTTCAGCATCCATGGTACTCTCACAAGGTTGGACATGTCCAAGCTTCATGTGCGAGGCCATGTACCTTGCTTCGTTCCGCATCACATCTCTTCGAAGTAAGGACCTTTTTCTTATTGATTAGTCGATCACACCCGATCCATTTCGATACTTAAATGAATATTTTAAAGAAGTAACGACATGAATTTCTAAACAGGTCGATATTATGGCGGAACAACGGGAGTCTAACGGCAGACTTCATGATTTTACTTGTTTTACTACTCGCTGGCTTATTTTCAAATAGCAAACAGAAAATGCGAAAATCACGAACGTTTGCGGCGTGCAAGCACCGATGTTGACGAGCAGAGGAGGTTCCAATTGACCTTTAGGATTCAACAGACTCTCTCCCTCCCTATCTCTCACGTCCTCTGAAGAGTCATGAGAGTTACCAACTTTTTCCTCAGATCTTGAGCTGCCTGCGGTGGTCCCTGAATCCCGGTCCGGGATTTGATTGAAGAAGGGCCGTCGATTACCACCGCGAGCCGAAAGAGAAGTGCCAACTGCCGCTTCATATTTTACTATATCATCAACTTGAGATTCCCTTCGTGTCCCTTGACGACACGACGTCATTTTCATTCAGGTTTTCCGCAGCTCTTTTTTTGAACCCGAGTGTTCTTCCTTTTCTCCTTTTTGTGCCCCGATCAATGCACGGGTGTGAGAAGACTGATTCGTAAGATCTATTTTAAAGGGCGAAGCGACAAATATAAATGATTATTTAGATAAGTGGGTCTGTTTAACTTTCGGTCGCACCGTTTGAATTTTTCAATCATTTTCTCAATCAAAAGTTAAGTGGCGTTTTGAGTCGGTCTCCGTCTCCATCTAGGCTTAAATTACCTCCTTAAGTTACTCCCATGCCTGAGTCGAAGAAATTTGTTCCTCGTAGCAAAAATCGAATCCGAGACCTCGTGCTCCTTAAGATGCAAGAGTCCCGAGTGTTTTATCACTCGATCAAACGGGTGTTAATTTCGTGGCCTCCTACATTTGTCGTGCGAGATCAGCAATACATCACGTAGCTGCTCTCTTTCCTTTCGATTGGTCATGCACCAAACTCGACTCGATTTCGCGGTTGAACACGATCACTCGTCCGGTGCACCAGACCTTTTATCTTTCTTCTTACTTTTTCTTTCTCAGGGCACGCAAGAGCATGTGAACTTCGGAGGACACCTCGCCAAACGCGGAGATGCGTATGGCTGGAAATTGCACTTTCTGATTTGGGCTCGATATGCTTTTTGATGGGTCGAAGAGCCTATAATCAAAGAGTTTGCAATTTTTTTCTTATGGAGTGCTTATGTTGCATAATTCGCTTCACAATTCATGAAAAATGTTTTCGTTATCGAAAACAATTTATATCTAAATATTTTCCGTAAACGATGAAATCGCTCGTCCCTACGTAACATGCCTTTTGTTGTTGGATGCATCATGCATCCATTTCTTGGAAAGAGCTTTTGCAAGAACACGACTTTGTTGCAAAGATGCCAAACGGGGACCATTTCATGTGTTTGCCCGTAAAAGAAGACCCGCCTCTTGTTCCTTTCATCACCAACTCTCTTTTGCATCATCGCAATCTCCTCTTCCCATGTGTTTTCGGCTATCTCTTTCGCGGTTCGGAGATTACCATGGTTTGAAGATGGACGTGGGGACTTACATGCGAATTTGTCGGCTCGGGTTTTGGCTCTTCTTACAAGAAATGCCAATTCGCGGAGTAACTCGCATTTACACAAATTATGCTGGACACTTAAACTATTGAAGTAGCCCACGTCACTTATCTATGGACTTATGCGTGATTTATATATACGCGGTATCCCTTTACTTACGAGTCAAAGTATTTAAATTTGGCTCTTTACAAAAGGTGCTTTCTTAATTCTACGAGTGCCAAAAAAAATGAATAGTTTATTGCATCTGTTGAAGTATTCAAAATGGTCGGACATCTGATAGCATGATTTCTCTTCGTGGAAATAGTCATTCCACATCATGAGAACTAATGAGGACACACTTAGAAGGAGAGGAAAAATAATTACAATATGGCCAAAACTAGGCCCTATTTATTTGACGAAAAATGGATGATTTGGAAAACACTATTTTAAAAATAATTGTTTGTATTGTTTATCAAAATGAATAAATGATAAATATTATTATCATTAATGAAATTATTTATACATAAATTATTGTTGACAATGAAAATATTTTTTATTGACTAATTATTTGAAGCGATACGAACAATCATTTTTTAAAATATATTTTTTAATTTATTCATTTTTTGCGAAATAAATAAAACTTTACTTAGGGTCATCTTCTCCACTTGATAGTCTCTAGACTATATGAAAATATTCAATGTGGTCCTAAAACTTAAATTGATGAAAGGATAATTTTGAATATTTTTATATGGTTCGTGGACTAATTTGAACATATATTAAAAGTTCATAAATCACGTTTAACAAACTAAATGTTCAAGAACCACATTGCATATTTGATCAAAGTTTAGCAATTATATTAAACAAATTGAAAATTCACCAATAGTATTACATATTGAGCCAAAATTTAAGAATCATTTATGTCATTATCCAAAAAAAAATATAGACGAATAGTTTTTCACGATTTCAAACTCAACGATAACAACATTATATTGCAAGCTATGATGGACTCACAAATAGAAAGTCAAATCAAATTCGAATTAGACTTTATACTAGAATACCAGATTCATTCTCAAAGTCCATGCGCATTCAGATTTTGCCTCTCTGGCCAACCAACAAAAAAAAATTAAAAAAGGAAGTTTCTACTTCATATTCTTAAAATTTTCATATAGCTCGGCATGCTTCAAATTATTGGATATTACTATGATTTTTTTTCTTAAAAAAGGTATAAATATACGCATAAAAGGTTAAAATAATGTATTCAACAACATTCATAAGGGGGAAAATTACCAAAAAATTGTAAACTTATTGCGTTTATGCCAATTAAGTTTTAAAACTTTTAATTTGGCCAATTTAATCCTGAACCTCTAAAATATTTATCAATTGAGTTCTTTCGGCTAATTTAGACTGTAAATCATTAACGTGAATACTAGTCATATTATATGACATGATTGATGCAGAGTTAAAAAAGAAATACTTATTCTCTTTCTTTCATCTTGGTCAACGTACAGGCAACCCTCATTGGCCATTGGGCTAGGGCCAACAAACCGTCGCCTATCATTGGTGAGGGTGGCCGTTCGAGGGCCCTCACCTAGTGACCGGTGACCCTCGCAGGCCACAATGGAAAAATAAGGAAAAGAAAGAATGCAAAAAATTATAAAAATTATAGCATTAACCATGCCATATAGGATAACTAGCATCCATGTCATAAGTTTCTTTTTGTCAAAGTTGGCCAAAATGGCCAATTGACAAAATGTTTTGGACTAAATTGGCCAAATTAAAAGATTTATAATTAAATTGGTACAAACGTAATAAATGTTTGAATTGCTTAGTAATTTTCCTCACAAATTGGGGACCCATCCATTGTGTAGACAACACGATTAATTATGGTCCGGATATCCAATATGATTGTTTAATTGTTCTTGAAAGTTGCATACTCAATCATATGGTTTCGATGTCAAAACTTTAAATTTCATAATTCACTTGTTTCAATTTTGGTACAAAAGACATCCTAATTTTCAAGATTACACACGCCTAAATATAGATAGTTTTGGAAATTCATGCTCGACAGATAAAATGAGAAAAGTCTTAAATAAGATGCATAGTAATGTTAAAGCGTACCCAGTCTTGACGAAAGGCTACCACAATTGACCTTTCTCTACTAGTGCATTTGTTTCATAAAAAGGAAAAATTCGAAAAAGATTTTCCTGAAAATGACAGCGTGCATAACTTATAAAAATTAACAAAGAAAAAAAAACTTTTCATCGTTCACAAAAAAACTTAGACATGAGTTGCTATTGATAATGGAAATATTTTTTGTTAACTAATTATATCAAGTGATCATTTTTAGAAAAAAAATATTTTTCAAATCGTTGATTTTTAGTGAAATAAATGGAGCCAAAACATATAGTGCTTTCACAAGGAAATCACTCTATTGGGTGCATGCTCATTGCCATTCTCAATGATGTAAAGTTAATGGTCCTGAATTGGGCTGTCGACACTCTTGGTAGTGAGATCAAGCCCGCCTTAATAATCTCACAAAGGATTGGGCTCGCAGTGAATTCTTGGGTTGGAATGGTATGGATCAGCCCCCAAGGAAGTAGCAGTTCTAAGCCGACCGTCATCTCCTCTCTACTCTGCCCACACCCACTTGACTTTCACTTACTGTCGAATTTCTCAATTCGGATGAGCCCTTCATTTCATCATTCCGCAGCAAAGGCTGCTGGACCACAATACTTAATAGGGCTGAACATAATGGACCGCTCATTCTGAGAACCACCTGAATCGGCCAAGTTGATACGATTCTTCTGAATTTTGGTCCAGTCTATGGTTCCTCAAAAATGGGACCGGTTCCTGAGAGGGTGGGACCAGACCACCTGGACCGAAAATTAGAACTGACCTAATTTCCTTTTGTTCGAGTTTTCTCCATCTCAGCACCTCTCTCATTTTCTCTCTCGGGCCTCACTTCTTGGTCAATCAAAAGTTGAGAATTTCCCGCTTTAAGTAAGTTTACACTGGTACGCCCTGTCCCTCTCTTCCTCCCTAGTCTCACTGGACCGCCTAGGGATCGGACCGAATTGTCGGTCCAATCCTAGGATTAGTCGGTCCGGTCTCTGGTCCTAAAAAAATAGGAATCGGTCCCATCAATCGATTCTCAGTACCTGGGGGAACCGATCATCCATAATACTTAACTCACAAACAACCCCTCCTTAGGTCACATCGCCTGAGTGCAATATTCACCATTTGAATCGCAACTTGCCCGCATCCCCACCTCTTCAAGACTCTCTTCATGCGAATTCGAGATCACAGGAAAACACCCCCTATATAAGCTTTGCTCATACATACAACATGTGCCGGGTGTTTCTCCGTACCACCAGATGCGAATAATCTCATACCTCGATCGTTCTTTGCTCCTCGATCTAATCAAAGGTTAATTAAGGTGGCAGTGGGACCGTCAATAGAGATCACCATGTAGAGATCTCCGTGAGCCATGATAAGGTGGAAGCATCCCCCACAAACATGCAATTTCCTCACTTTCAACTGCATATATATTGTACACTTATCTATAACATATATGGAGAGCATAATGATTTGCCCTTTTGCCAACTGCCATTTGACATGCGAGGACCAAGCCCCACCGCTCCCATGTGAATCATCCAAGTCGGCCGCCTATCCACCCGAAAAAAGAACGTCACCTTTTGACTCCTCCCTAGTCCCTCCCCCGTAAAGGACACAGGAAATTGAGATCAGTGTGTTATCATGTGGAGGATGATAAGCCCACCCTCGCTAGTGGCCTCCTTTTTCCAGCTTTAGGGCGAGCTTTTTTGGCTCGACTAGATATGATGTGTTTGTCATAATGCGACGTTTGGTGATGAATCAATCATCTTCAGGAAGGACCCTTTGGGGATGCAAATCCTCCTGCCCTGTGTCTTCCCCTATGAGCAGCTACGATCCCATTGTTTTCAATAAAATTAGGGAATGGCACCATCCAACTTGGGTGTCGTAGTGGGTGGTTGGATCTCTTCATTCATATATATAATCACATAAGATCGAAAATACTTCAATCTTCTACCCTGCACATGTGTTCTTTCTTCTTCTTTTTTGCGTGAAAATTAGCTAATGGTTTATGGACACTTACTAATCGCAAAGAAACTTTAGTACTCTCTTGTTTAAGCTTCATTAAGATCTCTAGGGAAACTATCAAGTGCCGCGGCAGCAAACTGGGTCATAAAGACAAGCTGGGTTTGTAAAGGACAGAAATATGGACCAAACAAGTAGTAAATTAGACAGAGAGAGAGAGAGAGAGATGAAACCACAAATTAAAGTGCTTCAAGTCCCTGCAAGGGGGAGCATATCCCGTTGCTTTGTAATGATTTTCCAGCCAATGATGCTGCCTTGGACCATGATTCGTACCTTTTGAGAGCCCAAAAAGATCCAAGAGAAGTTGGCCTTCGGCCTGTAGAATCAAATTAGAGAGAAAGAGAGGAGAAAGGCAAACCCCGAATAAATTACGAGCAAGCACAGGTCGCGCTTAGGGGAGGGACAAGCGCTCATGATTTCGAGCGACATGTTACCATGCACGTGCTCCACGTGCGGGCGCCCATCGTGTGATGGATGTGGCTGTTGGGGTGCGTGTGGTTTTTAGCATGGGCCAGTGGGGGGATCGAGGCGGGGCCGCCAGCTGCTGCCGCACGCGCCATCGCCATCATCGACAGATTCAGTGACCCGCCCGAGATCGCAACCCACCAAACGGCGTCGCGTCGGCCGTCGCTCTCGCCCGGAAGTCATCTCGATTGCGACGTTTTTGCCTTTTTAACTTTGGACGCCGGAAAAAGAAGAAGAAAAACCATCGTTCCGGTCCCCGAGCACTTGTACACAAAAGTCCATTGAGGCTGAGTCCGGCATTTGGTGCCTGAGCACTTGTTCACAAAAAGCGATCGTGCTCGAGATCCAAGTGTTCATGTCCCATCCCAATTGCAACAACCCAATCGCGGTCCATCAAGTCGATGCTTGAATTTTACATGTCTATTTAAGAAAAACAAATGGGATTTTTCATACTAAAATATTCAGTTCATTTATAAATTTCAGCCAAATACAAGAAAATATTGTTATTTTTTTTAAATGACTAAATTTTACGTGTTTTACGAAACCAACGAAATCTAACCGTAATTAATACGCAATCCAACGATGTATGGTCATGCTACCCGTCTTGTCGAAACTTCAAAAAGCTCCACAGCCACAGAAGTACTCTCTCTCTCTCTCTCTTTTAACCTTGCGAAAGAAACAAAAAACGAAACTCGCCGACGCTACATTCATGCGACAGAATGAGGTTTCCCGCTTCAAATTACCGCATGGCGACGAACTCGTCACAAGCAGAAAACAAAGGGGACAAGATTCTCGTAAGTTGTAACTGGGAAGCACTGGCTGTGGGTCAGTCAATAATTGCAGTCGTTTTTTGAACCAGAAAAAGTTCGATGAGCAGTGATTTTTCATCCCTCTTTCGGGTTTTATTTATTTATTTCTGTGTGGTATGACGAGGGCTGTGGTGGTTTGCCGATGTCGGTTGGAGATTAAAATATAGCAGACTCCAGCTATTTATTGAACAGTGTCAGTGGAAGTTGTTCTAGTCAAGACTGCCTTTTATTTTTTCATTTTCCAAATCATCATCTCCTACCTTGCACTTGCAATTCAGAGAGAAAGAGAGAGAGACAAGGAAAGCTCAACGCCCACCTTGAAAAGAAGGGGTCTTTGCTTGTACCCACCTTTGCGTTGTCGAAAATTCTTCATCTTTGGGGTCTTTTGGGATCTGAATCTGGGTCAACGCGGCGAATTGACTGAGGGATTGAAATGCTTATTGCCTGTGTTCTAGCGGTTGGTTCGGGGTGAAGGAGGGAGGGACGGAGGGAGAGAGAGGGAGAGGAAGGGAGGGAGGAAGGAAGGGAGTGGGAGAGAGACGGAGAGAGAGCAATGTCTTGGAAGAGCAGAGGAACAGAGTCTTCAAAGAGCTTGGTCTCTAAGAAATGGACTCTTTTGCTTTGTATTGGGTGCTTTTGTGGGGGGATGCTCTTCTCCAACAGGTAATTTCTTTTCCTTGAATTTCCGTGATAGAAGTAATCGATTTCGATGGCAAGTTTCTTATTTAAACTGCAGTTCTGAAGAACTCTTCTGAGCTTCTTTGTGGGTAATGATTTGCGATTTCATCTACGATACCTGTAGAGCATTTTGGGGGGGTTTTCAGTGCGTGAAAAATTGACATGATGCTTGAAGTTATTACTGGGTTTTGAGTTCATCACTGTTATGTGAATTTCTCGATGAGTCCGGAATGGTGAATTATCATGCGGAATTTAGCTGCATTTGCATCCTGTTCGTATTTTGCTGTTCTCTTCTTCATCTTCACTTCTCCGTTTTTATTTTCGGTATCCTAATACTCGATGAAATTAGCAAAAGATTTTCCCAATCTTGCAGTATCTTTTGGTCATGGATGCGCATTTTCATGATCTAGCACTGCCGACTTATTGTTGTAATTGCTACAGCCTCCAATATTCCACCGGTATTTTTGTTATAAATAGTTTAATCATAGCTTTATTTTGAAATTTAATGAAGGATGTGGACAGAACCGGAAGCTAAAGATATTTTAAGAACAGCGAATGAAGATGGAAAGTTAAAGATTGTTTCCGAGGGTTGTAGTCCAAAACCGGTGAGATCCTCATCTCTCTTAGAACTTGCAATTTCTCTTCCAAAGCTCTAGATTGCATTTGTTCAGTACTGGAAGTAGCTGCTTATGTGTCACTGTTCAAATCTAGTCAAAGTATTTACCAGTTGATCTGTATCTTTGTCGTTAGAAGGAAGGAAAGCATGAATCAACAGACATTCTGGGTGAAGTTTCAAAGACGCATCATGCTATCCAGTAAGCTGTTATATTGGAGATCTTTATCTGGGTTCAGTGAAGCTCTCTGGTTCCTAACTTCATTTCTTGTTGGATGCAGAACTCTTGATAAAACAATCTCAAACTTGGAAATGGAATTGGCAGCTGCAAGAGCTGCACAGGAGTCAATTCTTAATGGTTCTCCTATCTCGGATGACTTAAAAATTAGCGAACCAATTACGAAAAGAAAATATCTAATGGTCGTGGGGATTAATACTGCCTTTAGCAGCCGAAAGAGGAGAGACTCTGTTCGCAATACCTGGATGCCTCAAGGTTTGTTCACTAGCTACCTGTAGTTTTATTAACCTATGCATTTGACTTAAGATTATGCATTCATGATTCGTTACACATGTATTGTCAGGTGACAAGAGAAAGAAGCTCGAAAAAGAGAAGGGCATCATAATCCGTTTTGTGATAGGACACAGGTGATTATGGGCAGTAGCAATCTGGTTTTCTCTTAATCTTCTGAAAAATTCTTATTCAGAGAAATTCATCAACCATCGAATCTATGCAATAAGAAGATAATCCATTTTTTCTCTGTCATAATTATCTTAAATGTCACGTAGGTGTAAAATTACTAGTACCATCAATATCTTCTCTGAGTAATATGTGGAAAGGACATAATTAAGCATATTTACTTTCCACAGATTACTTTGAAACAATTTGTTACATCAACACATGAGAGTGACACGTATTCATAGGTAATCATCACACGAGAGTTATAAAAGCATTCATCAGTCAATTCTCAGAGGAAATCTTTCTGGTCTAGAACAAGCAAATAACTACATCTGACATTGTGGTGTCCTTGCATTCTTAGAAGCAAAACCAATCGCATATGGAGATGGATGTCCATTCGAAGGCCAAGGTTTTAAGCATTCTTTCAAAAGAAAAAATGAGAACTTTTAATTTACTGAATTATATGTTAATTATATGAGCCAAAAGACAAAAATAGTGTGCTGCCTGCTTGAATAATTGAAATAGTAAGGTAATCCATCTTTCTAGATCGGAATCAGTCTCTCTTATTAAACACTACTGTACAATCAAAAGCCCCCAATTTTTTGAACTCCTTTTCTCCCCTCTCTAATAATCATACTATTTTTTTTGGGCAAACTCTTTGATTTTTGGATTAACTTCCAAAACCATAAGAGTGTTTTGACAACAGTCATCTAATTCTTTTTCGCTTTATCTGGCCCCCTCTGCTGCTAGTGCTACATCTGGTGGCATTCTCGATAGAGCGATTGAAGCAGAAGATAGGAGGCATGGTGACTTTTTGAGGCTGGTAACATCGTTTGCTTGCCCCCTGGCTATTTCTTGTTCACTGTGCCATGCAAAAAATGACATACTGGCTCTCAACACCTCATTATTCAAACAGAAGACTCAACTAACTCGTTTTTTCTTGCATTTGTTGATACTCTGGAAACAGGAGCATGTTGAGGGTTACCTTGAACTGTCTGCCAAAACGAAGGCATACTTTGCAACTGCAGTTTCATTGTGGGATGCAGATTTTTATGTCAAAGTGGATGATGATGTGCATGTAAATATAGGTAGGGACCAGATTCTTCCTCAGCATAATCATACCTTGGATACTTTGCCTTTTTTTTTCTATTTGGAAGAAGGGTCCAAAGAGAAGAGTACTAAAAATTAGGGTCCATTTATGTTTTGTGGAAGATGAATGATTTGGACAACATATTCTTAAAAATGATAGTAGATGAATCCACCAAAATATTTTTAAACGTCAGCAGCAGGCTATGCTAAAATACTTTTTTGTTGATTATGAAAAGTGATACAGACAATCATTTTGAGAAAACTTTCTTTTAAATTCATTGATTTTCCATGAAACAAACGTGTCCTAAATGGAACGAAAAATTTATGCTCAATGTCAGGCTTTTAACCCCTTCAGTCCAGGAAAAGGATCGGCTAACGTGGAGCACTCCACGTTAGCTGATCCCCACCATTAAAATGCCCCCCCCCCCCTAGTACAAGGGGGGAGGGGGGGGGGGGGGGGGCACTTCCCCATTTTAACAGCCCGGATCGCCAGAGTACGTCCATGTCAAGCGATCCGGGTCCTTCAGTCCATGAAAGTTGCTGAAGAGAGTTGCTTCTGTCCCTTGAAGTGCTTTTGAGTTTGAAATTGTTAAATGTTATTTATATTTTACCAAGAAATAAACACAATGCTTTTGAAAGAGAAGAATTTTGCTGTTATAACGTTAGAGCATGCTACTATTTAGAACCCATTTCTTCATGGTTTATAGTTAAATTATCTGGGCACTGTTAAATTTCATTTTAATTAAATTGTCACTCTGCAGCCACACTTGGAGCAACTTTGGCGAGGCACAGATTGAAGCCGAGGGTCTATACTGGCTGCATGAAGTCTGGTCCAGTCCTTGCTCAGAAGTAAGCAAAGTAACCTTGCGTCACTGTGTTCAGGTTTTGTACGAAAGAATTGCCTTTTCACCCTGCACTTTGATGATCAGGGGTGTGAGGTACCACGAACCAGAGCATTGGAAATTTGGTGAAGAGGGAAACAGATATTTCCGTCATGCTACAGGCCAACTATATGCTATTTCAAAAGATCTCGCAACCTACATATCAATAAATCAGTATGCTGTTTCCCTTGCATTTGGGAAAATATATCTTTTTGCCCATGTTATTAATGTTAATCTTGTTGCTTTTCTAATGGCAATGCTCTAGGCATGTGTTGCACAAGTATGCTAACGAAGACGTGTCACTTGGATCATGGTTTATCGGATTGGATGTGGAGCATATTGATGACCGCCGACTTTGTTGCGGTACCCCACCTGGTAAATCTTAAGCATTCTTCTCTTGGACTCCTTTCCATATATGCCAGATGAGTTATTGCTTGGCATTGAAGGTTAAATCTCATTCATGTCAGGTTGTCAAAGTTTGCAAGTTTTTTAAACAGTCGTCTTATTGGTGCTGATAAAAGCAATTAATGTTTTATCAGTCGTGTTTACTCAGTAACTAGTGTCATTTGAATTGATGCTAATAACAACTCAATGGTTTATGTATGCGTGAATGACTTCAAGATGCATATTTCTTGTATGGTGAAGGAAATAAAATGAGTTTGGTGCCATTAGTGACGTCTAGAATGTATCATTTTGTGCAAAAGTGTTTAGATTCTCAAATGGTGCTGCAGATTGTGAATGGAAGGCTCAGGCCGGTAACGTCTGCGTGGCATCGTTTGATTGGAGCTGCAGCGGCATATGCAAGTCAGTCGAGAGAATGAAAGAAGTTCATCGGAGATGCGGGGAAGGCGAGAATGTGTTGTGGAGTACATCTTTCTAAAGGCACGACATTCCCTCCCATCTCAGGAGGAAAACTGGGGCCTTTTCCGTGAAATTTGGATATAGAGGAATTTATATGTATGTAAAATGTAAATGCACAAACTGGAAGTCAGCAAATTATTTTCCATGTTGACGAGGATGAAAGCGGATCTTTGGCCAGGGATATCAGTCTTGCCATGGCGGATTCTGCTCCAAAGGAAGGGAGGGAAACCCATGGATGAACACGAGGCAAGACGCAATAACCAAGCATTCTTTCATTGAACTGTGGTGTTGTTTTGTATGTGATGCCATGGGTAATGAAACTCCAAAATAAGTGAAAATGTTAGGCTTAGCCATTTTTCTGCTGTGTATATGTGAATTTGGTTGTCGATTTTTGGGAAGTCTGGGGGAGTTTTATCTCCTGGATTTGACAATTGTATCTTTCATTTTGTCTCTCTATTGTCTGCACTTCAGCCAAGCTCAGCTCTGACACATTCCCGTTTTATTCTTTCTGTGCTTGTGGATTCGGCTGCCATTTTTGACACACTTACTTAGGTTCTTTTGAAGGTTAAGATGAAATTAAGTTCACTTTCTGCTTTTACCATCTGGCGCATCCTCCCTTGTGGGGTTTATTGTTTCTGTGAGTAATGGCGGCCTGTAGTTCATCGTTTGTTTCCGGGTTTTACGTAACACTGCATGGAGCAGAAATGGTGGGAAATTCTCAGAATGAACCGGGCAAAGGCAAATAGGTTCGATTGGGCCTAAGCATCCTGCATTGGTCCTTCGAAGCCCTTTGGTCTGTCATGTGTGTTTAGGCCAAGAGTGAGCGCTCTCAAGTTCCTTGTAGATTCAATATAGAATTTTATCCTTAGGAGTAGTTTTCACATTTTTTGAAACCTGGAATCATACCGCATGCCCTAAAATCTCAAACCTATCCATCCTAAGCTGAATTTCAGGGTCCGACAGGTCCCATTTGTATTATTACTTGAACAATTATACTTAATAATCAATTTTAATAACCATCATTTATTGTTAAAAGTCATTGACTAAAAATCATACTTAGAGACACACGAAAAATGTGAAATAATAATTAAAAAAAAATCGGTCATGAATATCGTCGAAAATAGAATAGTAGACTAATGGTTCCAAACTATTACTCATTATTGGACATTATGAAATATCGCAAGATCATGAAAAAACATAGCTCAAGAAAAACGCAAAATTTCAGGTCCCAAGTTTGGGAATTCGAACCTTACTTGTTGGAACGGGTTTCTCAAGTTTTGAAACTTAGAAGTTACTTTGCATTCGAAACACGGACCGGAGTTTTCGATTCATGCTCAACCTTAGTTCAGGCAAATTAATCGACAAGATCGAGCTTTTCTCGAGCCAACACGAGAAGAATATGCTTGATCCAAGAGGCGCGCCCTACTATCCAATGCGATAAGCTGTCGCCTCTTGCCCCTCTGCTTCATTACCCGAGGATGGAGTATGATTTATTCCTAGATATCCCCGAAGCATGAGAAACATCGTTGTCGCGTGGCCTTGAGCTTTTACCCTCAAGCTCGAGTTTTTAGCAGGAAAACTGGGTCGGATGGTCAAGATCGAAGACAATACCCAAAATTGTTCGTGAGGCTGGTCCTGAGCCCGGCCCTACGTAGAGACCAGATCACCTTTGGGCCGCTCGGGCTGTTGAAAGCTGAATGCGAACAACCAGGAGTGAGATCATTCCTCCGTGCTTTGACTTTCCTTGAGAAAGAAGAACGAGGTCTGTCGTGGATTATTGGGATCTCCTTGCTTGAATTGGAGGCGATATCTTCTCCCTCAAGTTCAAGCGTTTGTTGGGTTTTTTCCGTTTCACACGCAATCTCAGGCGATCGGTTTCTCTTTGATCTGCTTTCTGTGTCTTTTCCCACCTCCCACTTCTGCGAAACCCTAATTTTGTTGCTTCTTCTCCCCCTTGTCTGTGCACGTTGAACTCTCCAGAATCTAGCCATGTCAAAGAGCTCCTTCAAGCTGGAACATCCTCTCGGTTCTCTCTCTCTCTCTCTCTCTCTCTCTCTCTCTCTCTCTCTCTCTCTCTCTCTCTCTCTCTCTGTGCTTGTGTTGATACGATAGTCGAATGCATTGACATCATGAGGAATTGAACTTTTTGAGTTTGTTTGGCCCTTTAGGCTCTCTTTCTTTTTTAGTTGCGTGAAATCGTCCTTGTGTGGATTTTTGAGAGGGCGCATAGAGAATTAAGCTTCTGTGGGCTACCGAGTTTTGCTTATCTGACTCTTTCATATCATTCTTTACTTTCTTGTTGTTCCTGTGCGCCTGATCCTTCGGGATTCCTTGTTCGTTGATCTGGTGGTAAGACTGATACTTATGGCAATGAATTTCGGAGCACTCATCCGTGGTTTTTTGTTGCTCTCTGGGCTTAGCAATGTGAAGTAGTCGTGAATGATTGCTGGTTTCTTTTTGTGGTAATAGAGCAGGAGCTTTTGGGTAGTCTCACTGCCTGTTGGGTCTGTCAAAGTGATGGATTTCTGAATGATGGATTCCCTGTTCGTTGTGTATAAAACCGACTTACAAACTTATAGGGTAGGCTCTTAGTGGATATAGAATATGGCCTATTCACATAAATATTCATTTGCAGTTTGCTATGTTATTAATTTTGTAAATTGATATTATGGATCAGTCCTTGAATAGCTAGCATTGCTCTCAGTTTCAGTTTAGTTATAATGGATTCTACTTTATCTCTGAGTAGTGATTGTTCCCTCCACTAGTTTCAGTCTCTCTCTGGAAATTTGTTTTCGCAGCACTTGTCTGTCATGCACCTTTCCATTTTGTTTGCCTCCACGTTTTACTGTAATTCATATTCCTTGTGTGGAACGTTGTGTACTCATATCCCTCAGTGAGTAAAATCCAGATGACATGGTTGTTTGTGTTTTAATTGCGTTTATTCAATCTTTGGTTCCAGAGAGGAGGCAGGCAGAAGCAGCTCGAATCAGAGAGAAATATCCTGATAGAATACCAGTATGGAATTTTCATCTTGTTATTATACGGAATCAACGTGTTTGTTAAATTGCTTTACTGTGACTGTAGTCATGGCTTCAAATGTTCTGTTCAAAACCTACAGGTCATTGTGGAGAAGGCTGAACGGAGTGACATTCCAGATATTGACAAAAAGAAGTGAATTCCCTTTTTTCTTCTATTAGTTGGCTCCGTATCTTGGCCCATGCACTTCTTCTTGGTAGGGAAATTTTCCACCCAGCAAAATGGTTATATCTGTTCATCCTTGTCATGGATGCAGGTATCTGGTTCCTGCTGATCTTACCGTTGGGCAATTTGTTTATGTTGTTCGAAAGAGGATCAAGCTTAGTGCTGAAAAGGCCATATTCATCTTTGTCAAGAATACGTTGCCACCTACTGGTGAGGAAGCCTAGCTTATGACTACAATCCTTTCATGTTGTTGGCCAGCATGTGTTTCCTAGTTCGCTTGCATTATTCGCTTCTTGAATGTTGCAGCTGCTATGATGTCCGCAATCTATGAGGAGCACAAAGATGAAGATGGTTTCCTTTACATGACTTACAGCGGCGAGAACACATTTGGATTTTGAGTCAAATTCAAGTGCGACTTTATGCTTTATCCTATGTATATAAGATCCTAAGAGGACAAAACTTGAGTAAACGTAAATTGTTTAGTTATCCGGTCCTTTTAAGTGAGTTGCAACCTTAAAAAAGTATCCTTTTCTTTGTTGCTAAAAAAGGAATTTAGTGGTATCTTCTGAACTCGAAGCAGTAGAATTTATGGCTTTTCATGATTCCACACTCTCTCTCTCTCTCTCTCTCTCTCTCTCACACACACACACACACACACACACACACACACACACACAGAGTTATATCTATCATCTGGGCTGGCCTAGCACATGCAATGCGCATCTTTCATCTTCTCCGTGCGCATCTTTTGGTGCCACCCAGTTGCCTTTACGGCGAGATTATCTACCTGTCCGAGTGATGGGCAAAAATCATAGCAAGGGTCTGGGCGCTCCTTTATGTGATCGAATGCATGGGACTGATAGCCTCCAGAAAGGGCAAGTCCTTTGTAGATGGGTACGGAGGTGGTGGTTGTATAAACGCGGAAAAGAGATGGTTAAATGTTGTAACCGAACAATTGCGTACGATGCATAGAGCTCTCTGCATTGGTGAGAAGACCGTTGGGATGCAGAAGCCCTCAAACTTGTAGGTTGCAATTTCCTTCACGAATCGGTAACGAGATGAAGTAGATTGTGACTCGGTGAGAATTTTGTCAAGATGCAAGTAGCTGAAACAGGACTTAGAAGACTAGCCGTGGATTCTTAAGTCATTCTAACTGAAATGAAATTGCTTGCCAAATGAATAATTTGTGAAGTTTACTAATGCAGAGGTCTCCTTGAGTGGCAAAGAATCCAAATCTCGTTTCATGTTTGAACAAATTACGGATGGACATCGGTTTCAAATTGGAACGGTCATGGCCAAATTGGAAAAAGCTTCATCTTCCATGCGTAACTTCCTCTTGAGAATCATTTGTACCCACATGGCCTCACTCCTCTATTAAGGTTCCACGAAACACTTCACTTGACCCATTGGACATACTCCTAACTTCTCCAAAGGCAAAGCAGGCTCCCAAGCATATTAAAGTCATAACATTAGATAGAATCATGTACATCATATGGTGTTTAGAGAATAAGAAAGACATCTTACGATAATGCAATCCAAAAAGACGCAGTGAAATGCCAGTTTCACCAGCTCCATGTCCCATATATATGATGGGTAACAAGGCCCTCTAAAGCCGAATTTAGACGATCTTATAGAATAGGTGAACCATTGAACAGCTTCCTGTCATCACGGCATTTGCCTCAGCAAATTTCATGTAAGTCGTCCCAAGAGCTGGGGACGGGAGTTCTTTCCTTGTCGACAGCTGTACTGACTGGAAGTGATGGTGCCACCTGTTGCTGCATCTCAAGCCCTCCCATGGAAACATCTGCCCTTGCAGGAGCGTAACACGATGATTGCCTGTTGCAGAATTCACTGCTGCTGTCGTATTCTGAAGAAAACTGAATTGCCGGAGGGATGACATTCGGAAGCTTTGACCCACGTGCTTGCACGGAATGGATCGAGTCCGGTTTCTCCTTTTTTAGCCGTGCCTCTTGTACCAAAGGCAAACAAATAGTGCTATGAGTGTCACTGTCAGGGGTGGAATGCCCCGGATTCCCTTTAAAGAAAACATTTCAAAAGTAGCACAGAAGGTTAGAGTTATGTAAGAAACGGTGTTGAGAAAAAACAGTTCAGTATGTTTAACCTCTCTGAAGGGTCGAAGGGATGACATTAAGTGCTTTCGGCAAATCTTCTTCTTGCATGGAGTAGATCTGCTGTGCAGTATCTTTTTCAACCTTGGTTCCTTCTTGTACCCAAGGCAAACCAAAACCTTTGCGAGTGTCGAACTCAGAATGGGAGTGGCCCATGTTCGCTGTAAAGTGGGGAAGATGAAGTCACTTTGTTAGGCCTATAAAAAAGGCGTGGGGATCAGCAACCGTTATAAAAAAAGAGTGCAAGAACACTTGGGGGTGAAAAAAGAGCAAGAGCATTTGATGAGCATTTGCCAAGATAGCAGCAACCGTCATAGCATTCATATAGTCTACAAAGCTCTATGCATGTAACGACTGTGCAATAACAGCAATCTCAAGCAACAACCTTCAAAGCAAATCATCTAATTAAATCAACTAATATCCATGTTACAAACTACAGTAGTAGAGCAAATGAGAAGGAGAGAGCAACACGTGAGTCCCACCACTTGAGTTGAAGCTTTGAGGTGAAAATCGGGAAGATGAAAATACATACAAGTTGTGCAGTATGCAGATATAGACTAAATCATGAGATGCCATAAGCTGCGGCACTCTAGTAAAGCTGCAGCTTTTTCTCTGTAATGATACCTATTATCTTCTTAACTGATTGTCCTAGAGAATAGTTGCAACCAGTGAGAATGAATGTCTCTTAATACAAATTACCAAAAAAAAAATGTCTCTCAATACAAGTAAATGAACAAACCTGCAGATGTATTCACCGAGCTTCTAGCATCCCAATCGCAACCAGACCTCAGGGACACGTCGAGCTTCTCCACTTGCATGTTCATGAAGCATGGCGTCTGCGGGGTTTCATTAGATAGTGCTTGAGCCTCCTCCAGCATATCCTCCAATAACCCACTACCACTGCCATATATACCCCGTCTCCGCTTCTTGTCAGTCTCTGGTTTTCCAATTTGGGAAAGGTACAATTGGCTTGAAGGGAGCTCTGATTTTGAGTGAAAAGCTGGAACAGATGATGAGTATCTAACTGAATCCAGCTGAGTCTGCATATACTGAGGTGAACTCACATTGCAACTCAGTGGACTAAATTGAAAAGAACCCATGTTAGGCAACTGGGTTGGAGGAACGGATGGAAGTGGAGAAGAACCGAGTGAGATGGGCAGAAAAGAGAGTTGAAACCCGGTGGTGTCCTCGTAACTACCCTTCAACCTGAGAGGAGAGGATGTGAGAACTGAAGTGGTGTGAGTGTTGGTCGATGTGCTTGCGGGACAAGCAAGAGAGGGGTAGGGGTAAAAGAGACTATTGTTGAAGCTTGAATTGAGATAATGCTGAGAATACTGTGGTGAGAGAAGCATGCTGCTGGGAGATTGTGGCAGGTCTTGGCTGGTGGGTCTTGATGGGGTTAGGATTTGGATTGGAGTCCGTGTATGAAGCTGGGTGCTTGTATCCGATCGGGGCTCCATTGCTCGCGGTACTGATGAAGATGGCAGATGTTCAGGAGTGATGTCATGAGGATATAGAGGGAGGCCTTGGCGGATCCGGTGCTTGATTCTCGTATTCCAATAGTTCTTTATTTCGTTGTCTGTTCGCCCAGGTAGCTAGACAGAATTGAGGAAGATTTACAAATTGCTTGAGAAGACACAAAAGTGCAGATTGTCTAGAAGCATAAAACCAGGCATAAAATGGCAAACTCCACAAAATAGGAGCTAAAAACTTCAGTCTTGGATAAAAGGAGACTAACTGTACCCGGTAATTGTTATTTGGCCCTCATCTTGAGAAAAAAATGAGATTCTTTTCTTTTCTTTTCTTTTTTTGAGCCCAGGAGGAACATCCGGTAAACCGGTTATACAACCCAAATCATAACACAAAATGGCATAAATCTTCAATGCTGAAGTACCACCAACACCACCACCATCCAAGTTATCTGGGAAAGGAATAAAACTTGATCCGCCATCAAGCATCAAGCGATACATCATTGCAAAATCAGCTTCAAAGCATGAAAAGACAAAAAAAAATTCGGGGGTCTATCGGATCGAACTCTCTGAGAATCAGTCATACTAGAGAGCCAACTTTACTGAACAACTACCGGATGACTTAAATCTTTGTATGAGGCTCAATCAGTGTAACAACAGCCATCTATACAAAGCCAAAAAAATACTTAATTTATACCAAATGGAGCAGAGGAAAACAACAGGAGCCAGAGAAGGCAGAGGAAAACAACACTGGAGACATCACCTGGGTAGCCATGCGGGCCCATTTGTTGCCAAGCTGAGCGTGCAGCTTGAGGATCAACCTCTCTTCCTCAGGAGTGAAAGAGCCTTTCTTCAAGTTGGGTCGGAGGTGGTTGGTCCACCGAAGCCGGCAACTCTTGCCGCAACGGGCCAGACCCGTGTTCTTCTGCACGGAATTCCAATTCCCCTCTCCATTCTTCTTCACATGCTCGATCAACACGGCATCTTCCGCCGCCGTCCATGGCCCCTTCTTCAGCACCAGCCCACCTCGACCGCTGCCACCACCGCTAGAACCGCTGCTACTTGACCCGATTGATTGCCCATCATCCTGTTGCTCCTGCTGCTGTTCTTCTTGTTGTGCTGATGCAATTCCTCTTGTCATGAAACCCAGATGGAGGGTGGGATCAGTCGCTTATGCACAGAAAGCTCATTCCTATGTGTCAGTGTGTATTAAAATGGAATTGTGCTGGGTTTTCTTTTCCGAGCTTTGATGGGTTAACTTTGGAAATGATTAAAAAATTCTTGGACTTTTTGGTTACGTGTCTGTGAACTTTTGTGTGATTCCAAGGGAAGATTTTCTCGCTCTTCCTCTCTGGAATGGAGGTGGTTGTGGTAGTGTTGGGGTTTAGTGTGATTACGTCCTTTCTTTTGTCTCTTCTCTTTGCACGAAATGGGAGTTGAAACAGGACTAAAGAAAGGTTGTCCAGAATTTCAGGTTAGATGCTTATGGGCGACGGCAATGGTTGAGACTTTTCTTGTCTAGCCCATCAAGAAAACATCAAAACGGAAATCTCACTATTTGAGGGGAAAACCAAAAAATAAAGGAAGGCGCAGAATTTGATGGTTGGAGTCAAGAAGGGGACATTTTTGCTGATGGTAGGAATCAACAGAAAATCAAGAATTTTGTTTTTGTCTGAGCTGCTCTTGTGCTAAAATGAACAGAAAATCTCGCCAGGACCATCCCAGAAGAAGGCCCCTTTGAGATTGCTGCTCACGGGTATAAAGTTGACGTTTTCTTGAGAACGGAGAACAATCGACAGGAAATTCAATTGGGAAACTGGATGCTGCTGATTCTTGGAACTTGGGTTTCACACAGAAGGAGAAAGAGAGGGAGAACGAGAGCCATAGAAGAGGAGCTACCATGTCGTCTCAGGTTTCATTGGCGGACCCATTTATTAGGCTCTCTTTTTCTTTTGTTTTTTGTAGTCAAAGCTCCTTTTTTCTCCCTGAATTTTTCCTCCTCTGATTGATCTGTGCAGATACAGGCTTGATTCTTTGATTTGTCCACTGTAAAGGTGAGGACAGGACAGGCTGGCGATTTTGAAATGGTGCGCCCACTAATGTGGCGCGGTTGTCCTCTTTTAAGGATACAAAACATGCATGCAGTAAGGCACAGGATCTTTTCTGACAGAGTCTGCAAGTGAAAAACCAATAATTTAGTAGTACTAGTGACAATGTGGCAGATGCTCACATGTGTGGGGGCAAGGTCTAAATTAGGATCACTTCCCTCTTTAGGGGTCATCTTAATTTTATCATATCCAATCTCATTTCACTCTAATTTTTTAATCAAGTGTCCTCCCACTTAATATAACTAACTATACATGGAAAATTTCCATTTGCGGCTTCTCAGATAAAATTTTGGGCACAACTCTTCCCAATGGGGAATTGGCTCCACGATGATTCATGAATAAGCCTTTTATGCTGGGGTGGTTTTTTTGTTGGCTGTTGCGAGCTTATCTCTTCTGATGAAGATTAGCAAAACAAGACCTCACATTGACTCGGATGGTGTGCCCAAAATTCATGAATGCGACTTTATACTAAGGGTGGTATTTTATTTATCCCGTGACAGTTGATTTTGATGAGATCTCATGTAGAAGCCAGTGAAACCTATCTAATTTGATGGTATAAATGGACTTTGGGCACATACACAAACGTTTAGGAGGGCTTCACATGGCCGGTGTTGATCCCTTGTAGATCAAGCGATCTCAACCATAAAATTTGTGGATTTCCTATGAGACTTATCATTTCTAATAGCCTCACATTGATTCGGATGCACTTCTTTCCCCTTTGACAATGATGCAAAGGGATAATATTCCTAACTGTAAGAATTTAAGTCAAAGAATATGGATACACCATGAATTGCTTAGAATCTATTTAACAGTTCAGTTTTTCACCTTCAACGTTTCCTTTATGTTTTTGCAATGATTCTCACTCAGTGCAAGAGTTTCACCTAATGGGTCTGCCTACTATGCTTGGCTGTACTTCCATAATAAGGAGTTAATCCAGATGTTTAGTTTCCTAATTTTAACCAGGAAAAAAAAATTCATAGGAATTTGATTTTGCCAATCATGTGAAATCCCATGTAAATTCGACCTCAACACGATCCTCGTATTACATGCCTTTTGTGTTGACTAAATGTTTATGAAATTCTGGCATTTACCATGAGAAACAGGCAAGAGACAAAGTTATATAGCTCATCTTCTAGCTGTGAACTTTGATTTCACCACATATTTTACATTTCGCTCCCCCAAATCATCATGCCTTCTCCTTCTTTTCTTTGTTCTTTTTTGCCTCTTTTCACTTGCTCTTGATTTCAGTTTTGTATTTGCAAAGAAACCAGATTCGTGGCAGGGTCACGCTACAACATGAAGAAACAATAATGAGCAATGAGTATGCATCCGCCCGCCTTGATTTTGTCCAAGACCCGATCTTGATTTGGTGGGGGCAGAGAGGATAAATATAAAAACAGAGTTCAAGAGAAGGCCTGGAATCAGCTTTTCGATCACATGATTGCCCCACTCAATAAACTCTTATTAAGGACTTCATCGAACATCATTGAAATAGATCGAGCCAAAAGCATATCGTCAATTAGTGTAGAACTTCTCCGGCCCCAGAAAGCAAAACAAATCAAACACAAAACAAAAAAAAATTGTTGAATCTCACCTCGGAGAAGAGACAAAGACAGCAAGTCAGCCAATACGGACAGAATGTTGATAGTTCGTTTGTAAAACAAATGGAAAGTGTCTTATCTCACGGCTCACGTAGAAAAAGTGAAAGGGTCCTAGTCGCAATTAATGAACATGACCTTGGTGTACTAGACCCTACAAAACCATGTGCCGATGCTTGGTCATTACATGCACCTAGCGCTTTGCCACGTTTAGTGGTTTACAATGCAGCGTTTGGGAGGAAAAATTGTATGGTTAAAAGAAAAAAAAAAAAAGACAGTTTTTACAGATTTGTCATTTCTGTCTTAACATTATACTTCTCGATTTTCCTTTCTCAACATGTTTTGAATCGTTGCCTTTTAGAGAGTTCATAGAAAATTATTAAAATTGCTATCTAGTATTCTTGTTTAAGACTTCAAAGTATCCTAAAGGATATTCGCCAATAATCATTACCATTGTTGTAGGGCAAATAATTCATTAAAAATCATGTATTCACGCCTCAAAGTCCAATTTCAATTTTTCCGAATTAATTTTTTTTCCTTAACAAAGAATCTGTCCAAAATTTAACCAGAAAGTAATCCGATTTGGCAATGTTTACGTATCAGGGGCTATCTCATCCCATTACAAATTTCTTCTTTGATCGAGATTAAACAGAACGTGAAGAAAGCAAAAACAGGGTTACAAGACATTAAACAGAAGGTAAAGAAAGCAAAAACAGGGTACCAAGATACCCGTCAGATCGGCCTTAGCTCATTGGTTGAGAAGATGAAAGAATAGATTGATTCCAAGAATTGTGGTTGGTAGACGAATGGCCTCCGAGGCAGAAGCGTGTGCATGGCAATATATGTCATAAAGTCAGAGCCAACCAACATGGACCATCCTCAGCCTTTTGTAGACTTCTGAGTTCTGACAGATGAATCAAACGAAAAGAAGAGGAAGACGGAATCATTAAATTCCTGCACCAGGACGTCTTCCTCTTTGCCTCTACTTAAACAAACTACGGAGAGCACAAATCCTGCAGAGGCCTTTTTGCGATCTCACAAATCGCGCATCTCCATCTCCAAAGTCCATGGCTCTGTTCTCTAACATCTTCGGCTGTTTCTCCGAAACGCCCGAGCCTAGAAGACGGGTGTGCAATGGAGATGTCTGTGTCCTGACAGATGGGAAGAGCATGAAGAACAAGAAGAGGGAAAGACTCGGGATCTCGATTTCATTCGCCCGCCTTTCGATGAGAAAGAACCAAATCCAGAAGGTGGTGAGATGATGAGCCGAGAACTGGTGCTGCTTCTGTATCATAGTGGTTTTTTTTTTTTTTCTTGTAGAATCAATGTCATGCAAGATTTGCAAAGATTTGTGTTTCACTGAAATTGAAAAACGAAAGTCGAGATATGAAGACGCAAATCTCTTCTATAGTTCACCGGGTCACGAAAAATCGCTAATATTGAGGAAGAGAATTATCTGTAATCCTCTTTTTCGTCCCCTCGCACCTCGTCAAATTGAGGTTCTTCATTTCTTATGGCAATTCGGCTTTCTTAGCTTTTGGGACTTCACTTTCGAAAATCGAAGAGGAAAAGAGAGGATTGCGCTGGAACGGGAAGAGTCGAAATTTTCGAACTCAAGAATCATCAAAATAGCCAAAATTAATATCGTAGTAGGCCTTCCTTTTCTTCAAATGCACTACGATATTCTTACAGGCAAAGGCAATCGGTCAGGCTGCAGGAATCGACAGGAGTGCCAATGGTCAAGAGAATCAAAAGAAGTCGAATACAAGCAGTCCTATCGAATTTCAATTTCTGCAAATCACCTACCGCCCAAGACAGGCTTCTTTCAGATGAATAATTGGCTAAGCTTTTAAAACCTCCGAAAAGAACAAATCCTTAGCCAACTACATATTTAATGAGACGGGGCTCCGAAAAGATCACAAACATCCAATGCAGGCAGCAGCACCACCATTCCATTAGTACCTCTCATGATGGATCTTCCTTTTATAAAGGAACAGCCAGGATAAGGGAAAGCAATCCCAAACGCTGTGTGGATGATTGAGAAATTCAAACTCCTATGCGCTTCGTATCATACACGGTTCCCATAGCTGGTTGCTGGCTCGTAACGTAAGAAGCAGAAACGACCATTTAAAAGAACTGAAGATGGAATTGAAGTGATTGACTTTCTTGTGAAAGCCTAATTTCAGTGCCATGGAGATGTAAGCAGTAGAAGATAAACGAAGGGCAAAAAGAAGATTTGGAACATTATGAAAAAGGCACTGAGGAACTGTTACATCCACAACTATCACCGGCCTGCAAAAATGTACCTGTCGGTCTCTACATATTCTTTGTGAGTTGAAGGCACAAATACAGATTCCATCCACAAGACCCTTCTCCAAGACTATCGTAATCTTGTTTCTCCATAAACTGTAACTTAGATATATTCCGCCATAAGTTAGTCGTCGTTGTCAGGAAAAAAATAAGACAGGATGCTCTGCCACCTTTACACAGACCACAACAACAATCCTGTGGCAACCTCTTGGCACGACAGTTGTTGGGAGTTATCCGACTTTGAAGCCAGTACTCGTCCTCAATCAGAGAAACAACCATCTCAGTTCAATGGGAACTTGCCTCATTTGGTCATCTGCACTATCTGGGCATGTTACCAAAGTGGCATTCCAAGGGTTCCAGTCAACCAAGAACACACTCACTTTCACATTCCCGTAGACAGAAGCCATGGATTCCTGTTGTCTTCCTCTGTCATCCATATCGACAGTAAGCCAGCAGTCTCAAAGTTGCAAAGCCAAATCTGGCTGCTGTGAATCAACCCGAACACCAGAAGACTGCAGCACTGGGGAACCTGGTGACTGGAAACCGACATTCAGATCCGGCGGACGTATTTCCTGCTTCTGCCTCTGCTGTGCATGTGGACTAATACCTCTCCAAGGAGACTGTGCTTGAGACCTAGACAAGTCAGCCGCTATAAATTGAGGGAAAACCACTGGCCTATTTTGGTATGGGGCTTCAGTGCCCAAATGACTGGGAGGACGTCCAAATGCCTGGACTGGAAAATTGTTCTTTGGAGGTTGAAATTGCATCATCCCAGAAGCTGGACTTTCACCGCGAACTCGAGCCATGTGCAAATGATATTCATGAGATAAATTGTGGGGAAAAGCTGGAGGTACTTGACTTTTCTGCATGCAGGGATTTTCTATAGCCTGTTTTAGCCCTCCAGCACCAACGGACATCCAGACCCTAGCAGCGGTTGCTGCAGCATTGCTTTGATCATCTCTCCTTATGGAAGATGAAGGCGTCATTACCGATGAAGTATCAACTGCAGCATGATTGCGAGAGTTATGTTGTTGCTGTTGAGCCTTTTCAGCCATCATTCTCATCAACTGAACAGGATCGCTCAGACCCTGGTCCTGTCCGTGGGGAAATGACATCATTCTAGGTATTTGATTAGCAAGACCAACAGAAGACATAGGAGTGAATACGCTATTCTCTAAACTATTACTTGCAACCTTCCCATTGGGCAAACCCCTACTGACCACTCCATTAGCATCTGGCTGCTTAGATGGCATACACTGCAGCGGACTCGTGTTTTTTGGAACTTGCTCCCTAGTTGTGGAAGAAACCGCCCCTGAAATCCCTGAATTATGACGAATTAAATTTCTTGAAACAGACACTCTCGACCTGGAAGCCCCTGCTTCTGAATTCTCGGAAAATTTCTTTTCTGCAACATGCTCAGCATTCTGGTGATCTCCTGGAGGCAAAGAGTTCAATTCAAATTGTTCTGTAACTTTTGTCTTTGGCTCACTCGGATTTTTCTGAAATGGGCTCTGCATTTGAAAATTGGCATTGTTTGCAGTACAGGGTCTTCTTGCAGCAAGGAATGGTGGCTTCCCTTCCCAGGCAAGCTGACTCACTGAATGCTCCCCAATAGGTTCTTGGATTTTAGAGATTATTATTTCATCTATTTTCAGTTCATCTCGGTTATGCAATCTTGTTCCCAGAGGAGAATCTTTCATCATTCGGTTCTCAACTAGTAGAACTGGGGTAGGATGGGGCTCATACTCTCCAACCCATCCTCGGCCAAATTTACATCCAGTTGGCAAAGCTCGCTCAATCCTTTGGGAGGCAACTCTCCAAGCAGCAGGACCAAGAGTTGCAGCAAAACGAGCCAGGCTTCTGGCATAAGAATACTCCACAGGAAGCCCCACCTGATTCAAAGCAGAAAAGTTATACATCTACATGAGCCAAACTCCAGAAAAGGCTTAGAGATTCATGGTTACATACAGCAACCAACTGCCTAACTTCACCCTCAAATGTACTGAATATGGTGTCAGGTTGAACCACAGGTTCTTCTGTTATGTTATAAGTTGCACGACGATTCTCGTCATGCAAATACGGCCTCCGTGCAAATTTTGATGGAAGACCTTTACCTGAAATTGCTAAAACAGTGAGAAGCAAATTTCCTCCCAATCTATTAGAAGATTTCACTCAAATTCAACAGTTAAAAAAACAGGAACTTGCTAATCTCCAGCAAAGTACATGATAACTTTTCAAGTCACGTGTATAAAAAAGAAAAGTTAGATCATCAGAAGCCAACAACAAGTTAAACCTTCTCTTCCCACATTAATTCATACTAATTATCAACATATACATGATTTAAACTACCTACCAATACTAATTGCCGATGAAAGTACATGATTTAAACTACCTTGATGCTAGTTGCCAATGAAAGCACGTTTTATCATACCTAAAGATAGGTCTTCTGTTCTCTCTACGTTGTTCTCCACCTGCATAGCATTACTCTCCACAAGACCATCAAAATTGCTCAGTCTATCATAACCAGCAGCTTGGTTTGCAGTGGCACTATTTAGAACATCTGGGACGTCTGCACAAGTGATGCTGGCAGAATCAGATTCCTGTACAGTTTGGGAGAATTGCTTTTTCATTTGTTTCTTTGGCAAAAAATTGGACTTCGTTCTCTGGTCAGATTTAAATTCCTTTTCTGACTGTTCGAAGTCAATCTTTACTTTGTCTTTCTCAGAGCGTTCAAAGTCAATCCTCAACTTCAAAAATTTCTTCCTCCCCAATTCTTGAATACAACGTGCCTTTTCAAAGAAACAGAAAAATAACTTTAGGACATTCTAGAGTTCAAACTTAATTTAAAAATCTAAGATTAAAGATTTGTTTAAAAAAGGGAAAGGGATGAGAACATAATTTAATACCTGTTTGTGGTATATAGTATCTGGAGCATTATATTGCATAGCATTGGAGCAAATAAGAAAGACATCACTCTGCATTGAACAAAGACCACAGGATCAAGTTCCAAGTTGCAAAGCATGAATAATGGAAAATAAGAAGCGCAATCACAATCACAATCACAATCATAATGTTTCGCAGCTGGAAGGTCCACCAAAAGGAATAATCTAATCTAACCAATCAAAAACCCATCAAAATTAAGAAATAAGGCAGTGAATCAAATTTTAACTTGCCCCTTCCCTTATTGAGATGATGGGAATGGTAAGAAACAAATACAAAGTAGCTGTGTCGTTTATGGAAAATCATTGACGAAAACCAAGAATACTTCTAAGGTTGCATCTTTCACACCTATGATGATCAAATATGCCAAGAAAGAGATATCGGTCGCTGCTCACAAGGCAAAAACACAGGACCCAAATTAAAACCTATTACTAAAGACTCCTACTGTTACGAACTCTAAATAAAGGAGCTGAACTATACAAGTTAACCAGGGAATGAACGGATTAACTTAGAATGTTCAGGCATCCTTTCAGACCTCACAGAGTGACAATATCCAGCAGTCTTATAACTAGAATTTGACAGACAAAATGCTATGTGGCAATTAACTATAGGAGCACTATCTCATCCAAGGAAATGTACTCATATTCCACTTTGTACAGAATCTCATGTGCCCTTCATGCAGGTATACAGTTCCTCGATCAGAAAACCAGTCCAATAGCATCAAAGCCACTGCGTGAAGATTAGGCTCCCAGGAAGAAAGAGCGAGTACTTTCGGTCAGCCTGGCAATGAAGTAAAACTATTGCTTGCCAATCCCCACAGTATGCGGCCTCTATTTTTCATTTTTCTCATTTTGTCTCTTCAGCGTTTTTTTTTTTGGTAAGAGGGTCAATAACATGAAAAAGTCCTCTAAAACACCCGTCAATGAAAAGAAGTGGGAAAGTGGAGAAATAATGCTATAAAATTCAGGATCCAGTAAATGCTTAAAACCAAAGAAATTAATCATCAATTTGACGTACAGGAATCTCAGCCTCCAATAAAATATAAATGCACAAACAAGCAAGGATACTCACCTCAAACTGCTCCAAAGTAGAATACGACCCATTGGCAAGCTTCTTTCTCACAGTGGAAAAATCCATTGGATGCTCGATAATATCATGGTAATCTGGAAGCTACAAAACCAGAAAGTAATTCACTCATTAAAACCACATTGAATTGTATTGTATCCACCCAGTACACTGAAAAGGAAGAAATTGCAAATACCTCCTCAGGATCAACAGGCTCAGCATAAACACCATAAATATCTTTCCTGCCACAATCACAACACAGAGACCGTTGAGACCATTTACAGGGGAAAAAGGTTACAAGATACTATTTGAAAAGGGAACAAGATATAATTGCAAACCGCACTTCTGGAGTTTGTCAAGTATCAACTCGAGCTTCCTCTTATCAGGCAGCGGAATCCCTGATGAAGGAACTGGAGAACTCGACCTTGCTACCCAAACCAAAACCAAAGTTTCAAATGCGTTACCGTTAAATCTGAACATGAGAACCGAATTCAAAAGCTCAAACCAGAAACTGGTGAATGAGAGCAAACCTCGGGGAGAGTTAAGCCCCGCCGATTTTTCTCCAAGACCTCTTTCCTGGAAAAGTCCATCACACTAAAATCTCAGCACCCACACAAAAATCTCAAAACCCAACACAATATTCTTAACAGTAGAAGAAGCAAAAAAGACCGATCACTTATGAAAACGAGAGCTCTCGACAGAGACAGAGGCAGACAAGGAAGAGACAACACGCAAGTACAAGCAACGTGAGGTTTTAAATACATAGGTAGAGAAAGAAGGAGAGAGAAAGGTGGGACTGGCGAGCGTGATTAGATTCTGTTTGTGTTAGTTATCGACAGTTGACCGTTATCTCTCTCTCTCTCTCTCTCTCTCTCAGGAACGACCTAGAGAGAAAGTCGGAGAGTGTAATTTACGAGTGTGGACCAATTAGAAAAATCTCTCAGTGTTCTCGTCCGAGCTGGACACAATCGCAATCTCGGTGCATTTTCTATGTCCATCCACACAAATCTCCATTTTGCACACCGCCTCAGCTTAAACCCTACCGCTGCACAGTCCCTCTCCCATCCAAATTTCAATACCTCCTCATCATCATCGCCGCCGATCTCCTCCGCATCCTCGTCCACGCCGCCGCCGCCGCCGCTCCTCGCCGGCTTCCGCTCGCCGCGCTCCCCCTCCGAGCTGGACGCGCCGCTGTCCAGCGCGTGCTCGCCACGCGCCCCCTGGTCGAGCTTCATCACCAGCTTCAGCTTCTTCGCCCTCCTCCTCTCGTCTTCGTCCTCGTCCTCTTCGTCGTCGAACTCGTACTCGTCATCGATGTAGTCGTCGTAATCGATGAAGTTGTACCTGACGCTCCGTCGGCGGAGGCTCCGACGGAGGTCCGGTTCTGGCGCCGGCGAGGGCTTCGGCGAGCGCTTGGCCAGATCCGACTTCGGCGGCCTCCCTTTCTTCTTCCTCTTCACGATCTGGTCCATCATCGCGCCCTGGAAGCACAGTGCGCGCGCGCACACTCACAGGCACACACGCTTTCTCTCTCTAGAAACTCTGGCACTGTCTTTCTCTCTCCTCGCTCGCTTCCATTAATTTTTCGATGTTGCCTGTGGATTTCCCCTCTGAGAGGACTTTATTAGCCGAACCTGAGGCCGAGCCTAGAATTTGAGGAGGCCGAAGCTGAGGCTGGGGGTGTGGGGTCGGGCTGCGGAAATGATTGATTGGGGGAGAGGGGAAGAAAACGGCGTCAACAGTGATTGGAGAAACGGGGGCGATGTGCTGCCCGTTGCCCGCCTGCCCGTTGCCTCCTGCCATTTTGCAATTTTCTACAGCTCCGATGGCGTGGGCGATGGGTTATACGCGCAGCATAGGCGCGTGCACTTCCCTCGTTCAGAATTTAGGCCCAGGGCCTCGCACTCCAAAAAGTGCAGTATACTAAGGGCCTATTTGTTTTTATTTGAAAGCATGTTTGTTTTTATTTTTTTGATTCGAAAAATAATAAAAGAACATAAATGTGTTTATTTACACTTTTATTTTCAGAAATAAAAAAGATATTTTTTGTTCGCGAGAACACATTAGGACAAAAAACAAGAAACAAAAAAAACTTACTTTTTAATCTTGAACAATTTGTTAAAAAGCATTTTTTATTTTTATTTTTATTTTCTCTCTCTTTTGCCTTTGCGGCCTCTGACCACCCCCCTGGTTGCCAACCTCCGATGGCAACTGCAGGAGGCGGTCTGGTGGCGGGGGGTTGGCCGGTTGCAATCGATCGCCCATGAACAAGAAGAAAAAGTGAGAAAAAAACAAAAAATTTATTAATCACACCAAATACATCTATATTCTTTTTATATTTCAATAACAATTTTACCAAATATTCTATTTTACTCAAAAATTATTGAGTAAAAATATAAAAAAAATATTTTTGTTCAAAAAATGTTCTCTAGAACAAAAACGTTACGAAACACACCTTAAGCCATTTTGTCATCTCTACGAGCTGAGCACAAGTTGATTTTTCTTATAATTTCTTGGATTAATACTCCGAAAAAATCCTAAATCAATATATCGGTGACAAATTTATTACAAGTTAAATTTTTAATCGTAAAAAAACTTAAATAAGTATCATTGTGACGTATTTACCCTCCATTAAGTTTTCTATAAACTTTATTGTGAAATTGATGAGTTTGATGACACCTAACAATAACACAATTAACATGACAAGTTACTATGAAATGCCACGCAAGCTTGGGGTACATTTATTTTGGAGGTTTTCGTTGCTCAAAAATTGATTCAAGACAAATTATCGTGGGTATATTAGTTTAGATTTTTCCTTCATATTAAAACTAATTTTTTTGAGATAAGTCACCGATAGTCAAAAGATTTGTCATAAAAATGAAATTAATATTTAAAATTTTAAAAGTGCAATTAAGTCATAAACTTTATTTAATTAGTGTAATCAAGTCCTTTTTCTGTGAACTCCATTTGACTTCGCTAATAAAAAAATGTTGACGTGGTATTTCTTATTATTTTTATTGTCTTACACGAGGTGACATGGATGAAGCGAAGTTCTTTTTTATCCAGCTATTTTTTAAAAATATAAATACATTTTTAAAATATATAAAGAATAAGGTAACTTAAAAAAAGGGGGGAAAAACCGTGAAAGAGCAGAACCTTGCCATTGCTATCCTACCATTGTCGAGAATGGCTAGTAGTATTGGGGGACGACCGACGGTTAGGACAATTTAAATCTCATTTATATTAAATTAAAAATGAGCTCAATTTAGAAAAACACAATAAAAAAGGGGCAAAGCAGTCCTCGCCGGAAAAAGGGAGGCCGCAACATTCGGATTAGTATAATTTTATTATACTAAAAAAGAGCAACCAACATTCAGATTTCCGTAACATTATCGCATAGATTTTATGATTTTACACTCATGAAGACAGGATGTTTTTTTTTGAATTATAGTCTCTATATCTTTAGAAAAAAGTAGAGATTAGTATAAACTATTAACGAGTTATTTCCAAAGTAAGAATCGTTTGTTGACGACGTTAACACCACGCGCTAGGGGAGAAGCTGATGAAAAAGAACAGTTCTGGTTCTTCGAACAAAGACAACTCGAGTCCGTACATGGAATTCTCGTCGGTACATTTGCCTCTGTGAAAATACGGAGTTGATTCTCGTAAATGATAATTACTTTTTACACCAATAAAAGAATAATAGCGAAAGCTCGGAGCTTGTTCTTCTGATCGTGACAATTGGCATGCCCGGTCGTTTTCTGTCCCAAAAAATAAATCGACCGATATAAAAGATCGAAATGCATTATACGAAAAAAAAATTAATTTAGCTGAACAAAGACGCAAGTGAGATCACTCTAATTTTAATACATGAATACGATGATTCGATATTTCAAATCGTCGGGATTAACCTAAAAGCCATCTTAAAAATTGATTTTCAGAAATTAATCGCAATAAAAATACTTAGAAATATTGTAATTTTATTATTCATGGTGCTATGGAGAAAATACGGATTGAACGGTGCATAAAAAATTGGTGACTTTAGAATGTTCTTCTCAGCTATGGAGAGAACGACTAAACTATTAGATGCAAGCCAAATTACATTGATTAATAAGTTTCGCCGTAAACACAACCGAGCTATGATATTGCCGCCGAAAGGGAAAATTATGTTTCAAAACGTATAACGGCCCAAAGAGATTTTTGCTCATGATAAATAGTCACGTCTCTTCAAAACTAACTCGTTCGCTCACTTTGCTAAGTCTTTCAATGGACCCAAGGAAGACCGAAAAATTATAACGACAAATCTATGTTAATGACTCTCTCCTTCCTCTCCACCATAATATGTGTAATGCCTCGGCGTTATCCATAGTACGAATATTATCCACTTTTGACGCTGAGTTCTCATTATTTTGTTATCTTTAGTCTATCCGAAAAAATGCGTACATACTATTAAGGAGGCCCAATGCCTTATAAGTTAGTCTAAAGACTATCCCTTAGGCAATGTGGGATAAGAAAAGTGCCCCATTTGATTGCATCCAAGGATCAAGGTGCGGATGCACTATCATCCCTTCTCCCCGCACACTGCCGTCTAGGTTGTCACACTCTCCCTCCCCTAGGAGCACAACATCCTCACTGTGGCCTCACACGCAGTCGGGAGTCGATTTCGATGCCAATTGTAATACCCCTATGTTACCCATAGTATGAATATTGCCATTTTTGGACACTGAGTTCTCACGGTTTTGTTTTCCTTAGTCTATCCAATAAAACATGTCTATTATTAAGGGGGTCTAATGCCTTGCAAGTTAGCCCCAATACTCTCCTTTAGGTGATATGGGACAAGATAAGTGCTCCCTTTGTGTGCAGTCGGCGATCTAGGCGTGGACACACCGCCATCCCTTCTCCCCGCGCAACGTTATATGGGTCGTCACAATATGTTTCTCATAAATTTACGGATTTCAATCAATAGCTGAAGTTCACTTTGAAATTTGTCAATATCATCATCTTATAGAGAAGGAATAATTAATTAATATAGAAAAAATAGTTGTATGCCTATGGGATGCTAATTTTGATATAAGTTTTTCAATTTAACTAATCTAGTCAGAAATTCATTGATGATTTGCTGATGTAATTATTAATAAATTTTGATTGGAAATCACTTGCGTGGATACCAAACATTCTAAGTGATTAGCTAGGCTTTGAATGGATATTCTTTGCAAAATCGACACGCTTCAAAGTTATCTTCGTAAAACTTTACACGAGTGCCTTTTCGCCGTGAAATTTGTTTCTTATTTCTCTCTTTGCAATTGGATTTTCTCGATTTTCAATTTCCGATTCCATCTACAATTCGAACTCGTGTCTTTATTCCACAACGGATTGTAGCAACGTGAGTCTTTGTTTTTGGTTTTTTGTAGGCCAACCATCCCAATTCCCCTCCTTGGTAATGGAAAGTTGAAAACACGTGATCGTCGACCAGAACCGAAAATGGAAGATAATTGCGCTGCCTGCCTTGCCCGTGATTGGGTCACATCACAAACACACTGCACAGGATATTACAAACATGCCAACATGCCTCCGCAGAGCAAAGCAACATCCCAATTTGACAAATATAATTCAGACCTTTCAAAAATTCGAATCGCGGAATTTGGTTCTGATATAATTAAATCCGAATCTCACCGATAATTTGATCATATATACAATTCAATTTACCATTCCAAAAATATTTATTTTATACAATTTAAACCTTATTCACAGATGCACTTTTTTTCTTCATTTTAAATTCCTGCGAATTTTACGATATGTAAATAATCATAGCTTTTTAAAAATCTGGAATAGGATTAGAAAAATAAATATTTTATAATTAAAGTTAATTTCATGGCTGACAATGAAATTTTAGAGCATGAATTCGTTACTGTAATTTCGGAAAAAATAACAATATGTAGAGCAGAGCGTTTTCTTGGGAATCTATACATCAGGACCACGCGGGCAGAGAAAACGGCGCCGCACGGTGCTTTCGCTTCCCGACGAGCCGCCTCCTTCCTCGCAGGACTCGCTCCTCGTTCTTCTTCTCCACGCGGATCGAGTGTCTGAACATCAGAACGTCAGACAATGGAGAGACTGAGGAGAGTAGTGAGCGAAATCGCGTACTCGCGAGATCGCTCCGAGCTCTCCTCGCTGCACCGCTCTCTCTTTCCTTTCCTGTCCCTCGCTTCCTCCGTGTACGGCCTCGCTCTATCTCTCCGCTACCAGCTCTACCACTTCCGCCTCTTTTCAAAGCACCGGTAAAACGTCTCTTCTCTCTCTCTCTCTCTCTCTCTCTCTCTCTCTCGTTTCAGTGAAAGTTGAACTTGAGAATTTCGCAAGGTCGCACGAGTTCATGTCAGTGAAGCGACAGCGTCTCGATCAATAGAGTCGCGTGCCCGTAAACGGCAAGAATTAGTAGCTCTGAGCGGATAATTGTAGAGTGGCAGATATTCTTCTGCATCATTAGTTTTTTATTAGCAGACGAGCTTATGAAATGGATCGATGTGGCTATGTTGTTTTTTTCCTTTTCGGCCAATGATGCAGTAGTGTTGTTTGTTCTAATGATTCTCTCGCGGTGCTTCACTTGTGGAGATTGCCGGTGCCGGTGATAAGCGTGGGGAATTTGACTTGGGGAGGCAATGGGAAGACGCCGATGGTCGATCTCATTGCAGCTTCACTAGCTGATTCTGGCATTTCGCCTCTTATTCTCACCAGGGTAAATTTTTCGTTCTCTCTGCTGGCTCTACTTGGAGTCGTAATGACCAAGTATTTAAATGTTTGCAATTTCTTCTACATGGTTGGGTTGGACGAAACTTCTCAAAAAGTTATGGTTTCCTTATGAACCATAAAGAGAAGCTAAGAAGATACCGCATTGTCTCATTTGAAGGGGTAAATGTAGGAGTTGTACGGTGTTCTTTAGGAGGAGTCCCTAACATTTTATTAGAATATAAGATTTATCGAGTAGAGTAACAAACCAAATAGGACCTGCAACTCTAATGGCAAACGGTTCATACTCTTAGCTTAGGAAGTGATCTTTATTTGGTATGTCTTCCTGGACAGGGTTATGCTGGTGGGGATGAAGCTAGAATGCTTCAAAGGCATCTCCTTGGAAAGTCAGCAAATGTTGGTGTTGGTGCTAATCGAGCAGCAACTGCTGCTGCTTTCATTGAGAAGTATGGTTATCGTGACCCTCGTACCTGTGTACGTCCAGAAGGAGACTCTACTGACCTGAAAATGGGGGAAAAGGTGGGGAGCAATGGTCAAATTTGTTTCAATCACTGCTGTGAGGAAATTGGGGCCGCAATTCTAGATGATGGAATGCAGGTACACCACTAAATACTGTGTCTGCGGATGTTGTGATACAGCGGTCATCATGTGTGGAAAGCTTTCTCCTGGCAACTCGTGCTTTTAGCTCGGTTTGTAATGTGATTTTTTCCATGGCAGCATTGGCAATTGTCGCGTGATCTGGATATAGTGATGGTTAATGGGTTATGCCCCTGGGGAAATCATCAGTTACTTCCACTCGGACCTCTGCGAGAACCTTTAACAGCACTTGGGAGAGCAAATATAGCTGTTATACATAATGCGGATCTGGTAAATGTCCACTGATTCATAATTTTATGTAGTTTTGTTTACTTCATAGCATTGTGGAGTAAGATGCACGTTTCCATTTCATACTCATGCAGTTCTGATGCTCGTGAGTTTGCATTAGCAGACAGATATGGCGAATTTCATGTCTTGGTGCTTCACAGGTGTCTGAGCAAACTCTCGCAAGCATTGAGTCTGCTATTCGAGAAGTGAACAAATTTATGAAAGTTTTCTTCACTAGAATGGCTCCAGCATACTTCTTTGAAGTGGCAAACATGAATTCCATTATACCTTTAGAGGCAGTGTCCAACAATGTTGTATTATGTGTCTCTGCACTTGGTTCTGCAGATGCTTTTGTCAAGAGTGTTGAAAAGGTATCGCTTTTATTGAATTTTATCAGCGTATAAGGCAGAGCATCTTGGTTCTGGGCGAAAGGCTTCTTAATTCATGCTTAGTTTGATTTCGATGTATAAAATCTCTGCAGCTTGGAGCTATTCATGTTGAGCGGTTGGACTTCAGTGACCATCACTCATTTCAGACTATGGTAGAATCATGTCGTTTTTTCCTTTCCCATTTTCATTTCATCACAAAAAAGTTGGATGTCTCTTGCATTATCCTTTGTTAGTCCCATAATTAAGCCATGATTGAAATCTGTAATCTGCTGATCTTATTATAACGATGGCTATGTTACTAAGCGCATTCCCTGATTAGTACAAGCTCAACTTATTTGATGTTTCAACTGCTAAATACCAGTCAACTGCTTCAGAACTTTTACTTTTTACCATCTTGATATTTTATTGATTTACCTTATGTTTGTAGGACATTGAGATGATTAAGAAGCTGCTTAAGGACTTGGAAAGCAAATTTAGTTCCAGGCCAACCGTCATTGTTACAGAAAAGGTGAGGTGATCATATTGCCAGGAGTCCTATTTACGCAGTTCTTAAGAACTAGATGGTCGGGTTTCTAAATAATGTATCATATGGGTACCTCTTATATTAGGCATATCCAATTGCTAATTTTATATCCTAAATACTATGCATTTTAAATTGCACCCTGTGGGGGGCATGCTGCTGAAGTCAAAATTTTCCCACGAGTTATCAAATTATTCTCAACTGAGGTGCCTTGAGTTTTCTGCTATTGCCAGTCTTTCTGAGTAAAATGCCTATCGGGTAGCTACAGAAAACTCAATTTTCTCTGGCTGCCGAAATAGCCTGTATAATTTTTGGGAATGAACTTCTAATGTTGCATTCTTGCAATACTTACCAGGATTATGATCGAGATCCAGAGATTTTGAAGCATCTAAGACCTTACAAAACTTGGGTGCTTTCAGCTAAGTTGCAGTTTATACCTCACAAAGGATGCAGTGGAATTTGCTTCAAGAATTTGTTGGAGGAATTACTGCAAGTAAAATTATCAGGTGTACCCTACATTTAGGGCTGGTGCTCTGTATGACACAACAAGCGTATATATCCACTTGCCCCTGTCCAGCTTGCCGGTGGTGTGGAGGAGCAATGCTGCTAATTCACATGATCGAGCCTGAACATCCTCTGAACACCCTCAACCTATGCAAAAAGACCATCAACCTCCCTGTTCCTCGATTCTTCACCCAAGTCTGTCTCGATTCGTTTTTCTAACAGATGAGGTATTGCTATCTGCTACTTGCCATATGCAATCTCTCTCGCGGATCAAAACTTTACCATTCTAATCTCTCTAACTTTTAGTACTTAAGGACAGCGCCGGGCTTTTGGATCCTTCTTTCATCCTAAATATTTGTTTGATATTCAGGTTGAAGAATCATCTCCATATGAAGCTAAAATGATTTCCGGGGGATTGCAGGAAGAAGTGCTTCTTCAACAACCCAAAGTCAGAGCCTGCAGGAATCTGAAGCACAATTATTTTAGCTGCATATATGCAAGAAGAAATCGAGCTTGTCGACAATACATATGACAGAATAGTTTTAAAGACTGTTCTTGTATGATCCTTTCCCCTTTTTTGCACTAATAGTCGTGTTTTTTTTTTTTTATATCGCTCGAATGCGATCACTATTGTGATAAAGTTCGTACGCGATCCATTAGACATTAATCCGGCGCAATGTAGGATGGTGAGCTTTCTTTCCTTGTTATAGTCGAAGCTACAGGAATCAGGACTCGACAGAAAATCTTCATTTTGAAGATGGTGGCAATTAGAGAACAAAAATAGACGATGAAGATGCAATGAAGCCGACCGAACGTAATTGTCAGCTTCGGGTGCTGTTGAAACCCCGTTTCTTCGTCATCCTTGAATTCGCTTGAGGTCCTCCATCTCCCTCTTCTCCTTTTCCTTCGGAATATCTGTTGTCATCATCGTCCTCCGAATTCTCACCTTCGTTTGCCTTGTCGAACCCCAGGTACTTGGATATCAAGTCGGGGACGACGAAGTTCGCTATCCAGTACGCAAACAGTAGCACTGCACTGCAACCAACCACAAGTCATCGAATCAATACGCGACACTCGCGGAAGGAGCGTTGTTCGAGGAGAAGCGTCGAGCCGACTTACCTCGTCTGGAGGAACACCGATATGTCGCCCGTCTTCGTCGGAGTAGCGGCGGTGAGAGCAGAGCCGTATTGATCGGCGATTGCGCTGGTCCCGAAAGGCAGCTCTCGCCGCTTCGGCGGCGGCGGCGCCACCGTCGCTTGCCTACCGAGGGGAGAGCTGAGGCGGCGGTCCGTGGAGGGCGAGAGGAGGAGGACGTGGTTCTTTTTCGTGGAGGAGCGGGCGTTGCGAGAGAGGTGGGTAGGAGGAGAGAGACAAAGCTTCGAGTGGCAATAGCATGGCGACGGGAAGCTCATTGGGAATTTTTCCTTCTCGGTTGGCAGGAGGAGAAGAACCACCAGCGGCAGCGAGAGAGACGAGATCTCAAGCAAAATCTGAAGATAAGGAGATTTTTCCGGGTACGGCCCGGCCAATGTCAGCGGGGCCGGGCCATGCCTAGCCCCATCAAACAGTTGCGTCGAGGTGGGTCGAAATTGGTGCCATCCAAATTAACACTTGTAATATAAATCTAAACCTTACTCGATTTACACTTAAACATATTCATCTTCATCCTAATCTAAAAGTTAGAGTGTAGAGTAAGTGAGCGCGATGTTAAATGAAGGGCGAGAGAGAATGAAGATAAGAGTCATAGAGATAAATTATATCTAAATAAGTTATAAATCAATCTGCGACTAATTTAATATCCATATTTATTTAAACTCGGTCGTTGAATATAGCTAACTCGTGTAATAACTCAGCTTATTAATAATCGATGACTCATTTTAATGGGTCTTGCTCTGCCCAACTATGAAATCGTTGATGAGGCCTTTGTCTATTTTGCTCTTCATGGTAATTGGAGAACTCCTTTAGTCCGAAATGGCACTAAGAAAGAGTTGAACTCAGGCACATGAATGCTCATGTCGGTCAGGTTTGAGTTAACATCGCATAGGTCATGTCTAAACAAAACGCCACGGCCGATTTCGGAAATCAATGAATCCTTGTTTCTTAAATCCGGCGTCCTTTCATTTTAATCACCAAACAACGTCGTGTCAGATGATCCATATGAGAATCAAAACAGTATCGCTATTGCGTCCTTTGCAATCGGTAATTCCGACGGGTGCTGAAACTTTTCATGACGTTTAAATCTCGATGGAGCTGTGTATTTGGCCCCCCTGCTTTACTCCCGTGGAAGCATTCCCCCATTAATGCTTTCTGATCGTTGGGGTTTATATTCTTCACGGGACCAGCCTTCTTCATTGGGACTATTCTAACTGTAGAGGAGGGAGATAGAGAGTGGTCGAACCTCTCTCCTCGAGATCGAACTGCGAGTAGGGGCGACATTGAAGCAGTTGATCTTGTTTCTCAGAGGGACTCTACTTAGTTGACTTTGACACCATGAATGCACTAAACTGTGTCACGACACGTGTTCGTGGCTGAGGAAATGAGCGGAATTCATTCAAGAACTCCCCTCCCCCCTCTCTCTTCCTCTCAACCGTACGTGTTCTTCCATTGATTCTCTTTAGCTTCGCTTCTATATAAGTCCCTCTCTCGACCCTACAGTTCTTGCCAACAACACTTCGATTCCTCTGCAAAGCTTTGAGCCTGATAATGGTTTCCAAGTTGGTTCTTGCTGTGGTGCTCCTGAGCGCTCTTGTTTGCTCCACCGGCGCTAGAAAGCTTGCCAGCGCAAGGCCTGATCCTTTTCAGGAAGAGAAGATATTCTTCCGCCGCCCTAGGTATGGCGTTGGCAGAGGCGGCGGAGGTGGAGGTGGCTTAGGAGGAGGCGCTGGTGCCGGCGGTGGTCTTGGTGGAGGAGGTTTTTGGGGAGGAGCAGGTGGCGGGTTTGGTGGTGGAGCCGGTGGAGGGTTCGGTGGAGGGGCAGGTGGTGGTGGAGGATTCGGAGGTGGTGGCAGGCTTGGTGGCAGAGCGGGAGGAGGATTCGGCGGAGGTGCCGGCAGTGGCTTTGGAGGTGGTGGCAGGCTTGGTGGCAGAGCGGGAGGAGGATTCGGCGGAGATAGCGGCAGTGGCTTTGGAGGTGGATTTCCTTGAAGAATTGACCAAACTAGACTTGAACTACTATCTATGCACACTCTAGCTAAATAATGCACCCCGTGGATAATTGTTTCCACCGGTTCATCCTTCACCTGTATGTTTGATTTGATCATCATGAAAATAAGAAGTTCCATCCCAATCAATAAACACCAAATACTAGTTGATATAACTAAGCATCCGATGGTTCCTCTCAAAATTGTCCGAAAAATTGAACACGACATCCATGCTCATCTCAAACACTCCATTACATTGATTCCGTGCCATGCAGACACCGATATCATATTAAAGGGTATAAAATATGGACATCGATTGTAGTTTTGTAGATCAACAGAGGATGATGGTTGCTTGGCCTCCAAAGATTCTTTGGTAAGAAGTTCACTTCCACGCACAAACTTGCTTCATAATCAAATATCAAAACGTTGGGCGCTTTAATTTCTCCTAGCGGGGAAGGTATCCCGTGCTTCCGTTTCAATGGGAATGTACATATTCTTTAGCTCAAAGCCTAAGCCTAACCTCATCAGCAAAAGCTCTCATGCTATATCAAGAGCCAGAGATCGCAAAAAAGAACACGTCGCCTTGATTCTGTAAGGGCCAATTGATTTCTCAAATCTGTCAGACTCTCTCTCTCTCTCAACCCCCTCTCCCACCCGAGAAGATGACTCAACTCTTATTCGGCCTTGTGTTCTTGGAGATGGCTTTGATAGTTGTCCTTCTGTTTGGAAGTCCTCTGCGGACGTTGTTGATGCTGGGGCTGGGCCGGATGAAGCGGGGTAGAGCGCGGCTCGTCGCGGGGACCGTGGCGGCGACCATGGTGGTTGTTTTCAGCTCGGCGGTCTATAATGTCTTGAGCATTCAGAGACGCCTGGCCGAGGCGACCATGATCAACCCGACCGATCAGATCCTTCTGGCGTATAGTCTTCTGGAAGTATCTCTCATGGGTAAATCACAAACTACGCTCTTTTTTACATGTCTGAAGCTACTTTCATAATATATATACGATAGTCACGAATCGCCCATACTTTTAAGTGGTTTATCCTTAGAGGGTACTCTTATTTACCTGATGGTTATCCGTTGACATATAAGATTTCTCTTGGTAGCTAATTGGGGATTCTGCAACCGGCAAAAGAAATTTGTGGGTATTTCAGGAAGGAGAGACTGGGAGTTATTTACTTAAAATAAAAAAATCTCGACATATCAATGTTTTAATGTGGACTATAGTATGGGCTATGGGCCAAGGCTTCAATGAACTTCACAGGCCCAGAAAGTGTCATGACAAGCTTGGACGAAACTTTTGGCCCATCGTCCTCAATTCCATGTTTTTCAGCTTAAGAGACATATAGACAAGCTCGTGCAAGCGGCTTCCGTACTACCTATTCAAACGGTTCGGATCAAACCCGACACGGTTCCGAACTTGCCCCCATCTTCAGACCAGATCCAGTCGTTGTTTTTGCACGTTCCGATGCGGTACCGATCCGGTCCGATCCCCATCCAATCCATTGATTCGATCTAGTAGAGACGAGACGCTTCTCTCTCCTTTCTTCTTCCTCCTTTTGCTAATTACAGCCATAGTCGGTCCGCTTTTTCCGAGCACGGCGAGTCGAGCTCGACACTAACTCGGTTTCGAAGTGTCTGCGCAGGCTTCTCTCTGTTCCTTGGCATATTGATGGACAGGTTGCATTATTACGTGAAGGAGCTCTACCAATGGAGGGACGTCTCGCAAGCATCCATGAAACGGGAAAGAGATTATATGGAGATGCTTGGCATTGGATCATCAATATCAGACGAGGACTAAGCTAGCTCCAGTGAAAATCTAGTACGTGATTTGGGTTAATAGAGAGTATGTGTTAATTAATTGTATCTTGGTGCATTGTATATTTATCGATGCCGCGTCAAGAGCCAAGGATGATTATCGCTCCGATGGGTGCGCGAAGACCAAATTTATCATCATCTCAATTGTGCATATAAAATACCGGGCAACCTAATTATTGGACATTTGTTAACCTCGTCCGAGTCAACTTCAAGTGTCCTTTTATTCCTAGACCAAAATGTGCGTGTATGAGGTTCACCTGCCTGTCTAAAAACCTAACTCTTGTCAAGGCTTCTTTTATTTCAAGAAACAATTTCAAAAAATGTATATATATTTTTAAAAAATAATTCTTTCTAGTTGCTAAAAAAATGAATGGATGAATCATGCTTTTGACATAAATCATTACTGATAATGAAACTTCCTATTAACTAATTATTTTAAGCGATATATTTTATTTGAGTTCTTGAATTGCTTTCATTTTTTGGTATCAGAGCCCTCGTCATCAAGACCGAGTTAAAGCTAATATCCTATGATGTGAATTCATACCTAGACGAAGAACCATTTCCAGTATGGCAGAACAACCACCTTTAGTTGTTGATGCCCCTTTTTCATTAGATCTTTCAGTATTTCGCATATTCAATACTTCAAAAGCTCAAGGTTACTTACCTCAGTGAAGATGACGGGATTACTAGCATCCAACTTCCACCGATAAACTCTTATGCCAAATCAACGTGTTTTTGCTAAACTAGTCCCTAAAGTTAATGGGTTATATTGAACAAAATAAAATTTTAGCGACAGCATTGCATAGTGGACTAAAGTTCATGTCTTGTATATGTGATTTTCCCTTTCGCTCACATAAACATAAGAGTATGACTTATCTCGCCCAAAAACAAAATAGTTCCGACGAGGAATCGGGATGCGAACAAGATGGGCGCCCGGCGGCATACAAATGATAAAAGAAGGCGAAATTAGTAGATCAAGATTAGGGCAAAAGGGGCTACCGGAAAAGGGTCCAAATTCTAATTCCCGACTTTGTTCTTTGTTCTCCTTCTCCTCCATTCTATATCCCACAAAAAAAGCCAAAGCGCAGACGAATCGGACTCTGTTCTTCCAATCGGGTCGTTTAAGACGTGCGCAATCTGTCTGATCCCCACGCCATGTTGACCCCCGGAAAAGTCAACGGCCCTTCTTCACGTCAGCTAGCACCTGCACCCAGTTTTGACCTTTCCTCTTTTTCTATATATATATATATATCTTTTTGTCTAATTCGGTTCTTTATTATTGTTAAAGAAAAGGGCACCAACGCCGGCGAGAGTTGGTGCTTGAACGAATGGCTACGACATGCTCGACCTTTTGACGAGATCGGCGGTTGGTTGTGAAGAAAAAGGCGTTGACTTCTGTCGAGCCCCCTTTTTTGGGGTTTCTCGAGTCGCGACGGTGATGGGCGACGACTGCAAGAAGGTCGTCGTCCTCGAATCATTGAGCACCGCCGGAGAGATGGCCAGCTGCTCGACAGAGTCAACGGCGGTGGAGCAGCGAAGCCCGTACGCCACGCGCACCGGTGACACGGTCAAAGAGGGAATTGTTCCACGTGCTTGAATCGAGGGCGGTTCCCAAGCACCATCTCGTCCTTCCATCTTTACTCAGGTTTAGGTAAGCTTTTAGCGCACGCAGACCTTTCGCATAATCTCGACCGTCAGAACAAGTCTGGCGAGAATCCAATGAAGGTCCGATGATGAAACGCATGTCGTCTGACCTTATGGCAGTATTGAAATGTGAATAAAGACGTGCTTCGCTAATTATAAAAAAAAACCTTTTTTTTTGAGAAAGAGGAAATTCAGAATACGTAATCGAAAGTCAAGAGTGTAAAACGACGGTATACATCGAAGAGAATGTATCGAGAGGTTTTCAGTAGGTGTTTTGTATACGTGAAAATACGTATTGACCATTTTGCCAGCTGAATCTGATGTAGATCTTACTAAATCTGATAATCTAAATATGGTTTTGGAGATTGAACAAGTTCCCTTCTCTGTGGTTCCTAACCAACCTTTACGCAAGCACTAGGGTTATGTTCTTTTGCCCCCCAAGAAAAGAAATGGCCCCCGGGAAAAGTCAACGACTGGAGTATCCATGGGACAACCTAGGACGTCAAAGGAACTCCGAGACATATATTCTTCGTAGCGGGCAAAAAACGCAGAGCAGTAAAGGAAATCAACTGGAAACAGAGGAGATGAAGGAGGACTTGCAATTCAACCGAATCATTAATTTCATTCTCTTCCTCACGAGGGAGGTCTGTCGGTACATTATCGGTGTCCCTGAAATCAGCTTCAGAGTTTACAAATGAATCTTCTTTAAAGACTACAACACTGGCGGCGATGCAATTATCAAGAGAATTATCAGGATGACGAGAATTGTCATCGCACAGAGAGCTGTCCGACTCTTCCTCGTCGGTGGTCGAACCGGTGATCGCGGCATCGTCGGTCGGCGGCCGGGAAATATAACCGACTTGCTGCTCTTGACGATGGTTGCTTCTCACTGTGATCCACTCTTCGTCCAATGCCCAATCAGGTAAACTCCGATTAGCTGACGAAGACTGGCACTCCTCGACCAGCCTCTTCATCCTCTCCGTCGCAGGACTCCAAGAACACGAACTCGAATCGACAACCCCGGAACCATTTTGATTTCTCGGACTTTCCCACACATCCAGCGAATCCCAGAACCCCGAATCCAAGACCCCGCTTGGTGAATTCCCGGTGAACTCCTCGGACATCTTCACTTCATCAAGAAATGAGTGTTTGAGCAACTCTTTCACCGTCCACCTCTCTCTTGGGTCTCTCACCAAGCACTTGGCCAGAAAGTCCCTCCCGCTGTCCGACAGCTGCTGAGGGATCTCCGGCGCGACGCTCGAGAACCCGATACGATAAAGAACCGATACTGGGTCCGACTCGGCCCACGGGCCTTTGCCAGTGGCCATCTCGATGACCGTACAACCGACGCTCCACACGTCCGACGGGAAACTCTGCTCTTCGTTACGAGCCACTTCCGGCGCCATAAACATCGGCGTACCTGAGAAGACGTCAGAGGAAATTACCGGGTCCTTCGACAGCACGCCATTTTCTCCACGCGCATCGTGGGTCCCTCGAGAGTCGCCTCCAGAGAACGAGGGAGATGGAGAGAGTATACGGCTGGACCGTCGCGTTTCGACGAATCTAGCGCAACCCAGATCCGCAATCTTCAAGCTATCGCTGCCCATCAACAAATTTTGGCTCTTGACGTCGCCGTGAACCAACCCATTCTCGTGAAGATACTCCAAGCCTCGCAAAATCTTCCTCGTGTACGATCGAATCTCGGGCTCATCCAGGCGCCCCCCGCGACGCCGGATCTCGTCGAACAGCGTGCCCTTGGGTAAGTACTCCGTCCACAGATTGTAGTAAAGCTTCCCGCTTTCTTGAGTGATGTCATGGCCCATGTACTTGACGATGTGAGGAGAAGCGAGCTTAGACAGGACAAGTCGCTCCTTTTGCAAGGGCGCCGACTGAGAGAGCTCGGCCGACTTGACGGCGAAGAGCTCGCCTGAGGGGACAGTGGTGGCGAGCGAGACGGCAGCGGTCGAGCCGCGGCCGACGGTCGGTCCTCGTATCCACTCCATCGCCAAAAAGGTCGAGACTTTGAGGAGAGTTTCTTTATGGGATGGTTGGTCTAAATTCTTACGCTTGAGCGCCTCGTCAATTGTTGGGTATTTATATGGGGACTTCGAGGACACTTGGCGGGTTTCGTGAAGAAGTACAAATACAGAGTACTCCAACGACGAAGACGAAGATTCTTTCCAAGTTCAACGCCAACTGTTCCTCTCTCTCTCTCCTTTTTGTTTGCCTTCGCTGCGTCGTTCACACATTATCCAGACGAAACACGCAAAGTCGACGACTCTTCTGCGCGCGCGCGCTCTACGGGGAGACAAGTGGCGAGCGGAGGAGCGGGGTGGGGGAGAGGAGTGGGCTTTTGGCCTCTAGCGGGCGGCGCGTGAGGAGCCGTCCAGGTGAGGACCCGCGAGCACGTGCCGTGATTTCTGGGGCGGGGCTTAAGCGGGGACGAAGGACATTAAAGGGGGAGAATGATTCTCCACCCAACCCCACGATTAGCTCAGCAGATTTGCGGCGGCAGGGCAAACCTGTGCGAGAATGCAGCAAATGTAGAGGGAGTTGCTTAGCTGGGGAATCAAGGAATAGCCCGTACCTTTTGCCATTGATCTGACGGGGCAACGAGAGAGTTGACTTCCTTTTTGACACCGTCGAAAGAGGCCTTGTGAACCCGCGTTTTCAAGCTCCAGAATTCACAATTCGTCTGTTGAACAATTACCCTGAAAATGCTTTTACGCAGGTACGCTTCATGTATGCTTCTCTGCAATATGCTTTCTCGAACTCTTATAATGCTCGGTTTGATTGGGTCCTCGCTAGCAAAAAGAGAAGGAATTGGAATCGTCACAGGCACCGCCATCGTGGTCGAATCACGACGCACTCATGAGCTGATATGCTTATAATTTTCGTTTCAATGGCCGCATAATGTCAAGATAGACTGTGCGGTACTTCTCTTGGGCGGGAATCTAAATTAAACCAATATAAAAGAATCAATCTTTAGCCACTGATCGTACTTCATTAGACAGAGAGCGAATGATATTTTTTGTGAGGCATAATGTTTGGATTAAGTCCTCCAACGATAATCACTATAAGGTTTTTTTTTTCCATGTTCGCGAATCTTTGCTCATTCTCTATAATGACGAGAGAGAGACCAAAACTATGCGGCTTCGTATGAGGGTCGTATCACGTGACGGTAACGCGTCAAATCGTTCGAGATACATGTCACATAATTGAACAACCCATCTCTAGAAGTGCCGAAGATAAAAAGTCAAAGGCCTTCACCTACTTCGAAGCTTATATCCACCTTCCACCTGCTTTATCGGATATTTCCCTGGTTTTTTCAATGGGGGAATACAAACCATTTCGACGAAGTAACGCGATCAAATGAAAACGCAACTGAGTAAAGGCGTTTCGAGAGTTGACCATCCCGTTAAAGTAGAGACAGGGAATAAAGAAAAGGGTCAATAGCGACTTGGATGTTGGGCAACCTCCATCAGCGCCGAAGCTGAGCTCTTGTGAACTCCATTGATATTCGGGGAAATGTTATTTTATGCCTTGGAATATAAAACTGGCGACCATGTGGACGGCACCAATGATTTGGATCCCTAAACAATCATCAATTGCTGATCCCCGATAGTAGAGGTATCATGGGAAAGGAGATTAGTCGGAAGTTGCGGGTGTAGAGGATAAGGTAGCCTTCACGTTGCACCTAAATACTCTATAGATTACTCGAATAGGTGCTCGAGTCTAGATTCGGTTTACACAGAATAAATACTCAGAGTCCAGATCCAATCAATTCATGTAGTGAGGAGCCCATCATTACCAGTACGATTTCCAGCTCACGAAGGAAAATTTAAGTCGTACGAAGAAGCCATCTGCACATCGACGTGTCGATTTTGCTCGATCGGATTCAATGCGAAGTCTTTCGTTTGCTCTTTTTTTTTTTTTCTCTTTTAACTGAATGAAGAAAGCATACTATGGTTGCACATGCGTTCGGTGCATGTCCAATCTGTCAATCTGTCACTCTTGGAGGTTGGGCATTTGTGTAAATTCAAAAGCCGGAGGGACGTGCCTAGAAAGTGAGGATGTAGGATCCATGACCAATGTCATGATGAAAAGCAAAGCAGTTCGGCGCGCCGATCGCTTTCCCTGGATAGAGTACGTAAACTCACAGGTGAAAATATTTGGACATCAAAAGATTCATTTATTTCAACCTTTTTTTTTAACGATTTAAAAGATACTTAACAATAAATAATTTATAACATTTATAAAAATGGGCGAATGAAAATATTTTCATCTTTCATGAATATGGCATAAATTATTATCGATAAGAAAAATACCCTTATTGATTAATTATTTCGAGCGATACCAACGATTTTATTTAAGAAAATATTTTTCAAATCATTTATTTCCTTAAAATAAAATGATGTTAAAAGAGCTCTACGATGGAGTTGCTCTGTTACTTGTGATCATTCGGATTAAAAAATGACTGCACAAAATGGAGCGTATGGATGCATACCTCACCTTCTGACATCATCTAAGTATTCTATGAAGAGGAGTGTCGAACACCGTGCCACCAGAAAGGACCGAGAGCAAGATTTGATATGAACACTCAAGCCTCAACTGAACAATGTTATGAAGCATGTGAAGGCATGTGCATTACATAAATAAAAGTTAAAAACAAGTAGCAGATCTGCTGCTGGAATACATACCGATGATAGGGTCAGCATACGACAAGCGACAACCAGAAATCAGTCCTGTACAAAGTCTCGTTGCAATGCGTCCATGCCAATGTCTCCAAAACGGCACAGTTCACAGAACATGACATTTATACACTTCTCAGTGTAAAACCTGCTGATACCATGGCCGGCCAAGACACACCAAATCTATACATACAGCTCACTGAGTACGAATGTATCGCATGGTTAGTGCATAATAACCAGATGTACGCCTGTTTGATCGCCAGTTTTGCATTTCTCCACTTCCCTTCTTCCTCTTAAATTTTTTTTCATCCCATTAAGCAATGATTTTTCCAGTTTACCATGGTTCAACCAGTTTCCCTATTGACCTGTTTCTCCTTTTTCTACCAAGCACAGGTCAGGGCATCCAACAGCACCAGATGGCCAACCATTACCCAAATGAATCAGTCAAGCCTGCAGGTTCAGTTCGATTTTATAAAACATTGTCTATGAATCTCAATGAAGGAAGTCAACATGCAATTTCTCCTCAGAAAGTACTCCAGAAATTCCAGTTCAGGGTCATCAGTGGCATAAAATATCACAGGTTCTCATATGTATAGATAATCAAAGTTCCAGCTCTCTAATTGCTACTCAAAGGCTCTCCAATGCCCATTCAGATGGAAGACATAGAAAGCCAATACGATGCAGCGTTAAAAAAAGGAAGTAAAAATAAAATACAGAGTCCTTCCCAATGGGATGTGTGTAAAAAAAAAGAATTGATCAGAGCATGGATCCTAACAGTCACCTTTTCAATTGCTTAAACACGTTAAATGGATGATCTCATGTTAGATGTAAGGCTCTCGGCAACCAACATAAAAATTTGCAATGAGTTTTTTGTATCCACTCAAGCAAGTATCTATACTAAACATAGCACGTAGAATATCCATCTTCACTGAAGCAACAAAAATGTGCATTGCCTAACTAATTTTTTTGGTCAAACTTTCTCAATGTATATTGACAACTCTGAAGCAACATGATTCACAGGGGAGCTTGGATTATGTTCTCTTGCAATATCTTCTAGCAACTATTCTCTATAAAAGCAACTCCATTTTTACATTATTTCCACAACATATGAAGAAAAGTTACACAATTCAACATGTCATTACTAACTTCCTAAGATTGAATGCAAAGCTTTTTCTTTGGGGGGGGGGGGGGGGCGGGGGAAGAGACAGACCAACACACAAGTTAGATCTCATTGCACGAGAAGATTGTGGAAATTGATTCATATGAACATTCAGGAGTTACCTACATAGGTACAACTTTTGATGACGCATAGCTTTTCATCAAATGCCTTCTTGTGCCACATCTGAAGAAATCAGAGAGCATGTTTCCAAGAATGTAGTTGTAGACTCGATGTATTTGTCATGGGCACCTAAACATAACTTAGCTGTCTCAAGAAGCTTGAAGCAAATGTTGGATGTTTCAGGACTCATCTGCTAGTCACACATCAAATAAACCTGGTTATCGCTTGGTTCACGCTTCTGCATGTATTGATGCATCTATTTCGTCGGACTTAAAGAAACAATTTAAGCAGAAAAGGCAAAGCATCTGTGAGACAGGACAGTCAGTTGAATAAAATGCACACAACTTACTCTGAAGGTAGATGCAATGCAGTTGCAAGCTTCAAGCGCCATGATTCCACGCACAACCTTAGGGTATCAGCGCAAGTTAGCAAGAAAGCAACTCAAAAGGCCATCATGGTAATCTCTAAAACCAACAATAATCATACTTACTGGAGAAGGCTCCTGCTGAATGGCATCAACTAACTTGTGAGCAGCTAGATTAGATATAGACAAAAGTTCTTGTGAATAGGATGAATCGCCATAAAATAATTGGTCATTAGCAGGAATCTGGATACATGATGCATATAGTTGATCAGCCATATCTCTCTGGACTCAGGAAGGATCAGCGAAACTTGAAATGGATGCATAAAAAGCTATGAGATATGAACATTGAAAGTATCGTCTGTTGCTGTTCCAGACGTCTCGGATGTTTGGAAACAAAAGCAAGCTGATTTGAGGGCTCAAATCGCTAAATAATCAAAAGATGAGATGAGACCCAAGTAAAGCATGCTCTTTAAGTCCTTCAAGCCATCAATTATGTGCAACAAAGATGTTCTTTAGATCTCAATTGAACTATTTAACCAGTACCAGCCTCATATTACCCCGAAACTTTCAGCACGATAAGGGAGAATCTCCTGGGAAAGTGCCGCTGACAATAAAATAATTGCTGAGTAAATCCTCATAGTTGTTCGTGGAATCATCCTGTAATATGAGTAGATAAACATTGGTCCAAAGAGCTATATAAGCACAAGGATTCCTCAAAATCGATAAATGGGAGACTAACTTGGATTGCCTCAAAATAGAAAAAAGGGAGACTTACTTTGATTGCCTCAAAATAGATAAATGAGAGACTTACTTTGATTGAGAATCAGCAAACACAAACAAACTTTTTGGAGCATAGTTTAGGCTGGGCCCCGTATTAGCTTCAGCAAAGGGAAAAAAACATATCAAGTGGCACTTTCAAATAGATGTGGGGAAAGAATGTACATCCATTAGAACCTTAATAAACAAGTCAAGGGAAAATCAGCATACCATGCTACAGACAAATGCTTGTTAAAACTAAAAACTCACATTTGTTACCTGGTACCATAACCAGCAGACTGCACAGTTTCTGGAAAGAGGAGAGAATTCCTTCTACATCAGCAACTCCAGGTGAGCCTACACCAACCACAAATTCACAACAAAAAAGGGCAGCATCCATGATAATGTCATGGGAAACTCTTGAACTTACAAGGATTGCTATATTATCAAATCTGACAACAAGGCCAGGAAATGTATGGAAGAGATTACTAATTAGCCAAAAGAAAAGCTGATTGGTGAGAAAAAGCCCAGAAATCACATAGGTTTGCCAATTTCATGATCATCGACTATTTGTACGGACTAAAAGCTCCTCCCACTGACAGCATCCCAGTAATATTAACAGAAATAGATGTATGACGGCACCATTAAAAGATCCATTAAATCTGAATGATTAGAGGAAGCTATCACTCTTTTTGTATTGTATGAGTGCAAAAACCTATGAACACAGAAGTGTTCATCATATATCACCATTATTCAGTTATCACATGATTTTAAGAACAGTAAACTTCTTTTTTTTCCATCAGTGATCTTGACTTAGTGGGCAGATGATCTAGGGTAAAATCTAGTAGCAGCATCAAGCACAAGTCCATTCAGAAGCATCCAAGGCCGCTTGAATTTCACAAAAATGATAAAAGCCTATTATTTAATCTCTAGACAAAGTTTGCCAACTTATGCATTCCCAATACATATTAGGATTTTCATTATAGCAACATTTGCTCTTAGTGATGATTATCTGTGAAAGATAATCCTTCGGTAAAACTAACCATTCGCCACTAAGCTCTGCAAACAGCTGACAGCAGATTCTGTAAGTCCTTCCGCATGTGAGACTAAACCACTTAGCAATGCAACCTGTTTAATTCAACCTCAAAATCACTATAACCATTTATTAAGTTAACAAATTAAAATGCAATAGAGAAAAAGATGATCAGACCTCTGCAGTCTCGACATATAGGTTTGACTGCTTTATAGTAGATAAGATAGAAGGTATTGTAACTTCACTATAAGCTATGCAGGACATGATGAAGCTGAACTGCTTATTTGAATGTTTCAAGGCCTGAACTGCCAATGAATTGCTTGAATGAACAAGAACTTCCTGCAAGAGCATCATGCAATGTGTGAAGATGTTTAGATGGCGAGGAAAAACATTTTTGATAATTTCATAAGTTATTGTATACTAAGGTTGTATCTACATGATTTTTTTCCATTCATGCATGCAAGCAATCTGCACATTGGCAAAGTGAAAATTCCAAGAATATAAACACAAAAAAAAAGAGGTTCTGTTTGATGCAACAAGCATTTAAACAGTATCCTACATCATATGTCACTTCAGCCCACAAGTAATAATCAAATAGAACCCCATCCTTGATCCTTAACCAGCAATGTAATGTGAATACCCAAAATTCATGAAGCTGGTGTACCTAAAGAATCTACTTGAAAATGTGCAATGAGTTATAATTGAAGGGACCTTGAGTTCATCAATGCTGCCAAAAGCCCCACGACATTCAACTAAGAATGCCAAATGCCGCTCCACGTCTGAACCATAGTCAACCTAACATCATCAAAGCATATAAATCAGAGTGTGACTTCCGTGAAAAAAATTCTTCAAACTAGCTGTAGTGTTCATATATGAGACAATTTTCCTCACCATGCAGACAAATCGAGATATTAGGCGTGCTGCCTGTTTATAATCATGATCTATCATGCTTGTTAGATCTATATCATCTATCAGGGACTTAGAAATTCCAAAGAGTAACTGAATGATATGGGGATCATGCCAAAGTCCTTTCCTGCACAATGAAATAAGGACTATATAGTTCCAGCAGCAAAGGAATATAATAATCTAATGAACTCAATATCACAAATCCTATAGGTGTAAAGTTCATTTTATGTAATCGAATAATTTCTCATTCCAATAAAAGTTTTAAGTGGACTTTCTGGTTCAGCAAGCAGAATGCCTAACCGTTGTCATGCTGCCAGATTGTTCCCTAGAATGGAAACCTCCGGATATCTAATTCCATCTACTCCTAATGGCTATGAATCAAGTGGGTGGCATGTGAAGGTTACCCAAAAAAAAGAAGACTCTCCAATAAAGAAAAAATAGACAAAAACAAAGTAAAAATCGTAACTGATTAACACAGACAGTGTTTCTACAGTCCCATTCCACTTTTCTATCCTCTTGGAAGGTTACAACCTCAATAGTGACGATTATTATCACGAAATTACTAAGCATGTTTAGAAAACTACTACCACATTGAACACATAGGATTCTAGATGGACCCATGCAAATAAAGTAGCAAGGAATAAGAAGGTACCTTATTGCTCTGTCAAGTATATGCAGATTGACAATGCTCTGAGGTCTCCCATACATCATATCTAGGATTTCGAGATAGTGATTCTGCAGAATATTTGGTTTTAAATTAGACCACAAGAAACAAAGTAATAGTTTCACAGTAGCACGATGAATTCTTCTTGAACACATGCAATGCACAGTAATGAAATCGAATATAGCTACAAGCAATTCATGAGGAGCATACCAGGGCAAATAGATCTTCCAGATCCTCAAAATGAGAAACAAGCTTCACCAAGATAGATTGCAAACTTCCGAGTTCCTCTTCAGTAAATGCTTTATCATGTGCTTGCATTGAAATACCTTCTAAAATGTTCAACACATGGTTGTCCTGATGTTGGCGCACATGCGCGTGAGAGAGAGAGAGAGAGAGAGAGAGAGAGAGAGTAGCAGATAGGACATCAGTCATAGCATGCCTAAAGCTGCAGTATTTATAGGGAAAAGACTCCAACTCAACATGACAAAACAAAGTCGTGCACCCAACTAGTCCATCACAACAGAGGCTTTTGTCATTTGCATTTCACATTGGACTAAAAGAGTCCATCGCAGCTTTAAGATCAACCAGATTGCACCAAAGTCAATTCAACACGACAGAATGAAATCATGCACCCAACCAGTCTATGGCAACTCTTCATTCTATTTGGTGCCTTGGGATTGTCATTATAGATTGGGCTAAAAGGGTCCACTGCAAGTTTATGATCAACCAGATGGCATCAAGCTCAAACCAAAAACCAAACATTTGTTACAGATTTACTTAATCCCATCACAGAGTCATAGAAAACATGGTTGGAAGAAACAGGAACTAACTAAGGTGAAGGCTCCATGTCTTCCTCCTCTCCAGGAATTCAGCACCAAGATTTATGTCACGTACTATTAAGATAACGAAACAGATCTCACCCTAAAACTTAAGGCATTGAAGAACAATACAGAAAGCATTAGTCTCTTCTGGAAAGGATCACCAACTTCAACACATGTTGCTCGCCAGACAACAAGATACGCATGCAAAACCAATAACCAAACATAGTCTCTTCCGCAGTAATTAAATGCATTCACATTGTATTTGCCATAACTAAAAGGTTTTGATGCTATTTATTCATCAGCCTACAAGAAGTTAATGCATTAAGAGTTGTATGAGTGAAGTCCACACTACAAAAGTCACATTAACATAAAGCTTAACAACCTTAGCCGACACTTACCAATTGATTTTGTAAGACAAGATCCAGAAATGCATCCATGACCTTCAGGTACTCATCAAATTTACCCCACAGAAGAGCAACCTGATATGGGGATGATGATTAGAATATATAAGCCAAACGGAAAATGAGTCCACTGATAAGTCCTTGAAGTAAGCCCACCCAACTGTATTGACTTGTGTAGTGCAATGAGCAGACAAAGACATAAACCTATCTTTGAAATCAGAGTAGAAAGAATGCATCGATTAGTAGGAAAATAGATATAATGAGGATGATGCCATCATTAGTGCTAGACTAGACTTATGAATGTTCCATATTGCAGCTACCAGGAATGTTATATAGTCACAAATTATGTCAAACAATATGTAAGCAGTGACAAATAGCTCCATCATATGAACATTACAATCAGTGATGCAGATAATCCCTTTGTTCAGTTCCCATCTCATAAACAATTGAGTTTGCAAGACATTGACTTGTCCGTTGAATGATTTGAATGATTACCTTCTCTTTCCACAATTACCAATGCTGCATTCCGTATTTTATTGGAAGTATGAGCTACCCTTTTCTATCTACTTATCGGTGGCTGCTGCAGTCTTTACCCATACAGAGAGTACATGCTCAGCAGAGATTTGCATCCCTCTAGTATAGATCTAATTTGAGCTAGCCAAGAAATATCCCACTTCCAACAAATGATAAGAGATTGGGAACAATTACTAAATCAGAAAATTTCCATCAGTCTATTGTAGTACAAACATGCGTAAATAGACACCAATTTTCATCAGTCGATTGTATTACATCAATGTGTAACTAGACAGCCTTTCAAGGAAATGGAATAGGATCTAGCAGATCCAATTGCATCATCAATTATGGTTATTTTCTTTCCCCAACACAGTACAGTCATTATTATACCCCCATGAGTAATGTGAAGTCTGCATTTTTCATTTCTATCCTGCTTGCACATGATATTTGTTTAAGTTCAGCATCATTTATTCATGGGATTTATGTATGCGTAACCTCCTCCACTTACTAGCTCAAACTTTTAGGTTAAAATCTTTAATATGGTATCAGAGCCATGTTTCGATTATTCATGCCCATTTCATTTTAAATTTCACTTGTGCATTCTTGTTCAGAGTATTCCCCATTCCTCAACTCCTTATGTGTTCTTTATATGGTTTGACCTCGTTTAGCACATGAGAAAGGTTAAAGTTATCCCACAATGCATGTTCACGGGTTTTAACCTGACGTTCCGTGAATGCAGCTTCCTCAGCAAAATTGCTTAAAACTTTTAGGTTAGAATCTTCAACAACATTCAACATTAAAGACATCTTTTGGCTCTGTCTCCTCCATTGAGATGAAGAACAAGCTAGTCTGTCTATTTCCTAGATGTATGTCATTGTACTTTTCAGCTCATTTGAAGACAGCCATATCCTTCTTTAAAATAGACAAGTTATGGGGTCCTTGACATTTAGGGCATCATAAGAATAGAACACAACATCTTTTGGGTCTGTCTCCTCCATCAAGATGAAGAACAAGCTAGTACTGTCTATTTCCTAGATGTCATAATATTTTTCAGCTCATTTGAAGATAGCCATAACCTTCTTAAAAACAGACAAGTTATGGGGTCCTTGACATTTAGGGCATCATAAGAATAGAATACAAGTAGCCAATTACCTGGAGGACATGATCCACCACGTCAACCATGTCCTCTGGAGATGCAGTCTCCGACAGCCTGAATCCAAGTAACCTGTAATTTAAGCACTGCACAAACGAAGTTGAAAAGGAAATAAGTTTAAACTATCAAAACATCTTCAGAAGGAGCAACATTTCCTTTCTAAGTAGGTTGTTTGTATTATCGAAGCAATACCTTATCTAAGCTACAATCATTGCAGCATTCAATGAGATTGATGATCTCCTTTGACTTAGACCTCACCATGTTAGCTGGAAGCTCCTTAATATAACAATGAGCAACAATTGACACGCAGGAGATGACTTTATTATCTCCTTTCTCTCCAATTCCAAGATCCACAAGTGCATTAGCTAGTTGCTCCTTCAGACAAAATCAAAGGTGATAAGCATTCAGCTGCAGAGAAACTTCTTCCCTTAAATCTCATGTGAACCTTGGCCTTAATCAACATTCTTAACCAAAAAAAAAAAAAAGCATTTCATGCGAGCTAATTTGCTAGGATAACTGGAGCAGTCAAAACAAAAAATTAGAAGTGAATCAATACTTAAAGCCGATGCAACTTAATAGATAATTAAATAGTCCAATCTCCTCTGTTCTTTTATCAAAATAGTAGCTGATGATTTTTAATTAACTCCTGATCGAGCACAACTATTTCGAATTAAGGAATTTATACCATTCTGGAATTAACATCAGTATTTTGGAAATTTCCTGAGAAATTGACATCCAAATACAAGACTGTTAATGATAGAGAAGTGCGAAGAAGCGCCACAGCTAACCTTTGGTGTATCCTCAAAAATGTGGTGCACAATATATTCAATAGTGGGCTCAATCAAAGTGATCAGCAATTCTTTCTTCTCCTCAAAGGTTTTTGAAATGTCCCTCTTTATTGACATGACATCCATGAGCAGAATATTCATGTCATTCATGCAGGTGATCAGATATGCTGCAAAAACCGCAACTTAAGCTTCAGACCAGAAATGTTACAGCAACTGCTTTATTAGTAAGAAGGAAATGGCAATATGACAACTTGCAAGTTTATATTAGTAATGGAATATGCTTGATATATATTGTAAGTGTGTACCATGGCTTTTGAGAAGATGGTCATCTAACTTAGAATTGGATTTCGACCTATAATCTCAAATTCTGGCACTCTCTCTCATGTTATTCTGCTCCTATTCCTGTTTATTCAGCTGGTCCGGTCAATAGAATTTCACTTACACCATTTTGTTTCACATGTATACCACAGCTAACCCACATGGAGCAGTGTTAATAAGTGTGTTTGAATGCATTGAAGGCCATTGTTTAAAGCTTAAGTTTTCTGGACAAGTAGTCCAACCATATGCATTAAAATGAGGCAAAAGAGAAATGAAAGGTCATAACAATTACAAAGGCTTTACTCAGATGCAATTTTCATAATTGAGAATTGTCGACCTTCAAAATGCTACGAGGGAGCTAAAAATCGAGTTTATAATTCCACTTCAAACTATTTTGGGTACAAAAGTGTGAAGTATAAAAAATTCTTAAGCACTTCAAAATTAGAAAGAAGAATATGGCAGTGTGTATGATCATAAGAATTCTCAAGTCTCATTCTGAATATTTAATCTCTGTCTTAATCTACTAGTTTTTCATAACAATATTCTTAAACCAGAGGTATAATCCACAGCCAGCCTCCTGCATCATTCGATGCCTTATGCTTTACTATACCATATATATATAAGCACAAGAGAAATGGTGCATGCCTGTATCTCGTGATAGTAGCCTTCTTGCACGATGGACCATGTAGAGATGACAATAAGCAGATGAGAGTGGATCTGCTAACCCTCTTATCATCTTGACTAGCCGGTGAAGACAATCAGCAGGTTGAATGAGAAGAAAGCGCCAACAGGGCAAGATTGCCAGCTCCAAATAACTGAAAAATCATTATGATTAGTTCACAAGCAATAATAACACTGAACAACAATGACATGTGTTCCCACTTAAACACTTCAGTGAGACAATCCAAGTTGCCAAACTCCAAGCTGGAAAAACAAAATTCTCTTCTGTGGATGCACTTGAAAGATTAACCCACATAAGACACAATTTCTTGCCACGTCTGCAGCAGTTCAGAGAACTGGCATAGCCAATTAAAGCATGAAGATAGTAACAAAAATGACAAACAAACATTTATCTAGGGTTGAGTGACGGAGAGTTGGCACAGAGGGAACTGCTGAGTAGGAATGTAACTTCACCAGTATGTAATACAAACAAAAGCATTTACTTTGATGCAAATGATCATCCCAATGCTAACAGAGCTGCATGAATCAACAGCGTACAGAAGTTCCCATGATACTTTTACCAAGTAAGCATTACCGCAAAAATAGCCAATGCAGAGGCAAATATGATTAAAACTGCTCCAAACAATTGATGTCCGTGCAAGATATATAGAATTTGATCCAAATGTTGAACTTAATTAAGATGACGGAGGATGAAACACTTGTGGCAGGATAGTTCCTAGTATGATACTGGACGATTTAATAAGCCAAAGAATCTGGACTATACATGCGTGGAAGCAGCTCCATTATGGAACCAACTTTGTAAAACCAGTTATTGCAAGTTTCTTTGGCATCCATACACACCCCAGTCGCGTCAAAATTTTCTGCAAATAATAACACAAAGTTTCACAAAAGAAGGACAAAAGTTTTCTAGGTTATCAAAAAGATTTGGAGAGAAGCAAAATGAACCTGCCAAGGAGCAAAGTTTGCTCCCATCTACTGTAAATTCAGCCTTTTGCTTTATGCGCTCCCATACCATATCTCCAAGCATGTCCATCACATCTGTAGCAAGAACAAATAATGTAGGATAAAATTGTCTTACTGATGTATCCATCAGAAGCCTAGCAACCTGCATAAGAATGGAGATGCAACCTTATAAGCTGTAAGTTTTTCCATGAAGAGCCTTTGCTTGCAAAGCTATTTGTTTGCTCAAGAGTCCTATAATCCAAGAAAAAGAAAGCACAAGTCCAAGGATTATATTCGCCGAAACTTTGAACTAAAGCAGAAAATTCATGTTTCATATAAAAGATACACAATTCATCATATAATGATCATGGTAGCTTAAGTTATCTCTAGAAGCACAAAGTACAGGAGTATGGATATAGAATAGAATTATATAAAACAAGGACAAGAATCTAAATTGACATCATCTACCTTTATCGTGAGCTTCAAAGCAGTCACCCGGTCCTCCAAATGCCAAGCTTGGATAATCTTTTCCTTAAAATCCTTTAATCGGAAGACGTACTCTTGGCGAGTGATCGACATGTTTCCATCTTTAGCAAATTTTTGGGGATCATCCAGTTCTTCCAGGCGTGAACTTGTGGAAGATATCTCATCGACTATAATTTGTTGGCAAGTAAGTATGATGAAATTCTCTTTGTTTTTTTATAAGCATAAGTTGTTATGACAACAATTTATCCAATAAAGGCAAAGGAAGAAAATGGATTATATAATGGTTAACATACCTTTGTTACTTTTTATTATTCCATCTGATATCTGCAATGAACAGCTTGATTACAACAAAGTGGCAACAGACAGCAAGAAAGTTGGCTTCTTGTGATGAAGAATGCCATTTGAAAGATGAGATGGCAAGATTTACAAGAGCTGCTTCTAATGAGAACTTTTTATTTATTATCACATGGGTTTTCAAAGATACACGTGTCATACAATTGAACCAAAAGCTTCAACTTGCATGCATGACTGAATAATCAGAAAGATACTGATCGTGATGTTTTCAACAAATGTCAATATTAGACCATGGTTCCTTATCAACGCAAAAGAGAGACAGGGACATAGAGACCTAGTTTACAGACTATCAAAATCTTTCAACGGTCCATTAAATATCAAGTACACAATTTCACCATATAAGATATGAATTACATACGCAGAACCTCCTTAAAAGGAAACTGAAAACTTCTAAATTTCTGGATAGTGCTCGGCAAACAGATATGAAAAACATATGTGGAACCTCCTCAGAAGGAAACCAAGAACTTCCTAAGTTTCTGAATTTGCTAGTAAAGTGTAATGTAATGCCTCACAAATTCAAAATAAAGTATTTGGCAACCATAGAAAAAACTTCTGAAGCACCTTATTCTTAAATCAAGGCCAGTGACCCCGACATTATCAAACACTCACAGAGGTAATTTAGAGCTCTAGACCCCTCTGAATTCTCACTCAACAACATTCACCAGGAGATTCATTATTTCTCAGACATGTCAGGCAAATACATGTGCACGAGGTCAGAATTCAAACTGCTCTAGTCGAAAATTGCCAAGACATGCAATTACGTACTTGATATCATTAATTTCGGTATGTGTCACAGTTAAGCAATAAACAAGGACTTGGAAAGACATGCTTACCGATGAGATAGATATCATTTTGGAGATAGGAAACCTCTGCATCAACAATCTCTTAAATGAAGTCCAGTCCCTCGCGTGCTGATTATTAGGTTCAGTACCGACACCTCCAGAAGTACACTCCTTATCCGGTAAATTTTGAAAAGCGTCTTCAACGTTGGTGTTTGGCCCTCTTAGAGGATCGAAAAATTCCTCGATGCGATGGTCCCCTACAACCTAAGCACAATGCAGATCTCTCATATAGCAGGATGCCTTTTGCGGGACCAACGCCCCAAAAAAATGAGCCCAACAGAAACTCAATTTCCCACTACTAAAACTCCAGGAAATATCTGTGATGGTCCAGTCGAGTTCAACCGACTGAATTCTATCAGCACCGACGTCATCGGAAGAGCCCTAAGATGTGACTCAAAGAGGTCGATGATTCAGTGAAAGAGTTCAATGGACCTGAGGATGCGATGTCGCCGGAGTGCACAGAGGATGATCGTCCACGCGCGTACGATGAAGCGAGTGCGATTCCTTCTCTTGTTTGTAGTTCCGAGGTCTGAACTCCATTGGAGCGAACTGTTGCAGCTTCTTCGATCTCCTTCCCGCTCTCGTTTCACTGCGCTCGTCTCTTTCGCGAGGGAGTGGACACGGTGACTGAGTCGAGACTCGGGCCTGAGTTTGCGAGGCTCGGCTTTTCCCAGTCGAGTTTAACTTCCCCATAGCAGAGAATTGCGGATCTCTATTTTCCCAAAAAAAAAAGGGAAATTTCAACGGATATATTTAAAAAAACTGCCAAAAAAAATAAACTTTCTTCACACAATTTTTCTTAAAATTATATCTTAATTTTGAATATTGTCAACAGATCTGGAATTCTCAATTGGTATGTTTATTAAGAAATTGAGCATGGTTCACTTACTTGTGGCCATTCAATTGTACCATGCTTAATAATAAAATTTTATTTTTCGGTAGGGTAAACTTTTTTAACTTTTTTTTCATGTATTTTATAGACTTACCTTGCATTAATTGGAATACTTCATGATTTGAATCCTACTGTAAATTCGTAAAGTCGAAATTGAGATCAATCATCAATTGGTGGATTACTACATAAAATATTATAATACAATGGTATTATTACATCATCATGTCATTAATCAATCGTCCAATTAACTACATATATATATGAAAGAACAAGTACGGATAAAGAAAATAAAAAAATCAATTATAATCGTGAACATCTGACTTATAACAAATGCGAATGACAATTTAATAGACAAATTTGAAAAAAAATATTCTGGCATGTCTAAATTGATATTTTTACTTAAAAAGTATGTGGATCTCGATTTGTTTCGAAACTCTTGAAACTTCCAATACGTAGAATCGCGAACTGAATTTTGAAAAGGAAAAATATACAGAATTTTCGCAGGAAATAAAAATTTATTTTTTTGGGCCTTTTTAAAAAATGAAAAAGTAAAACCCCGCGCTGGGTTGGAAGGCCCGATCCGCTCATCCTCGATCCGGCCCGCCCACTTGTAAATTGGGCGCGACCGTGCCGCGAAAACACGCCCGCCGAGTCAACTCAACTCATAAACCCCCGCGCGTCCTAACTCAGCAAGCGGGAGGGAGCGATCTCCCTCTTATCTAAAACCCTCCCGCGTCGGGGACTCCCATTTCTTCAGCCCCGACCAAAGCATCATGTCTTCGCTACCTCTCCAATTTAAGTTCCTCCATCTCTTCTCTCCAAATCTCACCTCTCTTCACTTCCAATCTCCACTCGCACCTCACCAGTCCGTCAACTTCAGCAACCGAACCAAGCTCGAGCTCAGAGCGTCCTCGTCCCCCTCCCCGTCCTCGTCCTCATCCTCCTCCTCTGCCTCGAAGCAGCCGCAGCAACGACCGAAGAAGAGGCGAAGCGCGAGAGACGCGGAGAGAGGGCTTGATCCCACGGGATTCCTCATCAAGTTAGGCATCTCCCACAAAGGCTTCGCCCAGTTCCTTCGCGAGAGGTGAGTGAGCTTGGATCCCAAGTGAGTTCGAGTAGAAGCATGAGTGTGATCGATTTCGTCTGCTATGTCACTGAGGAAGTATATGTCCCCACAATGCGGTGTCGCTAGGCTACCTGTAATGATTTTGTTGAGCCTCAAATCTCGAAGAAGAGTTAGTTACAGGCTGAAGCTATATCAAGAGTACGACACGTAAAAATTTGGCCTGGGACGTTACATCGTCAAAGACATTCGATCTTACTGTTGCACAAGATGCTAGCTTGAGGTTTTGTGGCTATTGAAGCAGTAAGTGGGTTGTTTATTGTGGGTATGCTGAAGTGTGAAATGAAGGTGGAGAATAGATTCTCCAGAGAATAAATTGTCGGCCCTTTCCTTGGTGCATCTGGAAATTGTTCTTCATTTTTTCTATTGTTGCCATGATTTTTTCAGGCATAAGGCACTGAAGGACCTCAAAGATGAGATATTCAATCGTCACCTCAATCTTAAGGAAATGGCCTCTGGGTTAGTGTTACCTTGTGATATTTAAGTTCACTTACTTTCTTGCTTCTTATACTGGACTGTACCTCTGATGTATAAAGAAAATATCTTTTTGACTAGCCGTTGCATCTGTTGTCAATCTTCCTCCGTTGTCATGTTCTTTTTCCTATACTTGTGGTCTCTGGCACCATATCAGTCTGACAAAAGACACAAGATCCTTTCTTTTGAGGCTGTTCAATGAAATTCAGTCACAGAAGGCACAAAATCCGCAGTGCTTTGCTAGTAATTATGCAGTTTCACCAAACCACAATGGTGTGATTACGTGCATCTATATGGCTAATGTTTTCCAGTTTCCTTTTCTAGCAAAGGAAAACAACTCACATGTTTGTTGGAGTATATATTCTTATATATTTTCACTCTCATAGAGCAGCTTCATGTTTTTCTCTTCTTGATTGGCCGGTTTACTATTTGGTGGCTGAACCTCAGTAAGATTTCATTTGTCTGGATCTTAATAATTTCTTTTCTTCAGATTTGAGATATTGGGTATGCATCGTCATATGGAACATCGGGTAGATTATATGGAATGGGCTCCAGGTTTGACATAACACTTAAATCTGATTATGTTCTCAATCTATTTGATGAACTGGACATTGTTTTACTGAAAAATTTGTCAACCTGCTTTGTAACTTGATTTGCCTATTCAAAGTTTTACGAGTCCCTCAGAGATTTTGCCAAGTTTCTGGGGCAGAGAGTTCTCCATCTCTTTTTTCCCCCTCTTGCTCTAGGAATTATCCTTTAGCAATATGTCATCTTTCACTTCTGGCATGTTAATTCTAGGTGCTCGCTATTGTGCCCTTGTTGGTGACTTCAACTGTTGGTCACCTACTGAAAATTGTGCTAGAGAGGGTCACTTTGGCCATGACGACTACGGTTATTGGTTTATCATTCTTGAAGATAAGCTAAGGGAAGGAGAAAAGCCTGATGAGCTTTACTTTCAGCAATATAACTATATAGATGACTATGACAAAGGCGACAGCGGTCTTACCATAGAAGAGATCTTCAAGAAAGCAAACGATGAATACTGGGAACCTGGAGAGGATCGTTTTGTGAAAAATCGATTTGAATTGCCAGCAAAGTTGTATGAACAGTTATTCGGGCCAAATGGGCCTCAATCAATAGAGGAATTAGGAGAAATACCGGATGCTGAGACAAGATATAGAGCTTTCAAAGAAGAGCATAAGGACGATCCGCCTGGCAGCCGGCCTCCATTTGATGTTATTGACAATGGTAAAAATTATGATATATATAACATAGCAGGCGATCCTGTCACTTGGGAAAATTTTAAAGCTAAGAAGCCACCACTAGCATATTGGTTAGAGACACGTAAAGGGAGGAAAGCATGGCTAAAAAAGTATACTCCCGGTATTCCTCACGGAAGCAAATACAGGGTATACTTTAATACTCCCAGCGGGCCATTGGAGCGAGTTCCTGCTTGGGCTACTTATGTAGAGCCAGGTATACTTGCTTTTCAACTATCAGCATTAGTCAATTCATTTCATCTTCCTTTCAAACAACAGTTTTTGTGCGTTGTTATTTTGATGTGAACTAGAATGTCAAGTATTTTGTTTCAACCACCACCACCACCACCAAGCCTTTTCTGACCAAGTGGAGTTGTCTAAATGGACTTTTGACATGTTGTGGTCTATCGTGGACTAAATCTGTGTTGTATTTAATGTCTATTTTTATTCAAAGTATGTGACTTTGTCTTTTTGGGCCTTCTCCTACCTCTTTTACCCTACTTTTTTCACCATAGTGTTGCATTTCTAATTGAAGCATCTAAAATCTGTTGTTTCACATATCCGAACCACCTTAATAAGTTTCTCCTAATCTTATCTTCAATTGGAGCTACTCTAGTTCTTCTCAAATACATTTAGTTGATAACCAGCATTTTGTTGGATGTGATTAATCTACAATTTTAATAGGTGTCCACTACTTTAAGAGAATCCTCTTGGTGGTTATTGTAGTTAAATGTCAAAACAATCTGTTTGAGAGGTTGCCTATCAAATCAAATGAACTAGTATAAGCTCTTGTACAGATTTTTAATGGGAACCAGACGTTTAAAGTCCAATTAACCAGAAGTATGCCATAGGAATGAAAAGTTTATTGCAAGTATTGAAGCTCCCCTCTATCTTCAACACATTATACATGCCTAAGTACCATTTTCAGCGCATATTTGCCTGGTTCATTACAATGATGTACTTCTGATCATTTATTAGCATGGGTATGCAAACTATTCTGAGAAACTCTTGCTTACTTTATAGACGCACTGATGTGCATCATATATAGATTCTATATGTTGTTAAATAGTCAATGACAGATGCAGAAGGAAAACAAGCTTTCGCTATTCACTGGGAACCACCACCTGAATGTGCCTACAAATGGAAAAGCCCTAGTCCGAAGGTGCCAGTGTCTCTGCGTATATATGAATGCCACGTTGGAATTAGTGGATCCGAGGCAAAAGTATCTTCCTTTAATGAATTCACTGAGAAGGTTGCACCCTAAATGTACCTTCTATTTTGGTTCAGAGATGTTGTACATCCTAACCATTACTTTTTAGCCCTGTAGGTGCTTCCTCATATCAAGGATGCTGGTTATAACGCAATACAATTGATTGGGGTTGTTGAGCACAAGGATTATTATACTGTTGGCTATAGAGTGAGTTACAAAAGATAACCTTCTCTACTAACATAAAATGTCATTTTTCAGATAGGACCGAGCTTTTAGTATCTTAGCTGAGTTTCTACGACCCTTTGTATCCCTTCTAGAATAAAAATGCTGTTGACTGTTCATAACCTAAGCATCGTTGCTGCATTGGGTGTGATATATATGCAATGTATTCAAGCATCATTTGGGAATGCAGGTGACAAATTTTTATGCTGTGAGCAGCCGATTTGGTACTCCTGATGACTTCAAGCACTTGGTTGATGAAGCACATGGTATTTTCTCTAGGACTTACAAATTAATATGTTAATGAGGAGAAGCTTGTAAAAAAATTTGTGACATTTGGGACCTACGAGCCTGCCACTTTGACTCACGTGGCTTGATTTTCTATATTCCTAATGCACTATAGAAATCATTAAGTTACTCATAAAAGAAAATAGCCTGCATTTACTGTTCTGACGCTCTGATTTGAGTATTTTGGTGTAATTAGTGTTATCCTTTCCAGTTACATGGGCCAGCCCATTAGCAAAAAAGCAAAGTACATTCTTTTCGTATTAAAAGAGTGCATTATCCAGGTTTTTACCAATTTGTAAAGAATTGGGTAATGATCAAAAAGAATATTCTGAATTAGTCAGACACAGTACTTTGTTATTCAATTTTTCCATGAAACCTTCTTAGAACATTCTATCTAGTGTCTGCTACAAATTGTATCCACTCGTGCAGAGAGAAAGGATACAGTAAATGTACCTCGAATGCAATTTGTGTTGTGCTCAAGATATTTTCCTGTTGAGCAGTTTGTTTTTGCATCACTGTCTATTTACATCCTAATGCCACCTCTCTCTGTTCCATCCCGCGGTTACACTTGTCAATTAGTGTTTCTTATTCTCTATTTCTCATTGCAGGTCTTGGATTGTTGGTCTTTTTAGATATTGTCCATTCCTACTCAGCTGCAGATGAGATGGTCGGTCTCTCACTATTTGACGGATCAAATGACTGTTATTTTCATTCAGGTAGAAGCATGTTGGACGCTTTTATCACCAATTTGAAAGAGGAATTTGTTTATGTATATCCTTGTTTTTCTTTTATCATGGGGTGTGACCTTGTTTTCTGCATTGAATTTGTTAGGGGATTGTGATGCTTTAGTTCCAGCAATTGATTATTTTCGACCACCATTGTTGCACTAGAAATGATGGCGGAGGGATGCCTCTGGATGTATGATGAGCCTTTAGCCTTTATGCAAAAATATATCGTTCCTTGTTTTTGTGAAGATTTAATGGCATGATATGCTCTAGCTATTGATCTTCTAGACTCGGTTCACATTATATCTGGTTTGCACTCATGCACACATTTATTGCTCAACATGAATAACTTTTTAACTTATTTTCACCTTTTGTTCTTGTCTTATTGCAGTCACCTTTCTCTATTGAATGCTGTGGCTTGGACGAAATTATTTCTTATGCTGTATTTGAGTGTAGTGGGTAACATCTAAATATTCCCATTTATGTGTAATGCTTAACATCTAAATAATCCCTTTGAAACTTTCTTGACCTATCCTTAACCTTGGCACTTACTAATTCAGTGCATTGAGGAGCTGTAGCTGTATATGGGTTTTTATTAAGTTTTGCCATTGGCTTTTGTGCTGTTGTCTGATGGCTCCTGTATTCCATCTGCTATCTGGAAAATCATCTGATGGTTACATAGCGATAGCGGATTACCAATCTGATTGAGTAGCTATTCTGCTTTATGAAAAACTGCTTGTTTGTGTAGGTAAGCGAGGACAACACAAATACTGGGGCACCCGAATGTTCAGATATGGAGATCCTGATGTACTGCATTTTCTTCTATCTAATCTAAATTGGTAAATGTACAACGCAACATACATTTTTCGTTCTAATCTCTGGTATTGGTGGACTTGTGATGTGCAGACTTCCCCGTCCACCTTAAGGGCACTGTCTTTTTTGGGTGTTCGATGTTTGGTGACCTGTTATATGGTGTTTCTTTAGGCATGTACTCAAGTTAATATTGTTGCATTGCTCATAATGGTGTTTCGCAGGTGGGTTGTTGAGTATCATGTTGACGGTTTCCACTTCCATTCTCTCTCATCAATGATGTACACACACAACGGCTTTGCCTCTTTTACTGGAGACTTTGAAGAGTAAGGTTATCTTGGCTAAAGTTTTTCCATCATCCACTTGTATGGTCTTGAATGCAGTGTAGATTCCTATGAAAGGATTCTCTATTTGGTTGGCTCTCATGATTTATTGGGAACTTAATTGGCAATTCATCTGTTGCAGGTACTGCAATCAATATGTTGACAGGGATGCATTGATGTACCTCATTTTGGCAAATGAAGTACTCCATGCTCTTCATCCAAATATAGTAACAATTGCTGAAGATGTGAGTATCGATTCAAAAGTTTTCCCCATCAAGTGGACGATTAGAGTTTCAATATAAGTATTGTATCTTAATTAGTCTGTTTCTTTCCCTCTAAATGGAAGTTACCAGAATAATTGATGACTCATGAGTCATAAGTGACAAATAACCAAGACAGTTATTTTAGCATGATGCCCTTGCAGTCAAAGGTGATTAAAAGCATGTTGCAGACAGAATTATTATCGAGTAATCTTTACAATCATCAGTTAATGTCTTTAGCCCTATGCACAGGCAACATCTTATCCAGGTCTGTGTGAGCCAACTTCTCAGGGTGGATTGGGATTTGATTATCATGTCAATTTAGCTGTATCGGAGATGTGGCTGTCTTTGCTAGAAAATACTCCGGATCACGAGTGGAGCATGAGTAAGGTCATATTCTGTAATTTCTCAGTAATGGAATGATATCCTTCCTACTTATGCTTAAAAATCTTCAATACACCTTTGCATTATTCAAGCTGACTTGAATTATCACTGCAGATTGTCAGCACATTAATTGGTAACCGACACTATGCTGACAAGATGCTTATTTATGCAGAAAACCACAATCAAGTAATTATTTCTCTTGTTTTTTTTTTATTGTATAGAAGCTCCTTTTTTATTCCTTCATCATCATCATCGTTATCCTCACTAATCGTTTCGTTTCTTGCTTGTTTAATGCCATGGTTGTGACTTTTTAGTCCATATCTGGAGGACAGTCATTTGCTGAGATACTCTTTGGTAAAATCAGCGAGCATTCTTCTGGCTCAAAAGATTTACTACTTCGAGGCTGCTCATTGCACAAGGTAGGTGGATTTCTCCTTCAAGATCTAGTTAGTGTTTCACTCTTCTTTTTACAACCTTTGTTATTTTTCTCTCTGATTTCTTGTTAAGGTAGTCATTGCAAAGAAATTGTAACTTTCTTTCATTTATCTGTGCTGCATTGAAATTCATTCCACAGCCTGATGAGTTTGTAGTAAATATATTCAGATACCATTTGCACTACCTCACAAAGGGTAGGATTTTGGTTTGATGAACAAAAGCAAGATAGATATCGTCAATATTTTGTTGTATTTTTGGCTGCTAAGCTCTTTGAGTCATGACATCTCCTACTTTTAGCGACTGAATTTTCTGTACATAGTAAGTTATCTAATGACCTTGTGTGTTGCCATTCCTAATACTTCGTGTACTTTGCCACGGTGTCAAGTTAGAATTGTGTGTGCTGCTGTAATAATCTTTTAGCCCTCATATGTGGCATGTTTATGTTGAAGTTTACTGTGCAAGATGGCGCCACAGGTATGTACTAGATTTTGGGACTGTATCTCTTGTGCCTTGAGAAGGATTGAAGACTTTGCAAGCCTTGAAAATAAAAAACAATTACATATATTTTTTGTCTACGAGTGAGATCACTATGGCAATTGATCATTGTCATTGTTGTCGATGTCACCATGAAATATTTTGATTTCTTTATTGTTGTTGCTAACCAGTAATTACTTTAAACTTGTGCTTTTGTTTTTAAAATTGGTGTAGTCAATTCTGAAATTCGCCCTCTTCTCTCGAGTCAGATGATCCGGTTAATAACGTTCACATTATGTGGCTGTGCTTTCCTCAACTTCATGGGTAATGAATTTGGTCATCCGGAGGTAAGGATGCTCCCCTCTGGCTGTTTATAGGACTTTATAGCATATGAATAATAAATCTTTTATGCTGTTAGAGGGTCGAATTTCCGATGCCAAGCAACAACTTTTCCTATTCTCTGGCCAACCGGCGTTGGGATCTGTTGGGGAATGGAGTGTATCAAAATTTATTTTCCTTTGACAAGGTATGGGTGCTGACAATAACTTACTTATGAACCAGAGATGAAGAGGATTTCAATAACATTTTATCCCTAGTGTATTAAGATTTAACTTCTGCCCTATGACTCCATCCATGAACTGTTCCTGCCTGTTTTTTCAAAAGCCTGATGTTCTGAGCAAGTTCCACTTGACCTTTTGCCTCTCTCTGTTGCAAATAATTTTTGTGTTTCAGTAAGCACACTTTGGTTCTTTGATGATACTCCATTTATTCTGCTCTTCAAACCCTAGAATATTGTTTCCATGCTGTTATCATTAATGTGCTAACAGTTGCAATTAAACTGTGTGCAATATGCTTTAAGGGAAATTTTGCAATTTTATTCTTTTTCCCAGGACATGATGAAGTTGGATGAGAATGAGAGGGTGCTTTCTAGAGGTTTTCCAGATATCCATCATGTGGATGACTCCAGCATGGTATGAAGATTATTAGCTGTTATTTGTTGTGTTGCCATTTATGTTTCTTTGTGATGGGAGCATGGCAATGATGTGTGAATCTTCAGGCTTGGGTATCTTTGTGCATGCGCTATTGGTAGCATGCTTTGTTGAAAACCATTGGACACTTCTTGATGTATGAGGAGCTTTTTTCTTAGGGTAGTTTGCGGTTTGCCCATATTATTTGCATCTTTTAAGCATGCATAACCACTTGAGTGTCAATACGAGGGTTTAGCTGAGAGGTTGTTGTGACAGAAGTCGACAGATGAATACAGAAACCTAAATGAATTTTCAATATGCTTGTGTGAGATTTTGTGGAACTATTGTCAACTATTTTAAAGTTTAAGCTGTTAGATGAAGACGTGAATTAATATTTAATTCTCGAACACTTCTCACGCTTAATCCGGTCTTTTCGTCTAATACTAAGCTTGGAAATATATTATTGGGGAGGTAAATAGGGGCCTGGAAAGATTTGAACTCAGGATCTCCTATTTTGATATCATGTGAGATTTTATGGGAACACTGCCAACTATTATAAAAGCTTAAGTTGTTAGATGAAAGTGCGGATTAATATTTAATTCTTTAACAGCTTGTTATTCATCTTCTTTGGACGATCAACTCTATATTGGTCCTCTCTCTCTCTCTCTCTCTCTCACCCACACGCGCACACACACTCTTGAGTGTAGGCCGCTCAGATTCATGGGTTCCTAGTGGTATGTGACTGATAATTGAAGCTCCCACTAGGACATAAGTACATGCACTTCTGAAAGCCATCTTCAAGGAGTTAATCAACAAACCTCATAACTATCATATGAAATAATGGTTACAGTGTCACTTCATCTCCCTTCAAAAAATACTCTGAAACCATGTGACAAGCTTGTTATTTATGCACGGTTTGTGATTTTCCAGGTGATATCTTTTATGCGAGGTCCTCTTCTCTTTATATTTAACTTTCATCCAACTGCTTCCTACGAAAGATTTGTGGTAGGCGTGGAAGAGGCTGGAGAGTATCAAGTAAGTGAATGCTTTGTATACAGATCAAATCTAGATGTAGGGATTTTTCCATTGCATGTAGTTTTGGTACAGCTTGGAAGTGCCTAGAATGGGGATATGAGGCTTGCATGCAGACCCCGTATAAGTAATCTTTGAATTTGTAAGTCCGCTGAACGGGTGAGCTCATCAATTTTGAGTGGTCTTCACATGATGGCCAGGCGATACTAAATACGGATGAAAAGGACTATGGAGGACGAGGGATTATAGATGAAAGCCAGTATCTCCAGAGAACCATCAGCCAACGGTAATACTCTCTTTTCAAGTCTATTGCTTGCTTATTGAGTTCTGCAACATCCTTCTCCTCCAACTTATGATCCTTAACTCTGTAGAGCTGATGGCTTGCGGAATTGCTTGGAAGTGCCTGTACCAAGTAGGACTGCCCAGGTTTGTGAATGGACTTCATCTCTCTCTCTCTCTCTCTCTCTCTCTCTCTCTCTGTGCCTGTGGATGCATGTGCGGCAATGATATAGAATTTTTTCAGAAGCTGGCGCAACCAACATTATATTGCTGGATCAATCTTTCTTAGGAACCATATAAACAGCAAAAAGTTGATGCTAGAAAATGAGCTTGGTACTGGTTGACAAAAAATTTGCTCTCCTGAGAGAAGCTGACTTTTCAGCATCTGATTTGCTCTGTTCATAATTATAAATTTTAAGTAGATGAAATTCCTTTCCTATTAAACGTCAAGCTTGAACCAGTTTTACATGTTTTCTTGTAGCTGAAATTGTAACAATCTCAGAACAGCATATGGTTCGACCATTTTATAAGAATGTATGATCTTCCTGTGTCCAAGTCTTTTAAGTTATCTAGTCAAGCATTGAGGATCAAAAATTTTGTTTTCCTTTTTTCATAAGTATATATCTAATAATCTTTCACTGGCAAGGTTGATAGTCGCATTTGATACTGATAAAGTTCAAAAGTGATGCCCATGTTCCATCTTTCGCCCCGCTGTCCCTCTTGAGGGATACAGGAAGCTAGACTGATCGGAATTTTCTTTGTTCAAGCAAGGAAAAGTTCACAGTTCCATTTAAGATATGTACTAAGAAGCTTTGCATTTCTGCAGGTGTACAAATTGAAACGAATCTTGAGGATATGAATGTTATTTAAATTGCTCAACAAGAGTTCATTTGGAGTTTGGAAAGGACAAAGAAATGCTATTTTGCAAAGCTAATTTTGAAGCACAAGAAGCGAACGAAACAAACACTGCATGGCATGTCAGCTCTGAAAGATTACTTGGCCTTTTGACTTGCATCAGCGCTAGTTGATGGAGCATTATAACGTGACAGAAAAATTAACTCGAATCAAGGTATGAGGTGGAATTTCAGTCTATTCACCATGGAAATTTTCGCTGTCCTCATTCAAGGAAACAGATCAGACTATTTCTGGCACGGGTGGCCCTGGAGTCAACTCATGGAATCAATATGAATCGGAGTGGTATCAGGGCAGATCTTTCAGAATCTCATTACATTTGGTGTCTTACAGAGGAACGTATGTGGTTGGTCAAGATCTCTCTGATAGGAGGCCACAGTTTGAAATGGGTGAGGAGGCAAGCAAAGATCATGCCCTTCTTTTTGGCTCCTACATTTGATGATGTACATCCATTACCTTTTACGTAACATGTATTTTAAAAGATAAATTTGATACAAAACGAAGTCTGTATTCGTAATTAGTGAATCATTTAAAAGGAGCATGAGATTGTTTTATTAGGTCGCGACGCTGTCAGCGATTGGGCCTATATGTGCGTAACTGGGGGCATGGTGAGTCACTAACTTGTCCAGAGTCTGCACTGGATCGACGACTTTCATGGTGGCCTCATCATTTCTTCTTGTGGATGGTTTGATGGAGCATGTCATTCAAGATTTGTTGCATGGCATGTGAAAGGTCAGCCACTCGATTGCCTTTTTGAGAACCTTGCAAGTTTGAGGGGAAGACACGTGGTCGGAGTTCATGTCAAAGTGACGTTAAGTTTTGTTAGTCTCCATGGAAGCTTCTTCAAATCTACGCCGTCAAGCTTTCTGCCATTCATACTGCGCCTCCAATTTGGTAGTTGATTCGTCCCTTCCAATGTTGATATTCAAACTAGCAAATTCATTTCTGACATAAATATACAATAAGGAAAATCCACGTCGGAGTTGCTCGTTGAATAAGACTAGCAATGGACTCGCCCGACAAGGACTGGAAATGCAGCTACGAAGAGAAAAACAATGGTCGAGCTTTCACGAATTGGGAACATTTTATTCTTGTTCCCTGTCGATTCAGTCAGCCACGCTAAACAATTAGAACTTGTGGAAATGCAAAGAGGAGGGTGTTATGTGGCCTGTTTTCTCTCATTATTCAATTAAAGACTTTTGACAAAACTTGCTAGGGTTTTGTTGGGAGCTTTAGCTGGACTAGTGGCATCTTATTAACAAAATACATATTCCCTCGGTTAGACTAATGCCATTTTGATTAGAAAAAAGGTCGGTAAACAAAATATCGGCAATTTGTGAAAATGACGTTGGTAACTTAGGAAAGTGGGTAGCTAAGGCAAATGGAAGTTAGTCGATTCATAAGAGTGTGGAGTGATTTCGAATTGATCCACTAATTAATGACAAATAAACATTTATCACCGGACAAACAGTCAGCCAATCATATGGTATCGTTACTTATCCACAGCATTTGAAATTTACTGACTTTATTTGCACCAAACCTGATACAGAAAATGGTTCCGTTTTTTAGCACACAAAACAGTAGAATTTTTGCTGCGGTGTATATCCAGAAACGGATGACAAAGAGCCAATGTTGTTGCCTTCAGTTATGTGATGACGGTGAACTCAGCCCTAAGTCGTGGAATGTCGAACAAGTCTCTTTGCTTCCTCCAGTGTGCCCTTGAATCTATCCAAGTTGATCTTCACATTCTGGCCATCAACATACACAGCCCTGACTGCTCCGTAGCCCTTGGCGAAGACTGATAAGGGGTCGGCGATCACCGGATGATCAAGCCCGTATACTTCAGCAAGAGAACTCTCCTGGGGCTCTATCTTATACTCCAGATACTGCAGATCCATCGTGGTAGCCGGAGTTCCGTAATAGTGGGTAGAACCCCACTCTAGTCCTAGTAGAACCACCTGCACTACCACTGCGCCGTCTGGCAAAAAGATCTCGTTGGTAAGACCCGCGCCATGGACCCCGATGAATACGCTGCATGAACTGACCATCTGCGCAAACAGCTCTAGGTTCGACATCATACTAGGCCCTGCCCTTACTACTTGAAAGCCCAACTCCTGTGCCAGATCCACGATGGCGTCCTCGTTCAGAAATTTTCTCGAGTTAGTCCTGGAAAGGAGGATAAGGACCGGCTTCTGTAGCTTGTCGATCTCGTGCACATTCCTGGTCTTCAAATCGTAAGATTCTCTGAGGAACTGCCTGAATTCGCGCATGGAATGTCCTCTGGGGACATCGCTGGTGTTCAGGGCTAGATTGCCGTGGTACTTAAGTCCCACAACTGCCCCTGGAAAGCAGTGAACACTTCCATTGGATAAATTGAGAACCTCGTAATCAGACAAGCGCTTCAAAGCCCTCGAGTATTTCCGGATCCACCATTCGTTGTAGTCGGTAGCAATGAACTTCAGCTGCGACCGGAAGTGCCGGCAGGTGAGGAACAAGGGAATGATGATTTCGCTTAACTCGTGGTAGGCATTTGAGGTAACGCCCGTCGAGAAGATCACCGCTGGGATGCTGTGCGTGACATTGCAGGCCGGTAAATTATCCAAGTCCCCGTGAAGTATCTGTACCGGAGTGGTTAAATTCATTGCCAGTACGTCTCCTCTTCTCGCGTAAGGTCGAACCAAGCGCTTGAACTGAGATCCTTTAGAGGGTACATGAACAGTCAAGCCGCCATTGGAGATTCTGACGGGTTTAGCTAAGACACACATTTCGGTGTCTAGATCAAAATGGCACGTGAACCCTCCAACCTCGAGCTGGTATCTCTCTTCTCCTGCAATAGGGTGTGGCCTCAATTTACTGTGAGCTAAACAAAGACAAACAGACAAGCAAGCAGAGGTCGGATATGCAGTCTTGTGCTTCTGAAACTGCAGTTTGACTCCATTAAGTGTGAGTCTTCATGATTCTTATAGATACATTGAGGCACACTTGTGTTAACATCTCGGCTTCATTTGGGAGTGAGCAAAGAAATGTAGAAGCTGAAATTGTCACCTCTTACTAGTCTTCCTAGTAGATCCTCGAGAGCGTCTCCATCTTTGGTGACTCCACCTACTGCTCCGACATAACTATTGCCCCTCCAATCTGCAATCTGATTCCTCCCTAAAATTTATACTCTGGGTTAGGAGTTATCCTTCAATGATCAACTGTACAACATGATATACGCCAGGAAAAAGAGATGTATAAGTTGAACTCGGATTCGAACCTACGTGATAGAAATGACGCGTCCTTCAATACGAGAAGGGCAATACAGAGTGAAACCACGATAAGCAAACAACCTGTCGATGCTGCTCTGAGCACCGGGCGCTTTGCCTCCTTCCCCATAATCCGTAAAACTAAAACACATGGCCATGCCTGCAAAATTTTTATAGACTAAAACCTGAAATGAGAAATTCGTTGTGGTTAAGGGGTCTCTTTCTTTCTTAAAGATTCTTGCGTACGTCTTGCTCTGCAACTAGGCGGTTCGGTCTAACTTTGCAAATTTAACTTCGCAAATACTTCGTGGATCTGATGGAGAAACGTCAGCTGGGGTGTCATATTTTATTCATCAAGTCTCCCGAGGAGAATAGTACTGATTAATCTAATGCTTTGTATGGTGGGTTAGCCTGATCACTTGGACTCTTTGCTCAGCGCAATTTTAGCTGAACAGTCTTAATAATCTTAATTAACAGTGCGGAGCAAGCTTATATTTGCTTTGAAGTGCTCAATAAGTGGACTTTCCCCACCCTACATTCAAGTGGCTACGCATTGGCATTAGCACCAAAACCTTTTTACATGACCGGTCAAATCACTAATTTACAGAGAAAAACCAGTTAATTCAAGTCAGCACACGCCATGTCGCGTTCGAATTTTCTCTAGATATTTTGTGCTTTGCATCATGTTATGAAACGGATAGTTTCTTGAACATTGACAACCCGGGATGATCAGCCACCTCTTTTCCATCATCTTCGTGTTCACCGCATCATTTACGATCTGGAGTACTCTTGAATGGGATCTGAGCAAATTGAAATTAAGCTGCAACCATGGGTTCTTACGACTTTTAGATGACGACAAAACGTGACAAGCTCTGTTTGTTAGTTATGCCGTCCTGATGGATTAAACCAATGAGAGAATGATCATGCATTCATATTGTCCGAGGAGCTGAGGTGAATGCAGAAAATCGCAGATAAAAACGTTTCCTTCTGCTATCATTCTACAAACGTCTTCTTCGATTCAGCCAGGTCAATCTTCACATATCACTTCATCATGTCCCCTTTTCAAAGATTATCTACATTATAGTGTTTCCAGATAATGCAGTTTTTATACGTTGCGTTCTCAAGCGTGACGTGCAGAGCAGGTTTTATTTTGCGCATGAAATAGTTCTGCTCAATACTATATATATAAACTGCAAAGACATACTACTACATTTCACATCGATTTTGTTGAAAACTTATCTCGAGTTTAAGCCCGAAAAGGAAACTTGCCCAATCCAAACGGGTTTCCTAATTTAAGGTTTACCTTTCCTATTTTTAATCCAACTCTCACTTACATGAGAAGTTTCTTCTTTGTGAATTACAAGCCTTACTATATTTTATGGGTCAGATTTGTATAATTCTTTTGTGAGATTGAGAGACTATTTTGTGAGTATTGTGATGGTAGTGTTTATGTGGTTCAAGTATAATTGTAATCTCTGTTTTGTCACGTAATCTCCTGTTCTATTATGCACATTAAACCATTTGAGCCACGTAAATTTTGCTGTCCAATTTATTTTCTCGTTGATTTTATTGTTACTTGGTTCTTTTCTGCAACAGATTCAAATACAAATTTTTGGTATAGTCCAAGAAAAAACCACAGATTTCCAACAGTGTTTCCTGCCTGTTTTGCAACGACAATTAATTCAACATGACGTTGTGGAGTTTGCAATAAGTCTCATTGCTTCCATTGTTGTCTCGTTGAATCTAGCCAAGTTGATGTTCGCGTCCTGAACATCCACATTCACTGCCCTGACTGCCTTGTATCCTCCCTTCAAATAGTTGGCGATCAACTGGTGATTGAGACGGCATACTTCCAACGCAGAGCTCCCCTGAGGCTCTTTCTTGGACTCCAGATGTTGAGTATTCATGGCAGTTGAAGGGAATCCATAACAGGTGGCTGACACCCAGTTCTGTCCCAGCCGCACCACCTGCACCGCCACTGTACTGTCTGGCCAAAAGATCTCTTTCGTGAGCCCCGTCCTGCAGACTCCTACCATGATGCTGCATGAACTGACCATCTTGGTGAGCCAGTCAAGGTCCGGAATTGTATCAGGCAATGTCCTGACAACTCCAAATACTAACTTCTGCGCCAGTTTTGTGACGGCATCTTTATACAAGATTTTCCTTGACGTGCATCGGGGTGACTATTATCATGACCAGGTTTTATCATGACTATTAGGAGGTCTGGAAAGGACAGGGAAATGCTATTACGGATAGCTAATTTAACACAGGAAGCGAACAAGATAAGCACTGCTTGGCATGTTAGCTCCAACATTTCTTGGCCTTTTTACTTGCACAATAGCAATGCTAGCTGCTGGAGCGTTATCCTGTGACAGAGAAACGTACGAGGTTGGTGCAAACTGTTTATCCTGTGACAGAACAAACTATTTCTGGTGTGGGCAGCTTGGTGTAGTGATTGGTATCAGCTCTCATAACACGTGGAATCAATAAGGGTGGGAGTCGTATCAGGGCAGATCTCTCAGAATGTTAGAGCACTTACCCCGTTTAATGTCTAGCAGACGAACGTACGAGGTTTGTCCAAAATTCTCTGGCAGGAGGCCGCAGTTAAAGATGGGTGAGGAGGGAAGCAAAGATAATGCAGACTCATCTTCTCCGTTTTGACTCCATTTGACGGTCCATGTCTATTACATTCCGCATGACTGTAGTGTGAAAGATGAAATTTGATTACAAATGGAAGTTTGTGTTGTGATTAGTGAACCCATCCGAAAGGAATAAAAGGTAATCTTACGAGGTTGTCCTCAATGCTACAAGTGATAGCGTCTGCATAAGAGGAAAAGGGCCATGGCGATTTGATTGAGCCGAGGGAATGCACCTCCTATGAATTTGCGTGATCTGATGATGACTGCTCAGACATTGCAGTCGGTAACTCATTAACTTGTCCATGAAATTTCCGCGCCAGTGCAACAAGTTTCATGGTGGCTTCATCATACCTTCTGGTGCAAGGCTTGATTGAGCATGTGATTCAAGATTCATTGGATGGTACGTGAGAGGTGAGCCACTCAATCTGCCATTTGGGATCCTCACAGGTTTAAGAGGGAGACACATTTCAGTGTTCAGGTCCAAGTTGCGCTAAATTTTGTTAGTCTTCTTGGAAGGTTCTTCAAATCTATGCCATCAATCTTTCCGCCCTTCGTTCTGCACATCCAAGCTGGTACTTCATTCGCCCCTTCAAAAGTTCAAATTTATTAACAATCTCATGCCTAAAAGAAATACAAAATTCATCTTGGAGATGCTCGTCAAATATGACTAGAAATGGACTTGCTTGACGGACTGTATCCTTCACTGCCGCAAAGGGAGTACAGATTGCATCTATGACGAGAAAACAATGGTCCAGCTTTCACTTGGTGTGAATATTTTGAATCTTGTTCCCAGTTGATTCATATAGCCACACTAAAAACAGAACTTTGAGTAATGCAAAGAGAAGAATGTTCCACGTCTCGCTCTTTGTCAAAGTCTCTTGCATTACGTGGCATCTAGCCTGTTTTCTCTTCTTATTCAATCAAGGACTCGGATGACAGTCGCTAGGGATCTTGCTGAGAAATATTAGCGGGACTCATGGCATTTTATTCACAAGGAATACGGCAGTTGTTAAATACATCTTCTATTAGCTTAGACTAATGGCAGTATAATTAGAAAAAAAAAAGTTGTTACATACTTGAATTAGAATTGATAGTCTCATTTAAGAGTTTATAACCTTGAACAATGGATAAGCAGTGCAAATAAAAATTGGTTATTTATTTAAATAATGGCTGAGTTCAAATCGATCAGCTAAATATTAGTAATTGGAATAAACTATATCTAACTTATTTTTTTTTTGTCAATAAGTTTATCTAACTTATTGACAAGTTACTAGACAAACAGTTAACAGATCACGATTTGCTTGCTACCGACCTTATTTGCAACTTCCAGATGTGGAAAATCGTTGAAATTTGGTAACATACTGTTGTTTCCTCAATGGCAGGTGAGACAATAGCATATAAACTGGACTTTACTTTCGCCTTCCTTGTTATTTTCTCCTTATGAAACTTGATTTGGTTAATAGTCGCATTGTCAAAAAGATAATCAACTTCGTAGTCTAGTTCCACAGCTTCCCAAAAATCACAACCTTTCAGAAAAGCTCGTATCCTAACTGCCCATGATTGATAATTGCCACCATCAAACATTGGTAGAGTTACTGCTGAGAAGTTTCTTGAACCAGCCTCCATCTAGCCTTTAAGCTTTTGTAAATGAATGCACACCTCTCACTCAGTCTCACAAGTCACTCACTGCCCCTTAAGATCAAGAGCACTGTTGTTTCCTCAAACTTTACTAAATGTATTTTAGTATTAGTTCTTTGCTGCTGTAGAACAAAACATACAGCAAGAACAGGACACACTCTGCTGTCTTATGCAACAGTTTACGAAACACAGCAGGAACGAACCAATGGAAGGAAAAAATTGCATTAACATTAATTCTGGAAAATCTAACTTAAAAACAAACTAAAAGCAACACATTTAAACAACAAATAACTGCACAGCAGTTACTAAAACATGAACTACCACTTTTTCCACTAACTTCTAAAATATAGGACATGACTTAAACAGAAAAACAACTATTGCAGACCTTAATTCATCAACACATACAAAACAATAGAATTTTGCTTCAATAAAAAGTTGAGGTGACTGAAGCTAACTTTGTTGCCTTTTGTTATGTAATGATAATGAACTCAGCCCTGAGACATTGAATGTCTAACAAGTCTCATTGCTTCCTCCAGCGTTTCCTTAAATCTATCCAAGTTGATCTTCACGTTCTGGCCATCAACATACACAGCCCTCATTGCTGCGTACCCCTTCGCAAAGATGGATGCAGGGTCGACAATCACCGGGTCGTCCAGCCCGTATACTTCGGATAGAGAGCTCTCCCTGGGCTCTATCTTGTATTCAAGATAATGCAGATCCATTGCGGTGGCTGGAACTTCGAAATAGTTGGTCGAAGCCCAGTCTAGTCCTAGCGGCACCACTTGAAGTACCACTGCACCATCCGGCAAAAAGATCTCATTAGTAAGACCGGCACCGTGGACTCCGGCCAGAACGTTGCATGAACCAACCGTCTTTGCCAACAGCTCTAGATTCGACACAGTGTCAGGCCCTGCCCTCACTACTTGAAAGCCCAACTCTTGTGCCAGTTCCACTACGGCATCCTCGTTCAAAAATTTTCTCGTGTGGTTCCGGGAAATGAGGATCAGGACCGGCTTCTGTAGCTTTTCGATTTGGTGCACATTCTTTATCTTCACATCGTAAGATTCTCTGAGGAATTGCCTGAATACGCGCATCGAATATCCTGCGGGGACGTCGCTGGTGTTCGTGGCTAAATTGTCGTGGTACCTAAGTCCCACTACTGCCCCCGGAAAGCAGTGAACACTCCCATCGTCTAAATTGAGAGCCTCGTGATCAGACAAGCGGTTCAAAATCCTTGAGTATTTCTTAATCCATGAGGCATTGTGATCAGTGGTGACGAACTTCAGCCGTGATCGGAAGTGCCGGCATGTGAGGAATAAGGGAATGATGATTTCACTGAACTCGTGGAAGGCATTTCCTGTAATGGCTGTCGAGAAGATCACCGCTGGGATGCTGTGCGTGAAATTGCAGGGCAGTACATTAGCCACGTCCCCGTGAAGTATCTGCACCGGATTGACAAATTTCATCATTCTTTCGTCGTCTCTCCTTGCGTAGGGTCGAACCGAGCGCTCAAACTGAGATCCATCGGACAATACATGAACAGTCAACCCACCATTGGAGATCCTAACGGGATTAGCTGAGAGACACATTTCGGTGTGGACGTCGAAGTGGCATGTGAACCCTCCATCCTCAAGCTGGTTTTGCTCTTCTCCTGCACAAAGATGTGAGCACAATTTACTGCAAGCGAAACATGTACAAATAGACGAGCGGGCAGACGTCAGAGATGGAGTCTTTTCATTCGGAAACTCTTGTTTAACTCCATTAAGTTTGAGTAAACATGATTCTTGTAGAAATACTGAGGCACACTTATGTTGACATGTTGACTTCATATGAGATCAGCAGGGAAATGCAGAAGCCGAGCACGTAACCTGTTACTAGTCTTCTGAGAAGATTCTTCAGAGCGTCTCTCTCTTTAGTGACTTCATCCACCTCTCTGGTATCATTTTCACCCCTCCAATTCGGAATCTGATTCCTCCCTAAAATTTATAACCCGGGTTAGGAGTCATCTTTCCATGGTCAGTTGCACGACATGATACACGACAGTGAAAAGAGAAATATAAGCGAAGCCGAACTGAGAAGTGGGATTACACGAAAGAAATGGCGAGTCCTTCGATACAAGAAGGGCGATACAGAGCGAAACCACGATAAGCAAACAAGCCATCGATGCTGCTCCGAGCACCGGGCGCTTCAGCTCCTTCCCCATAATCTGTCAAACCCAGACACATTGACATAGCCAAGTCTACAGATCTTTACAGATGAAACCCTGAAACGAGCAATAGGGTCAGCGGGTCTGGTCTTTTCTTAAAGATTCTTGCACGTCTTCCTCTGCAACTAGGCAGTTTAATAAGGCTTCCCGGAGATGACAGAGACACATTAGCTGGAGTCTCGTATTTTTTTCATCGAGCAAGTCTCACGAGCAGAAATGAGGAGATCAATTTAATTCTTTGCACAGTGGTTAGCCTGATCAAAAAGTTTATTATATCAAGATAGATCAAACCTTGGAGAACGTGATAAAAAATAGATCAAACCTTGGAGAACGTGATAAAAAATAAACTAATCAAAAGAAAAAAAAAGGAACAACGGAGACCAGATGCACGTTGATCATGAATTTGGGCTATTTTGACCCAAAAAGAAGAAAAAACAAAGAATGAGAAGTGCGGAAAGTTAAGTCGATCTTCTCATTTTACACCAACATACATATAGAAGAAGATCTTGTTTCGAGATAATAAATTATTTGTATGCTGCGGTCTCTAGCATAACGTACTAAGCTGGTCTCTTTGGCACATGAACTTGTGTTTACTCGATCCATATCATATCGAACATCCGACTGATTCAGTCACAAGTCCCAGGGTCAATTCAACAAAGACCCACAGAAATCCGACTATTTTGCCCTTCTGTTCTGCAATGGCGAATAATTCAAACCTGAAGTTATGGAGTGTCCAACGAGTCTCATTGCTTCCACAAGCGTCTCGTTGAATCTAGCCAAGTTGATCTTCACATCCTGGCCATCCACATACACTGCCCTGACCGCCTTGTATCCTCCCTTCCTGTAAATCGACCCAGGATCGGCGATCACCGGGTGATCGAGACTGTATATATCAGACAGTGAGCTCTCCTCTGGCTGTATCTTGTACTCCAGATATTGGATATCCATGGTGGTCGAAGGGACTCCATAGTAGGTGGCCGATGCCCAGTCCTGTCCGAGTGGCACCACCTGCACCACCACCGCACCGTCTGGCAAGAAGATCTCATTCGTGAGCCCCGCACCGTGAACTCCTACCATTACGCTGCATGAATGGACCGTCTTGGTGAACTGGTCAAGGTCCGACATTTCTTGGGGCGATGTCCTGACTACTTTGAATCCCAACGTCCGCGCCAGTTCTGTGACCGCATCTTCATTCAAAATTTTCCTTGTCGTGCGCCGCGCAACTAGCATCAGGACCGGGGTTTGCCTCTTCTCCATCTCCTGCAGACTTTTTGTTTCCAGGCCGTAGGCTTCTCTGAGAAACTTCCTGAACTCGCGCATGGTGTGTCCTTCGGGGACGTCGCTGGAATTTATTGCTAGATCGCCGTGGTACTGGAGTCCCACAATGGACCCAGGAAAGCAGTGAACGCTTCCATTGGCTAAATCGAGAGCCTCGTAGCCAGATAAGCGGTTCAAAATTCTTCTGTATTTGTTGATCCACCGTGGGTTGTAATCGGTGACGACAAACTTAATTCGCGACCGGAAAAGTCGGCTCGTGAGGAACAACGGAATGATGATTTCACTGAACTCATGGAATGTGTTTCCTATGAATCCCGATGAGAATATCACGCTCGGGACATCATGGATGATGTTGCAGGTCGGTGAATCATCGGTTTTCCCATGAAGTATCTGCACTGGAGTGACCAGTTTCATGGCAAATTCGGCATCTCTTCTAGGATACGGTCGAACCGAGCCCGTTAAGTGAGATTCATTGGACAGTACATGAATGATCAAGCCGGAACCGGAAATCCTTACGGGTTTAGTTGAGAGACACATCTCGGTGTGTTGGTCGAAGTGGCATGTGAACCCCGTAATCTCGAGCTGGTTTCTCTCTTCTCCTGCATACACATAGGCACTACGATTTCAGAAGAGCGTTAACAAAGAGAAGTTAGATACTGTCTTCTTCCGATACTGTTTGTTTACTCCATTAATTTGACTTCATTAGAAGCAAACAAAGTAATGTGGAGAAGCTCGGAATGTAACCTTTCACTAGACTTAGTAGCTTCAGAAGAGGCTCTCTCTCTTCAGCGCCTTCATCTACCTTGATGGCAGTGAAATTGCCCTGCCAATTCGGTAGCTCGTTCTCACCTGAAAATACAATTTAGGTTAACCGAATCACGTCTACAGTAATGATTACCACGTAACATAGAGGTGCAAAGAGACATATGCATGGCATCAAAACTAGGAATGGGAATTACACGAAACTGTTGCGTCTTTCAAAACTGAAAGGACGATACATAGTGAAACCGCAGTCAACAAACAAATGATTGAAGGCGCGCCGACCATTGGCCGCTTCGCCTCTTTCCCCATCGTCTTTCGATCTGAAGAACATTGCCAAATAGGAGAGCTAGATAGCTACAATTTTGTTAAAACAAGCATTCGATTGTGGTTAAGGTGTCCCATTCTTCCTAAGAATTCTGGTATGTGCTCCATTTCATCCGGGCTGTCAGCTCTAATTGAGTCATGAATTCCGTCAGCTGGACTATAATAACTCAAAACTCAGAAAGTCTCCGGAGGAGCTTATTCGTGACATTTTAGCTCTTTCCTTGATGCGATATCTAGTTGAATGATATGATCATTTCGTCATAGCATCTGTAAGGTTACTTTGGCTTTGATTTAATTTATTAGCTGATATTTCTCGATCTATATTTATGTGCATCACTGGATCTACTGCGCGGAAGGGGATTAAGGATCAGCGCTTTTCGTCTCGAGCCTTTTCTGTCTAAATGAGATCGTGCACAAGACGAGACCCTGCTATAAATTCTCAGTCTCTCACGGTGTAGGGAGCAACAGAACATGACAAGCTCAATTAGAGAATCTAGCTGAGTTCAACCAAGTTAGCATTCTTATTGATGTAAGTACCATGAATTTCCGTACAAGCTCATTTTTAAGTTATAACTTTGACTTTCGACAAACTAAGAGACCATAAATAACTCTGCATCAGTAATTTCTCGTGTCTGACCATATCAATGCACTCACGGTCTGAATCATTTTTTTCACCGTTGCGTGACTAGGCAAGCAATTTAGCTCCACCGAGTCTGATACCCGAGCGTCTCAAACATAACAAGAGGCAAAGCCAAGTTTAGCTAGTCCTGACTTCAAGCTCAACTGACGAAGAGGAAAGGGCAATTAGTCCTTCAAGAGATTGAGCAATCACTCAATATTGGAGTCCATTCCACACATCTAATCCAACTTTCTTCGCATCAAGTTCTCAAATGTGAATAGTTTACACTTGTTCAGATGGAACGGAGCTCAAAGCTTGTCAGATCAGATTGTGATTAGAAGAGCAAACAGGAAAAAAGAAGACTAACCAAAACATATCGCCACCAAATCTACATGTAACCAGCCCATGTCTTGGGATTTCACACATGAAGAAGCTAAATAATCACGATAATTAGATCTTCCCACTTAAGGATGATATCTCATTCACACAGTTCTTTTCATCCGACTAAATGTTGGCGGCTGATGTCAAAATTTAGAACCTTTGTTGAGGTACACCTTCAATTCCAACAAAAGTTTATCCAGTATCAGGCCAATTCTTCAGCTGGAACTTCCCATTAGATATGCAACAACGCATCCCAATAAGGCACCTGCAACAACCTGTCGGGAAACAAAGCAAGCAAAAGAAATAACTTCTCTCATGTTTTAAGACCAGGCTTTTACTTCCGAACTTAAAGAATCGACCTTATCAATTGTAGATTGATTACATGGACGTATAATTCTAATGCATGTAGTAAAGTTGAGCACAGCAAACAGACACAACTCAGACTGAAAACCAAGAGGCCACTCCTGGTACAAACAAATATGCATCTGCCAGAGTCACCATGTTATTGAGGAAAATATTGTTTCAGGAGAAAATGTAATTGATTGAAACCTCAGACTTCGTACACGATGACACATATAAAGCCTCATACAACAAATCTACTTCCTGAAAAGCCCTCCATCCTATCTGAAAAGCATAGCTTCATTAATACTTACATGATTTTATATGTAATCTTATACCTCTAAAATTAAAATTCATCAGTCAAAAAGTCTTCTGCTCTAACAGCCAAATCCATTGGAAAGCAGTGTGGTACCACCTTTAATATATTTGACTGGTAACACGAACAAATTTTATGTGTAATAAAAAAATAAAATGCTACAGTATTATCTCTAAATAGACCTTACGAAGCACTTGTCCATTAAATTCTCCATAAAATATTACAGGAACAGACCCAGAATGAAAAAGAATCCCATTCACAACGAAGCATGACTAGACAAGTTCAATTTTAAATGAAATTGTCCCCTTGAACTTTCACATTCAAACAACAAGGTAATTTTGCCACATGAAGTCTCATCAAAGAACAAGGGCTTTGAAAACATTATGGATAGGGTCTCATCATTCACATGCAGAAAAACAGTATAGAGCTCCAAAATCTCATACCTTACAGCTTCAATAATATTCACCAACATATAAATTCATTACCAAAACAAACACAGATGGCCTCATTTTTTAAACAACTCCCACATGAAAAGAAAGTGCGTCAAAAAGGTAATCTTGCCACATGAAGTCTCGTCAAAGAATAAGGGCTTTGAAAACATTATGGATATGGTCTCATCAATCACATGCAGAAAAACAGTATAGAGCTCCCAAAATCTCATGCCTTAAGCATTCAATAATACTCCAAAATCTCATGTCTTACAGCGTTCAATAACATTCACCAACATATAAATTTATTACCAAAACAAACACAGATGGCCTCATTTTTTAAACAACTCCCACATGAAAAGAAAGTGCGTCAAACCTGAACGGGCGTATGCCCCAACGAGTCTCGTAAGGGTTTAAAGCTGGAAACGGGGTGTTCCGGGGGTAGTTCACAAACAATTTGATTTAGCAACTGCAAGAACAATGACACGGTTATGAACCAACGGCAAGAAAATGGTGCAAATAAAAACAACCAAGATAATCTAGTGCCGACACCCATATAATGAGAAAATTACGCCACAAGTCCTAAACCTTATGCAGAATGCAATCGAGTTTCAAACCATTCATTTGGTTCATCCTAAACCTTGACCAGAAAGTAATCAAGTCCTAAACCTTGCAATTGGTTCAGTTAAGTCCTAAACCTTTGCAGAAAAGTGCAATTAAGTCCTAAACTCAATGAAGTGCAATTGAAGGATGCCGCAAAGCAATTTTCAAGGGACATGTAGACAATTTTAGGTAATGCTCATTTCAAAAAGTTGATTGCACTCTTGAAAAATGTTGACTAAATTGAATCAATTGATAGGTTTAGAACTTGATTGCATTTTGTACATAAGATTTAGAACTTCCGGTGCACTTTTCCCCCACAGATCGCACATGAGACCACTGCATATAGCTAGTAACACTATTAAATGGATTGAACTAGAGACAGTTAACGCATGGACTTTAGTGGACTATGCTGATGGCCATAATCAGTGATTAAAGACTAAGAATCAAGAGCTTATCTCAACTTCTTCCACAGAAGGCAAAAGTTAAGAGAGGCTGGGATTGGTGATGAAAAGATGAATTCACCAAAAAAGCATCTACGAACAAAAGAGCATAGCATAATGCTCGAATTCTATAGAAAATAAAATATTGTGAAGTGGAATGAATGTACTCACTTCTGCTTGGCGACCTGCGTGAAGTCTTACGCCGGAAGCATCATACATAACCTGTAAAAGATTCCAGTGATAGTTTATATGGCTAATAAATTGGAACTCATTATTGTTCAAAACTCAACTGCAAAAATATGTAGCAATGACAAACAGGACCCCAAAAAAAAAAAAAAAAAACACTCCACAAAGCAGACTTGCCACTGCACACAGACAATACTTCCAGCGGCAGGCAGAGGATGGGCAAGCTATCAGGCTATCAGCCCCACAATTGAGCTTGTTTTAGATAAACTGACAGAACATGTTTGATGGTAACAAATGCTTCACATTCTTGTCTCTTTCCATGCACTGACATAGATATTAAAGGCCATGTCTAAAGCTAACATAATACAAGCAAAAGTTGCATAAAGTAGAGCAATGCAGCTGAACAAGCAAACTGAAGAATCCTGAAAGTAAGAAGTGCATCTATGAGAAGAATTATATAGCTTTACTTGTTAATGTGACAAAATTAAAAGAGGACTTGGCTAAAAAAGTCCTCTGTCAGTTGTTATAGCGACAATTGTTGAAGAAAAATATTGCGACAAGTTAGATGGGCATGAAGCTTCCAATCGTCGATACTGTTAGAGCATGCATCAACAGAAACTGAACAAGACCTGGTTGTTGATTACGTACAACACAAGCCAAGACCAACGCTATAGCAAATGCTGATCCTTGGACTCCTTCTTGTAAACCAATAGCAACAGCAAGAGCGGTAACAGTAGCTGAATGTGATGATGGCATTCCACCTGAACCAAGCATTTTTCTGGAGTCCCATCTCTTCTCCTTGAGCCTGCACATTAAATGGTATTATGGGATCCAAGAATTGGGAAGGGAAACAAAGCCCAAAAACCCTCCTAATGCGACAAAACCTGTAGCGTTTGCACAAAATCAGATACAGTTGATGAAATAGAATAGAAGATTCAACAAAATCACTTGCCAGGGGGCTTCGTCAAAGTTAAACTCAACATATTCTAGAGGGCTTTCCTGTGCTCGACTCTTTAGCTCAGCACATAACCAGTGACCAACACTACTTCAGCAACATTTGTATGTAAATGCAAGAGAAAACCTGGACGCCACGACGCTAAAATCTGGAAAAGCAATTCGATTATTAGAGTACTAAACACGCCCACCATAATCTTATCAATCTGCTCCCAATCATTCCAGCATCTGATAGCCTTAAATTAATCTGAACGACTTCCTAATGACCTCAGTGACTCCACGCTCGACAAAACGATTGAATAATTTCCTAGTATAGCCGCTCACGGTGGAACGGAAACACGCGCCCGCGAGCAAAGAGGGGACGCGATGAGCTCAATTAGTCAATTGAATGAGGCAAAAAGAACAGGATGCCAAAGGCTATTACCAGCAGGTGAATGGCTTGAGGAACTGAGCGAGAGCTAGGGAGAGCAGAGCGGAGAGGAGAGGCGGGTTGAGAGGGACGAGCGACGGCTGAGACGAAGCGGATCGGAAGGTCGACGAAGCGTCGGAGGCCGTGATCACTTCGTTCATCGCGACCTCGATGATCAAACAATGCACGGTGTCCACCAAAAACAGAGAGAGAGAGAGAGAGAGAGAGAGAGAGAGAGAGAGAGAGAGGAGGAGGAGATGGGAGAAGAAGAAGAAGATTGGTGGATCGGAGACAGTGGGGAGCGTCAGTTGGATTCCGATGCTTCCCCCACTCCTTCTCTTTCCTCGTCTTCCTCCTCCTCCCCCCAGTCTCCCTCTGCCGTCAATCGCACGTTCTCAGATGTTCTTTTAGGGGTTAAAGAACCCCGGGCGGAAACACTCTTCGAAGAAATTTCATTTTGCTCTGGTTAAAAGTGTTAAACTACATTTTAGCCCCCAAATTTTGACACTCTTTACCAACTGCTCCGTGCCTTTTAATCTTTTCAATGGACCTTGAAATCGGTTGCGATGTCCCTCGTACTGTTGGCCAAGGCGTTTCCATCATGTGACTATCAACTCCTCTTACAAAAAGGCAAATCTATTCAACAGCATAAGCAATTTGCGTTTTGTCCCCCGAGTTTTGGCCATTGCCATAAGTCATTGCCCGACTTTTTAAGTTTTGCAATTATCTCCCTGATGTCTTGAAATCGGTTTCGATGTCCCTCCCAGTGTTGACTTTGGCTAGTTTTGTAAGAAGACTACACTTTTAGCAATACATTTCAAATCTAGCCCATTCTTTAGAAATAATTAGTCAAACAACTGAACCTTCCATTTGACTTTGATTACGGCCACCAGACTTTGTCCAAACTTTGAAAGTTGGCATGAAATCAATCAAAAGTCGTATGTCATTTTGAAATCTTCACCTCTTGGGCTTGCATAAAACAAGTTAAGAAATGCAAATAAATAATTTGAAATTACAAAACACAATATAATGTGCACGTTACGTTTTTCAAGACAAATTACCGGGTTTACTATGTAAGTCGGTTGTTTTGCTTGTCAGGTACAAGATATTATATTTCAGTGCTAATATCAGTTGATAATAATTTGTAATACCGGCATTAAACATTGACGTGACGTGACGATTACCATAATTTTTTATAATAAACATGCTAAATCATTATAAGTACCTTAAGTCTAGGAGTTCTTCTGTGACCGGAAGAAGCGGGCAAGCAAGTTGTGCCGCAGCCACACGGACGGAATAGTCAAGGGCAGGACAGCCATTGCTCGCCGAGGGGGGACATTAAAAGAGAAATTGAAAATTTAGAAGGGAATTTGCCACATTTGCCAAAACCCCGAGGGATAAAATGCAATTCACTATTTGTCGTTGAACATGTTTGCCCTCCGTTGTAAAGCAAATTAATCACGTGCCAAGCACGTGGTTGGAACTTATGCTGAAAATTTTTTCCAAGCCAACGCTAGGGAGACATCACAAATATGGAAAAGTTATGGGGCAATTTACAATAACCGCCAAAAACCGGGGGAAAAGTGTAAAAATATGGAAAAGTTATGGGGCAATTTATAAGTTATGGAACTTATAAAAGTTTTGCATCCCGATGATACATTTTGCTGCCAAATTCATTTCCTCGTCCTAAAAGAATTTTGCAGACCGGACTTGAAATTCCTATTCGCATTACTCTAATAAGTCGGCCATGCATGAACCAAACTCTTTATACATATATTCATGATTCGTGCCATTTTTATGTCGCTCCTTTTTCACGAGATATCATAATCTATTTTTGGGTCCGTCCTATTTTTGCGGGAAAAGTGCCAAAAAAGTCCTAATCATTTGCCACTTGTGCCAAAAAAGTCCTAAACCTTTTTTTTTTGTGCCAAATAAGTCCTAAACCTTTATAAGTGGTGCCAAATAAGTCCTCCCACCGGAAAAAGCATACGTGGCTCGCCGGAGCTCGTCGGCGGCGCCACGTCGGCGCCACGTTGGCGCCAACGTGGCGTCGACTTTTTTTTTCTTCTTCTTCTTCTTCTTCTTCTTCTTCACCGGCGGAGCCCTCGCCGGCGATGGGCGAGGGCGGCGAGGGCTGGGGCTGGGGAGGCGGCCACCGGCCTCCCCCGTCGCCGGCGAGGGCCGGGCGAGGCCGGCCTCGCCCGGATCTGGGCGGGGGCGGCCTCGCCCGGCCCCCGCCGGCCCCTAGCGAGGCCGGCCCTCGCCGGCGACGGGGGAGGCCGGTGGCCGCCTCCCCAGCCCCCGCCGCCCTCGCCCATCACCGGCGAGGGCTCCGCCGGTGAAGAAGAAGAAGAAGAAGAAAAAAAAAAATTTCCGACGCCATGTTGGCGCCGACGTGGCGCTGCCGACAAGCTCCGACGAGCCACGTGTGCTTTTCCGGTGGGAAGGACTTATTTGGCACCACTTATAAAGGTTTATGATTTATTTGGCACCACTTATAAAGGTTTAGGACTTAATTGGCACCAAAAAAAGGTTTAGGACTTTTTTGGCACAAGTGGCAAAGGATTATGACTTTTTTGGCACTTTTCCCAAATTTTTGCTTTGTTGCCTTTCTGCAGAGCTTGGGAGCCGAACTCCAACCTTAAAACTAAGTGTTCCCGCCATTACCCAATTCCTTTGTAATTGGGCCGTGTGCTTAGTGAACACGGGACATTGTAATTGGATAGCAAGATTTTTGAGGTTGGAAAGTAGTCAATGGATTCTAGTGATTAGTAATTGCAGGCGCAGGCCTGATTTCTGGACCATCCATTGGACGTCGGCCTCTTCGAAAGCTCCGTGGGATTAAAAGTTTTCAGCCACCATGTTCGAATTGCGTTATGTGCTTATCTTTCTCGATGGAAATTGTATTCATCGTTGGACCAATTCTCGTCTAAACTCGATTGACGATTTATAAAGCTCGCCTTTTTCCTAATATCAAAGTTCGTTAAGTGCGGCTAGATCACGACAACAAATTAAGCACAATCATATCTCATCGTACCATCGTATGTTTTAACCGCCTTCTCATATAATTTTTTTCATCTCTTTTAAATGACCTAGAATTGGCCAAATTGAGTTGCCGTTTCATTTTGATTCCGATCATGAGCCCAAGAGGGACTAGCCTCATATGGCAATCCCTTCTTGAAATCGCCTCGCTTGGCAAGGTAAGTTCTCGCCCCTAGTATTACTTATAGAAAGGAATGCACTGTTGGAGAACATTGAACGGGCTCGTGTGATCGATTATTTAGTTCGATATTTATGGTCCGTTCGTTTGGAGAAAAATAAAGCACTTCCGGAAAATGTTTTTTAGGAAGTCATTTTCTTAGAAAATGACACATTTTCCGGTGTTCGTTTGAAACTTAAAAATTTCCCGAAATTTTTTTTCCGAAATTCTTTTTTTGAGAAATTATCCAGTGACTGGCGATCGGGGGCGGGCGGCGGTGGCTGCGGTGGCCGCGGGCGGGCGGGAGGCGGCGGGGGGCGGGCGGGGGCGACAGGGGGCGATGGGCGAGAGGCGATGGCGGTGGGCGGGCGAGAGGCGGGGCGCGGCGGGCGGGCCACGGCGGTGGCAGCAGGCTAGCGAGCGGGCAGGCGGGAGGCGGCTGCGGCAGAGGGGGCGGGCGGGCGGGAGGCCGCGGCGGCCGGCAAGCGGGCAGGCGACGGGGGGTGGGCGACGGTGGCGAGTGACGGTAGCCAGCAAGCAGGCCGACGGCGGCGACCGTCAATTAAATTGCTCATAGACTCACAATGAAATAGAAATGAGATGAGATCCAGAAAACGTTTTCCGCTTTTCAAAAACGGAAAACATTTTCCTTAGTTTTAGAAGGAAATCTTTGGTTGATTGGAAAATATTGTCCTTTCGCCCCCCAAACAGTTCAGTTTCCGGAAAATATTTTCCGGAAGAATATTTTCCGTCAAACAAACGGACCTTTAGAGTAGCCCCATTAGGCATTATTGTATTCGATGATTAACCGGACCTATTATTTTACCATGTCATTTTGCAACTCTAAGGAGATCAACAGTACAATCGCCATGTGAGCTCTGCACCTGTGACGATAATGGAGCCTGTCGATCATCAGTACTGAGTTGTCCCTTACCGATTTCTATGCACCAGACATCGCATGAGAACAAATGGTTTCGGATGAGGCCGTCCTTTGAGACGAGATTGCATGGCCCCGTCGGTCCGCTGTTTTGAATTCATGCGTGCATGTCTTCTTCTTCTCCTTTTTTATTTTCTTCGTACTTCTATCGACTTAGATAAACGCCACTTTTGGTTTTCACCCTTCGGGTTCTGGCCTTACGAAACATTGCAAGGTATTCGAAAGTTGAAGTTTGATTATCGATTTGAAGTGTTCGGCGTAATCTTAAGACACTTTAACATTTTTCCTCGAGAGTCGGAGGGTTTCGATTTCAATTTCCTCGGTCACCAAAAGCCTAACTCCGTTTTCGGTATGCTCGTTCAATTTTACTGGAAATTTGACCCTTGAGAAAAGGCCCTTCTATTAAAATCTTATTTGTTTCTCAAGAAGTGAATTATTCGGAAAATGCTTTCCCTTCAAAACTACATCAAAAATTCTAATTACATGGACAATAGAAGAAGGTAAACAGAACTAGCGTAACACCATGAGGCAAAAGTATGCCAACTCATTTTAAAATGAATGAAAAAAAAATTCCATCTTCTATTTATACTTTTCTTATCTCTCTTTTCTTCTTTCCTTTCTCCTTTGTCTTTTTCATTGGTTTGCACCTAGCTATCTTATCTTGCTCGCCGCCGCCGCCAGAGACGGAGCCGATAGCTCCCTATTGTCTTCCCTCCGCTTCTGCAAGAGGCCGCGACCTCAAGACGACCTCAGACACGAGGACGCCCGAGGCCGAGGAGCCCACTTCCGAGGTAGCAACTTCATATCTGCTGCCCTTAAGGTCGCGACAACCACTCTTAAGCCCCCCAAGACCGAACCCGAGCGAAAGAGATAGAGGGAACTACGATGGCAGCGTTGGTTGGGGTCGTTGCTGGTGCTGAAGGGTTGTCGATGGGGGCACGACGACGAAGCGATGTTGGCGGCGGAGACAAAACGGCGGGGGAGGCCAATGGTGAATCATCCAATTCAGATACAACACGTCGAAATTCCCTCTTCTCCCTAACACCTAACACCGAGGTTCATAAAAAGTGATTAAGGGTTGAGCATTATTTTTTAAAAGGCGAATGATCATACTCTCTCTCTTGTTAGATTTCACGCTCTGTAGTTGATCTATTTTCCATTATGGTCAAACCAGTGAACTCTTGAACGATGAAAGGTCCTTATTATCATCGTTTATGATAATAAAAATTCGACGTATCATTTTGCGAAAGACATTTTCCAAGCCAACTCTCGTTCCTGTCGCTACGTTTCGTTCAGAAGTCCAGCAGGGCGGCCCGTTACCACATAAAGGGAAAAAGGGTAAGCGGGCCCACGATCAGATCGGACGGTGGGCAGCGAGCAGAAGGTCCAAGTCAAGCACATGCAGAGCGGACAAATAGGATGTCGTATTATTCCACGGGCACGATCGGTCGATGCCCCAGCGGAGATTCCGAATCCACCCTCCTCGTTCAAATCCAAACGAAGACCACGTTTACTTCCGACTCCCTGAGCAGTGTGCACCACTTATTTGATAAAAGGCGAGTGGATTTAAATAATAATAATAATGTCTAAAGTGCTCCATCGAACTCATGCTTCCAATTGACGTCAACATCCCGGCCGCTCATAGATCTACATGGCACTCTATAATTGGCGGTAATTGATCCCCAGATAGTCCGACCTCCTTTGGAATTGGGAATTTAATCGGACCGATGAATTCCCAAACGGTCCAATTGAATCAGTGAATCAAAATAAAGATACAATAAAGTTGTGTGAGAATTGACCCGTCAACATTAATTATGATATTTGGTTCGCGATTCCTTCTTCATCTTCTCTTCGAGATATGGTGAATTGGCTTTTATAGGTGGGTTGCCAATTTAATTTTGATACTTGCAAGGAAAGTGGCAAATGTCTTCCCAATAATGATTTTGAGTGGAATATGATTTCTTTCTTTGCTCACTGTAGATTGTAAAGTCTCATAATTTAGGAAACATGTCTTAAAGAAGAAAGGGATGTTTGAATATTCAATGTAGCAAAATCCTACCTACTCTTGTCTCTTTGTATATCAAATCAAAAAATGATACACCCTCAAATCTTTCTTGGTTAATTCCACAACAACCGCCGTAAAATTGTGATGGTTGATTACCATGATAAGAAATAAAATCGTAATTTAAGAAAAGGGAAAAAATCTTCAAATTACGTTTTCTTAAACTTATTTTTGAAATAAAAAATATTGTGTCCAGTCTAGTAGTTTGGTTCCCCCTTGAAACAAGGGCCTCGACTGAACATCACTAATTTGATAAATGGAATTGGGATCCAAACCAATGCACTTGGAACCTTCCAAAATCAATCAGTCCAATCCGGTTTAGGCGGTTCCTAATTTGGTCAATTCACGCAACTCATCCCAAGTATATGTATGATTTTTCAGCATCCTTTTACCCTAATATTATAATTTTATTCTCAACGATATATATATATATATATATATTGTGATCATATCAAAACATATACACATATACATTGTAACTTCTTTAAATCATTTTAATTTTTTCGTTATATCTAATTTCTTTTTTTACAAGAAATCTAGATGAGCTTTTCGCATACCTCTTTATTTTGTTTCAAGCGAAATAATTCCCCCTTCAAATTTTTCATTGTACGTAGTTATTGCGTTTTACTTTGAAAATTGATAATATAAAAAAGCTCATTTACTTATTTGAAAATTACCGATACATTAATTTCACCTCAAGATTTCTTATCATTTTATAGATATTACTTTTCATCCGTGGATAAGCAATGACAATTTTTTGGGTGATTTCAAGCCACCCATTTGACAAGGGGAAGCAAACACGCATCCCGCGCGCGTGCAATCGTACCCCATCAAAATTCTTCCATGATGGGTTCATACGTGATTTGCGAAGGATCGCCATCATGTCATCGCCAAACTTAACAACGCACTAGCACGATTTTTACTTGAGCATGAGCAGATATTAGGCGGTTCGGAATCAATAGCCTTGGTCACTAAAGGATAGTCGTGTGACCCTCAAATTTTTCCTATCATGACGACAAGATGTAGAGTCCACGCGAGCAGCTATAGAAATGCTCGCGTGTCTCGTCGCCGGACAGGATTGGACCTATTCGAAGCCAACTTCCAGGAAGGGTTGCCGCATTCGTGCCGCACGCGAGCGTCGGAGTTCGAGCGCACATCCCTCGATGAAATTTCCTGCGTTCCGCCGGGCCCGGAGCGTCGGAGCTGCGCCGAGCCTCTCGGTCGGGGAGAAGCTTCCGAGCACCGAGCCAAATTTCCCCCCCTGGCCCTCAGATTTTTTCTTCTTTCTTGATGTAAAAGATGGACGAAATTTCCTACGGTGGACTCTTGTTGACGAGCTTCGCTCTAAAATTCCAGACCCTTTACTACGAAAGGAAGCCACGCACTGATTGTTGCCAAGCGACTCTCCTGTCTTCATTCATAGATGTCTTTTCCTTAATTCATAAGTTTGTGGAAAAGTAGTCATTCCTTTGGAAAATTTCGCCAAAACGTATTTCCCCTAACTTGCTCTCTATTATCGACCTCTGAACGGCATTCTCGAAGATAAGCGAGGCTCCAATCACGCACACAATAACGATAAGTATCGACGGCGATCGACGGTAGACAAATTGACAAATGTGATTGTTTTAACACGATTAAGCCGCTCAAGGAACGTGCTGATTAGGAAATCGTACGTATGTTTTCGTACATAAAATATGGTATTGGTCTTATCAACTTTAGTGTACTGTAGAGAGTGGGTGATACAAGAATTTTATGCCATGGGAATATCCTCGAGGACCCGGCAGTCAAATTAGAGAACTCAACATGGATATAGCGAGAAGGAATGAGCTACCGGGTTTTATCGGCTTAGAGAACTCTTATGCAATTACTTCGATTTGAATGCAAGAAGCAAGCTTTTACCTTATTCATTGTTCAAAGCTTCGTTACCGTTCAATAATAGCAGATATTTCATTATCTATACGGACAAATTTCATAAATTTTTTTTAATCACTTTCGACATATATTCTTGGTAGTCGGAACAAATCCACAAGTTTAAGTTTTTAAATGAAACAAGACCACGTGTATACAAAAGAGCATATAAACTCTAAAACTGAAAAAAAATATATGACATATCACTTGTACAATTATATATTTATATTGGATGGGATGATAGTATTTCATTTTATTTCGGTTAATTATCGAGAAAAATAGTCATCTCCTCGAAACGTGGAACAAGGATCAATTAAAGGGTATCGAGAAAAGTAAAATGCGATATCACCAAATGATGACATGACGTAGCGATTCGATTTGATTCGATCGCCACTGATGTAATCTGCTTTTTTTTTTCTCTCTCGAACAATTGGATGGGACGAAGGGCAAAAAGGAGTTGCTCTTTTTTTTATGGCGAGATTCTCCCACGCTGTTCAATCCCAAATTTTATAACCATAATAATAATAAAAAACTCAACTTATTTAACTCCTCTCACGTACGACCAACACTGATATTCAAATTAACAAAGGCTCTTTTTGGGATCGGAATCCGAATATTTTGCCAACGTGCAGCGCGAGAGCGGGATGAGATGAGATACCGCCGCGCGTGCATTCAGAAGTTCCTGATGCGCGTGGGCAAACGGATGGGACTAGATGGACCCCGCCTTTCCTTTTTTTTCCCCGCCAACCCCAAACAAAAAGCTGAATAATGAGTGGTTGGAAACAGAGCAGCACCTTCGGAGTATATGCGCCTCCCATAAAAAAAAAAATATATGTAATATATAATTAATATATATAACTAACAATTCTTTTTTGTTAAAGTGCACAAAAGATGAACTGCGTACAATAGTGTTGACCTTTGACCATATGACGATTTCCTCTTTGTAGCACGGGTGGAGCCTTGGATTAATTTTAGCAAAACAAACGGTTATCACATAAGATTGCATAAACAATCGAGAATAATTGTCGGTTCTTTTACATAATCCATAATCGGGGAGGGTTGGCAAGCCTTGTGAACTTCTTTGGATTCGTCATAAACGCGAACAACACAATTTTCTAAAGAATGATTTGGTCGTGGCCTAATTTTCATACAAGTTAAATCAAAAATAAAAACTCTTGGGGAGAGAACATACTTTTTGAGGTGGAAAGTCTAGTTGTTTTACCGATTTGACCAACTCAGGAAGTGACCAATCTACTTTCAAAATGCACGCTTACCTAATCCATTGAAAATGTATATTTCCTAACTTGCACTTCCTTTGATAATTCCAATGTACATAAAGATTAGGTTTAAACAGACGCCGATCGACAAATAACTTTATATAAATCATAACCATGCTGCAGTGGAGTAGCTCCTATGCGATTCTTCGAGTTCTAACACGAACAAGGTTCTTTCAATGGCAATGGAGTGGTGAATTTAGTACGATGCGTAAAAAATGACCAATTATATTATTACCATTTGGAGCTAATGAATTGATAATTCACTACCTAAAAAAATATGGGGAGTGTAATTAAAAAAAGTTCAAACATAAGGTGCAAACTTTTATAGATAAACCCTCAGATTAAAGCAGAGAATATCGCTTGTGTTTGCTTTATTTGGGAAGTACGGGGGACAAATTTTGGCCGATTTATGAAAAAACGAGAAACGTGATTAGGCAAAAGGAGAAGGAAAGAGGAAGAAGGGAAATGGGAAAAGAATCCCGGTTCGCTGTCCATCCGTACCGTTCTGCGGTCCATCTTCTTCCTCGCAATCCACCAATCCCTCTAAGGGCTAGGATCACTTACTTTTAGAGCACCTAGTCTTGATTGAGATCTGAGCCGTCCGATCTCAATCGGACGGCTCCACTTTTTCTAAAAAATTAAAATTAAAATGTAACCGTCCGTCCGATCTTGAATTGGAGGCTTCAAAGCTAAGATCCATACTCAAAGGTCCTCGTACATGTGAGCGAGAGCACGCAGGGACACAAAAACACCTCTCTCTCTCTCTCTCTCCCCACAGAGAGTAACAGTTTCATCAGGTCCACTCAAACGTAGTCCGCACAACCTCAACCTCAAACCATACCCACGGCCACCTCTCTCTCTCTCTCTCTCTCCACATATCATCTATATAACACCACCTCCGCTTCTCAACCTCACCACGCACAACCAAAGCCTGCAAAATATCATCTAGCACTCGCACCAATCTCTCTCTCTCTCTCTCTCTCTCAGCACCAACGAAGCCTGGACGGCCTCTCCGATCCCCGGGCCTCCGATCGTCTTCCTCCGCGCCGGCGAGTCTCGACCATCGGCGAAGCAAGGTTGGTAGGGGGGGTAAAACCCGGGACAGTCGAGTTGCAGACATCACGGCTATACACGGAGTAACGCCGCCTCTACTCATACATGTCCGTGCCGTACGTCGCAAGGGTTGTCATTGCGTGATCGAGAACGTCGGCAACCCTTCGCCGCACGGCGGGCGTGGCGCGCTCCCCTCCGAAGGCGGCAGCCCCTCCGATCTCCTCTTCCTCGCGGGCGGCGGTCTTGTCTCCTCCCCTTCCCTCTACTAGAACTATTAGCGTTTTGCTTTTATTTGCATAGAGCTTAAGTTCTTAGGTATCACTTCCGTACGGTTTCGCTGTGATTCGTGAGAACGGGTGTCGGGAGGGAGGAATTAGATCCGTCTGGCTTTAGTTGCTTGGCAATAGCTAGGGTCTGTTTGGGGCTTTTGGCTCATTACTGTTGGAGAAAGGGACTTAGCTAGAAAGTAATAGGAAAGATGATGCTCAGGATTAAGAGGGTTCCGACTGTAGTTTCGAACTACCAGAAGGAGGAAGCTGAGGAGGGTGCTCGCCGCGGAGGGGGTTGTGGCCGGAATTGCCTCAACAAATGCTGCATTCCAGGTAACTCCGGTGAATTTCCGTTTGCTTAAGAGAACTCCAGTGTCTTGTGAATTATGTGCATGCGGGGTTAGCGGATAGAGGTTTGACTGTCTGGTGTGTGGTCTGAGCAGGTGCGAAGCTCCCTTTGTATGCTTTCAAGCGGGTGAACTTTGTTGCTGGTGAGAAGGCTCTGATTGTGGGCGAGAATCCGCAGCCACCCATCGCCTTTCTCGACTCGCTTCTTCTGGGGGAGGTAAAATTTGTTTAACTGAACGACAAATTGATGGATCTGGAATGATGTTTATATCTTAGATGAGTTGAACTCATTTACTACTTCACTGTAGTGGGAGGACCGCATGCAGAGGGGCCTCTTTCGCTACGACGTAACTGCCTGTGAAACTAAGGTCTCTTTCTTGGCTCTCTACTCGCATCCAACATGCTGTATTTCAATAACTTGATGGAAATTAGGAGTTCATTCTTAATTTATGCTGTTATTTTGTTGCAGATCATACCTGGTGGGTATGGATTTATTGCCCAGCTGAACGAGGGTCGCCATCTGAAGAAGAGGCCAACTGAATTCCGTGTTGATAAGGTCCTCCAGCCCTTTGATGGAAGCAAGTTCAACTTCACTAAAGTTGGGCAGGAAGAGATCCTCTTCCAGTTTGAAGCGAGCGAAGATGGTGAACTGCAATTCTTCCCAAAAGCTCCAATTGATGCGGACAATTCCCCTAGTGTCGTTGCTATAAATGTGAGAATTCCTTTGCCTGCAGTAAAATCTCTCCTAAATCACTTGAAGTAACTCGAGCCAGCTTAATGACTAATCCATGATCGTTGTCCCTACTGAACAGGTCAGTCCCATTGAATATGGGCATGTGCTGTTGATTCCTCATGTCCTTGAGTGCTTGCCTCAGAGGATTGATCGCGAAAGCTTCTCTCTTGCACTTTATATGGCTGCAGAAGCTGGGAACCCATACTTCCGTCTTGGTTACAACAGCTTGGGTGCCTTTGCCACCATTAATCATCTACATTTTCAGGTTTTTATGCTGGCCAATATCTTAATGTGATCAATTTAGTTTGAATCAAGTTCATTCATGCCACCATAATGTTTATATTAATTGGGTATGTGGAATTGTTACAGGCATACTACTTGGCAGTTCCCTTCCCAATGGAGAAGGCTCCTACCCGGAAATTAAGTGCTCTGGAATCTGGAGTAACAATCTTTGAACTTGTTGATTATCCGGTCAGAGGTCTTGTTTTTGAGGGCGGAGACACTGTGCAAGATTTATCCGATGCAGTTTCTGACTCCTGCATTTGCCTCCAAGATAACAACATCCCCTACAATGTCCTGATCTCTGATTGTGGGAAGCGGATTTTTCTCTTACCCCAGGTAATCAGATCGGGCCAGTCTTTTCTTCTATTTACCTTGTTTTACGACTTTATGTTCCTATTTGAAGCTGACTATGTCTCTGTGTTAATCTGTTAACAGTGCTATGCCGAGAAGCAAGCTCTAGGGGAAGTGAATCCAGAACTTCTGGACACCCAGGTGAACCCAGCTGTCTGGGAAATCAGTGGGCATATCGTCCTAAAGAGGAAGAAGGACTTTGAGGAGGCATCGGAAGAAAATGCTTGGCGTCTTCTTGCAGAGGTTTCTCTTTCTGAGGAGAGATTCCAAGAAGTGAATGCTTTGATATTTGAAGCCATTGCATCTGCGGGAAATGGTGGGCAGGACATCAGTCCTAGCACGATCGACAAGCCTGATGTGGAACCTAAAGAACGGGGAGATGTTGATGTCATGAAGCAGAGCTCCCACCCGGCAATGATGGCTGGATCGCATGAGTGTGTGGTCCTGCAGTGAGAACTGGGTATGTGAGGGAGAGGAACAGGTACTGTTTGTATCTACAAGCCTGCCATCGTGGTTTTGGCATATTTCAGTATCGGTACCCCTGGGGATGCTACTAATTGATGAAATAAGCAAACCATGTTTGCGCAGTACGATGTGTATTAGCAGTGTTGCTGCTTGCGTATGCTGTGTGCTAGTTCCTCTCCATGTAGGCCAGGGCGTGTTTTATGGACGTCCACTGTTGATTATGTGAAGTGCTGTGTCGTGTTTGCTTGGTCCCAATGTTGCTTTTGAAGGGTTCCTCCACATGTAAAGATCGGCGGCTTCTATCTGCCATTGATTTATCAGCCGTGTGAGTTTATTCCGCTCGAGGATGCTTCAGATTCTTGCTTAAGTCTACGTGGCTCAGGTGCTCGCAAGTTTCTTGAAATATGAAATGATCGGCTTCATACTCCTATAATTGTCGATATTAATCATAAACCGAGGTCCACTCTTACTGTCATCTGGTACAGAATTTGGAGCGGTGAGCATACTGATTCTTCTCCACCTCATACTAAGAGCTGCTAATGACCCCAGTGGGCCCGGTCATTCTGCATTATACAAACTGATCAATGAAGATCTTTCTGAGATGGTTATTTTAAGCGCTTTGTTCCTAGAAAGACATGAAAATACAAAATAGCAAAATAATAAGAAAAGAAGGATGAGTTAAATTAAATGGACAATTAACGGATAAAAAGATCGGCCAAGTCAGATTCTTAACACGAAGCCCACTTTTTACAGCCCGAAATTAAAGTCCCAAGTTCGATTGCGCAGCCAATGATCCCAAGCCCAAGCCTCTCGCTCGCGTCTGGTGTTGGAGACAGAGGCGCATTGCTCCCTCGGAGGGAGCGGGAGTGATGAAACCAGAAAGAAGGTTTTGGTGAGGAACGGCGAAGATTCCGAGAGCCACAAAAAATTGTTGGATAGCACGAGATAAATCCTCTCTGAGAGAACAGAATACTCCACGCTTTTCAAGTGATCTCGGAGGTTGCCCGACGCCATGCGTCCTCGTCACCGCCGGCCTCATTTTCGAGGACCACCGGACGCGCTCCGGTTTGCTCAACTTCACAGCTGAGAGAGCCTTAGAGGCGATTAAGAGCTCCACCGAGAAAAATTTCACCGGTCTTGGTTTTGATTGTCGACACTGGTGATCAGCGTCCTTTTGATTGAAGAAGAGCACGAACTGAGGCTGCGACTGGATTCTTTGCTTTCCCCTGCTTCAGTGCCGAAGATTCCGAGTGAGGCCAATCGTGCGTAGAACTCAACCGGCGTTGGTTTAAGCGGCCAACGTTCGGTGAGGATTCCGTGGTAGACTTGGTCGCCGATCATAGCCTCGTTTCGCTCCGTCAATCAGGTAATGATAAAGGCTCTGATCAGCCTTGTCTCGAGGAAGTTAGGATCGAGATGTTTTGTTCTCAGCTTAGGTTAGTTTCGACAATGATTCGAGATTATATTATGCATTGCGGACAAGGTGAATCTATTTAGCATGAGATAGGTGTCAAATCTGAATTTGTCAAGGGGTTTCCTCATCTTTTAGCATATCGGCATATAACTGTTTGGTAAAATGTCTCTTAGAGGCGATTAAGATACTACCTATGACTGTTCAATCCGAAAAACACGTATGATGAATGTAGGATGTAGACTGACTCAGTAGTTGTTAGACGTGCTTATTATTATTGAGGTGTGGTTCATATCTAGATGAAGGCGAGAATCATAGGTGATATACCGGGTGCTAATTATAGTAGAATCCTCTACTAAATGTAATCAAGTTTAAGAATGAATCACGATAAAATCTTATTTCTCGATTTCTCTTCTAGTTCTTGTTCTATATTTTGTTGTGTTTGTGCATCAAATCCTAACACTTATGCGTGTCTCTAGTACTTGCTGGACTTGTTGCTGAATCGATGTTCTCTCTATGTTGGATTTTATATTTCCATGGTGATTGATGGTGAACGTCGGCGAGATGGAGAGTTGATGGCCTGAACCCAGAAGCATTTTTGTCGGTTTGTCTTCCCTATCCATGTTTTGTACACACGTTTACCGTGCACTGAGTGTAAAAATATTGAGATGCCGGGGGTTAATGGTGGTGTTTCACTGTGGCGGCCGGCGGAAATGACCATGATTTGATGGTAAACGAAGGTTAAGGATGGCTACTGTTTTAGAGTTAACAAAGGTGAACAACGGTGACGCGAGGCTTAGTTTTGGTATAGGATTAGGGAGGACTGAACCTAATCTATTTCTGATAAAATAGGGGCTTGGGCTCGGCTTTATATAATTCCAATAGAGTTAACCAAAATTAAAATTAAATATCCCAATGTAGAGGGTTTAGGAGAACTTGCGCCCGAACAAGTGCGGTCGGTCCATCTTTGACATTACCTCTAAACTCACCCTTTTTCCCCCCGAAGGAAAAGGAAAGCTGCAACGTATTTGACTACTTATTTAGGTTAACTTGAGGTGGATGTGATCTTCCTTCACATGTGCAAAATCATCTGCAATCTGCCTTGACACTAAAACTAAGAAAAACTTGGGAATTGAAATTTAAATAGAATGAAACTGTATTCAAAATTTCGAGCCTTTTTGGATCTCTCTCTCTCATGTTGGGCAACTTGTTGAGGGTTGCTTGGATTGTTGATGAGTGGCTTACTATTTTCGCAAAAAAGAATGCAGTCAAGTTATCATTTGATTAGAGATCTCATCAGAATTATTTTATCTTGGTAAAACAGAAACTGAACTTGGAAACCTCGTGTTTGGTTTAGGCCCAAAAATGCAACTTTTTGTCTTGCCATGACAGAATATGCGATGGCCTATCTTGCTTTTTGAGCAACAACGGTTCAAAATTGTCTTGTCGAAGTCTACTTTGGTACCATCTACAATAGCTTACTCCGCTTTCTATAGCATAAAATCCTTAATTATAAGTCCTCTAAATAGAATATTCAATGTAGTCACCATGAATTGGGTTGTTCAGCCCCCCCGGGGGGAGGGGGGAGGTGGTTGATCAATTCAATCATCGGGGAAAATAGATTGGAAACCATAGTGCTGTAAAGTTACTGTAAAGGTAAAGACTTTATTTTGAAATTTTGAAACAATTCTCAAAACGCAATTATATTAGTTATTCGCTTTATTCATTATGTTAAGGTAATCGCTAAGATCTTACATTTATAGTACATCCAAAAATGGACATACTAATTATATTAGAAGATTTTTTTTTATTTTAGTTTTGGCGTTTAGCTTCATTAAAAAAGAATCGTCCATTTACGCTGTCATTCATTGTTGGCCCGAGATAATATTTTGTGCGAAAAAATAAATATTGCTTTGTGCAAACAAGATGAACTCACGACCCATATTGTTGTTTTTGCTAATTGAAACTCAACAAGACTAAATCAAATGGAATTATTTGGGTACAAGAGGAAGGTTTTAACTTTTTGGCATAAATTGATTTCCATTCGGACCACATTGGTACCCTGCCTTAAATAATAAATTTCGTTTTCCATCGATCACGCGTGATGTAAACTTAAGAAAGAATATATCTCCTTCTCATTGACTTTACTTAAACCGTCTCTGTTTATTTTGCGGGTCCCAGCGTTATTAAAGAGCTGTTTGAAATTCGCTTTCTTCTTTCAAGAATTTGAGAACAGCATATGCCCTACCTCGCTCGTTTTTAAAAGCCAAGCCGGCGCCTCTTCCTTGAGATTCTTCTTGCTCTCTCCTGTGTCTCTCTCCTTAGATTTTTCCGACACGAGCTGCATCGCCCTCTACACCATTGAAGCGGTTATCTCTCTCTCTCTCTCTCTCTCTCTCTCTCTCTCGGCGATACACGTGATTTATGTTGGTATGCTTTTTTCACCTTAATATTGCTTACTGGGATCGGCCTTAATCTGGGAATGCCTTTCTGTTGCTGAGAAAGTTACGGTCTTTATTTGAGAGCGCTGGAGAGCTTTCTCAATTATCTATATGTGGTTTGGCACAGCTGAGGAGATGAGTGTCACTACTTGATTGAACTCGCCTCGCCTGGACATAGGCAAAATTTTCGGATGCTTTTAGCTGTCTTATCGAGATTTCTTTGTCATGCAAATTAGAGCAGATACTGAGCATCCTGTAACAAATGGACTGGACCGCAAAAGCTTGGGTTTTCCTGGAGTCTTATTTGATTTGCTGTCTTTGTTTTGTCTAATTCAAGTTTGGTTTGATTCGTTATTTTCACAGCTTGGTATCTGTGATCACGTTAAGGTGCCACTCAGAAGGAATTTGTCAATGTGCTTCCTTCTTTTGATATAACTAGAAGCTATCTCTCTATTTGAGACCTTAATTTCGTGTAAAAGGAATTAGGCATATTGTAGGGTGCATTCAGTTTCATTATGATCTCAATGTTTGCTCCTGCCCTGCCAGAGTTCTTGTTTTTGTTCGTCCAATGTGAAATATCATATTTATTCTGGCTAATGTTGTGATTCAACTTTTTGTAGATTGCAATGGCTACTTCTTCTTCGTTCTCTGCGAACATGGTACAAGGCCAAATATCCTGTCCCGAAGCTAGAAAGTTCCCCCAATACCTGTTCAATATATCCACCTCTTTGTGCAAACAGCCAGTTCAAAGAAATGCGGTTTCTTTTTCTGCTTATATGACGAAGATGAGGTTTTCATCATGTGGAAATCCGTTGAAGTTGGCTATGACTGAAACATCTTTACAGAGAAAAGGAGTCTGTTGCTCAGCCATGGATGTCGACAATTCAAGGGCTTCTTTTTTGCCTGGGAAGAAGTTTCAACTTGATGATGTTATTGAAGCTCAGCAGTTCGACAGAGATACTCTTAGTGCTATTTTCGAAGTTGCACGGGACATGGAGAAGGTTGAAAAAAATTCACCTAGAAGTCAAATTCTCAAGGGTTATCTGATGGCTACTCTGTTTTATGAGCCCTCCACCAGGACCAGGCTTTCATTTGAGTCTGCCATGAAAAGGTTAGGTGGTGAGGTCTTAACCACTGAAAATGCACGTGAGTTCTCGTCAGCGGCGAAGGGTGAAACCCTGGAAGGTGATTTTCACTTGTGTCTCTGCATGACTATTGAGGAAGTTGCAATGCAGTCGAGCATTTATTTCCTTGCTTGCTTTGCAGATACGATAAGAACCATTGAGGGCTATTCGGATATTATTGTGATGCGACATTTTGAAAGCGGTGCTGCGAGAAGAGCAGCAGCCACAGCTGGAATCCCAGTCATTAACGCAGGGGATGGTCCAGGACAGCATCCGACTCAGGCATGCTCCTTATTTCTTTGTTATGATTGTCTAGATGATGACATAGTTAGCATTGACCTAGATCTTAGTTACTTTAGCATTGATCGGGCATATGTGAAAAACTTGGTATTAATGAATTAATGCCCTTCAGATCTGTGTACATATGGAGGGATGATGAGCATTCTTGAAGTTTGATTGGTTGGTGATGATTAGCTTTGTAATCCCCTCATATGCGTCATTAATTGTGACACCTGTATCTGTTATTCAGATGAAGATTGTTATTAGGCATGCCTGACATGTTAATGTTTCGGCTCTGGGCCAGGCTCTGTTAGATGTGTATACCATCGAAAGGGAGGTTGGGAAGCTGGACGGCATTAAAGCAGCGCTTGTCGGAGACCTTGCTAATGGAAGGACGGTTCGTTCACTTGCATACTTGCTTGCCAAGTACCAAGATGTGAAGATTTATTTGGTATCTCCTGATGTTGTCAAGATGAAGGTGGGTGCTATTCTCATCAGGCATGCCTGATAGGAAGTACCGATGTATTTTGACCCACTAAAATGATTTAGCACTTTCTCCTTTTGCTTTCTTAAGTATTTGGGAATATGGGCTGGAAGACGGAAGGCTCTTTTCTCTATTCTTGTTTCAGCTAAGTTCTCACAGCTTATATGTTGTAATTGTCTCGTCAGGACGACATCAAAGAGTACTTGACATCGAAGGGGGTGGAATGGGAAGAGAGCGCCGATCTAATGGAAGTGGCTTCTAAGTGCGATGTGGTGTACCAAACTCGCATCCAACGCGAGCGTTTTGGAGAGAGAATTGACCTCTATGAGGAAGCACGAGGCAAGTATATCGTCGACGAAGATGTGATGAACGCAATGCAGAGGCATGCTGTGGTGATGCACCCTCTTCCTAGGCTTGATGAGGCAAGTGCTTGCCCCTCTCTATTCATGTGCTAGGATAAGGTGTTATTGCAGTCCCTGTGAAGTTGAAGCTATTGATATGCAGTAACTGATCTCTTGGTTCTTTTTCTTGTTTGCACGACGCCGTGTAGATTACGGTTGATGTCGATGACGATCCGAGGGCCGCCTATTTTCGTCAAGCGAAGAATGGTCTGTACATAAGGATGGCTCTGTTGAAGCTTTTGCTCCTCGGATGGTGAAGCGTGAATATTTAATCTTCCAAACACTTTTGTTCTCTCCGTGCGAACTTACGAGTTTTTCTAGTTTGTTTTGGGGAATTTTTCTCTTTTGTTTCGGGAAAAGATTCAATCACATAATGATTGAGGATAGAGTATAATCTGTCAAAGCTTTTTCTCGTTCAACTTATCTGTAAGTTCCGTGGTACTCCAGTCAATGATTGTGCGGCCCGTCGTTCTTCTAAGTTGGCTCAGCGGGACATGCAATTTTTGGGCTGTTGAAAATGATTATGATCAAAGACGAGTCACTAATCCATCGATACACTTCAGTTGGAAACATAATTCATCTTCTTTGGTCAGTTGGATATAAATCTTAGCTTTGTTTTGCTCAAAAATTTCTCGATTCACGTATTTTATTTTATTTTTCAATTTGAAGTTTCTGAAATTTTCATAATATTCGAATGAGGAATGAATTATATTTTTAAAATTCGCTCGGAAAATCTTCAAAATGAAAATCGAACTCGGTTAAACACCTTTCCTCTCCGGAGAAGAGATCCACTCTCTCTGATGATCTGATCACATTCAGCCTTGGGAAGCGACGAAGTCAGACGATCCAAGTTTGCATGGAAGCATGAGCTGTCGAACAGGGGATGCGACAACGTAGGAGGCTCGAGAAGACACGTATGGCTGTCCCTCTCCCTCTGCATCTTAAGAGTGCCTTCGAACTGAAGAAGAGAAGGTGAAGACAAGGAGGAAAAAGAAAACAGCAGAAAGCCGTGTGTTGTTCCCTTTGAAACCCGCGTATTGACTTGCACAAAAATGGCGGTGTGTAAACATGTCCTTCTCTGCGCATCGTATCGGCCATGGAAGATCTTCACGCCTCCAGCGCCATCGATGTTGTATTTGCGCCTCGCCAAGGTATCTTACTTGTGGACGACGTCCTTGTGAAAGACATACATGTTGGAGATAATCAGAGGTTTTTCTAATATAATTTCTTATATTAGGAATGATTATGATATTCCTACTGATGATACGTACTTAGGTTGCACGATTGTAAATATCGTGTTTGAAATATTATTTTAGACTAATTATGAAATAAAACTCATAAATGTAGGCTAATCTATCCTCTCATAATATTCTAGAGGCTTGCACGGGCAACGTGGGACTGCCGCTAGGATACTTTCGGAAAGAGGGCTTTGATGTCCAGATGATGATAATACGGATGAGAGAATTGTGGAAATTTTGTATATTTCGATGTATATTAATGAATAATGTATCAATCCATTTATAAATTTTATTAAAAGATGATATTCCAGACGATATATGTGCAATCAAAGAGAGATACGTGTTATACGTGTGTAATCTTGAGAGACGTTGATAATCAATGGAAATATCATAATTATTTGTCACACAGGAAAATGTCCTAGAAGAATCCTAAATATCTCTAACAATAGGTTTTTGGATCGTTCCTAATTTTTCATATGGTTTTTATTTTTGGATTTGTTGAATCCTGAGGGATAATGGGGAACACTGAGGAATTAAATTGCGATTCAATTCCATTATTTTGGAGATTGCTTGGTGGAGTTGGGGGAGTATGCTTCGTGCATACGACATACCATGTTGCGAGATACATATAGATAATGGAGACATATACATCATTCGGATTCACAAAACCAGATCTTAATTGGGTTGCACAATCTGACAAGATCTGGGCAAATAGAGTGAATTTCTGGGAACGCAGATGATTCGAATTGACTATATAGGAAAACCGGGTTTCTCTCATCAAGGACAAGCATGGATAGTGTCCTAAGTTTTTTGTTTGTCCCTTTTGGTGTATCTGGGCAAGTGCTTGTTAGATGCCATGTGGGATGATAATTGATAAATATCATCTTGTCATTGTTACGTGCATCCTAATTGACATGTTTGTTCGAATAGAAATATACCCGACACAATGACCCCAAGGATTGCCACGGCGGCTCGGAGGAGAGAGCAGCGTCGACAGCAGAAGAGTTCAAGAGAGTGGCCGAGGAGAAGTTGAAGGAGGCTGAGGACAAGTTGAAGGAGGCCGAGCAAGGGCTCGCGAGTCAGGTGTTCGACAAGACATACGACGGCGCAGAAGAAGCGGTCTTAGGGGATGCCAACCCCGAGTCGGCCAAGAAGAGGTATGAACAACACGAAGAGAACGCTGACTACCGCAGGAGAGGGTAGACCCGGGTCTTGAACGTATATGCTCACTATACCTAAATGTGGATCGTGTGGTATTTTCGTACGTCATTTGACATGGAAGTCATCTACCCTAGCTAGTTTTCAACTGCGAGATCTCGCAATTGTTCCGTTAGCTTTCTTCAAACAAGTCCGATGAGGGTAGAGAAATAAGAAGGCTTTGGAAAGTTTTGGAAGCACTAAGCTCACGCAGATGTGCATTTGTTGTCAAATTGGTCTTCTGTACAGCGGCTTAAGACGTGCATTATTATCTTGATGAGTAGTTTTGTGTTGAGATATGCAATATCCTACAAGATTTTACACAAAGAGGAAGTTTAGGATTAGAATTGTATAGAATATATTCTTTCTTTTTCTGTAAATTCCTGTACATGCTATATATCTTCATTACATGTAACTTAGTTGAATTAATGAGAAAGGGAGAGATTCTTCCCGTTTTTTCCCATCATCCTCTGTTGCTCTTTACTTTCTGACATGGTATCAGAGCTGCGGCTACTGATCAAGCTTCCGCAAACCTTCTGAGTTGTCTTCGCGTACCCTACAAATTCGTTGGTGCACCTCGCAAAACGAAATTACAGCGCTTAGAAACTTAGATTTTTTTACATATACAAAGAACAGAGGACGATGGATTCGAATCTACCTTCACCGAAGAACTCTGAAGAACAGAGTCTTCCTTCCGAAGTTTCACAAGAACATCCAGAGCAGACTGCACAAGCACAAAATCAACCAGTTTTCTTGGGTCCAAATTTGGCTCAGTCAAATCTGGGGTTGCCCACATCGGGCCATCCTTTCCAGTGGATACCGTATCCATCAAACATGTGGAATTTCGGATTCAATCCGATGACATCATCGCCGGGAAATACAGCTCAACGTCATGGCAATCCGCCAACCACAACTGGGGCAGATCCGACCAATGGCACTGAGCATCAAAATGTCAATTTTACTGGACAAAACAATCCAGTTTATGGTCCTAGTTTTTTGCCATATCCGATTGTTTCTGCAGGCAATCGGCCAGAACCTGGAGACCCCCTTTTCACCTCCACAGCCGATGGCCCGGAGCTCCGCCTTATCAACCAACAACTCACTGGACCCGATAATTATACCACCTGGGCACGGGATTTTCGGCGAGCGTTGGTCACAAAAGATAAGGACAGCTTCCTCGACGGTGCCATCCCTGTTCCGACAGAATTGCAGTTAGCAAGACAGTGGCGTAAGTGTAATCAACTAGTCCGAACATGGATGAGTAACTGCATCTCACCGCAAATTGCTGCCGGACTTCCACCTACCGAGGATTCACAAACTCTATGGGAAAGTATACGTGAGATGTATGGGAAGCTAGATAGGGTGAAAATTTTTGCCCTAACACAAGAACTCAGCGAACTCAAGCAAGGAAATATGTCGATTGGGGTAGTTTACAATAAACTATCGGCGATTTGGAATCAATTGGACGCTGTTGAAGAAAAATTAGAGGGGCCCGAAGCAACTCTTCAGCAATATCGAAGGATCAAGGAGCAAGAGAAGGTCACACGCTTCCTCTTGATCCTCAACGACACTTACCTTGGGTTTAGAACCCAAATTTTGGCCATGGATCCGATGCCTACGCTCGGAAGAATTTATCAACTTGCGATCCAGGAAGAGAGCCAGCGCCTTGCCACCTCGGACCACACCAGGAGCGGAGGAGAAGCCATTTTGCTCGCTGCACAGTCGAGCCACAGACAGAGGCGAGCGGTGGTTGATGGGTCGCGAGGGGCTGCGCTCGGCTTTCCGGATGGAGGAGAGAGAGGTGCTTTGCTAGGGTTTTCTCGCGAAGGGACTGCGCAGACGCTAGGGCTCTCTGCTGGAGATGGGTTGCACGTGACTGAAGGAGCGGACGGTGGAGATCAGATCAACTTCACGGACGATCCTCGTGCGATCTGGAGATCTAACGGCCTGGTGCAGCAACGCGGACGATCGGACGGTTCTCATGTGGTCTGGAAATCTGATGGCTATGATCAGCAGCGTGGGAGATCCGACGGTCCTCATGTGGCCGCGTTAAATAAATCTAATAATTTTTCCCTTTTACCCAAAGGAAATAAGGGAAAAGGCAAATTATTTTGTGAATATTGCAGGCGACCTCATCATACTATAGACACATGCTGGAAGCTGCACGGACGACCTGGGGAGAAGGATAAACGCGGACGTGAGCCCTCGATTAATCAAGTGACTGGAATTTCTGGCGATCAATCACTCACACCAGATCAAATTCAACAAATTGTGAGCGCTTTGCGCCAGGTTGATTTTTCTGATAAGAAAGCCAGCTTCTCAGGTACTTCATATTGCCTCAATTCTATTTCTCGTGATGCATGGATTATTGATTCGGGTGCTAGTGACCACATAGTCTGCAATGAAGGTTTATTTTCCCACACTGAAAATCTCATTAAATCTATATCTGTGACCCTTCCTAATGGAAATACCACCCAAGTTAGCAAAATTGGAATAGTGCGTCTTACTGATCATATTACTCTTAGACGGGTACTTTTTGTGCCCCAATTCCAATTTAATCTTATTTCAGTCTCTAAGGTCTGTCAAGATAACTCTTGTCGTATCTCTTTCAATTCTGACAATTGTCTGTTACAGGCCCTTTCGACTGGAACACTGATGGGCTTGGGTAGATTATCTGAGGGCTTGTATTTTTGGGTGCATCTTCCACAAAATTTTAATCTTTCCTGTCTTCCTTCATATTTTTGTAACTCAGCTATGAATAATACGACCGTTCTTTCTCATCAACGATTGGGTCATAGTGCTTCATTTCCATATCCTAAGTGCGAGATTTGCCCATTAGCCAAACAATCGCGTGCACCGTTCCCAACAAGTCATACTCGTGCCAGAACAATTTTCTCTCTTGTTCATGTTGACATATGGGGACCTTATCATACTCCCAATCATGATGGGTCGCGTTTTTTTCTCACCATTGTTGACGATCACTCTCGTGCTACTTGGATTTTCCTCATGCAATCTAAGAGCCAAGTCCTTTCTTATTTACGAGATTTTCTCATTCTGACCAAAAGTCAATTTCACAAAACTGTTCAACGAATTCGAACAGATAATGGACGAGAGTTCTTTAGTCATGAATGTAGTCTCCTTTTTTCTTTGCATGGCATCTTACATGAGAGTTCTTGTACGTACACTCCCCAGCAAAATGGTGTCGTCGAGCGTAAACACCGTCATCTTTTAGAAGTTGCTCGTGCTCTCAAATTTCAAGCCTCCATTCCTGAAACCTTTTGGGGAGACTGTGTGGTTGCGGCAACCTACTTAATTAATCGCATGCCTACACGAGTTTTAGATGGCAAGACTCCTTTTGAGATGTTGTTTGGTAAGAAGCCTGAGCTCCGTCACTTGAGAGTTTTTGGCTGTTTATGTTATGCTACCACTGTTGGCACTCGTGACAAGTTGAGCCCGCGGGCTCGGCGCTGCATTTTCATGGGTTATCCTTTACTGCAGAAGGGTTATCGCATCTATGATCCGTCCACTAATGATTTCTTTATTAGTCGGGACGTTGTTTTCCATGAAGAGATTTTTCCTTTCCAGGATCCTCAGTTTTCTCTTGGTGATTCTGATAGTGATTCTACTGGTCGTCGGTTTCTTGCTGAGGAGGATTTATCTCCCACTTTCTCTCCTATGCCACTTGTTTCTCCAGGGATGTTGCCGACTTCTCTTGCCGACAACTCGGCTTCTTCTAGTGGCGTTCTTGATGTCTCTGAGGAGATAGCTTCTCCTGTTGCTATGCACCATGACGTTACGACTTCTCCATCTGCCTTAGAATCTCCATCTACGTCTACGTCCGACACTCCATTGCCAGATCCTCCTATTCGGCGATCTGGTCGCATTTCTCGGCCTCCTACTTGGACAAAAGACTATATTTGCTCATCGGCTGATACATCGGGTATTCTCTATCCCACCTCCTCATATGTCTCTTTCTCTCAATTATCCGAGGGCCATAAGTGTTGTATCAGTCGAATTTCTGAGGCACATGAGCCTTCCTCATACCATGAAGCTGTTCATGATCCATGCTGGCAGAAGGCTATGGAGGCAGAGTTATGTGCCTTGGATGCTAATCGCACATGGGATTTAGTACCTTTACCACCTCGTCGCAAACCCATTGGCTGCAAATGGGTATACAAAATTAAGTTCAATGCTGATGGTTCTGTTGAACGATATAAAGCCCGCTTGGTCGCCAAAGGATTTACACAACGTGAAGGCTTTGACTATAATGAGACATTTTCACCTGTAGCCAAAGCAGTGACTGTTCGATCCTTCCTATCTGTTGCTGCTTGTCGCGATTGGTCTCTACATCAAATGGATGTTCATAATGCTTTCTTGCATGGCGACCTTCACGAGGAGATCTATATGGAGCTTCCACCGGGCTTACGGCGACAGGGGGAGAATAAGGTATGTCGTCTCCGTAAATCCCTATATGGTTTGAAGCAAGCTTCACGTCAGTGGTATGCTAAATTCACTGCAGCACTTACTTCTGTTGGGTTTCGTCAGTCCAGACGTGATTATGCACTTTTTACGTGGTCAAAAGGAAGATCATCTATTTATCTTATGATATATGTTGATGATATTTTGATTATGGGGAATGATGAGATAGCAATTGCAAGACTGAAAAATCATTTGCATTCATCTTTCCACATCAAAGACTTAGGACCACCCAAATACTTTCTGGGCATTGAGATTGCACGTTCTGATTTGGGGATTTCTCTTAGTCAACGAAAGTACGTGTTGGAGATTATATCAGAGGTAGGACTATCGGCGTGTAAGCCCACTGTTATTCCTATTGAACAAAATGTCAGGTTGACAACTGTTGAATATGATAAAAAGTTCCCGCCTGAAGTTGAGGATCCTCTAATTGAAGACCCGTCTGTTTATCAGAGACTTGTCGGTAAGCTCATATATCTCACTATGACAAGACCAGACATTTGTTATGCTGTACAGGCACTGAGTCAATTCATGCAAAAGCCAAAGGTGTCACACATGGATGCAGCCATGAAGGTGGTCAAATATCTGAAGGGTTGTCCAGGTTTGGGTATCCTACTTTCAAGGGATTGTGACATGAATTTAAAAGCTTTCTGTGATTCTGATTGGGCAGCGAATCCAGTAGGGCGAAGATCAGTGACAGGTTTCTGTATCAAACTTGGAGAGTCTTTACTTTCTTGGAAATCGAAGAAGCAATCGACTGTATCATTATCTTCGGCTGAAGCTGAATATAGGGCCATGGCCAAAACTGTCTGTGAGGTGATTTGGTTGCGTGGTTTATTATCAGATCTTGGCATCAAAATTAGAGGGCCAACGATGCTGTTTTGTGACAATGATGCAGCGATCAAACTTGCGGCAAATCCAGTCTTTCATGAGCGGACCAAGCACATAGACGTAGACTGTCATTTTGTTCGAGAGAAGATTGAAAGAGGTGTCATCAAGACTTATGGGATTGGAACTGTGGAACAACCTGCGGATCTATTCACTAAAGGGCTTTGTCAAAGACAACATGCATATCTGTTGAGCAAGCTTGGTGCCTTAAACATATATCAGCCACCAGCTTGAGGGGGAGTGTTGAGATATGCAATATCCTACAAGATTTTACACAAAGAGGAAGTTTAGGATTAGAATTGTATAGAATATATTCTTTCTTTTTCTGTAAATTCCTGTACATGCTATATATCTTCATTACATGTAACTTAGTTGAATTAATGAGAAAGGGAGAGATTCTTCCCGTTTTTTCCCATCATCCTCTGTTGCTCTTTACTTTCTGACATTTTGTATGCGTAGTCATTTACTCTAACCCTTCGACAGTATGGAGCGCTATGGTTTGATAGGAGGCGTGAAATGGTGTCACACATGATTTTCATATTCCGCCGCTAAAGTCCTGGTCGACATGGTGCATTAAATTCCGTGGAGACAGAAAGGTGCCCGTGCACTTGGTCAAGAGATAGACCTTAGACATTGCGGCATGGTTTGTTACCAATTACGTACCTGCTTTCTCCTCTGAACTACCGCCTAACAAACGCACCAAAACATTCTCTTTTCTCATTAGATTATCCGGGTTGGTGCAAAGAAACCCTGATCCCTAGAACGTGCCTTGCCAGGATCTTGCGACTGGGGAAGAAGTCGACGTGAAGTTGGACCGACCTCCTTTGGATTAGGGTTTGGTAATTGAATTCTTGAATTTTTCCCAACCACGCTCACCAGCTTCATCCCCCCTGCTGCCACTCACCATCAAACTGGGCAGGTCGAGGGAGAGCGACGAGCGTGTAGCCGGTTTTGCCCCACCCGAGATCGTCAAACTCCCTCCGCCAATCCGCTCTCGGATGTTAACACTCGATAGACTCGTGATCGAGATTCTTTAAATGGAAGATAAAAACCACTCGTCATCCCCAACGTATTTCGTTTCCCGTCGTATAATTCGGTCAACAATCTTCCTGTGAAAATTACTGAGGGTGATGTATCACGGAATTCAAACGTCTAGCCTTATGAATGCTCGCCCTCTCTTTTTCTCCCTCCCTCTCTCCCTTTTTCATTCCTTTTGTAAGACAATCAAGGCCAAATCTTGAAGCCGAGGGCCTCCTCCAACTGAGAATGTGAAATGAAGAATTTATCCCAATTGCGTTGGACAAATCGACAACAGAGAAAGCAATGATGCATGCGGGCTACAAAGGGCTCCAAAAACCAACAGCACGCTTTGATCGCTACTGATGGTGACGGCATATCAAACTCTCTTATCCTTTCATCCTCGAAAAAGTCATCGCTTGCAGCTATTGGTTTCACAGCCATCTGCTCCATTTTGATAATGCAAGTCTACGTAGCCACTCCACAATACAACTCTCTCGTGCATCAATGATCATTTGTATGGTATGGCGATTGGATATAACCAAAGGCAACATAGAAGCGAGGATCCTCTCTTACATAGAAGTCATCTCCTTATTTTAGGGAAAATACCACAAAAAATCCCAAACTATACCCTCTGTGACACATTTACTCTAAACTGTTTTTTTGGTGAATTACTCTAAACTTTTTTTTGTAACACCAAAAATCCTGAACTTATCTCACTATAACACATTTACTCTAAACTCTGAATTTTTATCTTTGTGACACATTTACTCCAAACTTTCTTCTTCTTCTTCTATTTATTTATTAATTTTTTGAAAATTCATTTTTTTCCAGCGAGCTGAGGTCGGCAAGGACCGCTGGAGCTACCTAGCCACTCGGTGAGGGTCGTGAAGCCATTGCCGGTGGCCCTCGTTGGCCAAATTAGATGCCAAAAATAAACAGAAGAATAAGAAGATAAATTATATGGTTTATATGTCACAAAGATACAAATTCAAGGTTTTTAATGCTACAAAAAAAAGTTTAAAGTAAATGTCACATATGTAGAATTTTGGGAATTGTTGATGTTACAAAAAAAAAAGGTTTAGGCTAAATATTTTACAAATTGCATAGTTTAGGGTTTTTGATGGTATTTACCCCTTATTCTACTTTAATTTTTTGTTGTCTCATAAAAAAAAAACTTTCAACTTTATGTACAAATCTGAATTCTATTTTAAACTTTTTTTTGTCTAACAAAAGTTCTCAACTCTAGGTCCAATATTTATTTTATTACAAATCTCAACTTTAGGTCCGTTTTAGTTTCACTCTAATCTTTTAATCTCATAAAAGATAATAAACTTTTACTCGAGTCCCATTTACTGTACATTATCTCTCCATCAACATCTCTCCTAAGTGATTTTCTGTTCGGTCTTCGATCTCTTGTGCTTGGGAATGTTCTAGCTCTTGCAGTTAGAGAGCTCAAGCTTCGGATGCTCGACCAACGCATGCTTGGCAGTTTTTCATCTCTTGGTTGTCAATGAGAAATTTTGGACAACGGGTCAACGAGGGTAGATTTATGACTTCGGTAAAAGTTCATGATTTTTTCATATGAACATAGAAATTTTAGGATTAAATTTGAGAACGGTCGATAAAGTTGAGACAAGACCTAAAGTTGGGGCTTTTTCATAGGACAAAAAAAAATTTAGAACAAAATTGAGATAAGACCTAAAGCTGAGGATTTTTTTGGCATGAAAAAAAAAGATTTATAGTACAATCGGGACTTAATCTAAAGTTGGAGGTTTTATATAAGACAAAAAAAAAAGGGAAATCGAGATGAAATTTAAAGTTGGAGGTTGTTTTTAAAGGGTATTGGACCTATTCTTCTGGTCAAATGCTATTCTTTTTTTTTTGGACGAAGGTCAAATGCTATTCGAAGGGTCAAAGACGGGGTAATAGAGAAAGGGTTTAGTGACGCGAGCTCGATGGAGCCCGTAAATTATGAAGCATTTTTACCTCCCGGGGTTGGGAAGAAGACGTGGATCCCAGAGAGATTTAAAGAGCTTTAAAAGCAGTCAAGGACGCAACCAAATTGAAACATCATCGCCAAGTAGAAAACAAATGTAACGGATAGCGAACAGTATTGCTGCCCCCCCATTAAAATCCAAAGTCATTGGCCTGAGGTCCAACCCTGCCCACCCACCCAAACTTGAAGAAGAAGACCCGACCCGACCCGTCTCCTGAAACTGCCCGAGGGCCCCTCTCGATCAGGACGCACCCAACGTTCACATTCGTATCGCTGTCGTCCTCCCCACTCCACCGAAAGTTAGGTTCACATGTCCTTCACCACCGGAGAGGCCGTTGAAGATAATCCACGCAGTTCGTCAAATTCTTACATGTGTTGCAAAGGTTGAGGATGAACCATTAATGCTAGCAACGCCATCTAGGAATCGCCGCAAGGGATCCCACGCTCGCCACGAAACATCTCCTTGCAAGTATAAACATTTTAACATCTCCTTGGCGAACCTGTAAGTATGGTCTCAATGCAATTCGAAGCCGTTCCCGAATGCGCTCACGATGCAAATCCAACTCATTAAGGTCGCGACGGATCGTCTGCGGACCAATCGCTTTCCTAAAACAATGCTGATGCCGGACGCCTAACCAAAACGAAACCGCAAGCGTGTCTGTCGTACGAGGGTCGTGAAGTAGGGGGGGAAGAAAATCGGAAACGTGTACGGCTGTTGAGATCCTGACAGAGGAAAGGAGGGAGGGAAAGAAACTTTCTAAATCGGAGGAAGGAGAAACGGAAACGGTCAAGTGGGGAGGGAGTGGTGGGTCGCGTCAGTTTCGCCATGAACGCGGCCGAAACCCGAAAGCATGCAGAACGATGCATTCGCAGATTCACAATGCACGCTCCGAATCGGTACATCGCAAGAATACATATCGAAAACCAAAGGAAAGAGAAAGATGACGAGCTCCCCTCCTCCTCTCCTCGACAGGCAAACGTGGCTCCACGTTGGGCCCCACTCTGAACCGGCCCATTTACCCACTCTTCTTCTCCTTCTATAAATCCACTCCCATGCATCCATCCCTCAGAAATCTCTCTCTCTCTCTCTCTCTCTACAAGCTCAGGCTCTGCTTCCACCGTTCTAAACAGAGGATGGCGAGTCCTGCATTTCCTTGCTTCGTCCTCCTCTTGTCCATCTTTGCTGTCGCAGGTAACCTCCCTCGCTTTCACATTCAATGAAAGTCCCCCTTCATCTTTTTTTCTGTTTTTAGTTCAACACTAGTGCATGAAGTGAAGCAGCAACTCCTTTCGGTAATCCATTTCCATGGTTCGAGCTCAAAATGAAAGGAAAGTCCCTAGCTTCCTTGACATCGAGCCTCAGGTCTTGGCGTGCCTTCACGAGAGGACATTTTGTTTGGCACAATGTTCGTGTCCTCGTCTACAAACTCATAAATAAACCTCGAAAACATCTTTACATCAAGATTCAGTGCGTGAGCGTCTCTAATTACTCGGGAGCTAATTCTGTCATCGGTTACATTGCGCCTAATTCTGTTTTCCGGTTCCCGATTTTGATCATCTTTTATGGTCACTTTTATTGCAGAGTCAGGCTTGGTCGCGCTGAACTGGGGTCGCGTGGCCAACGACCTCCCTCCGCCGGCGAAAGTGGTGGAGCTCCTGAAATCGCAGGGCCTCACCCGGGTCAAGCTCTATGACACCTACGACGGCGCCCTCACGGCCCTTGCCGGTTCAGGCATAAGCGTCGTCGTCGCCCTCCCCAACGAGCAGCTCTCCTCCGCCGCCTCGGACCAGTCGTTCACCGACTCGTGGGTCCAATCCAACATTTCCAAGTACTATCCCTCCACCAAGATCGTCGCCATCGGCGTGGGCAATGAGGTCTTCGCCGACCCCAACAACATCACTAAGTTCCTCGTACCCGCCATGAACAACGTCCACGCGTCCCTTGTCAAATACAACCTTTCCGACATAGCTGTGTCTTCTCCGATCGCGTTAAGCTCGCTCCAGACTTCGTACCCGACATCGGCCGGGTCGTTCAAGTCGGATCTTGTTGAGCCCGTGATTAAGCCCATGTTGGAGTTCCTTCGCAAGACCGGGTCGTACCTGATGGTTAATGTCTACCCGTTTTTCGCGTACACGGCCAATTCGGATCAGATCTCGCTGGATTACGCGCTGTTCAAGCAGAACCCGGGCGTCGTGGATTCCGGTAACGGATTGAAGTACTACAGCCTCTTTGATGCCCAAGTCGATGCCGTCTACGCCGCCATGTCGGCCCTCCAATACAACGACGTCAAGCTGGTCGTGACGGAGACTGGCTGGCCCTCCAAGGGCGATGCCAACGAAGTTGGTGCGGGCATGGCCAATGCGGCGGCGTACAACGGGAACCTGGTGAAGCGGGTGCTGACCGGGAGCGGGACGCCGTTGAGGCCGAACAACACCGTGGACGTGTACCTGTTCGCGCTTTTCAATGAGAACCAGAAACCGGGTCCCACGTCGGAGCGGAACTACGGGCTGTTCTACCCGAACGAGCAGAGGGTTTACAGCATACCCCTCACGATGGAGCAGCTCGAAAGCGAGGAGAACAACGTGAGCAAGGCGCAGGTCCCGACAGCCTCGCCGGTGCAGGTCCCGACGGCCTCGCCGGTGCAGGTCCCGACGGCCTCGCCGGGGCAGACGTGGTGCGTGGCCAACGGTAGAGCCGGGGCGGAGAAGCTCCAGGCGGCGCTGGACTATGCCTGCGGCCAGGGAGGGGCCGATTGCCGACCCATCCAGCAGGGCTCCGCCTGTTTCGACCCGAACACGCTGGAGGCCCACGCTTCGTATGCGTTCAACAGCTACTACCAGAAGAATGATCGTGGGACGGGGACGTGCAATTTCGGCGGCGCAGCCTACGTGGTGACGCAACCGCCCAGTGAGTACCACTACCACCTTATCACCCCTAATACTTTCCATTACATACCACTCCACGCCACTAGGGCAAGAAATGTTATCATTAAATTCGATCTATTGTCACATGATTTTGCTCTCGTTAGATTGAAACATGTTCTTGAAGTAACGCTAAAAGGGTCGAGTTCTGAAAACCTTTCTTGCCAACATAGTTCCCTCGGCGGAAAAAAGTCGAGACTGAGATGCATATTAGGTCACTGATCACTCCCACCTCCATACCTAATCCCATAAAATCAGTCGGCTCCACATTGCTGGTTGGCCATGGAGTGAAACTTGCACGCCTCGTGCGTTCACTTGACAAAAGACATGCGCATCTCTCATGAAAGGGTGCTCTTCAAGCAAACTCCACTTAGGATTTGTTTTGCCTACGTAGAGTTAGGATTTTTCAGTTTAATATCCGGGTGACGTGGCAAATTGTTGATTTGTTTCCCCCCGAAATATGGTTCTAAAACCAGGGGGCCGACAACAGTGGAAATCATGAGAAAACATGTTTGTTTTTCAACATTCTACGCATCGCTTCCGGCCATGATGTTGATCTCTACATGGTTTTCGTCTTCCTCCGTTTTCCTAAACGGGGGCCCGCAAGCGTGACCGTAGCTCGACATCATGATGGGGACGGCGTCGGGACCCGCACGTAAATATTTATAGTTGATCATCCGTCAGCGATAAGAGTCCTGCGTTTCCAAACTGCTCCGGGATCGCAATTTTCTTCACTTCCGTTGGACTAATGTCCTTCGCTTCTTTGACTTTTTCCCTTCAACGTGAAGGTCGACCAACTGAAAGTCCACATTCATACTCTTAAGGTCATTGGAAAGTTTGATAGTTAGATATCCCCTGGAGACTATATACGTCGTGATTCATGTCCTCAAGCTAATGGAATTTTTTCACTTTCTTTCTGTGGCTGAAACTGGTCTTGCTAATTTTGCGTTGCAGAGTACGGGGAGTGCGAATTCCCCACGGGATACTAGAGAGATTACTCGTGACCAGGTCGAGAGACGGCGGCGTTTGGTGGAGACCTGGCCGTGGATTTGGTGGTGGGCTCGGCCCACTCTCATTCTTTATAGTTTTATATAATTGGGGTTGGGGGGTCTGGATAGGTCCTTTCGTTTTATGGGTATTTTTCATTTCTTTTACGGGAGGGGTTAGGTTTACTTTCGTTCACCAGTTCCCCTGGACTGCTCTGCCCTGTAATTATCTCCCCTACTTGGTCTATTTTGCCTTGATATTATAGTCCATTGGCGATTATTGATTACTGATTAGGACGCGTATACTTAATTCGGTCTGACATGGTTTCTTAAGGGCGATTCGGTATTAGAAAGAAATTCAAGCGAGAGGGATGTGTTTGTCCCCTAATGGCTGGTCCTCTTCTTTGTCTGGCCCATTTTATGATTAGTCTACATGCCAATGATAATGACTCGTAGACAAAGAAACAAGGTAAAAATTAATCAAGCAGATGCCGCACGCTTTGGATGGCTATGGACCGACTCGATTGGAACTACGTATCCTTTCGACATTAGTTTTCAAGGCATACGACAATAAAAAAGAAAAAAAAGGGTAAAGTAGCATCATCGTCTGTTTTATAAGCAAATACTTTTTTTTCGCGATCGTTTGTATCTCCTATAGTAATTATCCAAAAACGATAAGAATGTTTCTAATGCATACATTATTCTCAGCAATATGAGCAATTGATTGTTGAAAAATATCTTATAAAGCATTAATTTTCTGCACAACAAACAAAGCCGAAATATGATAGCCAGCTTAGCCAACAGGTTTCTTTGAAGTGTGGACATGGACATGCATTGGAGGAAGGATACGGCCATTATTAGGGTTTCTTCCTTCTGTTTATTTCACATGATGAAATAATTTTTTCATCCAAGGAATGGCAAGCGTGCCGATCCTGCTATAGAATCCGAGCTAAACGGATGGAAAGCACGACAAACTGCCGCGCTCTCCACAGCATTCCCCGATTCATGCAGAGGTTTTTTTGCAATGAATCATGACTGGACGATGACTTGTGCATCAAAGGAATGCAATCGATATTTGACAATCTCTAACGAGAGTCAATTGTATCTTTCTCCCTCGTATGGGAGAGACGGAGGATGATGGATTTCTAGCAAACCCGAATGGTGGGAATAGGCGATCGGGACATACTTTTGTCACAAGCAAGAGACATGCGCATCTCTCATGAATGGTGTAAATGGTCTATTCTTTTATTTTAACTTTGCAAATCAAGCGTTCATCTAGATAATATTTATTCGAATGTTTACATATCTATTCATACGTCAGCAAATATCGAATATGATATTTAAAATCACGTCCCATCCTTATCCTATCCATCATTATCTTATTCATTAGCCTCATCTACGTCGAGGACTTAGTCGTTACAGGGGTATGGGTCACAACCAAGATGCGCCATTACATGCAGTACTAGAAAACTCTCCTGATTTCCAGAATGAATCCCAAAAAGTACACCTTTGAAAAGCCCGTGACAAGTGACAGATTGGCTAAATGGCAGATGATTCTGTTCGGTAAGAAGATGACATATCTTGTGTAACTCAGAAGGCGAGGTTTTAGCGATTGAATTTCTCAAGCCTTACCATAACAGCACCCTTTTACCTTCACAATAAAAAACAGGGTTTAATAAAAAAATACCGGGAAGTGTGAAATAAATGGATTGAAAAAAGACTAGGATCAACAAACACAGCCTAATTCCGTTATGCATTGTTGTTTATTACTTTGTAATGCTAGTATTCAAATGACCTATAAATATATCTTTCTATTTCCTTTTTCTTCTTCTTTTTTTTCTCTTAACTAGTGAGAGCTTGTCCGCCTTGAATGTACACAAAAATTGACAGAGAAGATTAAGGGTCCACTTGGAAAAGGCTTTCCCTAGAGAGCCTTTTGGGCTAAAATTTGGGTGTTTGGTCAATCTCTTCCAATTCGCCTCGAGGAAAAGTTGATTTTGCCAAAGCTGAAAGTCCAACATAGATCTTGGGGTACTTTGGGTTTTCAGCTTCTTGACATACTGGTCTTAGGTTACTCTTTTTTTTTTCTTCCAAAGGTACCCTTATCGATTTTTTTGACTTTTCAATTTTGCCCTCGTTCTCATTGTGCATCTTCTCTATGTGAGGACTGCCGATGAGGGCCCAGCAAGGTTGGACAATACGGACGACCACTTGAGGTAGCGCGACCTTGGGGAGGGCCGTTTAAGTCATCCTACAGAGGATTGTCTTGGTTGTGCGACTTCAGGCGGCCCTCGCCGGGGTCGCAACACCAACTGAGGACCACCTGAGATTGTATGGCCTCGAATGATAGCCATTGGTGTCGAATTTGGGTTATTGGCGGCATGAATTCTTTGTCGGCTCCAACGAAAGATTTGAGTTCTTTTTCCTTTTAAAAAAATCATTTGCATGAATAATTTTTTAAAATACTGCTTTACTTACAATAGATTTTTAAATTTTAATTTAATGAACTCAATTTGCGTTTCGAAAAACTCCCTAAATTAGGTTTTTTTTTTCTCGAATACACTTCTCAATAATCCAACCAAAGGCAGCTTAAATAAAATCACTTTTTACACACACAAAAATAAAAATCCGGTACTGGAGTGTGCGTATTCCGGACAAGGCCTAAAAGGTGCATCGCCTGTTTCTCGGTCCTCTTCCTCCTCTGTCTCTCCCTCTTGCTTCCGAGGCTCGATGTTCATCCTCCCCAGTCTCACTTCCGTCACAAGGAACGCTAGATAAGTTGCAGGCCGCTCCTGATCATGTGCCCGAACTTTCTTTCCCTTCAGCTCCATCATCTTCATGCATTTTTCGGACGGGGAGCCTTGCGGACATGCTGGCACAGTCGAGCATTCGTGGGGGAGCTTGCCTTCCAAGGACATGAACCTCGTGGAGGAGAATGGACTGGGAGGGCATGATTAGCTTTATCACTCTGCCATCCATAACCTCCTTTATGATCAGCGAGTGAACCCAACTTTTATCCTTGTTGTACTTGACATCATCCCACGCACTCTCCTGACATTCATGTCGTACTTCCAGTCTTTGCATCAATAGAGCACCGATGGCATTGGTGAGCTCACGCGGCGTTACGATATTCATGCTAGAGAACAGGCCAGCCGCGTCAAGGATGCGGAAGACAGTTTTACTGATCTCTTTGCGAGCTTCTTGTTCCTGGGTTAACAAAAGTGGAATGTGCCTATTATCTGCAGAAATTAATGCTGGAGTCGAAATTGAAAGTGAAGTCTCGCCCCAGTGACAAAATTATAAGGAAAACGATGAAAGTATTATCCATGTCGCATCTAGGTATGACCATCTTTCTCCCATGAGTATACAATATCTGGCTCGAACTCTTATGCCAGCGTCGAACTCGATCCCCCAAAATTTCCAATACATTGATAGAACCTTTTCCAATATAAGTCTCTCTTCCAACTGTTCCTTCTTGTTTGTTCTGTATATTATGCAGGTGCAGATTCTATTTGCTTTGACGGAAAAGAAGGGACATTCACGCTCGTCGTCGGCCGTATCGATCCAGTTGAGGTGGTGTTCGAACTGCGGAAGATTTGCGTTATATACCTGGCGAGCGTGGCCATTCTGACTGCACAAAATGATACCTTCCCTGGAACAGGTGCGTCAATAGATCAACGTACACCATTAATTCCTGTAGAGAATAAAGACGTAAAAAGAAGTTACTGATTCGATGAACATCTTAATTACCCTTGTTAAATTGAAAACGTCCTCACGAAAACAAAGGACCGAGTTTTGGCCTGTAAGTCTTGCTGAGGACCTGAGGTATGGTGCCTCTGTGCGATTGGACTGAACGCTTTTGGTCTTATTCAGAAGGCCGAGGCTTATTGCAAAAAAGCAAGTAAAAATACTGGGATGCATCACTGGGGCTCGCGTTGTTGACACAGATCCGGTAAGTTACCTTTGGCTTAACTTTGGAGGAATTTGTTACTAATTACAAGTTGGAAATTTCTTTCACTTTCTATAAAATTAAAAATTAAAAATTAAATACATAAAAAGAGATTTAAAAAAGTTAACAATTAATTAAATTAAATTAAATTAAATTAAAAAAAGAGAGAGAGAGAAAAGCAGCCTTGGACCGGATCCTTTTCACCCGGCCCGCACCAATTTCGCGCGGGCTCTCCTTACTCCTGGGCTGGTGGCCCAGCTCTTCTCCCCACGCGAGCCCCACTCTCATTTCTTTTTCTTCATGGCCCAGCTCCACCCCAGTTCCTTCTTCGTCTTCGCGGCCCAACCTCCCATTTTCTTCTCATTCCCAGCACCACGCCTTCAGAGTCCCTTCACGCGCGTGACGCTTCCCGAGCTCCGCGATCTCCGGCGGCAACCTGATTCTGGCCAGAGATCTTGACTTTCGAATGGCCAAAGGGCACTGATACACCCGAGGGGACGGGACGGGGGGCAGACAGCAGGAGTGGAATAAAAAGGAAGTACGGGGAAGAGCAGAAAAAAAGGAGAGGGGCAGAGAGATAGAGAACTGGGGACAACCACGGCGGAGAAAGAGGAGGAAAACCGCTGGTTCACACCCTCGGAGACCCTCTGGGCTGCGACCACCGACCTCTGCATCTCGCGCACGATCCCAGAACATCTGGTCCCCGCCGCTCTTGGTAAGCCGACCCCCCCGTTATGTTTGTTCCCGAGGATCGCGGTCAAGAGAGGAGGATTCCGCCGGCCGGAAGTGACCTGGCTCAAGCTTGCTCGGGCGCGTCCACCGGCCAGCGCCCTTCCCTGAATCGCGAAGGGCATTTATGTTTCCCCGTCTTCCTGGGGAGCGACTCATCCTCTATTTTCGACTATTTGGACCGCTGTGATCGCTCGACGGTCTGAACGAGCGACTCTCGGTCTAGCTTGTGGTTTGTTATGCATTTGTGTGTGCGTTGTCTACTCCTCGTGCGTAATAGGCAGAGATTTAGGCCCGTTTGACACTGAAACTGACCGCTTTCCCTTACCACCCGTTCGACTAAATGCCCGTTTGAAGCTCTTCGGGTCGGAGTTCCGCCGGGAGACCTGGTCTATATTGCCCTCTTGCTTCCGAGGCTCAACCCTCATCCACCACAATCTCACATCCATCTCATGGAATGTCAGATCAGAAGCAAACTGCTCCTGATCAAGCGCCCGAACTTTCGTTTCATTTTGCTCCATCATCTTCACACATTTTTCAGACCAAGAGTCTCGTGGCCATGCCAGCACACTCTAGTATTTCTGGGGGAGCTTGCCTTCCCAAGGACACGAAACATATGGAAGAGAAGAGACTGGAAGGGCACAATCAGCATTATGACTCCGCAATCCACCTCCTCCATTCAGTAAGTGAAGACGTTATTTTTTCGCTTATTGTAATTCATATCATCCCGCACGTGCTCCTGACGGTTATGTCGAACCTCTGGTCTCTGCATTCATGGATCATCGATGACGTTGCTGAGCTCAAGAGGCATTGCAATCTTCGTGCTGCAGAACAGGCAAGCCGCCTCAAGGAGGCGGATAACGCTGCCATCATTCTGCGTAAGCAGGTAGAGGAGCTGCTGGACAAGTCGTTGATGGCCAACGTGACGGAACGTCGTCTAATGGATATGATCTGCGTAAGTGAGGATAGGCATGACAGGACAAAGAAGGAATTGGCTCTTATGCGAGAGAAGATGGATGAAGCGAATCGCCGGATCGAGTACTTGGAAGCTACGGTTTCCCGATACCAGAGCAGGATTGTTGAAGCCGAGATAGAGAAGGAGAAAGCGGAAGAGAGGGGGTCTAGGGCTGGCGTCGAGGGAGATTCCATGAACACACTCGTCCGAGCCCTGCGGCTCCAAGGAGTACCTCCGCTGAGTTCTGTCCCATCCCATCTCCCCGTCCTTGTCTCACTGACTTTGAGTTGGATGTGTGCAAGGAAAGCGCTCTTTTTCCTGAGCTCGTTTATTTAGACTGAACTTGGATAATGAGGGGTTAGAACTTCTTTTCTAAAGGATTCATCCCGTAGATTCGGTGCGGTTCTTTTCCTATGTGTGCAGTGGGACAGTATAGTAAAGATGGAACTATTTTAACTCGAGATGAAGTTTATGTCCTTTCAATAGTTCTCTTTTATTTTATTTTTCGTCCATATCCCTAAAAATTGAAGTTTTAGCTCGACTCGTGCGCAATTTTAGCCCACAATCCTCCATTGCATCAAACAAGGGGCGCAAGCTAAACTAAATAATGGTAAGTTGACGGATCCTGCCGCGAGTCTAAACTAAACATATTGAAAGCACAACAAACTATAGGCTTGTTAATGAATCGGTGATTGTACTCTGGCCGACACCGCTAGAAAAGAATTTTATATCCGTGGTCTTTAGCACAATTGAAAAATGTCTGTCCCTGAGATTGGATACGAAGGGCAGATGGCATAAAATTAGTTTCTCGTATAATTTTTATTTTTACGATTTGATCAATTTTTTGAAGTTTTCTAGGAATGCGAAAAAAATCAGTTTCTATTTTTTCCCCAATAAAAAAGAGGATCTGAATCTTTTTCCTAAACATTCATCCCCAGGATCCTAAACTTCTTGAAAAGCATTTGTCAGAAAGGTCGTATTTTTTCATAAAACGAACTGGTCCTAAATGATGTAGCCATTTCTTTCTCTTTATTTGTGCAGTTGGAAGTACTTTAACACCGTAGGAACTTACATCTACTTCTAATGGTTTTTCTCTGTAGTTTTGCCCCTCTATCTATCTAGAAGTTCAAATCTTGGTCCCCAGAATTTCCCTCGCTTGCAATTTTAGTCCCCAATCCTCCCACGCATCGGACATGGAATTACGGTTCTTGCATGGGCGCGAGCCAAATAACAGGACGGTGATGTAATTGATGCGATTGGAGATCTGAGGGTGTCCTTGAATTATGGTCATTGTGTATAACTGCTGGGGCCCAAATTATATTCAATCAACGGTTTAGGAAACTTAAATCACACATGAATCAATGTTGTAGTTTCTGTGTCTTTCTTTCAGGCGTAATTTTTTGTGATTGCGCTGAATCGCGATGCGATGTTATGATGAAAATAGTTCGCTGCTCCAAAGCAACTCGACGTTTCTTTAAAAATCTCGGCCTTGGTGATGCAAAAATTCAGCTCGATACGAAGTTAGAGAATGGAGGCCATAATTAGGCAAAAAGAAAAAGAAGAAAAGCCTCAAATTTAAATTATTCGTGTTTTCTATCCAAGCATTTAATAGATGGAGTGAATTTTTAATGTAGCAACTGGAATTGCAATTTGGGCCTGGAATGTTGGGGGCCACTTCTATGTGCTCTGCTCTGGGTTCCGGCTCGTTGCTTATGTATCAATGATACCTTTCTTAATTTTGGCTTTTTTCTCGAAAAATTTTCTCAAGATCTGTTTGAAGTTAAGGGAATGTTGCAGGATCCCTTCTCGTGGCCTATATTATCAATGATACCATTTAATTTAGCGCTAGCATTAACTTGATAATCTTCAAGTAAGTATCCCCCAATACACCCTTTATCAAGAGCTTGTTCATTTGTTGAAGAGTATCAGGGTTCGAATATTAGCTCTATTGAAATATTGAATTGATGTAACTTGTATTAATTGCACAATTGGCTCCTTGAAATTTCTGATCCAGAGTCCTCGTTAATCGCTATTAGAACACACGTAGAGATGGTTTTGCCTCTTGGGGCCATCCGCATGGTGATAAGTATTTAGAATCGATACCTAGGGAGCGCGAAGGGCCTCAACTCCTGACGGTTGCACCTCCTCGACGTCGCCTGATATCAAGGACTGCAGGACTTGCTTAATCATATACAATGCTTCGAAAATTACAATGATCGTGTAAGATAAGAGTTGAAATTTAAAGGGGTGATTTAAAAATTTTGTTTATAGTGACACTGCATAAATAGCAATAATCGTTTTTTAAAGGTATATTTGCTAGAGTTGATTTAGAGGGAAAAGAAGGAATTTAAAGATGCTGTCGTGCTTGGATATGGAGAGAAAGAGAGGAAGGGAATAAGTAGAATTGTCCTTTCCATACTTATCTTTCGTAATTAGTAAATGTGCACATGCGCATTGCGCCAATGAAAAAAAAAAAAAGACTGCCATTGAAAGATTAAATAAAGTCACTCTATTACACAAGATACCAGTTCTCAAGCGTGCGAATTGCTCTTGCAAGACAGTTTGAAGAGAGAATCGATCTAGAAAGATACCAGCGAGCTAACCGGTCCTAAGCCTTGAACTGTCCAAAAACCACCTTAAATATGAATTATAAACAAAAAAGTCCCTATACCGAAAGCTGGAATCAATCAAATGGAAAGTAATTATCGAGAAAGTAAACGATACTAGTAAGTTTTTTTCGCGGTATTGATACGATTGAATTGTTTTCTTACATGAGAAAAAATAAAAATATTTCGTGATTTTGATTTTTCCAAGGAAAAACATTGTAGGGTAGAATGGGATTTGAATTTTAATATCGAAAGTCTATACGAGCGATAAATTAAATAAAATCATTAGTTTACACACTCGTCGAGAAAGTGGAAAACAACTGAAATCCCGCTTAGGATTTTTCTTTATGGCTTTATGAAATTGTTAAGCTATTCGAATCCTTCCTTTGCCAATCCCTGCGAAACATGGGCGACATTAGTCGTCCGCAGCTCCGGTTCTGTCGTTCGTGAACATAAAAGGTGGCCGCAGCACGATTACCGGCGGCGAGAAAAGGCTATCCTAAAAGTCTAAATATTTCTTTCCCTTGTTTCTCTTTTCTTTCGTTGGAGTTGAAATTTCTACTTCCTCTTCATTTCCTTTCTCTGCGTCTGTATCTGTTCAAAACAGGGAGGAAAAAAGGGAGGGGAAAGGAAACGAGGGTAAACAACAAGTGGGATTAATGGGCTCCCAGATTTAGCATTATAGCCAAGAGACTTCTTGTTCACTGATCCTGGGATATCCGCTTTAATTCCCAGCGACGTGTATCTGTTGTGTACAGAAAGAAAAAGGATCCACAATGTTGGTGGTATTCGCGCTTAAGGAAGCTACAAAGGCCGTGTATTGGAGAAGAAGCAGGCTTCTTTGCTTTTCTTCCAAAGCACCCAAGTGGGAACAAGTGGGGAACCGATGGGGGACGGCGAGTGAAATCAAAGATTGGCATCGCAGATCAGTGGACGGACAATCAAGACCAGACGGGGGGAAGAGAGAGACAAAAAGGCGAGAGAGCAACGGGCATCCAGCCAATCCGAAGGCGGAGAACGACGAGCTGCGGCCGGTCCAGTAGGCGACTGACGGGAGAGGGGACGAAAGGGCAGCTAAAGAGAGTAGCGACGGGGAAAGGGAAAGGGAAAGGGAAAGGGAATAGGGAGGTTGGGTTTCAGTCAAAGATAAGAGCAGGACGAAAGGCACAAGAACTGGAGCCACGCCAGCGAGGATAAGGAACAGATAAGTTCCCCAGGACTTTCTTTAGGTCGGTCGGAGTGCAGCCGGGGCACGTTATGGAGCAGGCCGGGCTTTAATTATCGGCCTCGCGAGATGATAATAACTCATTGAGACCACCTCGATCCCCATCGTTTTCCGCTCTAAATTTGTCCCCGAGGGGGATGGGGACCGGACCGGCGGGACACGGGGAATCCTTTCCGCCTTCGGCCATCTCTGATTCCAGTCTCGGCCGACGTTCTTGAAAAGATTAGGGACAATTGAATTCGAATTCGATACATGGGGATCCAAGAATTGACGCCACAATACGTGGAGTTCAGCAAAAGAATGTCGACCTACTCTCTCCTGCAATTGCAACCACACAAAGAAAAAAAACGCAATTATATTCAAATGTCAAGCATCGTCACTGGACACGATGCCTTGATGAGTCCCATTCGATTTAACGAGCTTCGATGGAATAGGCTTCAGAAAGACATAATTACTCGTGTAATAATTGTTCTCTCCATTAAAGATTAGGCGTGGTTCATTATGAATAATAATTACGGGAATCAAAATAGGCATATGTTAAATGGTTTTTTTGTTTTTTTTTGTAACCGATGTGTCCGGGTTAGCTTGCGCGCACCTCGACTATTCCTCGAAAGAGACTAGCACAACAACCTACCACCATGGTCCTCACACTTAAATCACAAGTGCTTCCCTAAAGAATCGAACCCAAAACCTCAAAGAAGTCTAAATTCGCCCTAGCCAGTTGGGCTACCCATAGGTAAGTTGCATTCGTTAAGTAACTTACAGTCAATTTTACCAGCAAAATGATGAAGCTTCTCATTCATAACGAATTAACAAATTGCCGCATGTCACTTGAGAGTTTTATCTTTTCTCCACATTTGTATAAATATGGAAATTAAAGTGAAATAATAGTCGAGGGGCAAGCTCACCCGAGAAGCAAAGTCAACATGAGACTCGGCAGTCACCACGCAGCGACGGAGACAAGAGGAAGCATGTGTTTCTGACCGTCCCTCCGAAAGTAGACTCATCAATTCCCACCTTTGGATGGTCACCGAACAAATAAAATAAATTTTGTCTGATAACCCAAGTATTTAAGGTTTTTACGCGACACGACATTTCCGATATTTTCCTTAAAAATTACGGGAAATCGCGAAGAATTGTGATGCGAATATCTTCCCTCGGGACACAGAAGAATTCATAGAAAAACGCGACGAATAAAAAAAAGAAAACATTTCTTCCGAGCACGAGAAGAGGTGGTGGGGGTGGCGTTGTCCTGGTGCCGTCCACTTCCTGTTTCCCACCTCCATCTTCATCTCTCCCTCCCTTTCTCTCTGAATCCACTCAACTATTCTGTATTCTCACAGAAGAAGGAGAGAGAGAGAGAGAGAGAGAGAGAGAGGTCACTTTCGGCCAACGCGTGAACGAGTGGTCATGAGGAGAGGGAGATGCGCCGCCGCGGCTGCCAAGAGGGAGGCGGCCGAAATAGCATCGCCCCCGGTGCCGCAGGCGGAACCCAGATACAGAGGCGTTCGGCGGAAGTCGCTGGGCAGATACACGGCCGAGATCAGAGACCCCGAGACGAAGAGGCTCCTGCGGCTCGGCACTTTCAGCTCGCCGGAGGAAGCGGCGCGTGCTTTCGACGCGGCAGCCGTGGCGTTCCGCGGGGTGAAGGCCAGGACCAACTTCCCCCCCTCTCCGTCGAGTTTTGCTCCGGCCACTTGTCGCGATCTACGAGCTCCATTGAAAGATTCCAGAACGTTAGGTCGGAGAGGCGTTCGAGATCTTAGCGGGGAATACCCCGACGTCAGTCCGCAGAGACCGACCTCGAGCAACTTAAGTAGCACCGTGGTGTCGTCCAGTGGTCCTCGACCATCGCCGCCGGAGATCGTCAGTTCTCCGCCGGGGACGGCGAAGCGACGGACTAGGACTCCGCCGCCGCCTGAGGATTGTCGCAGCGGCTGCGGTTCCTCATCCACGATGATTGATGACGAGGGCGAGGATTTCGCGCCTTCGTCGAGAAGGGAACCCTTGCCGTTCGATCTCAACCTCCTCCCTCCACCAGAGATCGATGATTTCCGGCTCACATCTCTGTGCCTCTAACGAGCATGAAGACGAACCAACCCGTGTGATTTCTTACGCTCTTTACTTCTCTCTGTCTTCTTTATGACTAAGTTGAATCGATTAGTCTCTTGGATCGCCCCCGAACCAGACATAGAGAGAGAGAGAGAGAGAGAGAGAGAGAGAGAGAGCGCCCTGGTGTAATGAGATGTTACAGCCCCTTGAGTCTCAGGTGATCATTGTCGCCATGATATGTATGAGTAGCACAATGGTGATTTCCAATGTCATCGATCTGAAGTCTGTTGTGGGGAGAAATGGGTTCTTTGATTACTTCAACCCCAAGCTCCCTAAAAGTGTGTTTGTACATTTACCAGATGCAGTAATCACTAAAGAAGTGGATTTGTGCATCTTTTCAGTTTCCATTTTGCTGAATCTCTTGTGCCTACTTTGCCCGCACTTTATCATCCTTGATGTATGAAGTTATGAGCTGCTCGAGAAGCTGTGTGATGTGGGATTAGGATGACAAATTAGCAGGTTTGGACTCCGATCTGCAGAGCACTAAAGACTAAGGGTGATGTTGATTAGTGGACATCGTTTCTTTCTGAAGATGTGTGAATTGTGATTAGCAAGTGTTAATTTTTCCATTGTCGGACAAGATTGAAGTATGGATCTGTATATTTTCTTCAGCAATGTTTGATTCAGTCTCAAGTGTTCGTTCCAAAATGGTTCCACACGAGAATGGAAGATTTTTCCTTGCATGGCAAGTTTGACGTACTGCTGAGACATCTAGATACCTCATCGTGTTAATTTTCGGTGAATGGGATGTTTTGGGTGATTGTACTGTATGTTGCTGCCACATCTTCGACATTTTTGTGGGACAACTTAGGCTGAATGTACAGATTTGGTAACCTTATCTGAATTCGACTACTAGGACAGGAGACTCTCTTTCTTCACCAAGTACAAAGAAGAGAAGAGACAATCTTTTGAGCGCCATATGAACCGGAAATAGGTCTCTAAAGTCCACCGACTTTCGTGATGGATATAGTTTGTTCCTGTCTCTCTGGTTCCGACTAGTAGGAAGAATTCGAAACGGGAAACTTCTCAATGTGTAGGGACTTTCCAAGAGATAACAAAAAATGTCCTGGGCCTGTTCGTGGAGCACTTGACGGCCGGTACGTTCGTAAATCGAACCCTTCCATGGGAGGACGATTGACCCTTATTCGGTTCTCTTTCTGATTCTTGAAACATGTCGTAGCAGCTGACTTCTATGCAAAGGTTACTGACGTTCCTATGAATTGATGATTGGGATCGTGTACTTGCAGTCCCTTAATTTGCTCCTTTTGTCTAGCTAAACAATTGAAATTGGCTCTTTCTGGAGTCGTAAGACTAATGAGAGTTGAAATGAAAAACGTAGTATTGAAGTAGGCTGGAATCGCCGGGGAGAACGAAGCTTCACGTTTGGATGGAAGCTGATAGTTTCATTGCAAGAGTTCTAAAGAAATCTTTCTGCTGTGCTTTGTACCCGAAGTAAGTTGACAAATGAATCTAGTATTGTTCGCAACAAAGTATTTTCGGGGAGTTTCAATCGAGAAAACTTCAAACTTCTCAACGTTGAAAGACCATTTCTCTTCGGCCTATGAAATCCCATTTGGTATGTCTTTGGTTCCTCGACCTGTTCACGCCCACCTGGAGAAGAAGACATTCAACGTGGGGTATGAATTGAAGGGCTAGCCCAATGGGATGGTTCCAAGTTCGAACCAAGTAGGGAATATTCCGTCGCTTCGATGCCTCACTCGGCTACACAGTGACTGAACTCGGTTGTTCTCGTTAGTTTCAGGCTTGAAGAAGCTAAGTATGCTTGGGTTAGCGTTATACTCGAAAACCGTATTGGTTTTACTTTTCGCTAGATGAAATCATGATTTGATTATACAGTTAGAAAGCACTCTTCAAGACGAGCGTTTTGAGTGGTCGCCGGCCCCGAGAGGCCACCGGAAGAGGCGGCACGCGCCTCACGCGCCGCCATAGTGTCGGGATGGGGCCAGCGACGGTTTTTCGTATTTTCCGAAGAATTTGATCGACATACGACGTACGTACATATTCCATCACGACGGGCTCGTCAATACGAGCATTTTGATGGGTGGAACGTCGCGAGACGAGGCCGGGAAGGCGGCGCGTGGATCCCACGCGCCTCTGGCGGCGGCGCGCGTGTTTTCACGCGCTGGTTGCAGCGGCGCGTGGGGTCAACGCGCCACCTTCCCGGCCTCGTCTCGCGATGTTCCACCCATCAAAATGCTCGTATCGACGAGCCCGTCGTGATGGAATATGTACGTACGTCGTATGTCGATCAAATTTTTCGGAAAATACGAAAAACCATCGCTGGCCCCATCTCGACACTCCGGCGGCGCGTGAGGCGCGTGCCGCCTCTTCCGGTGGCCTCTCGGAGCCGGCGACCACTCAAAACGCTCGTCTTGAAGAGTGCTTTCTAACTGTATAATCAAATCATGGTTTCATCTATTGAAAAACAAAATATGGATTATGAATAGTATGATCATATTATATTAAACTGGACTTTAATATAAATCTATTCACCAAAAAAAGCCTCGGGATGACGTCACACATAAGGGTCCCCATGACTTCCTAAGGCCCATCAACTGTAATTCCTGATGAATATTTTCCTCATGGTTATATTCGAAAAGTCGTTGAGTAGAAGATTCACCATTAAACGTGATTCTTAAGCTACTTCTAACAGTATCAGAACTACTTGTAATTTGAGGAAGCATTTATCGACTCCATTCCACAACTAGGCCGCACCGGCTGCTATTTTTAAGCCTAATGATAATCTTGACTCTAATCTCGATAAAGTCGAGGCTAATCTTGGCCATGCCAAGATTAATTAAGCGAGATGAATAGAAATGGCGAAGAGAGGCAGAGTCGGTACAACAAGAACCATAGATTGCATTTGTAGACGGAAATGGACAAAGAGGCAAGACCAAAAAAAAAAACCCAAGAAAAAGGGCTAAGTCTGTGTGTGTGTCTCTCTCTCCTGTACTTTTAAATTAACTAGTGGAGAGAAAAAGAAGGGAATCTGACAGAAAAAGCCATGGATTTTGTGAAGCAGCTCATCCCCAGTGACCATCGCTGAGATTCAGTTCTTAATTTTGCTCCAAATAATCTCGGTCCGAGTAAGATTCGAAAGAGGGAACCTCAAAGAAAAAGCCATGGTTTTGGTAGCCAAGCTCATCCCCGGTTTTCATTGCTAAGATTCAATTCTTAGCTTTGCTCCGAATAATCTCGGTCCGGATAGGATTTGGAGAATATATGAAATTGTTTGATTTGTTTAAATTATGATTTTTACTTGGGATAAAACATATAGACAATGTCGTTTAAGGCTTTTTCTATCAATTGAACCCACTAGTGAGCCGCATCAGTTAGGAAATTTTGATAAAATATCGTTAGATCATATTTTTCATATTCCAAATCGAATTTACCACAATAAAAAAAAAGCGTACCAATCATTGTGCAGTTTAAGGTTGAAAGCATATAAGTTTGGTGAGGGGAGCACATGATAACCATTATGTTCCTATCTAACTCTGTCTTTCTGTTCTTAATAACGGGCTTGGAATAAAATAAAATTTAGTAATCATGATTTCATTTTTCTATTTTTGGAACAAATTTCAAATCTAGAAATAGATTCGAAACAAAATTGAGAAGTGTGAATTTTATACCTTTTCATTTATAGCACAAAAACAAAAATAAGAATTTTTTTCATAACTCACCATTGTTGCTTGCCCGCCACTAGTTGCTTGCCTATCACCGGCCGTCTACCATCGCCCATCAGCTGCCCCGACCAACCCTTAACTTGCTATCGGTGGGCAAGTGGTCAACTGGTGATGGGAATATAAATTTAAAAGGTATATCAAATAAAAATCTATTTCAAGAGTATAAAATTTACTATTAAACACACTTTTTTTTTATTAATAGCTCCACCTATGTACCCACGTAAATTCATTCTTCGAGGAACATTTTCCACATTACATAAAATTTTTCATAAAAATGGTAATGAATTCCCTTGCAACCACGTCAAGACATTTTTGAAATGCAAAGTTCATTTATTTAGAGGCATGATGAAACGAATAATTCGTGAATTTTAGCTCGACGGGTCATAGGGTTTTTTAAAATTTCAATTTTTCAAGGCGATTAGCGAATACTTTCAATTATTTATGGACCACATTAAACAGATTAAAATTTCACGGACCACGTTACATATTGGGTAAAAAATTCATAAAATTATTTATGTCATTTTTTCATTAAAATACGGGGAGAAAAGATCTTATTTATACTATCTTCCTCACAGTTTAATAATGTCCTGATCATACTCTTTTAGCATTTATACCTGCTCATGCTTCATTCTAGGAGAATTTACTGCATGCGAGCACTAACCAAATATATAATTCGATCACCGCGTACAGCCATTTGCTGCGGTGATCATCGTCTGACTCCGCGTTCGCCGAGAATTTCGGTAGGCGACTCCAAAGATACACGCAGCGCGGGTCGTTTGATAATTTGATTGGATCGATCCGCTCTGGCTTGCTTCCCGAGGGGCTGAGACGCCGTCGTTTGGAGGGTCCAATCGAGCGACAGCGTTTTACCCACAAGTCGTCCTGTTTCTCTTTGCTTTTCCGTCGGTGCGAAGGGACTCTCCGCCCGAGGCGCGAGGCGAGACAGCGAGAGAAGCCGAAAATACAAGCAAATCCAGATTTCTTTTCTTTTTCGCTCTCTTTCTCCTTATCAGTTTCGCGTTCTCGTTTGGTTTCGAATTCGCCGGGGAACAGGGTCGGTTTTTCGCTCTGTGCGCTCGAAAATCATGGAGATTTCTCCGGTTCCGATCAGTACATGCTCCAAAGAGAACCAGCAAATCTACCAGGAATGGTTCAATTACGCTGATTCAGGTCATCTTCTCCCTCCCTCCCTCCCTCCCTTTCCGAGATCACGTTTGCGGATGGATTCGTCTCTCGACGAGCATTTTGGAACGTGATGCATGAATGCTGTTGTTTTTTCCGGAAGTGAGTTTAGACGATGTGCGTTTGGGAGACTTGTCTCGATGTTCATCTATTCGTCCATGTTGTTACGCGGTCTCGGATTATAGTTGTTTTGGTTGTTGGTCTGATGGCTCGGACATTGTCAGATGGCGATGGACGCATTACGGGGAGCGATGCCATTAAGTTCTTCGCCTTGTCGAATTTGCCTCGACCGGACCTCAAGCAGGTTTTTTTGTACTTTCTGGGCGTCATTCGTTCGCACCGTCAACTTCATTTGGTTGTTTCATTCATAAGGCGTTCTTTCTCCCGCTAAAGTGTGGCGATCTTTTTCTGTTTTCCTTATGATCGGAGGTTAATGTATATTCCAGTTAAAGTTCGATTGATGGAATAATCACGCGGTTGTAACCTGGGTTGCTTCCCGATTCACATTGCCATGTGTTGTTGTCCCATTTTGCAGATTTAATTGATATGAATGGCTGTAAAAAGCTTTTGGTTTACAAATTTCTCTCCTCATTTTTGTTGGCAAAGTTGTCCCAAAATGGTAAACTATGTGTAGGGAGAATTACATGTTCCTGATGGATGATAACTTACTATAAATCATGAAGCTGCGACGTTAGTCTAACTATATGTTAAGTGATATTTTCTTGTTAGAGTTGATGTTGCTTTTTTTCTTGGTGTTCTCTGGAAGACAAGGAAAAAAAAAGTCCACCCTCTTTAAAGATCAGCCTTCATGAATAGAAAGAATGTCATTTACGCATCATTTATTGCTCTAGGTCCATTCTATTTTGTAGGAGTTGTTTCTTATCCTCAGTGTTTACTTACATAATTCTTATTTTGGACCACAGTCTTCAAAATTGCATCATTTTTTCTGCACGTGTAATTCCTACTCCCCACGGTGTTATTTAATTGTTGACTCTTTTCGAACTCTTTTCATATCTTGTTTTCTCATCAGGTGTGGGCAATTGCAGATTCCAAGCGAGAGGGTTTCCTTGGTTTTGGGGAGTTCATTACTGCAATGCAGGTAACATTGAAATATTTGTCATGGACTTTTAGTTGTATTTTTGTGTTACTGACCTGTTTTTCTCCCTTCAACCTGTAGTTAGTGTCTCTTGCACAAGCTGGCCAATCAATCTCACAAGATCTTTTGAGCAGCGAAAGTGAGCTATCACTTCAGACCTTTTATTACATTTTATTTTGTAACTTGAAGTAGTCACATGGTGAAAAATCTTGCATCACCAATTTCCTATTGGAAGTATGATATTGAGTTATGTGGCTCTGTTTATATTATAAAATACTGAAGCCAAACATATTTGCCTGTGCCGCAGCTGATTTGGTCAATTTGAGACCACCTACAATGACAGGTCTAGATGCCTTACTAGCAGTAAGTCTACCCTCCCTTTGTTCTTTATGCTCTTTTATCCCGCATTTTGATTAATTTTTTTTTTCTGCTAGAAGAAAAAGCGTTCGCCAAAGACAAACGAGTCCGATTCTAATGGTGAGGAGCTTATCTTGAGAGACATGTTTTAATTGACAATTTGGTCTCTGACTAGCAATTCATCTTGAGAGTATTAATTTGCATATTTTAGTTGTCAAAGTTGTTGCTGACTAGCAATTATGCAGGCAGTTCTCACTCACAACCATCACCAGCTTCTGGTTGGTTTTCTTCGAAATCATCAAAAAAGGTGCATCATCCTTCCATTAACTCTTAAGTACTCCTGCAACAGAAGACATCTTTTCGATGTACTTTATCGACATTTCTTCATAATTGCATCACATCATCTATCTTTTGCATCCATTCTGCTTTGATTTTTCCGTTTGTTGAAGTCTTTGGCACAATTGTGGCTGTGCTGGATAGAACAGCTTTGCTGCGATTGCATTAGGATGATTTCTGTGTTCTAAAGTGCCGATATTAATAGATATTTGTTAAACCCTCTATAACTGTTGTCCACGTTTAGTAATTTTCATTTACTGTCTTAGAAGCCTCTGGAACTTATGCTTCTAGGCTTATGTTCTCTTGTTTTCGCTGATAGAAATTGCTTAGAAAGTGGTCCTCAAGCTAGCACAGTTTCTTTTGCATGGTAAACTTCATGGATGCATAAATAAGATGCTTCATCCTACCTCTTTGGTTTTATGACTGCTCACTCTGTGATGTGGAGTGACCCTCCTATTTATTCCTTTCTACGATGGATATCCTTACGACTCGGTTCTTTTTGTGTTAACTCTTTAAACTGTCTTTACATTGCTTTTTTTCCAGATAACTCGTTCCTCAGTTACATCCATTGTTGATGGCTTGAAGAGACTGTATATTCAGAAGCTGAAGCCCCTGGAAGTCACTTATCGCTTCAATGACTTTGTGTCACCATTATTGGTAAGTAACTCGTGACAGTTATACATGGAGAGTCTCACCTAAAAGTATCTATTGTCTTTGGTCTGATTAGTTGGCATAGTGAACTGATTTTTGCTATTTGACATATCTATTGCAGACAAATAGTGATTTTGATGCCAAACCAATGGTAATGCTTCTGGGTCAATACTCCACTGGAAAAACAACTTTCATCAAGCATTTGCTACAAAGTAGTTATCCAGGTAATTTATTCTTCTTCTATTTTACCCTCCTTATACTAACACCAGATTCTCTTGGTGTGCTCATTGTCTATTATTGTTTTACAGGAGCTCATATTGGACCTGAACCAACAACGGATAGGTTTGTGGTCGTAATGGTATGGTACTGGAAATCTTTTATAGCCAGTTCAGCAAAGAATAATGTTAGGTATAGGAAAACTAGTCTTGTATGTGGGTTTATTATGTGATCTGGAATAGTTCTATTGGATGGTAAAATATGGCAGTTTTGCTCGAAGGCCTACTTACATTTTTTCGCTTCATTTAGTGAACTATTTTACTATATCAATTTTGGTATACGTAGCGTTCCTCTTATATAAAAGAACAAAAAATGTATAGGTCTTGTCATTGAGCAGATTCTCAATCTGTTTGTGTGTTCAATCTACCTTCTCTAATTAGTTAATGGAAGCTGTTGGGAATGCTAGGCTTTATCTTCTCGTGAATTTTATCTTATAAGTACAAAAAATGACAAAAGTTAAATGGGTCCTTATGCAGTCAGGGCCTGATGAAAGAAGCATCCCCGGAAACACTGTTGCGGTCCAAGCAGACATGCCATTTAGTGGCCTCACAACATTTGGAACTGCATTTTTGTCAAAATTTCAGTGTTCTCAAATGCCTCATCCCGTGAGTAGTTCTTTTAGGCATGACCTTTAAAACACTGTAAATTGGGCCTCACACCTTTCTGCAGACACTATAATTTCTATCTCGTCTGAATTTGTATCCTTTTTATGCCGGAAGCTACTGGAGCACATTACTTTTGTTGATACTCCTGGAGTTTTGTCGGGTGAGAAGCAACGGACACAGCGTGCCTATGATTTTACAGGTGTAACTTCATGGTTTGCTGCAAAGTGTGACCTCATTTTGCTCCTATTCGATCCTCACAAGCTTGATGTAAGTGATGAATTTAAGCGTGTGATCTCTTCTCTACGTGGTCATGACGACAAGATTCGTGTGGTTTTGAACAAAGCTGACCAAGTGGATACCCAACAAGTGAGAATTGAACATCCAACTGCTATTTTTATTCGTTGATTGTCTAAGCACCATTTCATCTCGCACTAGTCTTATCCAATTATCCATCTCTTCCTGCAGCTGATGAGAGTGTATGGAGCATTAATGTGGTCTCTCGGTAAAGTCATCAATACTCCAGAAGTTATGCGAGTCTACATTGGGTAGGTTGATTTAATGTAGTCTCGTAAATCTCATGCACTGTCCTGACATTTACAAAATAATGACGTGATCATTATTTTAGTCACTCTTCGGAGCAATCTTTCTAGTGACACGGCAAAGAAGTTGTGGGTCCTTTTGCTAACGATACCTATTTAAGCATCACTGTGGTTTCATGTATTAAAATTTGAAGTCATATTGCTGGGTTTACATCTCTCTGGAAGGATGTGCGGTTTGTCATAATTAGTATAACTGTACATTATTCTGTCATATGCAAAAGGTGTCCGGCAATTGATCAAAGTTGTTCTTCCTGTGTTAAGCTTATTCTAAAGCCAATGATGAAATTAACACCTCGGATTTTTTGGCAGCTCGTTTAATGACAAACCTGTGAACGAGGCTGCTACTGGTCCCATTGGTAAAGAACTTTTTGAGAAAGAACAAGAGGACCTTTTATCAGACCTAAAGGATATCCCAAAGAAGGCGTGTGATCGTAGGGTAAGTGTGTGCTTAATGCGACTCTGCTTGCATTTGTGTTCTTACAGGATATGTAATAGCAGATAACTATTACTATCTAACCTAGGTTATGGAGTTGTTTTCCCATTTAAGTAATTTTCATGATGCTTGTTTGAAACATGTTTTTCAATTTTATTTGATTTCACCAGATCAATGAATTTGTGAAACGTGCTCGAGCTGCTAAGATTCATGCGTACATAATCAGCCATCTTAAAAAGGAGATGCCAGCTATGATGGGCAAAGCTAAGACTCAACAGAGACTCATTGATAATTTGGAAGATGAATTTGCGAAGGTTCTCTCTTTTTTCTCATGCGCGTGCATTCTCTATTCGGGTTTTCACTTGTTCATTTCATGTGTGGGGTTGCAGGTTCAGAGAGATTTCCATCTACCTCCAGGGGATTTTCCAAATGCGGAGCACTTTAGGGAGTCATTAAGTGGTTACAACATAGATAAATTTGAGAAGCTAAAGCCAAAGATGATACAAGCTGTGGATGATATGTTGGGTTACGACATCCCAGACCTTTTGAAGCATTTTAGAAATCCTTACGATTAGGGATTTGTTGCAACCAAGTATTGTGCACTTACCTTACGATTGAGCGGTTGTTCACATTTATGAACTCGACGTATATAAATTTATTGTGACATTGTACAATATTAGGTAAATTACGTTGTTATAAAGTCGAGACAAATTCTGTTCTTATGAAAGCGGTTGAAATGGTTTTTGGGTCCTCCCGTTCCCCTCTTTCTTGCAAACTAATGGTCATGAAATCGATAGATTTCCTTCTGGAACTATTAGTGATCAATAACTCGACAACCCGTCAGAAAATAGACCTTCTGCCCATGAAGATAGTAATTACAGGGAAAAAGAAAGAGATGAAGGAATGCAAAATCGGTCGAAACTTTTATGTTTAAGCAGCTGGTGATGAATGTAGCGAGTGGTCCCTGTAGTGACCCTTTTCACGACTTCCATTCGGTATGCTTCCTTGGTAACGACTGATATCTCACAAATTGACGTTAACTGGCTAACTGGATTGCACATCAGGTTGCATCGTAGGGTTTTCTTGATTACGCCCACCGACATAATTCATGTGCTTTGGAGATGAAAGCCTGTAGTTTATAGAGATGCTAACTGGATTATACATGGGCTTGCATCGTATTCTCTTGATATGCCACAACCAGAATACATGTGCGTCAAACTAATATGAACATGCAGAAAAGCGAACTTCTTTCACTAAGACAAAAGGATAAGAAACACAGCAGCAAGCAAATTGCCACTGTCCACACGCTTCTCTCTCTATCTCTCCCCGTTTCTGTTTCACTCATAATGTGAAAAAACCTAGCTCCAGATCCATCTAGAAAAGGCTCCTCTGACTTTCCGTATCAGAAGAACTTGTGGAAGAAGAGGATCTCTGTGTCAGAATCGCAGTCCTTCATCTCCTCCTCCTTCTCGTGGAAGAGGTGGCCGTTGCTCCTCGCTCCATCCGGACCTCTCGCTTCCCGTCCATTCTCCAGTGCCTGATCAAAGGTCTTGATGCGCTTGGGGTTCTCTGGGAGTGAGTCCGGCTGTCTCGGAGTCGATGGAGAGTCGTCGCTGTGGCTTCTTTTCGCGCTCATGGTGGCGCGGCACGGTAAAGTCTCCATCACCGCGGACTTCAGAGGGTCGAGGAAGCTCATCAGAAACTGCCGGGACAGTTCCGTGAATTTATGCAAGTCGAGGGATGGTGTTTGCTTTGGATAACTCCAACAATTCTCCTCCCACGAGGGGTCACGTGACCGAGTTGACGATGATGAAGCTGCTCAGTGATAATAATAATATTAAAAAAATTTAATTAAAGATGGGATTAATACAAAGCCTAGCTTAGTACCCTTTTTTTTTTTGGTAAATCCTAGCTTAGTACCCTTCCCATCGGCAAATAAGATAAACAATCGAAACACGGTTTTGTCAACGAGACGATGATCACGAACACATGTGCCACATTTCTTAATTCTTATATCTCATTTCCTTTCCAATTTATCGTGTACATCATTAATTTCGCGGTTCTTTCATTTGATATCATACCGACTCAAACCCAATCGCGACTCTAACTATACATCCCAACGGTACATTTCAATTTCTGAAGAATTCATATGAAAACGTCTATCGAGGACAACTTGCTCGGCTGTGACGGGTCTTAAACCCTAATTGGATACGTCCCATAATATCTCACGGCATTAAACATTGTAGACTCGTTCAGACATTTACAATGTCAATGACCTTGATCCGGTAAAATGGTCGACTGGAAAATGATCTGTCCACTATGTCATCTCTCTCTCTTTCCCTCCCCGGACTCTCCTAATCATTTAAATATGTGCAAGAGGAGCATCGAGGAATGCGATGTGGCCGGCTACAGAATCGTTCTCCGGAAACTCGTGTTGACTTGAACCTTGTATACGATCCCATTGGATGCTGCGTCATTGCCTACGCATTTGTCCTCATCGAGTCGACTAAATCCAGTCGAAATTCGGTTCACGGCAGCTCTTGATACTTCAACGATACTTCAACCGCAGCAAGACAACGTGGGTGATGTTTTTTTGCTCATTAGCTTGAGCTTATCTCGCCAGAACTTTAGTTCTTCACTCGGACAAGATATTAAATTCCCCAATAGTTAGAACCAATGAATCTAAATGAAGACTTATGTATTTGATTTGTATTATATAGCAATACCGAAATTAAATAACTTGATGAAGATCATTCCATTCACGCAACAATTTGTTTGTTGTGAAGAATGACCATTCCAATCATTTCTGTTTAGTTTCGCCATAGGCGCTTCCCATGGGCCACCACGGCTGCCGGCTCGGCGGCCTCCGTCCACCACCGCCCTCACTATCGCCGTGTCCGCCTCTGCAGCTGCTGCCCCTGCCACTGCTTATTCCCCTGTCTGTATTGCCGCTGCTTCCTGGATTGGCGACCTCGAAAGTCGCCATCTTGGAGAGCTCGTTTCTATGCGCATCGCGCTGATCAGAAATCACACAGTAAGATTCGTCTTGTTCCATTTTCCACTCTCCCTCATGAATCCGAAGCCTTGCTTCTGCATCACTTGTGGGTCTTCTTTTTTGCCGTCTTCCATTGCTTTCCCTAATGCTTCGGCCACCTTCTCGGGGATTGCTCTCTTGCGCCATGTGCATAGTCTCCCATGACGACCTCAATTTAAAAAACCCAATCGAGGAATTTTCACATCAAGCTCGATGACGCAGTTGTGCTAAAGAGGCCTATAACGATGACGATGCCCTCAACTTTGCCTCAGCCAGGGAAGTGAACGCCTGGTGCATTTTCAGCTGATAGCATTACATGTGTGAACACAAAATTTGGTTTTTACCTTATCGATGCGATTGGCTGGTTCTTGACCTCCAACTTGAAACCGTCAAAAGAAGTTAAGCCTAGAATGTGAAAGATCAAAAAAAAAAAAACGGGTTTCTGTATCGTTCTAGCAGTGTTCGATTAAGGCCACTGACTTGATCTCATTGACGGAGTCCATACAAAATCCTTGGTTAAGTCCTTGCGTTGAAAAGATCGGCAGACTTTTTCAAATTTTCATACAATACAAAGTTCGACCTTGGGATGAAGTTGGGAAAGCAAGATCACATCACGGAACAAGAAATCCAGGGAGAGAAGTTTTCAAGACGTGATTGGCTACGATGCGATTTGTTCTCTCTGTTGGATGAAACGAATCCCAAAACACGTACTTATTTGCATCTGGACATGTGAAGGGGCTGTTTTTGTCACACAGATAACCCATCTCGAAGTAGCCAGTTCCGCAACAGGATTGTTCTGCATTCGTGAATCCTGCAGTCAGAGCAAGGCCACATTAGAGTCTGATAATTTGAAATCAGATCCGTTTCTGCTTCCGATTTGCTCTTTTCTTTTCTCAGCTTAAATTGCCTTTTGGTACCAGCATTGCCTGTTTTGACAAAGACTCTGCACCTCTAGGCCTCTTTGAGATTATCGAGCAAAATTTATCACTCGTCCCCTAAACAAGAACCGTGTGTCTGCCATGCAAGGTCGGAGCTTACCAAACGATTTCGGATTCTGAATGATGTGCAGGAGAAAATCATACGGATCAGAGAGCAGTAATTGGATTCCTGAAAGTTGATTATTCAGCTTTGAGACCAAGCCCTGTATCTCCGCGTTGAACTCCTTAGCCACATTGTTATACTCCTCGATACAACCGCCTCCAAATAAAAGGTTCCTGGTTCTCTCCAGAGGCAAGCACCCCATCGGTGGAAGCCCACCCAGTATAATCTTCCGTGCTCCTAACCAATAAAGAGATTCAATGAAGTCTCGTGCAATTCCTGCCAGGAAATTTTGGTACTCTTTGACGGTATACTCTGATGATCTGCCTGGAACTGCATAGTAATTCTCCAGGAAGTCGTTGGTCCCCAAGCTTATGATGTACAAGGCTTCTCTCAGGACTGTTTTGGTCTCTTCTCGTCCGAGATAGTCCTTGAGCTCTTCCTGGTACTTCCTGTAGTACTCCAGTTGTTTCCACAGAGGAATCACAGACTGCACATCAGTTTAGGATGGTGAAACGCAAATTAGTTAGATGCTACTAAGTCCGAATTCTAGTATTGATGTAAGAAATGAAACTCCCGCTATTCAGTTTGCCCATACCCAGTATAGGACAGACGACTCAGATGAAGGTCTAACTTTTGTGGAATTGTCATCAAACAAGAATTTTCATTTCTCCGATGTTTGATTTCTCTGTAGACATAAGTTGGCTTACCAGAATTTCGGAAGTGGCATTGTCGTAACCGGTTCCAGCTGAGGCAAAGCAAACGCCGGTGGCCATATCTGTCATATTATGTGCTGGATCCAAGTAAGCCGGCATTGTCAATTTGATCCCCAAAGCCTCCACAATGAAGTCCGTGACCATTCGGCCATTAGAGAACCGTCCTGTGGGCTGACCGCCATAATAATCACGACCATAGGGCTCAAAGTTACTTTTCACGACAGTATCTATTTGGTTGTTGTTCCCTGTATCTACGGAGGAGTCCCCGAACACGATAACAGAGGGAACTTTTGTCAAAACTATCTGGAGTTGCAGTAGAAGATTCGCTAGCACGACGACCAAAATGGTCTTGTGTGCCATACGTTGGGGTTCTGATTCAAGCGATTCTCTTCCAGGAGCAAGTAATTGAGATGAGCTGGAGCGGAAAATGGTTATCAGTAGGAGAGAAGATGAAAAGTAGTAGGGTCTTGGAACTGTTATAGTTGGGGTTACTGCTGTGATGTGACTGCTCAGGAAGTTGATGAAGAAGAAGTCAGTCGGGGCACGACAATCCCAGATGCAGAAAGCAAGATATGGCGCATCTGTATGGACGAGCACAGAAGTTTCCATCCCTAAAGGATGCAACAAGCATCTACCAGAGCGTTGAGCACTGGTTTTGGCTTAATAATCATGATTTCGAGAAAGAAAAAAGTAGTTGGTGCACACTAATACGGTCGTCCATTGCTCTAGAGGAGCAATCCTGATGCCTCAAAACATCCTCGTTTGCAACTTCCTTTCTGGCTTATGGTAGTTACAACGCCCACAAAGGAAGGACAAAGCTTTTCATGCGTTCCTGATGCTTTTGGGCAGAAAGTCTGCACTTTGCAGTTGGGAGGAACCGTGCAGTCACACCTCGAACGTGAACCACCCCAATCTCCGTACGCTTCAATTGCCTTGCTGGTTACGTTCTTTCGTAACCGCCACTGAACTCGGGCCCTCGACCAATTGATCCCCCATTTGAAATTGTGCATTTTATCGCAATTCATATTCGAGGTATGGTCATTCCATTTAAAAACTTAAAAGAGTTACTGATCAGTGGTCGAGATTTACTATATGTGGAGTTGTGGCCCACTGAAGCCGAAATTATTATTTCTCGAGAAATTATGAGATCACCTCACATTTAAAAGAGTATCGACGTGCGTGAGTCACTTATTTGTAAATTTTCAGATGAGATCAAAAATGACGTTAAGAGGAACCATTAGATTAATTCAAATTATATCGCGTGGGAGCGCATCGTTGGGCCCATTCATTCACGTGACACGGCATTCCCCCAAGAAAACAAATTGTAAGAAACAAAATGTATATCATGACTCTATTTATTTTATGGAACGAACGCTTTGAAAAATATTTTATTGAAATGTTTAATTGTGTAAAAACTTTAGTTTAAAATGCAATGTCATCTCTAAAATTTAAATTATTCAATGTGGTTCCCAAACTTTGGTCCAATATTCAATGCCATTCTTGTAGTTTGGTCTAATGTTTAATGTGACTCTTGAACATTTAAACATTTCAATATGGTTTAGGGACCACATTAAACATTTATCAATAGTCTAAAGATTACATTTGATAAATCAAAAGACTAAGGATGGCATTATATATCGAAAAAAATCAGAGATCATATTGCACAAATTAAAAATTTGGAGGCAATATCATACATTGAATGTATGTTCAAGGACTATTTGTGCTATTATCCCTTTTCTTTCATTCATTTTTGTAAATGATATACTAGATCATTTTTTAAAATATATTTTAATTTTTTTTTCAATTTCCACTAAACACAATGTACCTCAAATTAAGCAACTTTACAAATGTATTAAAGCGGCTTTAACAAGTGCTTGTCTTCCAATGTCTTCATTGAAGTATTCGGAAGCACTAAAAGGTGTGTTTGATTTGGTTTTGGGGTGAATGTTTTTGGAAAAATGCAAACGCCTTTTAATTAATGAGATTTTTCAAAATGTAAATATTGTTTAGTAAAGCATATTTTAAAAACCCATTAGGGATCAACCATGACTTAAATGCTATTTGGTAAAAACTACACTTTGTAAATGATTTTTATTTTATTTTATTTTTAAAAAAATCTCCAACTATTTGCTGACAAAATTCAACTATCGATTGGCCAAATCAATTGTTGGGCAGCCTCACCTGAGGATGCTAGACCCCAAGCATTGTCAAGGTCACGCAACCTAGGTGACTGTCGCTTATGGTAGTGTGACTTTAAGTTTAGCTGGACGACAATCAAATCTAGCCTCATCGGCTAACTTAAGCCCTCGCCAAGGAGGTCGCATGAGGTGAATACAATTTCAAAATCATGAAAGTTGAACGATAGTAAAGTTGGAAGAAAAAAATTATATTTGCGTTCTGTAAATACAACATTTCAAAAGCACTTCCAGACCTAACTTGGCTTGGAGGTATTTGGAAATGCAACTCCCCAAAAAATGTACTGAACGCGGATCGCATTTGCTTAAAGGACTTTAAAGCTTGTAGGATTTTGTAAATATTGAACCAAGAGCACCCAAAGAGGGATATTCTCTTCTTGTAACGTGCCTCTCTATCTGCAGTCCCCACTAACCTCTTCTCTATAAACAACTAAATTATGGATAGGACGCAAAGTTGGCTGAAAGGGCTCAGAGAATATATTATATGTAACTACGCATGACGGGGCAGCCTGCCTTTTCTAGCTGGATTTGGATTGGACGAGCGACGGTCCTTTTTGGCTGCGCTCTCTCTCCCACTGGTTCTTATCTTCCCTATTAATTATATCTCCAGGAGTAGCATACTGACGAAAATCCTCCATGATGTTTAGCTAAGTAAATGGTATATTAAGATGGTATTAATTGAAAACGCTGAATTTTAACGCCTGAGTCGACGAGCAGGCGAAGCGAGCGACCTGCATCCCCTCACTTACCCTGCATCTCCGGCTGCGTTTATGAGAACCCACGATGCGAGGATCCGGATCACCTGCTACATTAAGGCAGATGATGTGATTTGGAAGCCGTCCGATCTGGTTGCCTTTTTCTTAATCGTTCGATTTGAATCGGACGGCTAGGCCAGAGGTATGTCACAGTCATATGGTGATCCTAGTCCGACGATGGTATATACAAAAGTACTTGTCGGGGTCAAAGCTGCTCCTCTCTTGGACGTAAATCCTTTAAAAAAGAGAAAAACAATGAGTTGGTGTGGATGAGTCCCGTTCTTCTGGGAGTCTGCAGTCTTATTTGATCGTCTCCAGTTTCCTAGATTTTATAAATTAGCTCTTAAGCTTCTATCCGCTCACAGATACAGAGACACAGAGAGGGTGGTCGTCGGAGATTTCCCATGGCAGCTTCAAAGCTCCAAGCTTTTTGGAACCACCCTGCTGGACCCAAAACCAGTACGTATCCTGCTATTCTCTGTCTTTTTCTCTCTGCTTTAGCAACTGTTTCTTCTGGCGGACTATCTGTTGAATTCTGTGCCCTGTGTTCATTGTGAAACTTGCGAGCTTAGTGGGAACATTGAATGGGACTGGCGATCATCATTTGATGCGAGGGCAATTGGAGTTTGTTGAATAGAGGCATACATAGAATAACTAGAGGATGCAATGATGGATGGATCGATTGGTGATCGTACCCGGTTTCTACCGGATAATTTCGATATTGAACTCGTCAGACTATTGTTACGGTGCTGATGCTAATTGCAGATTACTATTTAACAGCGATATTCACTGTTTCTCAAATCAAATCTTAAAAGTGGGTCCACCATTAGTAGCTGGATATTTCTTTGGCGGCCTAAAGAATTTTGAGCTCTCTGAGCAAATGAAATTGCGAAATCAAGGAGATATATATATGCCAAACAAACTCCACGAGCGAGAGGGAGAAACCGGAAGAAAAAGGCGAATGAAATCAAGCCCCAAGGGGGGTGTCTTAGTTGATAGAAACCACTCTCCCGATATATTGTCTGATGCCTATGTCGAGTGACATGTTGAGTTTAAGCACAAATTCTTAGAGTCTGGTTGTCCCACCACCGCGGATTGCAGATGCGTGTCCCCATTGGACTTATTTCTCCTCTACTCTACTTGAAATTCTTTTCTTTGTCTCTTAACAAGAGCAAGGCTATGTATGTTAAAGTTTACATGCTGCTAATACACTGTAAGAGAACCATAAATCGCAAGTCATGACTTGCTTTTCATATAATGAAACAGCGGTTCCCAATCGAGGAATCACCTCATAACCCTCTGTCTGCGGATAGCCTTCTTATTCTCCACCCATTCATCCGTATGAGTGCATGATTCAGTGATATGTGTGATCAAGCTGATTGTCGTTTCTTATGACCATTGCAGTTCATTTTTGGGCTCCGACTTTCAAGTGGGTCATCAGCTTAGCTAATGTCGCTGATTTCTCGAAACCACCTGAAAACATCTCTTACCCACAGCAATTCGGTTTGCACCTTCCACAATACTGAGATTCACTTTTTCTGTCGATGTATTATACTTATTGTTCAGAAAGTACCGATTTGGATATATCAGCGGGGTGAGATATCTGGGTTGTTGCTGTTCTTGCAGTTGTTGCTTGCACTGGAGTTATCTGGTCACGCTACAGCTTGGTGATTAAGCCGGTATGGTTCTTAGAGTCTCAATACATTGGGAGACTTCTAAAAGAAGCATATAGACCATAGAGTATGATTACTCTTTCAGATTAATTGCCTGTTCTAGTGCAAAACATGACAAATTTTTTAAGAGCTAATTGTTATTATCCATTCTCTGTCGCTCGAGAAGAATTCTTTCACTGTCTCCTAAATTACTATCTTCTGGTGTATGAGCTTGTCTTCACACCTAGTCACGGTTCATTAGAGCTTCTTGTGGAAATTTTTGTAATTTAACGCAATTTGGTCGAATTTGTCTTGAGTTTTACTTTGTGGAAGCATGATGCTGACAATGACTTGGTCAGGATCAATTGTTTGTTTGTGATAAGCTTCATGCATCAAGTTCTTCAAGAATAGCAGATGAATTTATCCAGTGAAAACGAAAAAGAAAATCTTTGGTTTGTTCCTGCAATTATACTGTCGCATTTATCTGCTGAAGAATTAACATGCTCATATTTCAGTCGTATGTCGATCCGAAAGTTTGCCTGACATTGTCCCTGTCCTTGTTTAATTAGGGCTCTGCCATTGACAAGTTAGCAATATTGCCAACTCTTTTCTTGAAGGATTACATCGCATTTTGTGAAGTTGGTTACGACTTTTCATGATATTGCAGAGAAACTGGAATCTTTTCTGTGTGAACATGGCGATGGGTGGAACTGGGATCTATCAACTATCTCGGAAATTTCTGTGAGTAGAATTATCTCTTACCAAAGTATAAGATTAATTCAGCATAGTCCAGGGATGGTAGGATCTTCCTAATGTTCAAATGAACTTCCATGTAAAATGACTACTTACGGGCTTCTTCATGCAAGGCATGTTATACTTTATCTCAGCTTGTCATTTCATTGCATTCCATTCACGGTCCCTGGTACATATTGAGACACTCGAAACATCAACTCTCTGCTGAAATTACATAGACCCACAACAGTTACTGATGACATATCAGGAAAGCTTATTCCTACTATTGGCAAAATCTCAGTTGAGTTGGCTTGTTGAATGGGAAGTCGAGGTTGACATGTTTTATGAGAACTTTAATGTGTTTTATAGAGCATCCTGTGCTTTTCAGGCACGAGGGAGCTTCTGAAACAAAGGAGGCCGTGGCGGTGGCCGTGGCTGAAGAATGACCGACTTCAGGACATGGGTGTTGTCTTCTTCATTTGGATGTGTAGCTGTACTCTCGTTTGATGTTTACAGGCGACAAATGTATGATGATTTTGGTTGATGGCCCATTCATTCTGGAATATTATGTTTTACAATGGAAAGAATTATTTATGGGTGCTGTTTAACTGTATTATGCATTTCCAACATTTTCGAGCACAATGTTAATGGCAGTGGCGTGTTTGACTCTTAACATACTGCACGCATCATGATGAACATAGTCCCCTTCAACTCGATCTAGGCTTGACGGAGATTCGGCAACGTTTTACAGGGGAAAGACTGTTGGACTCTGCTCGGTTTTGCATGTACCTCGACTGCAATGTTCTTGAAACCCTCTGTCATGCGAACGATTATGGTTTTTCTACTGCATTATTTATCAGTTTGCGTGGTTAACTGCAAAATACTACTAATCAATCAATCCGTTCTTTTCTTTTCTTCTTGTTTTTCTGGTGAATAGTCAAATCTTTCCTCTTCATTCCTAACTAACAAAAGTGTACATGTATCATGTGCATGTAAATATTTTACTAACTTTTCTTCATTAATAATATTTATGAAATGACTAATAAGAAATATTTTGGAGGAAAAAAGGATTATAATTCTCAAGAGCCGCTTTTTCTTGCCTTATATGATACGATGAAAAATTTCATCCCATTATACTTATTATTTTTTATATTTTTGCTATTATATTTTTTATATATTTTTTTTAAAATTTTTTATAAACATTCATAGGTAAAAGTCAATTTTCTAAATATGCATTTAAAACCTTTAAAGATTCAATAACCTTTTCATTAGAGAGGAAACTCAAAAATAGTTTTCAGTTTCTCAACTCGTATTTGCCTGACCTCGAAAATTCACTCGTGCACTATCCCACCACCGGGCCAATATCGTCCAGAAGCATTAATGCCCTAAAACCCTTGCTGTACCCTTCGGCTTCCTACCTCCGGAGCTCGAAAACCTCTTTCCCCACCGCCAGTCTCGATCCATTTCGGACTCTTCAATTTCTCAGTTTTTACGATTTAGTCTTTCAGTCTTCGCTCATGTTGGTGTCTAGGGTTCTTTCTCGCGCTTGGAGGGGGGCGAGTCGAAGCGCCTTGCTCCTTTCACCCTCTCTGAACAAACCCTTGCCCATTCTCTCCTATCAATTTGATGCGCTCTTGCACGAAACCCCATTTAAGGTACTGAAAAACTGCGCTTTCTATGAACTGCGAGCTTGTCGAACTGAGGTTTAACTTTTTGTGCATGGTCCTGGACAATGAACTCAGTTTTGGCGATCAATAATCGGTTCTGCTGATTACTTCTTAGGAATTTCCCCAGCGGCGTTTGCATTATGTGGCTGTCTAATTTGTATTACTATGCGGAGTGCTCGATTGGATTATTGGGTTGTCTCTACTTGTCTCGGCTGAATTGTCTTCCCATCTTGCGTTTGTGCTTTTTGAGGAGTTTAGGGTTAGATTAATATTGTTTGCTGGCATTCAGCTAGCTTGGGGTTGATTCATTTATGGGGCCTATTCTGAGCTGGAATTACTATGAAACTTAGCATACTTGTCTTTTATCCATGTTTCATGGGGTTACTTTTTGCAGGTTTCCGTGTTAAATCATTCAACATTTAGTTCTTCATTGCTTCGACGGTTTGGAATTTCTTCCTCTGCGTCACCTGAATCTGGCGAAAAGGATCAGGG